>JBBBVM010000052.1:103555-800221 GCA_037355625.1 Petunia x hybrida | reverse complement strand
CAGGAATGTTTTATATGTACCTGGTTTCAAGCACAAATTGCTATCAGTGTCACAACTGACTAGAGACCTCAACTGTAGTGCAGTATTTTTCCCTGAATTCTGTATTTTTCAGGACCTTACCAATGGGAAGGTGAAGGGGATTGGTAAAGCAGTTGATGGACTCTATTTGCTGCAACAGACAAGTTCAAGTAAACCTGTCAGGAGTGGAAGACAAGTTCCAATAAAAGCCAATGCAGTTTCAAGATGGGAACTATGGCACCATAGATTAGGTCATGCACCAGCCGAAGTAATGAGTAGAATAAAGGACATTAGTTGTCTCAGGAGGAGAAATAATGTAGGTAGCTGTTCAGTTTGCCTATTAGCCAAGCAGGCTAGGAGAGCTTTCCCTACAAGTGTATCTAAAAGTTCTACCATTTTTGAATTATTGCATGTAGACACTTGGGGGGTCCTTCAGACACCCTACTTGTAATGGACACCATTATTTTCTCTCTATAGTAGATGACCACTCCAGAATGAGTTGGATTTTCTTGATGAAAGTGAAAACTGAAGTAGTGCATGTATTGACAAAATTCATATTAATGGAAAAAACTCAGTTTTCCACAAGTGTCAAGTGTGTGAGAAGTGACAATGGTACTGAATTCATTAATGATAAATGTGCAAGCCTGTTTTCTAGTTTTTGAATCATTCATCAAAGCTCTTGCCCTCATACACCACAACAAAATGGGATTGTGGAGAGGAAACATAGACACATAATGAACATAGCCAGATCATTGATGTTCCAAGCAGGGACTCCTATGAGATTTTGGGGAGAAGCAGCTATGGTTGCAGTGTATATCATTAACAGAATGCCAACACCTGTGCTAAAAGGGAAGTCACCTTATGAAGTTTTTCATCACAGAAGGCCTTCTTTTAAACATATGAGGGTTTTTGGGTGTCTATGCTTTGCTACAAACCTACAGCCTGCACATAAGATGTCATCCAGAGAAACTCCTTGCATAATGCTGGGGTATTCAGCAACACAAAAGGGATATAGACTGTATGACATTCAGAAGCAGAGAATGATTGTGAGTAGAGATGTACATTTTGAAGAATCCATATTTCCCTACAAGGACAAGCAGAAAGGGAGATTGGTTCCCCAACACCACACTGAACACCATGCATACATGGATGACTCACAGACAATATACAGTCATCTGGATATGCCAGAGGAAGTAGTTGCGAGTGAATTATTACAAGAGGAACTTCAATAACAAGATCATTACCAGAATGAACCAGTTGTGCCAGTGATACCAGAGGAGGGTGACATGATTGACAACCCAAGTGGCCAGACTAGCATGAATAGCAGACCACTCAGGCAGAGCAGGCCACCTATTTGGATGAAGGATTACATTATATCATCCACACAAAGCACACAGACACAGGATCATGCTCAGTCATGTACTTATCCTATCAGTGACTATGTAGGATATGATCATCTGAGCAAGAAATATCAGTGCTACTTGAGAAAGTTCACAGCTCAGACAGAACTCAGGACTTTTCAAGAAGCTATGAAGGATCCCACATGGGTTGAAGCAATGGATCAAGAGCTAAAGGCCTTGGAAAGCAATGGTACTTGGAAGATGGTGCAATTGCCTGCAGATAAAAGGGCAATTGGATGCAGATGGGTATACAAAATCAAATACAAGGCCAATGGTGAGGTAGAAAGATACAAGGCAAGGTTGGTAGCCAAAGGCTATAGTTAGAAGGAGGGAGTTGACTTCCAGGAGACTTTTTCACCTGTTGTGAAAATGGTGACTGTCAGAACAGTAATTTCATTGGCTGCTCAAGCTGGATGGATTTTGTATCAAATGGATGTGTATAATGCCTTTTTACAAGGTGATCTAGTGGAAGAAGTATACATGGAAGTACCCCTTGGATACAAGGGAAAAGGAAGTAGGCAAGTTTGTAAACTGATCAAGTCCTTGTATGGACTGAAGCAGGCTTTTAGACAGTGGAACATCAAGCTAACTGAGGCTCTTTCAAGGTCTGGTTATGAACAAAGCAAGTATGACTATTTTTTGTTCACCAGGAGGGAAGGAAACAATATAGTCATGATCCTGATATATGTGGATGATCTCCTGATTACTGGGAATTGCAAAGCCATGATTGATGATGCCAAAATGACATTGCAGAATAATTTCAAGATCAAGGACTTGGGAGAACTGAGATACTTTCTAGGCATAGAGGTGGCAAGGTCAAAGGAAGGGATTTTCTTGTGTCAAAGAAAGTATGCACTGGAACTTGTGTCAAACATGGGACTAGCAGCTGGAAGGCCAGCATACACACCATTAGAGGTGAATCAAAAGTTGACAACAGTTGAACTTGACAAGCTGATGGGAGTATGTGATGATCAGGTTCTTATGGATCCAGGTGCCTATCAAAGGTTGGTAGGGAGACCGTTGTATCTCACAATGACCAGACCTGACATTTCTTATGGAGTTCAGACACTAAGTCAGTTCATGCATTCACCAAAGAAGTCTCACTGGGTAGCTGCACTGAGGATAGTAAGCTATATCAAAGGGACACCAGGTGTGGGAATCATGTTGTCATCAAAAGTGAATATGCAGGTCAGTTGTTACTGTGATTCAGATTGGGCTTCCTGTCCCAATACTAGAAGATCAGTGACTGGATATGTACTGAAGTTGGGAGACAGCCTGATATTTTGGAAGTCAAAGAAACAGGACACTGTTAAGAAGCTCAGCTGAAGCTGAGTACAGAAGCATGGCAAATGCAGTTGCTGAGGTGATCTGGGTAAGGGGCTTGCTTAATGAGTTGAGAATTGAGGTGAGAAGGGCAGTAGACTTGTATTGTGATAGTAAGGCTGCCATACAAATTGCCACAAATTCAGTGTTCCATGAGAGAACAAAACACATAGAGATTGATTGTCATTTTGTGAGGGAGAAGGTCCAGCTTCAGTTAATCAGGTTATATCATGTTGGAAGCACTGAGCAAATAGCAGATGTTCTTACAAAGGCCCTTGGAAGGCAGCAACATGAATATCTGATGAGCAAGTTGGGACTACTGAATCTTCATAGAGCTCAGCTTGAAGGGGGGTGTTGAAAGATGGCAAGCTGAGCTGGCAGCTCTTCTTAGCTCATCCTAGCTGAGCTAGCTTCCCTCTTAGCTCAGTTTGGTTATGCCAGCTGAGATGGAAGATTCTGAATACTTCTGGATTAGTTAGTTAGTTAGTTAGTTAGTTAGTTAGGTAGCTTGGAGGCTAAGTTATCTAGTCTATATATAGGTGTAGTAGTCTAGACTTTACATTCTCATTCTTCACACTTTGTAACCCTTCTCTTAGCTTCAATACAAAGCAGTTTCCATTCCCAGAATCTCCTCTACCTGCGTGATTTGATAAGTTCCTTGTTGGCTGATTAGAGCAAAGAAAAAGTGATAACAAAAGACACATTCTATGTAGCAAAAGATAAAGCATGGTGTTTGCCCCTTCTTTTTTTCAGTTAACGCTGAATGAAGATTGAAGCATGTGGTTCCTTCTCAGGCATATGATAAAGGATTAGTTTGTAGCTTGCATTTTACCACGTGAGAAACTACATAATAACCCGTGGAGTATTTCATAAACTAAACACTCTAATTTTGATCAGTTAGATTTCAGTCGTTCGTATTTATCAAACCTGATTGCTCAAAATGGAAGATTGCATCTTTGAGATAAAACCTACCTACAGCTGATCATCTCTACAATTGCTGTATTATTCCGTATAACACCTGCAAACACTGCTGCTCTCAAGTCGAAACTACCGATCATCTATTTCTCTAATGCCCAAAAGCATGGCTGATTTGGGATACTTTTGACACCATTCCACGGCCAAATTCCAATTTTATTGAGTGTCTGAAAACTAATTGCACCAAATTCCAATTTTATTCAGGCATATAGCACACTGATGCTACGTCTATAAACATTTGTAGTTTTTAAACATTTGGTATGAATGAATAATCTTCTTGTTGTTGCACAACTCGAGAAGATTTTATGTAACTACAAAAATAAATGGGTCTAATCAACCACCCATAACTAACATTCAAGCAGGAAGAAAGGCTAACATCAAATGTACCCTCTCGTAGTCTAGTGGCTCCCATAAGTCTTCATTACTAGAAAAATGGGGTAACAAAGCAAAGAAGACAAAATTACAATGGAAAAAAGTGTCATCACCAAAGGACAGTAGCTGATTCAGTCCACTGATCTTCCTTCTGCAGATTAATCTTTTCTAACAAAAAATGTTCCTTTCTTTCTTTCAGATGAATTTTATCTATAACTAATTTGAATTCCAAATATGGGAGATTAACATAACGAAAATGAAGTAGAAAATGCAGCAATTTACATGTAATTGGAAATTGTACAAATTAGTGATTTAAGTTAGAGATGTACAATACTCACTAAGGTCAAGAAAATCACCTTAGTAGGGCTTTGGGTGTTACCACCAGCATGTACTATCTACTAGCTATCAGTTTCCAGTTTTATATGGTCTACGTAACTCCACATCGTTGCACATAAACCAGGCAGTGGAAGAAGAGGTAATATAGTCCATTTATATAGCTACTTTTTCTAATCTCTATACAGACTGAACATTTGACGGGGTACAAGATGAAGCCCTTAACTGTAAACGACTCATGCTCAGCTCCATACTTCTATGAACCATGTCTTGCAACAATCTCTTAGCTGTTTCAGCAACTTTATCATTTCCATCAACTTGTGCAGCAAAGTCATACACTATTCTCTCCAACATGGAGGATGAATATCTATTTTCAGGAGGAGAGTCCCGAAGCAAGTCCAAAAGCGTTCTAGCTCTTTCCTGAGCTTGAGGGGTACCCTCTGCAGTTAGCCGTAGAAGGCCTGGAATGGCGCCCTCTTTGAGAATGAGCTCCCGGTATTTGTCCCGGCAGCTTTGACACAATGACAGCAATGCCCCAACAGCGTGTTCTGTGCTGACAAGTGATCCATCTTCAACAGTCTCCACTAGAACTAGTATTCCACCATCTGCATTTGTGATGGCAACTCTTCCCTCCTCACAATTAGAGAGGATTTCCAACAGGGCTGTGGTTTTCTCGGCAAACTTGGAATATTTCTTGCAGTCTTTGAGGAGATTCATTAGCGGAAAAACCGCTCTAGCATCAAGAACTAGCTTGGGATCTTCTTTGCTAGTGGAGAGATTGTGTAGGGCTGTAACGGCATCAACCCTTCCTTGAACAGTTCCTGAACTCAGGATCTGCACCAGAAGAGGTCCAACTCCAGATGCAGCTATTGTTGGTTTGTTGGTCGCAGCAGCTGACAGTGTCAAAATAGCAGCAGTTGCTAGTTCTTTCAAATTGCCATTTTGGAAATTGAGGAGCTCCACAAGAGGAGGGATGGCACCGGATGTAACTATCCTTATTTTGTTTCTGGTATGTTTGGAAAGGAATACAAGGAAATAAGTTGATCATCCTTGAACCAAGCAATTAAAACAGGGGCAAGCAAAAAGAACAATGAAGATATATGTAGAACGATATCGAGGAAGCAGTTAAAACAAATATACAGAAAGGTTAGGAGAGGAAGATGGATAAATTTAACATTCTCTTGATATGCTATTCCCAAACATGGTTGTTGTTGGCAAGTATGCAGAAATCATGCTTAGCTAAAATGAAGAAGTCTTGCTTACATGAGCAGAAGGAAGAGGAAACAGATGAGAATAAAGTATGACTACTGCTACTGTCCGCTATTCTGTATATTCATACATCTTACTCCGGAAGTTATTTAAGAATAAATTAGAGTACGAATGAAAGATGATTTCATGGAAAACAAGCAAGTTAACCAGGTTCACATGTAAGAAAAGTGTAAAAAAGTGTATTAATCATGAAACCCCAAAATCGAGCTTGAGATCATAGCAAGGTTTTATCCCTTTTCGGGGTATCGTAGTAAACATGTCTTGAGCTAAGAAATTCTAACCAATAACAACTAAACTCTTAAGGCGAAATAAGGCACCAATCACCATAAACAGGGTGAAAAAAGCTTTGAAAGTACATCAAAACACAGAATTCTTAGAAAAACAAGACAAAGAACATAGGAAGAAAAGGAAAAACAGATCTAGGGAAGGTCAGAAAATCCTAATTAAATGTCAAGATAAGAATACCTTCATCTAGCTCTGTCACAGGCTGGAGTGATAGAAACTTTTTCTTAAAAAATAAAAAAAAATAAAAAAAATAAAATAAAATAAAATAAAATAAAAAAAAACTGGAGGGATAGGAAGGCTTCCCTCACCTGTCTCAGCAGGGCTAATAACTCATTTTCGGAGAAGCTTCCAAATTCCAGTTTTTCGTAGTGTTAACAAACAATTTAACATTGCTGCTTTGCCCAAGAGGCTAGGCCCTTGGTTCGCAAACAACAATCAAGATATCACACTGAGGGAAATGGAACATCCCTCCTTGGCTTAGCAGTCCCTAGTCTTTTCCATATCATCTTTCTTCAGATATGAGTATTAGAGTCAGCTTGGCTAACCTAGTTCATGTACAAAAGAACTCCATGCTTCCACCACAGTCTAGTGCCCAACTCTTATAACCTGTTGGTTCTCCGACAACTAAGTAGTACTATCACAATTTCAAATAGCGTTCTGTTAAGAGCTGATGTCCACACTGTTGTACCTTTGTGGCTGGTTGCTAGATTACAAAATCCATTCGATTACGCTAAATCCTTTAACCTAGAGCTTCCTACAAACACAATCACTATTGTTTGTCAAACTCGGATATGTATGATTTTACCTAAAGCCACCATTTTTTATCCTTAAGCTTCTAACTAAATGAAAACTGACGGCAGCAAAACTATCAATCGCATCTTTCCTTCTCATTTCTACCTAATAAAAATGTCCATACACAATATCCAAAAAAAATTCACTTTACCACTATAAAAACCTACAATCCTTCCTATCTATAAATCATCTAGAGCACAAGATTCAATTCATATAGTAACAAATATCCACACAAATGTATTTCACAAGAGAGAAAAATTACACTGGTTGAACAGTAGCTATGCCGCTTAAACAAAATATAGCCATACTTTCATGTATATTCATATTTTCATGTATATTCCATGTATAATATGTGTATAATCTATGTATACTGACTAGGACGGCTCTCGAAAACCAAACTACTCCTAAAAATGGAAGAGTTTAACAGTACAAACCTTTCATTACGGGAAGCAAGATTAAGGAGAGCTAATAAAGCAGCTTCACGAGCAAGCAAAGAAGAACAAGGCTGAATCATTTCAATCAACGGCGGTATAACACCGGCGGCTGCAAACTTGCCACGTGTCTTGCCGGAAGACGATGACTTTCTCACAAGTTTCCTAATTTCTTTAGCTGCCTCTATCTTTTCATTTTCTTCCACTTCACTCCTCAATTTCTCAGCTATTTCTTCTATTATATTCTTGGCTTTTCTCTTCTTTTCTTCATTTTCAAGATTGCATTTTTCTTCCATTAATGCCTCTGATTTTACCATTTTCAGACACCCTTTTGAGTAATCTTTAAGAGGGTCTGTTCAGATTTTTGGTGTAGAGATGATGAATTTTTGATGATTTCTTGATCTTTGAGGATTTAAGTGTTGTACTTTTGGTTTTGGAGGTTGTACGTATCGTGACTCCCGGGGAAAAAGGTTGTGTGTATTGTCATTTTCATACTTTGCTCTTTTGGAATATGCATTGAGTCCTACGTATTCTATGCTTATTTTAGATACATCCCCTAAAGTTTGAATAAATATAGATTACTACACTTTACAACTTAGGAAGTAACGCTCCCTCCAACCCAAAAAAGAATGAGAAAAACCATTAAAAAATAGAGAATAATTCTTGAATTTGTTTTTTCACAAAATCTTATTTATAATATCTATAGACCACTCAAATTTTGGTATCTTTTATTTTGATTATTATTCTACTAGGGCGGCGACTAAGGGACAGTTGCTAGAGTTGGGCAAGAAATTGGCCATTGGTGAAGAAATGGGGGTGTTGTTCAAAATAGGAATGGATGCTTAGCAGAAGGCAAGTTTAAATAAGAAAAGTGTATTTAGAATTTAAGATTAACTTATCATCCTATATATAATATATAGAGGGCTTGCAAAGATCGAAATCATGTAATTTACGTAGTCTAATTTCACTTAATCACGATATTATCATCATACTTACTTCAATCATGCATATATTAACATACAATATCTTTTGATGATTCATCTTTGGAGAAAATAACAAAAATTGTGAAAGCTCAAGGTGTGTTTGGTGATGTGGTCCTATTCTGAACTAAGATGATGATCCCAATTTCCACCTAGCAAAATAAAAAATGTTAATCAACTATGTACTACTATAATATATTTTTATAAGTCTAATTTAGGGGCGTATGGTGTGATTGATATAGGTTTTTGATTGGTGCATATTAAGACGTATGTGTATATGAAGTTTAAAATTTTGGAAGACATGTTCCAAAGACGTCAAAGCAAAGTTGCTCCAAGGATACAAGGCCAAATATAACACAGAATCAATCATTATTAGGAAATATATTGTTATTTACTCTGTGATTCTTGATTGATTCATGAGAACGAGAGAATGTCTTTTTCAAGTACTTGATTGTAGGATGCAATTATGCGAGAGGATAAAAATGACCAAAAAAGTATTCCGCAAACCACAAGTATGTTCTTGGATTTCATCGTACACTTCTTTCATTAACATTCAACATTAATATATAGTCCCTTCAATATCAAAATATCCAAGGATAACTCCATCCAAATAAATCAAATTCAATTAATTAAAAACTGTTTGTAGAAATGTGTTGCAGTTAGGACTTGGGAGCATGGGACTTTTCAAGCATTGCAAATTGTAACACAATTATTTAGCTTCCCCGTGGATTGGCTATTCTTGGTTTTATTTCATTATTGACATAAGTTTGTAATAGTTGTTTTTCTAAGGGAATTAATAGATCAATCCCCTTTGTCTGAAAGTTATACTAACAAAAGTGAAAATAATTTTTGATCCCTTGTCATAAAAGAAGGTTCTAGGTATAGCATTTTTTGTATTCCTTCGTTAAAAGTTCTGATTGTACTGGTGTTATATTGCTTACTGTCTACTAGATTTTCTCAATACTTTCTAATAAAAGAAGCTATTACAATATTAATCTTAAGAACCATAGATTCATAAAGGTTGTACATTCTTTTGGAGGATGAAGATTAAATTAATATTAAACTGGCTGCTCCTTCAACATAGCAGGGAGATATATACCGCGTCTCCCTTACGTTATTACCTGTGCCTAACAATTAACAAAGGATGAAGGACCCACTAGAGTAAACGGAATCATGATACAAATTCTGCATATGTTTTGGTAAATGGTTTGGTTACCTACCAATTAACTTGACCATACCTATTCTCCGATCCCCAACAGAAGAAAAAGAAGAAAAAAACACAAAAGAAACTAAACTCTATGACTTTACATAGATTTGCCCCATTTTCAATGAAGTGTGCTAGTCAACACTGAATGCATAAGGCTCAATCCAGGTTTGTTTACATCCTATCTGAAGTAATGGATGTTGTTAGTATCTTCAACACAGTCGTCTAATTAACTGTTAAAGAATAGTACATTCATCGTCAAAACCCCACCTCTTCCCTTTCTTGATACAGACATCGGTTCTCCAATTTTTGTTCCCACTATGGTGCAAGGCAAACCCGAAGGAGTTGCTAAGCACAGACGCGGAAGTTAAACAAGAAAGGTAAAAGATAGAAGCAAGACAAAACTTGCTTCTTTCGAAAGAACAGTGAGGAACCTGTCTCAAAGCTCGATCGAAAGGGACACAAGAATCACCTAAACTATGCAACAATCCTCAAGAGAACATGGCCTCTTGCAAACTGAATGATCATAGAGGAATGTTCAATCGGATTCACCGAAAGCCACAAGCCCATAAAAGCCCTCACAGGGGTTTGCTCACGACGGAGACAAAAGAAATGTGCTCGGCACTTTCATTAATTCATCAATGTTCAAAACTGGGTACTTACAATGAAAGGAAACAAGGCTTATATAGGAAATACTAAGGGTAAACTAGTAAAAGGGTCACAGGCGACCAATAGAAATAAGCCACGCAAGGCTGAGTTAAAATGTGTTCGGCAGACTTGACTTCGGTAAGCCTTGGCTTCGGTTCTCGATTGTCTGCTCGAACACACTCGTTGTCTTCGGACGCTCAATTGTCTTCGAGCTCGTTGTCCTTGGTCACTTTGCCTTCGGGCTCATATCTGAAGATAATGCCTTCGGTTCTTGAGCCCGGCCACTCAGCTTCGGAGCAATTGTTTTCCTTCGGCCAGGCTAAGTGAATGTGCACATCGTGCAGCAGCTTGGCTTGGCTTCTTGTCATCGGTCTCCTCGGTGGATCGAACACCTTATCAGCACGTGTTCGGGCTGCATCATCCTCCCCTTCTTGAGAAGATTTCGTCCTCGAAATTAAGCCCTCCTCGTCCTCCGAAGTTGGACCTACAACACAAGGAACTAAGTCAGCAACATTAAAGGTGTTGGACACGTTATACTCACCAGGGAGGTCGATCACGTAAGCATTGTTGTTGATCTTGGTCAACACTTGAAATGGACCATCCCCTCGAGGAGCCAACTTTCCTTTCCTTTGGTTCGGGAAGCGTTCCTTTCGGAAGTGAACCCAAACCCAATCTCCCTTCTTTGATTCCAGCTTTTTACGCCCCTTGTTTTTCTTTAAGGCAACCTTTGCATAGGCCTCCTCGAGGTTCTTCTTCACCTTTGCGTGCAATTCGATCAAAGCAGCTGCTCGTCGAGTACCTTCAAAATCAAGAATAGAATCTCGAGGCAATGGGGTTAAGTCAAGTAGAATCAAAAGATTAAAACCATACACACATTCAAACGGGGTCATGTTGATCATTCGATGCACCGTTCGGTTGTATGCAAACTCCATCATGGGCAAACGATCAGCCCAGTTTCCAACCTTCCCTTTGGTCATTGCTCGAAGCAAAGATCCCAAGGTTCGGTTAACTACCTCGGTCTGTCCATCAGTCTGAGGATGGTGAGACGTCGAGAATAGTAGCTTGGTGCCGAGGGCACCCCACAAACACTTCCAAAAATGACTCAAGAATTTTGAGTCTCGATCACTCACAATAGTGCGAGGTACACCATGCAATTTTAACACATTAGAAACAAACAATGTAGCTACATGATGTGCATCATCACACTTTTTGCAAGGAATAAAGTGAGCCATTTTTGAAAAACGGTCAACCACAACGAAGATGCTGTCGTGTCCTCCCCCCGACATCGGTAACCCCAAGACAAAGTCCATGGATATATCAACCCAAGGTCGATCAGGTACAGGTAACGGGGTGTACAAACCATGAGGGCTGGACTTCAATTTAGCTTTCTTGCAAACGAGACAAGCGTTGCAAAGCTTTTCCACATCTCGTCGCATTTTGGGCCAATGGAACTGCTCGGTCAAGATGCCAAGAGTTTTGTCGACACCGAAGTGTCCCATCAGTCTACCGGAGTGAGCTTCTCGAACCAAGAGCTCTCTCCACGATGACACTGGCACACAAACCCTCCCATTCTTGAAGAGGTAGCCATCGTGCCACTGATATTTTTCAACCCTTCGGCCACTCAAGATTGCGTCACGAACGCATTTCAGCTTGGGATCGTCCTCGTACATCGACTTGATGCTTTCGAATCCCATGAGCCTAGAGGCGAGAGTGGTCGCTAAGGCAAATTTCCTTGATAGCGCATCGGTCACAACATTGTCTTTACCCTTTTTGTAATGAATTACATAGGGAAAGCTCTCAATGAATTCAACCCACTTGGCATGTCTTCGGTTTAATCTCTCTTGTCCTCGAAGATGCTTCAAGGACTCATGATCACTTTTGATCACAAATTCTCGAGGCCACAAATAATGCTGCCAATGGGCGAGTGCTCGAACGAGGGCATACAATTCCTTGTCATACGTTGAGTAATTCAAGGCTGCACCCTTAAGCTTTTCGCTAAAGTAAGCGATTGGCTTCGATTCTTGCATCAGCACTCCTCCGATCCCAACTCCAGACGCATCACACTCGACTTCGAATGCTTTGCCGAAGTCAGGGAGTTGCAACAACGGGGCAGAACAAAGCCTCCGTTTCAACTCTTGGAAAGCCCTTTCTTGGGACTCTCCCCACACAAATGGATTGTCTTTCTTAACCAGCTCTGTTAATGGAGCTGCCACGGTGCTAAAGTCACGAACAAACCTTCGGTTAGAGCTAGCTAATCCATGGAAGCTACGAACTTGTGATACTGAGGTCGGAGTTGGCCATTCTTTGATGGCTTCGACTTTTGATTCGTCGACTTCGACACCATTAGCACTGACAACAAATCCAAGAAAGACTACACGATCGACACCGAAGGCGCATTTCTTGAAGTTGGCATACAACTTCTCTTCTCTAAGCTTTTCAAGCACGTGTCGTAGGTGTTCGACATGTTCATCCATGGTTCTGCTATAAACAAGTATGTCATCGAAATACATGACAACGAACTTGTTTATGAACGGTTTGAGCACATGGTTCATCAATCGCATGAATGTGCTTGGTGCATTGGATAAGCCAAAAGGCATTACCAACCATTCATATAGACCAAATTTGGTCTTGAATACGGTTTTCCACTCGTCTCCGGGTTTCATTCGGATTTGGTGGTAGCCGGACCTGAGGTCAATCTTGGTAAAGCATGAAGAACCACTTAACTAATCTAGCATGTCATCTAATCGAGGGATAGGATGACGATACTTTACCGTTATTTTGTTGACTGCTCGGCAATCAACACACATTCGCCATGTTCCATCTTTC
Source organism: Petunia x hybrida (assembly GCA_037355625.1). Classification (NCBI taxonomy): domain Eukaryota; kingdom Viridiplantae; phylum Streptophyta; class Magnoliopsida; order Solanales; family Solanaceae; genus Petunia; species Petunia x hybrida. Next base: position 787,365 of record JBBBVM010000052.1, on the reverse strand, counting down.
TTTGGGACAAGTATAACAGGAACGGCGCAAGGACTCAAGCTCTCTCGAACAAGGCCCTTGTTCAACAACTCATCAACCTGCCGTTGGAGCTCTTTGGTGTCTTCGGGATTACACCGGTATACAGGTTTGTTGGGGATTTGTGACCCCGGTACGAAGTCAATTTGGTGCTCGATTCCTCTCAACGGAGGTAATCCACCTGGCATGTCCTCGGGAAACATGTCCTCGAAGTCCTGCAAAACTTTACGAACAAACAAAGGCAAAGGGTTATCGTTAGAAAAATCATCATTAGAGTTTAGAAAGATACCCTTGTGCACGAGGCAAATCATCACTTGATCGTTGGCGTTGCCTCGTAGAATCTCACCCGGTTGCATGATTGCACAGATTCCTTTCACTTCGGGTGGTGAGTTTGTCTCTTCGGGCCCCAATTTTGCTCCCATCGGAAGCTTAGCTTTGGCCGCTTCTTTCAATTTCTTTCATCCGTTTATAGTCCTCGGTGACTTGTTTGGGAGACAAGGGTTTGAGTATAAAACTCTTCCCATCGAGCTTTACAGTGTAAGTGTTGGATCTGCCATTGTGAACAGCTGTTCGGTCATATTGCCACGGTCGACCCAATAGCAAATGACAAGCTTGCATCGGAACCACATCGAATATCATTTCATCTTGATACTCTCCGATTCTAAACTTGATCCTCACTTGTTTGACAACTCTCAATTCTCCACACTCATTCAACCATTGTAATTTGTAAGGGTGGGGGTTCTTCATCGTAGGTAATCCCATTTGTGAAACCAAAGTTTGGCTCACTACATTGGCATAACTACCAGAGTCAATGATCATCGAACACACCTTTCCTCTCACTCGACATCGGGCATGAAAGAGGTTTTCTCTTTGGTTGTCCTCTTCTTCAAGAGTCATGCAGCTCAAATTCCTTCGAACCACAAGAAACATTTCCGGGTGATCAGCTTCGGCAGCCTCATGATCATCATCACCTTCAGCTCGGTCAGTCTCCTCGATAAATTCCTCCTCGGTGTCACTCGCTTGCTCATGGACGGTTCCATCTTCGAGCAGAAGCATAACTTTGCGAGTCGGACACTCTTTTGCCATGTGACCATAACCTTTGCATTTGTGACACTGAATATTTGAAGCACTAGGAGAATTTAGCTGAACTTTACCTCCCACTTCTCTTGATTGGTTAACGGTCACACCTCTTTCGAAGGGTTTCTTCGAATCTCGAACAGCGTTGGCACTTGTTTGGTTAGGACTCTTCCATTCTTTACCTCGGTTCAAGGGAGTAGAACTAGTGACTCCTCGATACCGGTTTGCCTTAATTGAGATGACACATCCCTAGCCAAGCCATTTTTGAACTGGATAATGGCTTGTTCCTCGTCTTCGGTCAGATCAAGATTCAATCGAACCCTTTCAAACTCATCATGGTACTCTTGGACTGACTTGGACCCTTGTTTTAACTCATAGAGCTTTTGCATTTGAGTTTGCCTGTACTTGGCACTCAAATACTTAGCATCCATTGCTCTCTTCAATTGTGGCCAGGTAGTGACTTCGGGATAGTCATTCCTTCGTCTATGTCTCTTGTCAGATTCCCACCATGTAGATGCATAAGCTTCGAACGAAGCAATGGCATGGGCAGCTTTTCTCTCATCGGTCATCTCATTGGTTTCAAAGATGCGCTCCATTTTAAGCTTCCATTCAAGATACTCATCGGGATCACTTGTTCCTTTAAAGGGTGGAATAGTGATCTTGACACTGTTAAAATTCGAGTCTCGAACACCACGAACCTGTTCGGGATACTCATCACCACGATCATCAGCCTCACGCTCAATATTTCTTTCAACATTTGCACCTCGGCCTCGACCTCGGAAATTTCCACGACCTTGGTGAGCTTGCCTTCGTTGAGCGAACGCTCAGTCTCATATTCGTCCTCGGGAAATTCCTCTTCGATAACCTCTTCGACAACGGCTCCAAGATCTCTTCGGGCCCTTGGAAGTGGTATCCTTTCTCCTCGGGGAATGCCCAAGTTTTGATAACCAGCTTGGGGATTGCCCAAGTTTTGTTGCGCTTGGGGATTGCCCAAGCTAAGCTCTCTTCGAATGGCTTCACTTGTCAACTGATGTTGTCGTACAAGCTCAGCATACAGCTCAGGTTTCATCGGAGTGGATTGGCTAGTTCCGGTGCCGGACCCATTCATGGCCACGGACGCGCTTCCCTGTTCGAGTTGAGCTACTCGAACACTCACTCCTCTTACTTCGGCACTGACACCTTGTATCGCAACCATGAGATCGGCTAACGACACTTCGGGCTTCTCAATGCTTTTGCCATCGTTTCCAGCCATGGTACCTGCACAAGTCAAAGACCACACAAATGTTAGGGTTAGAAATCACCTCACACTCTCCCTCATCTTTGATGGGTGGCACTCGGGTCCACTCAATTTATGGGTTCGGTTTTGGTCACTCGAGGACTTGTTAACAGTGGCTCGTCTGATTGATCGGTCCTCTAAGATCCTTCAAGTTCGACAATAGTCACTGTCTCTTCGGGAAGAGTGAAGTGATGTTCGACTCGATGGAACGGACGCTTTTAACTGAGCTCGGGGAGTCAAAAGAAATTACTACGAAAGTTTGGACTTCGGTCACCCCTTCGCACGAGTTCCTATCAGCTCAAATGAGTTAGTACGACCTCGAGTAGGACAATTACTCAAAAGATGTTCTCACTAGAATTTTGGTACAAAAGAAAGTGAGAACCTAGGAGAATCTACCCTTTGATTCCCTTTGGAATCTTTTCGATCACACCAACTCTTGTCCGTACAAGAGTGGTCCCTCCTTGGTACGGATAGGGTTTTACCTTATCCACTTTCCCTTTTCTCAGCCGACAATTTTCACCTGGGGGTTTTGTTGTTCAAGTTTTACCCCTTTCTTCTTCAATGGAACAGTGACCTTTGCTCCGGCGTACGGACAAACAACTTCAGTTCACTGACCACGAACTCGACAAGATCTGGGTTGCCTTTTCAGCTCCGGTTTCAACAGCATCGGAGGAATTCAGTTCAAGTTCTTCGAGCTAAGAACCAGCTCGTTCGTGCCGTACACTGTTACGATTTTGTAACAAATTTCCGGCGTACGGACTACGATTCAAACTTAGAACTTCGACTTTTAAGCAACAAACAAACCCAAATCACTCAAGAACCACCAATCTTCATCGATTTCAACCAAACACGATGGGGTTCGAGTTTTCAGTCACCATTAAAACTCAAAACAGCCCAAAATTTCACCAAGAAACCCTAGTCACAAAATCAGTACGTCGGGTACTTGTTGGAATCAGGAAACAATGGTGAACAAGAATCAATGGTTGTTTTTCCCAAACAACCAATAATCAAACACAATTTTTGAATTTTCTTTTAACACTTTTTTTTTTTTTTTTTTGTAAAGTAATAACACCAACAGTAACACAACCAAGTCAAGAACACGAAATAGAAAACAAAGACACAAACGCACGAAGATAAAGATAACTTTGAACAGGATTTGGGGTTGTAGAAACAAGCCCAAATCGTGCTCTGATACCAAGATGGTGCAAGGCAAACCCGAAGGAGTTGCTAAGCACAGACGCGGAAGTTAAACAAGAAAGGTAAAAGATAGAAGCAAGACAAAACTTGCTTCTTTCGAAAGAACAGTGAGGAACCTGTCTCAAAGCTCGATCGAAAGGGACACAAGAATCACCTAAACTATGCAACAATCCTCAAGAGAACATGGCCTCTTGCAAACTGAATGATCATAGAGGAATGTTCAATCGGATTCACCGAAAGCCACAAGCCCATAAAAGCCCTCACAGGGGTTTGCTCACGACGGAGACAAAAGAAATGTGCTCGGCACTTTCATTAATTCATCAATGTTCAAAACTGGGTACTTACAATGAAAGGAAACAAGGCTTATATAGGAAATACTAAGGGTAAACTAGTAAAAGGGTCACAGGCGACCAATAGAAATAAGCCACGCAAGGCTGAGTTAAAATGTGTTCGGCAGACTTGACTTCGGTAAGCCTTGGCTTCGGTTCTCGATTGTCTGCTCGAACACACTCGTTGTCTTCGGACGCTCAATTGTCTTCGAGCTCGTTGTCCTTGGTCACTTTGCCTTCGGGTCATATCTGAAGATAATGCCTTCGGTTCTTTAGCCCGGCCACTCAGCTTCGGAGCAATTGTTTTCCTTCGGCCAGGCTAAGTGAATGTGCACATCGTGCAGCAGCTTGGCTTGGCTTCTTGTCATCGGTCTCCTCGGTGGATCGAACACTTGATCAGCACGTGTTCGGGCTGCATCACACTATGACTCAAACTCACAACGTCTTGGTTGAAGGTGGATGGTACTTACCATCTGAGCAGATTGGCGGGGTCAACCGGCTTGAGAATAAGATGACGCGAAGAGTGCGTGGGAGAGGGGGTTGTGGGTATTTCTAGAAATAAAAAGTTTTATAATAGATCTATTTTAATTAATTTTCCACGTGTCACATGCAGATTTGCCCTTTTTGCCAGGTCACCTTGTTTGAGAATCTCACACGCCATATACTTGAGAAATTATCAATTAGGTATTTGATTGGAACAATTTAAGTTGATTTCTCGTATTCAATAGATACAAGGCATAGTTGAGGGTTAATTCATTTTCCTGGTAAATTCAGGCAGCTGATAAATTATTCCGTCATTGTAAATATGATTCATATCAGAACTCATATTCCACCTTTGGAGTGTTTGATGAAAATAAATTAGAACTTCGTGCTAATAACATATTATAAAATAAAATTTAAACAAGTAGAGAATAAGATGTAGAGAGAAATGTAGAAATATTATTATTATTTTCAAAATATATGAAATGAGAAGACCAGGGTCGTTATATATAGAGAACTCTTGCCTCCAAACCATCCAGTGGTATGATTAATTATGCAACTTTCACTTGGATTACAACTTGTAATTCAAGTAGAATGACAACTAGCAACAAGTGGGACTATAGTTTGCACTATAAATTGGATTACAAATTGAGATATTCTACTTTTTATGATAAAGACATCCACTAATCAAGTTGATTCACAACATCTATCTAAATATATAATGTTGGCTGGAAAGACTTTTAGAGCAACATGTGATTGTACTATGTGATGATCCTAATGTTATATGCTATATAAGTTGAACCTTGTTAGATGCCTAACTATTACATTCACATCAGTCAGCACCAAAACTATGAGTTTATTACCCAAATGGTCACTCAACTATTGAAAATTAACTAACAAAATCACTTTTCTTTGTATTGTTCCTAAATGGTTACCAAGGGCGAACACTCATCGTTTACGGCATGGACTACCAGGGTATCTAATCATGTTCGCTCCCCATGCTTTCGCACCTCAGCGTCGGTAGGGACCCAGAGAGCTGCCTTCGCTTTTGGCGTTCCTTCGTACATTGCTCGATGTAATTGAGTCTTAAAGGGGAATTGCATAATGAATCTCTTTTCTTATGAGAACTACGCCCTTGATCCTTTCAAGAATGTAATTCTCCTTCATATTAAGGAGAAAATTAAAAGAACCTTTATAGTGGATTAAAAGAAAGAACAGAATCTTGAATTGCGTATAGAAACAAAACGAACCACTTCTATTCTCGGAGCTGAGGTATATGAAGAATGGCTTTTTGGTCCCTTTCGTATTTAGCGCCTTTCCAAAGGTAACCGGTTAGGTTGACTTTGGAAAGGCTACTAAGGACACAAGTCGAGTTGAAATGGAAAGAAAAATGGACTCAACCTCTCAACGAAAGAGAGACGCAGGTCTTTTCACTCATTCTTGCTGAAAACTTGTTTTATCCGGTGAAATATATTGACGTGATATTTTTTAAAAATTTAAAATACAAAAAAAAATAAACTCATACATTTAACCAATTATCCAATTCATGTATCCAAATAAAATCGACCCGAACAACTTAACGGGTCAAATATTTATTTCCATTGTATACAACAATATCAAACTTAAGTATTTAATTTCCTCGTCAAGCTTCATTCTACCACATTACCTCGCTTCCGTGGAACTAATTACATCCTTCAACGCCATTATAATTAACTAAAATTCTCATAAAAAATCATAAGCTCATAATATAATCCATGAGAAAACTTCAACTTTTCATTCAAAATGTCTGAATCTTCTAAATTGATAGAACACATCAAAGTATGTCAACAACATTAATGATTTTAATAAAAGATGACACCTTATATATTGTGATATATTAACAGAGATGTGACATCTGAAATTATTCATACAGGACTTCATTGTGAACAAAGTCTGTAGAACGCTCTTTGAGGCAGTCTCATCTTTTAATGGCAATCTAGAGGATGATGAGATCTTGTTGCAACTTGTCAAATCAGAGTTTGCTGTCCTTAGCGATGCTTTTAACTTGCCTCCTGTTTCAGTTGATTATGATCGTAAAGTGGCTTCTAAATTGCTTGATTCGCATGGCACTGGAAGGCTTGGTCATTATACTATAGATCCCTTTTCAGGAAATAACTAAGAAGATCCACCAATCTATTGAAATGTCACATGTTCTTCTCATTTGCTTAAGCATAGGCAAAGTTGCTCGATATTTGTGTTGGCAAGATGTAGCATGTGTCTACTCAATGAAATAGTCGAGTGCACTCAAGCTGACCAGGCCCTTGAAGCTGAGCCCTTGTGGATACAACTAGTCGATACATATATGTTGATAAAAGATAGTGTATATCCATAAAATAATCAATATTCACACAAACTGACCAGGGTGCTACCATTATTGGAAAAGAATGTTACGAGTGCTTATTCAAAGTGATTTTATGGGATGAAGCTTTAGCCAATTGCATCTAAGCTGGGAAGACACTAATTGAATTATACAAGCTTTTACAACGTTTATAAACTCAACTAGTTTCGGTATGCCCGTGTCAGCACGGGCCCAATAGCACCTAAAGTAAAAGTTTTTTTTTTTTTTTTTGAAATATTTACGTTGTCTGAATAACGTCTAAACCAGTTAAACAAATAATAATTATTTTATTATTATATTTTTCATGAATATTTCATGTATATTATGTGAATTATTAGTGTATATTCTAAACATATTGACTATGACCGCTCCAATGGCTTTGTTTTACATTTTTAGTTGCATTATGAAATTTAGTTCCGCTCAAAATTTCAGGACACTATATAAAGTAAAGTTTTTTAGGATAAATAGTCATTGGTTAAAGTCTAGATACGCACATTAAATGATTGGCTAATCAAGAACTTCACCGTTTTTTATGTACTCGATTGTCCAGTTTATGTCTCTCCACCTTAGTGGGGGTAAGGTCTGTGTACCTCTCACCCTCCGCAGACTCCACTTGTGGAATAACACTGGGTATGTTGTTGTAGATTGTCCAGTTTAGAAAAATTATTTTCTATATTTATCCAATTTTTCTTGATTTTAGGTCAGGGTCAAGCAAAGAATATATATTTTTGTTGCAAAACAACTACTACCACTATTGGCTACTTTTAAGAAGTGTGTGCATTTTTAACGTTGGTATTATCAAATATGTGGCAAACATAGACTATTCATTAATTAAAATCTAAATAAGTGGCTATGGGTCAAACTTAAACAGGCTATACGTTAATGAAACTCCAAAAGAGTGGTTATGGGTCAAATTCTCCATCAGATCCTGTAACCGGAGGCAGGGCACTTACCACGCTTACATATAAGGGGATTTACAAAAATGCCCATCAAACTCTATTTATTTATATTTTCATACCCATAAATTTTTACCCACAAACTTATTTACACTGTATACCTATCCTTATGTATACCTATCTAGTATACAGTATACTCCCATAGTATACTTGTTACACTATACTCTCAAATCCTTCTGTATACCTATCTAGTATACAGTATACTCCCATGGTATACTTGTTACACTATACTCTCAAATCCATAAAAGAAGTATACTTAATTTGGTATACCAATATAATGCGGTATACAATTAAAATTGGGATGGTGGGCACATAGTGTAAATAAAATAGGCTAGATGGGCATTTTTGTAAATAAAATGAGGTGCATGGGTATTCCATGTAAACTAATTTTTTTTGGCACAAACACGTAAATAATTTATTTTTGTGGGAATAGAGTGTAAATTCCCCTATATATAAGTACTAAAATATCAAAATATTGTACAACAAACAATTTAGGCAATTTCACCCCCAAATTTTATGTTTCTTCATAAAAGTAAATATTTCATTGCAATGCAAATAATATAGGAACATAATAATATCTGTACCTTTTTCATCTGATCCATTGAGTACAAGTGCATTAGGTTATCTTCCAGTTGCATGTAATACAAAATCTTGAAAATATCAAAAATAGGAATGTTTGAGATAAGCAAGTACTCCCAAGTAACTATACCTATAATATCGTAAATGCACAAAACTCCAGAGTGAAACGTTGATCGATCAAAAAGATCAGCTTTTCTACCATATAAAAAAAAAATTGTTCTTCCAATATGTGACTCAAGCTAACTGTAATTTGAACTTTTGACTTACATTTAGGAATTTGAGATTAACTGATAATAATAACAGTGTTACCATACGATTCAGTTAGCCATGCGTTAATGAGAAGTGTGGAAAGCCAATAAAAGATTCAAATTCATTTATGACCAAAACAAACACGGAGGCCCGAAGATCGATAAAAGGATGCAACTCTATTAACACAGGAAAATTAAGCAACACGAGAAGTCCTAGAGATTAAACTTCGCATCGAGTAACCAGATCAAACCAATGAAATTAACCATAATAGTTAAAAATTAAAGTAAAAAGCATACCATAACCATGGTAAGTAATTAATGTGTATATAAAATACATGTCTTACATTCATTGGTTTAGTGTAAACACCTTGAGGGTAAGTTTTTACCGAGTTTAAAGCCGAAGTTGGGTGGTCAGGCAAATATGTTCTTAACGGTAGACACCAAATATGCGAAGGAGGACCACCACAAAGCATATTTAGTCCCACATATAAGACCTTACAGTGAAAACTTTCCAAAAGGAAAAAGGTATAGATGGAGATCAAAAAAATTACACTGTAAGTCGGACATTCCCCACTGCTCATGTTGTCTGTCTGTATATACACATACTGGAACAATTCACATATCAGACACAGACCACAGATATGCTTCCGTTTCGGTTGCTCGTTTCTCATTCGTCCTCTTGAACAACCCCTTCTCATATCCTATTTGAAGAGAAATGATATTATCGTGTTATTTGTCAGAGAGAGAGAGAACTGACAACAGTTTAAACCATCTTAATGCGAAAGAAATAAGAGATCCTATACCTGTACTTCGGTCCACTCCATCCCAGTGTCGTCCTGGCCTTATACCATAACGATTGGGGGCCGCATCCAATCCTCTTTTTATCCAGCTGTGAGAAGGAATTTCCTGAGGGATTATGAAACCTGACTCCTTCATTTTCTCATTAGCCCCAAAGTCCGGCAAAATTGGCTCTAGTTGCTTTTTCTGCAACATCCAAAAATGCAAATCATATTTAGAGAGAGAGAGAGAGAGAGAGATATGGAGGTCACGGACTAGAGGGAACCTCTCATCATGAAAAATACACAGGAATCCAGTAATTGTAATCATCCACCACCCCAATACAGGCAGAATAGACGCATTCCCAAAAGAAAGTGGTTGGAGAAACAAAATCATTACCTTAACCAAATGGGCCATTGGATCACCCCATCGTACTCTATCCTTCAGCATACTGTCAAGTTCTGGATCATCTCTGCAAGGCAACATTAAATAAATATAAACATATTGCATCAGCAAATGTTGGAACTAGGAGAAACACTCCAGCAAGCAAAGGTTTAGGATAAGTAGGAAGAATATATCCACTGCAAGTCTAGCCACATAATAAGAAAGAAGTTAAGTTGCAATTAGAAGAACTTGAACAATAAGTGCCTACACATAGTGGCCGTTTGGCCATAGATTTGAAAAAATATTTGAAAAAAAAGTTTTTGAAGTTGAGTTGAAAAATAGTATTTGGAAGTTGAAGTTGTGTTTGGACATACATTTCACTTGAAAAAAAAAGGTAGAGTTTGTAAGAGGAGAAAAAACTTTTTTTGAAAAACTTGAAAAAGTACTCTAAACCACTTTTTGGTTTTTCAAAAACTGCTTCCAAAAAAAATAGAAAAAGTCACAAGATTTCATGGACAAACATGTTTTTTAATAACTTTTTGACAAAAAACAAAAAAAAAATTTATGGACAAACGGGTCCGTAGATATTTCAAGTATCTAGGTTAATCCTTGTATTATTATCTTTTTCTTTACGTATTGGTAATCCTTATATCAAATATCTAGGCTCAATCTTACCGGATAATGGCATGACAAATGACACGTAACATATATAAAATCAAATGGGTAAAGCAGATAAGTGCTACGGAACTGTTGTGTGATAGGAGGACAATCACCAAACAGAAAGGTACATTAGATTGAACTTTTGTAAGACCAATATTATATATGAGTAACAATGTATATGCAACTGAATGCACTAGATGAGTTTCATTGAAATGTGAATGTTAAGATAGATGTATGCAAAATCATGCAAAGATGAGACAAAATTTGAACATCTGATCAAGGTGTGAACAGAAGTGTAGCACAAATATAAGACCATATGAGAGGTCACCGAGATGGTTTGATCAAGTCTTACAAGGACTTCCAAATGCATCAATCCCCACATATGTGACACTATGATGATTAAAGGCGAGATAGACCTAAAATCACATGAAAGGAAGTAATCTCGAAAGACCTCCAATCTTTTGGAATTCAAGCAATCTTATCGAAGAACAAAAGGAGGACGACAAAACAGAATAAATGCAGGGGAAACCAACTAGTTGAGATCAAGTTTTAGTAATGTTGAAAAATCTAGTCTTTATTAGGAGTCTTCAGTTACTGTATGTCGAAAGGATAAGTCATAAGTGGGGTTCTTAGCATTTGCACCCCTAATCTATGTCCCAATTTGTGTGTTGCACCCTATCCTATTTTATTTAATTTTTTCCACCTTAACCTCTTCATTTTCTTGCAAAACAATAATTACACTATTTTTTAAAGCTTGCCATGAGGGTAAAACAGGAAATACAAAAAGAAAAATAATACTGTAGAACTTTTTTGTTTTACAGTAGGAGAATGATCGTAATAGAGAACGTAATCCTACTAAACTGAAATCTATAACGATTGAAGAGTTCTAGAGTGTCCATCTCCTGCTTACATCCCAAATAGGAATCACAAAGATTTTTCTACAGAGAGTAGAATGCTGAGTCTTGTGGAGGAAAACAATTTTGGGAAAATCTCTGAGACTTTTATGATCCCTACATAACAAAGTACAGGAGTTGATTTTGAAAAGGAAAATGGAAAGGTGCTTCCATATTATCTATGCAAGTAAAGTCGTGATCTCACACGGCCACATAATGGCTATTGAGCAAATAAGAGACGATTATGGTGTATATTATGCTTAAAGCAAAACATGATTGATGATACTGTCTTTTTCTTTTTTGAGTTTTTATTTTCATTTTATGTCATTCTTTTTATTTTTCTTTTTTGTATTTCCTGTTTTACCCTTATGGAAAGTTTTAAAAGATAATGTATTTATGATTTTGCAAGAAAATAAAGAGGTTAAGGTGTAAAACATTTAAAAAAAAAATAGGATAGGGTGCAAAACACAAATTAAGACATTGATTATGAGTGCAAAATGCTAAGGACCCTCATAAGTGTGAGACTTAGAGAATCCCTAATGTTAGATAATTATTGAGTACACACAGATGGATCTCAAAGAAACAACTACAAAGAATATTCAAGCAATTAAAATACCTGCTCCGTGCGAATGGCTGGTCCTTCTCACTTTCTAATTCCTGAAGCCTAGCCTCCAGCTCACGCTTTTGAGCCAAGCCCTTTCCCCATTCCAGTTTTATTTCCTGATACAAAGATGCAAAATGACTTGAAATAGAATCCAAAAAAGCTTTACAAGAAGCAGAAACTCTGTATAGATGAGCTTCATTGAAGAAAAACCAGCTCCAAGGTTGAGCACTTATTCACATACATAAACATTTTACTGATAAAAGTACCTTTGGCTTATCCTTTTCTTTCTTCTTCTTCTGAGACTTCAAGAACTCCTCCTTTGACATCCGTTCCCCTGCAGCGATACAGAGTGAGACCAAAAGGAAGAACAATTAACTAAGACAATCAAGTCTATAGTTCTTACGCACCTGTTAGTTTATCCCGATATACTGGTTCAGCCCCTTGGCCACTAACCATAGGATCCAACTCTTTAAACCTAAAATACCAAACATAAATAACTTAGTCAATTAGAATTAGCTAGAGAATGTGCAGGAAAGCTTTGATACTTTTAGCACCAAACTTTTCCCACCCCAAAAACAAGAGACGCCACTGCCTCTGAGCGTTACTTTATTTGCTCTGAACTTCCAAACTGAAGGAGAAAATAGAAAGAAGGCAAGTTGGCATGAAATAGCAGTAAAGACTTACCTCAACCAGTCTTCCTTCTTTGTCTTAGCAATTTCTTCTTTGATATCTTTGCCACTAACCAAACCGGTCTTTGGCCCCTGCTTCGTAGTTGATGATTCTGGTTGTTCCTTCCTTCGAGGAGAAAGATCCGAGTCTGATGCACTACCAGTGGCTGAAAAGTGGCTTGATTTTCGGGAAGATATAACAGCAAGTGCGCTTTGATCCTTCTTTTTCCTTGGGGGAGAGAGATCTGTAGCTTGATAGGCTCTCGAATCACCTTGACCACGGAAGCCTCGTCTAGGAGGAGAAATATCAGACATGTCTGGAGGCCCTTGGCTATACTTTTGCCTCCGCCTTGGTGGTGACAAATCAGCAAAAGGCTTGGCTCTGGGTTCGGGTGAAGGTGTATCATTTCGAGTTCTACGTCGCCTAGGTGGTGAGATATCAGCATCTCTAGGGTTCAAAGGCTTCATATCAGGTTCTGGTGTATCATTTCGGGCTCTTCGTCTACGTGGTGGTGAAATATCAGCATCTCTAGTGCACAGAGGCTTCATTTCATGTTCGGGTGTATCATTCCGGACCCTCCGCCTACGAGGTGGTGAAATATCAGCATCTCTTGCGCTTGAAGGCTTCAACTGGGATTCAGGTGAAGTTGTATCACTCCTATTCGTCTGTCTACGAGGTGGTGACAAATCACTCTTTTGTGTGCCTCGTAGCTTAAGCCCCCTTTCAGGAGAGGGTGTATCATTACGAGCCCTTCGTTTACGGGGTGGTGATAAATTAACAGCTCCAGGACTTGATGGCTTCAGTTGCGGTTTTGGTGAAGGTGTATCGTTTCGACTAGTTCTTTTCCGTGGTGGGGACAAATCAGAAATTTGGTCATCGGAAGCGAGATTATTAGAAGTACTTGAGACAGGTACCCAACCACTTCCATCTTCTGAAATGGAACCGAATGGACGTCTAGCTTTAAGCTGCTCCAATCTCTTCATGCACCTCACTTCAATATCTTCATCTACCTGAGGCAGCTCTTCGCCTGAAAAATAGCACAGTTAAGAGATACAGATCTACGAACATCCAAGGATGCAAAAATATCAACAAAAACAAACCTCTGAAATACATTACCAGCTGACTCATCTTCTTCATCTTCAATTTTTACAGGCTTTTGCCAAACAGGATCTTCGTCGACGACCAAGACACCTTTCACAGTAGGTTTAACCTTCTTCTTTTTCTTCTGTTTCTTCTTTTCCTCTTCATTGTTGCTTTCATATTTTTTTAGGTACTCCTTCAGTGACGTAGAGGCCGAAGATGGAGCCACCATTATGCTAAAAAATCAACTCCCTGCATCGGGCCTGACATTAGTGAAAGTCTTGTGTGACGAATCAGTAAAATGAATGTAAAGAATAAAACGACAAATGATGTAATTAACGGATATGGCAAGATTAATGGACTCAGCATAAGAAGATTGAAACTCCCAGAATTTAGTGGGATTGGTGACTACTGTTAACATTGCCAAGAAATGAGAAAACTTGAGTTGGGCCAGGGAGGTAATGCTTGTTCCTGAGGTAACTGATTTGATCAAGGAGAAGAAGAAGATCTATGAAACAGATAAAGTATGGTGTCGATAATCATAAAACGGGAGAAAAAGACATACATACACACAATGAATATCCAAAACTAAATGTGTATGCATTCTTCAGATTCAACATTCGACTAAAAAAAATGCTACATTTATCGTGCAGAATACTCATAAATTAGAAAGGTCAAAGCATGATAGAAGAAGTATGTAAATCATGAATGTAGACAATCAACTAATCTAGGACCAAACAATTATGGACATGGAAATAACACCTTTTACGATAACCCCAACTAACCCGCCTGCTGCTTAATCCCTAAATAAGATTTAGATTCATGACAAATTAATAGAACTAATGAATTTACTATGGAAATTGGAGGGCCCCCAAATTCCAAAACCAACGAAAGTGGATTCAAGAATGCAGTGTGGGTGAGTAAACAATATGAATATAACATGTATAGCTCAGTCAAGTCAACAACATTACCCGGTGTGATCCCACAAGCAGGGTTTGGGAAAGGTGGGTGTACGCAAACTTTACCCCTACCTTGTGTGAGGTAGAGGCTGTTTCAGACAAAGATGAAAATATTGAAGAAAATGTGGATGCTGTAGCACTAGAAAATAACCTAAACAAAAAACTCCATAAAACTGTAAACAATGGAAAGGGGTTGCAGTAATGAAAAAATATTTATTTATACCTTTATATTAGGTATTCAGTATTTAGATTGAATGAATAGAAACCTCCAAGAGCTTTTTAGGGCTTTATTGTATCAAAGGGTTATGGCGGATTGGCGGTGAAGGTTGAAGAATTAATTAATCTCACACACATAAATATGTTGGGCAAAGTAGAATACAAACTCAAATTCCATTGGAATTTTGAGAAAAAGAAACTAATAAGAAATCAGACTTACCTTTTCTCGACTTCCTCTTACTTTTTAATTCAACTGTGATTCAGCTTGTTTGGATGGTTGCTCCTGCACTCAATCAATGTTTGTTTTGATTATTACTTTATAATTTTATTGTATTTATCTTTAATCAATCTTATCCTAAAATAAAAATATCAGTTTATACTGATTTGGTGTGATTCCGTCTTACTGTATTGTTTTTTATTTTTTTTCTCCTTAATATTCTCATATTACTACTATTTACCCTACATTTCTAATGTAAATCTATCCAATACCCTACTTTTTACTTGGCAAGTGACAGAAAACAATACTAACATATTCAAACATTGAACTCACCAAAACAATACAATACAATATAATACGATAATATACATTATACATTATCAAACGATATATAACAACCATCCAACTAATTAGTATTTTTAAGACTTGTGTGAGTAAAAATTAAAAGCAATCCCTACCTCAAGTAACTGAAATCTAAATGAACGTCCTAAATTAGTGACCCAATCATATTTATTTTATCATGTTTTAGCTAATGATGCAACAAAAACTCTTCTGCAAAATCCGACCATTTCTTTATGGAAAAATTACTCCACAAGCATATATTAGAATTTATTTATTATTCATAAACACATTTTCTCATCCCTTTATTTCTCTAGCTATCCAGATTATTAAGTGATTAATTATTAAATACATGATGTGTATGATATTACATATCTTATATTTAATAAATAAATTTCAAATAGACGATATTGTGGATGTACGATAATAGTACATACACAATATGTTAAAACATTAAGTGGATAAATATTATATACATTGTGTATATAATGTAATATTCAATTAATATTTTTAACATATTATGTGTTCAATATTTATTCATTATTTTAACACAATATATCTCTCTTTGTATGTATTGTATATTCAATATTTATTTATTTTAATATTTTTTTATTCATATTTTTTAGTGATATGTATTTCATTGTGCAAAATTTTAAATATGGCAACTAAAAGATTAAAAAAGAAAAAATTAGAAGTGTAAAAGATACACTGGCTTTATCTCTCTCTTACTGATGTTTTTCAATATTAGCGTCAATCGAATTAATAGCTAATATTGATACATATCATTATTGACGGGAATAAATTGTTGATGTTTTCCTATTTTAACGCCAATATAGATAATGATTAGGATTGATACATATCTTTATTTAAGAAAATAATTATTAACTATTTGTTAATACTAATTTTTTTTAATTACTTAATATTATGTAATGTTGTGGCTACAAAAGTAAAGGTTATAAAAAAGTTAATAAGTTTATATGAGTTGCTATTTATGTAGTCATCACTTTCATTATCACCAATTTCGTTCTACAAAACTTTTTGTCGGATGTCCATTTCTTGTGGTGTTGTTTAAGTTTATCTATGTTTAAGATATTTCCGTAAGAATACCGCCAATTTTCAAGAATTGATGGTGGACAATCTTATTACGAATTTTGACAGATTTATTAAAAGTTCAATTATTCAAAACTTTTCGGGATAAGTCAAAAGTTGTAAATAATTTAACTTTTGACTAATCTATCAAAACTTGTCTTGAAGGTCCGAGGCACCCGTCAAAACTTGAAAACTGACTATTCTTGCACAATTTCCTTGGACAAACAAATTAAACAACAGCTAAAATCACCCACTAGTGTAAATATCCCTTCTCTCTGGCAGCACGGATGAAACGAAGTTAGCTTTTGATCTCTCTCTGTGGGGACAAGTAAAGCCTAATTTTATTATAGAGTTGCTCATAAAAATTTGACCATGTCGCCACTTTGCAGGGCGCTGAAAGAGAAACAGCCATAAAAAAAACTTTAGAAATAGTCATCACTTAAAATTTGAAACGATAAAGGGTTAAATATACACCCCATATACTTTGTAGTATTGTTTACATCTACGCAACGTTATACTTTTAGCTCATATATACCCCTCCCGTCAAACAACTATTATAAATGTCCATATTTTTGGACGGAGCACCAACAAGGCAGCGAACCCACTAAGTGGGATGCCATGTGTGTGCCAAGTGTGTGCCAGGTATGTAATTAACACCAATAAAATGAAGACTCACATTAACATTAAACCAACCCGCTACCCAGATCCACGACCCATTAAACCTTTCTATATAAAATCGCAACCCTTTCATTTTCCCGTCATTCAGTGTATTTTAGATAGGGTTTATCGAAAATTGAAGAGGCAAATAAGGATCCCGCCGTATTTATCACTATTCCAGCATCTACGCCGGTAAAGGTACAAATTTTAAGACCTTAAAACACTTCTAAGTTTTATTTTGCCTTCGTACTCATCTTTTTTCGTTTTTCTCTGTTTTTGTTAATAACTAGGGTTTGTGAATTTAAGGTTTTATATGTGAAATGTATTTTTATGTTTGTTTAATATGTATACCTTTGTCACGATTGTGTGTGTGGTCCCGATTCTTTAGGGGTTTTTAGTAGGAACGATTTGTTTAATAAGTTATGGTTTGTCTTCTACAGTTTCAAGAGGGTTTTTTAGGGGTTCGATCTTTAAGGGATTGGGTGAAAAGGGATTTTGTGTAGGGATTGTTGAATAGTGGGCCTAACTTTTATATGCATGTGCTTACTGCATATGGGTATGTGGGACTTTGGTATTGTTTTAACAAAAGGCAACAACTTTTTTTATTGATGGGGACCTTTAATGGGTCAGTCTAATGTGTATATGGTCCCCACAAAAAAATTCTTGGGTTATGTTTGTTTGGTGGTTTAGGTCCATAAATGGTTTTAGGGTTTAAGTTCATGATCTTTTATGTAACTAATTGTCTTTTGATTACTTTTATAGGTTATGAAACATGTGGAAGTGAGTGGATAAGAACTCCAGAGGTGGTATATTTAAGGAGGCAGTCCATAGATAAGCTTCACTGCTGGAAAGGGTATGAATCTGATAACTTATCTTACATTGATATGGTTAATGAGTACACTACTCATTTAAGGTATGTGGGAGTTCAACAACTGTTGGTAACTGTGTCTTCTGGAAAATATTATGAACTTGAAGGGGGTCGAACTATTAGGACTTTGCTAGACATGATTAGTGATCAATTTAGTATTGTTAACTTATATGTTGTAGATGAATGTGATCCCCCTTTCTATGTTCCTAGTATTATCCATCACACTGAATCATACACTATGAACTTTACCACTGTTGGTACTGACCAAAGCTGTGGTGAAGAGGATGACTGTCCTGTTGAATCTGATTCTCCTTCAGATTCAGAATCTAATGTTTTAGAAGCATATGCAGCTGAGAAGAAAAAGTGTATAACTGATACTTTGAATGAGTACAAGATGTTACACAAGTTCATGACTTTCAAAGATATAGTTGAATTAAGAAAATTCATGAACTTATATGCACTTGCCAATGGGTAGGGCTAGAGCTTGTTAAGAGTGACAGGAAGAGGGTGAGATACAGATGTGTAGAGGGCTGCCCTTTCAAGTGCTTAATTTCAAGGGATGGCAGAAATGCTGGGGTTAGAATTAAAACATTGGATGATGAACACACATGTGAAACTGCATATAAAAACAGTAGGGCTGACCATAACACACTTGCTGAATATTTCAAAAATAAACTTCAAGGGGATCCTAAATTTAAGGTGAGAGAGATGAGAGATGAACTGCATGCTAGGTTTGAATTGAATGCTCATGAATCAAAATGTAAAAGGGCCAAGAAACTGATCCTAGAGAAACTAGAGGGCAGTTTCACTGATGACTATAAAAAGTTGGAGGCATATGCCAATGAATTGAGATGCAGCAACCCTGGTAGTGATGTTATTATTAACATCTCAAATGATGCCCTTGCTGAGGGGAGGAGGAAGTTTCTGAGGATGTATATATGCTTTCATGCTTTGAAAATGGGGTTTAAGAGAGGATTGAGACCCTTTAGTGGCCTGGATGGTATTTTTCTTAAAGGCAAAGCTACAGGACAGATCTTAGTGGTTGTGGGTCAAGATGCAATGAACCAGTTTTATCCTGTTGCTTGGGCAATAGTGGATAAAGAAACAAAAAATACATGGACCTAGTTCTTGGGCATGTTGCAGCATTCATTAGAGCTCAACCTGGGATATGACTTCACATTTATTTCTGATATACAGAAGGTACTCTTCTACTCTTTAAGTACTGTAATTATGTATTGATTTGTTATTTTCTTTTAATTTTTTTTTTCAATTCTTGAATGTAGGGATGCGTGAGGCATTCAAGGATGTCATTCCTAATGCAAGACACAGGTATTAGTAATCTGTTTTGTTCAGATTAAGGTCATTGTGTGCAACTCTTTTTTATTTACTGTAAACTGATTATTATGCATAGGTTTTGTGTTAAGCACATAGAGTCTAATTGGTTAAAAGCCAAAAATGAGGGTTTGTTTAAAAAGTATCTATGATGGTCAGCATGGGCAAGTTATAAGGAGGACTTCATTGATCAGTTGGAGAAAATAGGAGAGTTGGATGAGGATGCAGCAAGGTCTTTGGTGTCATATGTTGAACCCCAAAAATTACCCTTTCTTTAAGAAAAGATAGGTTTCGGGTATAATATTCAAAAAAAGGGATTCCAAAGGGTTTCTTTGGAGTCGCCACCTAATTTAAGGATTATTAGGAACCTAAGTTAACTAAAGAGTGCAATTTATTCTTTAATTAAATGAAATTAAATTAAAAATCAGAGATTCTAGGTAAGTGGTTCTATTAAATTCGAAAGAAGGTCCTTACTACGGGAGCACTTTCGAAAATCCGCTAAAAGCGGTTAATCCGGCGATTTTCACGAATTTTACTTAACGGTAATCAATTTAGGATAAATTTCAAATAAAATAAATAGATAATGAATAATATAATATAAATAAGATAAGATTTTAATTATGCCGATACTTAGATAAATAAATGATCCAATTTAAAATTAATTAAACAAATAATGAAATAATAATCAATTAATTAATTAATAGAATAAGTAAAGGTTAAATGAAGTTAGATAAATAATTGGATAATAATAAAGGATTAATTAATTTGATTGAATAAATAAGCAAATAAATAACTTAATTAAATAAATGAATACTTATCAATTTTAATTAAATAAAGGAGTAAATGGATAATGATTGATTAATTAATTAAATAAATAAATATTCAATTGATTAAATAAATAATTAATTGAAATTAAATAAATTAGATTAAGTAAATAAATAAATAATGGATTAAAATTTAATTAATTAACTAAATAAATAAATTAGATTAAATAAATAAATAATTGAATATCCATAAATAAATAATTCAAATGCAAATTATGACGAAGGTACGATTTTAATCGAATTTTATTTGCACTCATTAATTGACAAATAATTCTAAACATCCATAAATAAAGTGGCGATTCGCAAAGAAATGATACAAAGCATTCGTATAAAAATAATTTAAGTGATTTACAATAGTTATTCACAATTCAAATATCATTTCGATCCTACAGGGCTATTAATCCGGTCTATGGAGAAGTCCTATACAACATGCATTTTCTAAGGGAGCGGGAAAGGAAGGAGTAAAGAAAGTAGAACCCGAAGCGCAAACTCGCAAAACGAGCCTTGGATAGCAACTTGGTAATCACAGCCTTGAGATTGATGATAAAGATATGTAATGATCCAAATGAAACTTGATCCCGAGAAGATGCATTGAGTTTTAAAACTCGTTGCAATTCCAAGCGCATTCCATGCAAGGTATAGATAAGATAAAGATTAGCAACTTTTAGATAACATGAGGACACATTCAGGTTCGGTCAAATGATTTGAATATAACACCTAGATACAATCAAGATTGAACAGACATAAGTGCAAGCAATGGAACTGGAAACGAGATAAAATGGTATGAACAATCTATGCTAATCGTAACAACCATGACAGCTTACCAGGATCCTAACACTCTCACCTCTTTAGAACAGATCTTAACCTCCTAAGCAAAGAACCTATTATATAAGAACCAACCTAAGCAAACTGCCAACTACTCCAATATAACCTTATATGACCTTCACACTCATAGCTTACTTGAACAACCACCGGGAACTAACTCCTCTATGATCCCTGCTCAAGAAACCCTTAAACTGAAACCCCTTAGCATAAGACTCATACCCTTAGCACAAGAGGAATCCAGATTTGAACTAAACAGCAACACTATACCCCACGGAACCACCAAAACACTCCCTGAAACTCATAAAACTACACCTAACCTATTCAAATTCTTTCAGCATACCAAATGACCATCATAGCCTGAAGAGACTCAACCCTGCACATACTCACCTGAGCCTAACTAACCAAAACACCCCCTTGGAAACCCCTGCTATTACTCCTAATAAAATGCAAACTAACCAGGCCCCTTTTTACTCTTATCAGCCTCCAAACAACTCCCTAAACTGAACTTCCACACTCTGCACTTTTTCACACCTGCCTGCTCACACACACAGAGCACAATGCTCCAGATCTTCACCTATAACCATCCTGAAACCACCTGCAGCACTGAGAGAAAACAAAATTTAATATATGGAGATGCTGCCTCCCCCCCCCCCCCCCCCAAAACTCAGTAAATCAACTTTTATACTAGGAATTTTAGGGTTTACCTCTTTTTGTGAAATTTCAATATACTCCTCCATTTTCGATCAATCCCTTGTGAGATAAGGGTGAGAAGGGTAAAACTATACCTCTCTCATCCTTATCTCCAAGAGAGAGATCAAGGGCTTGGAATTACTTGAATTTGAAATGAATGGACAGGATTACAAATTCGTTGTACTGATGGGGGACCAAATCGTACAATTTTTGGACGGATTAGTGGAGTTTGAGTCCAATTGCGGGTCGACATAGAAGAAAACGGGTTGGGGAAAGGGAATTGGGTCGCGGGTAAATGGGAATCGGGTTGGGGATTCTGAAAATGGGAAATGCGTGTTTGTGTAATATGTGTGTGTATGTATTGTTTGCAGAGATAAGCCAATTTCGCGAATAAGGAACGATTTTAGCCCTGATTGTAGATTAAATTGGAAAATTGAGGGGTTGCATGGGCAGGATATAAATTAGCCTATGCCTTATAATTCTAGCCTTTTCTCTTTGAAGTTAAATTGGTTACTTTTGAATTTTCAACATTAATTTTGATTTAGAATAATTAGACTTTAATTAACTCATCCGGGACAAAATTGGGTGTCAACAGCTGCCCCTCTTTACCCGAAAAAGGATGAAAGAGTTTTTAGGGCAAAGAAGTTGACGAGAAACTAATTTTGTCACGATAAAGCCAAGTACTTTGATTCCAAGAGCCAAAGTGCGAGGGTTATGGATATGGCCGAACTCCGGTTTTCGAGTTGCCTACATATCTCGGGCTGAAAGAGAATCAGGCCATATGTAGTTCGACGACACTTAGAAACGAAGACTCGCACGATTGACAAAAGAAAGGACGCACGAATAGAAAAGAATCCAAACTGACGCCTGATCTGAAATGAAAGATTAGGTAAAACTTGCTTGTTCGAGTGCGATTCTTCAGATTCTTGTCGACGAGTCTAGCTCATATCAATAATTGCCCCAGTTCACTGCTAAGAAAGGGTTCCACGTTATGCTCCAAATGATGCTGCGGCATTGCAAAAATTCTGTAAAGACTTAACAAACGGTAAGCGAGCAACTGCTAATAAACGGTAATAATTGAAATGAGAAATAAATAAAGGGATAATATAAAATTGTAAATGCTGGTTGTGATGTTATCAACAAGTTCTTCTCTCGATCAACTGACGAGGTACTCCGCCCGGGGAACCTCTAGGCTGATCATTATTCTGAAACGGTAAAGTAAAACAATAAGTAAAGTAGGAACGAATTCGTAAAATGCAAGGATTTCATAAGATAAGTTGACTGACAAGATATGGTGTCTCAAGTCGAATCGCCTATCACTATCATCTACTTTAATTATAACATGCCAATATTGCAAGACAACCGACATCGCGAAACACTCCGAAAGCGGTGCTCCAGCCGACTTGTCTTAGATTAACAATCTAATTTAAACATAACATGCCAATATTGCAAGACAACCGACATCGCGAAACACTCCAAAAGCGGTGTTCCAGCCGACTTGTCTTAAACTATCAATCTACTTTAAATATAAAATGCAAATACTGCAAGACAACCGACATCGCGAAACACTCCGAAAGTGGTGTTCCAGCCGACTTGTCTTAAACTATCAATCTACTTTAAACATAACATGTCAATATTGCAAGACAACCGACATCGCGAAACACTCCGAAAGCGGTGTTCCAGCCGACTTGTCTTAAACTATCAATCTACTTTAAATATAAAATGCAAATACTGCAAGACAACCGACATCGCGAAACACTCCGAAAGTGGTGTTCCAGCCGACTTGTCTTAAACTATCAATAAATGTCAATATTGCAAGACAACCGACATCGCGAAACGCTCCGAAAGCGGTGTTCCAGCCGACTTGTCTTAAACTATCAATCTACTTTAAATATAAAATACAAATACTGCAAGACAACCGACATCGCGAAACACTCCGAAAGTGGTGTTCCAGCCGACTTGTCTTAAACTATCAATAAATGCAAGTTTCAGAATAATGTTTATTTTGAAATAAGGATCATAAAGATAGAAATGCCGCCTGTTCGGCAACAAACCATGATAAGCATAATGTCTTAATTCATGAAGAGGCAGTTTACAACGCAATCTTGTATTGTGTTTCAATCACTTGTCAAAACAAATGAGAAATCTGGTATTGAAGCATCCAATGTCTCAATGCAACTTGAAAGAAACCTGCATATCCTATTTTTGGGTGGAAGAACCCGAGATATCTTATTTGTGGGTGGAAGAACCCGAATATCCTATTTGTGGGTGGAAGGACCCGAGAATATCCGATTTGTGGGTGGAAGGACCCGAATATCCTATTTGTAGGTGGAAGGACCCGAAGATATCCTATTTGTGGGTGGAAGGACCCAAATATCCTATTTGTGGGTGGAAGGACCCGAGATATCCTATTTGTGGGTGGAAGAACCCGAGATATCCTATTTGTGGGTGGAAGGACCCGAGATGTTCATCTGCAAGACGAACTAAACAAACAAAATTAAAGTAAAGTTAAAGACACAAAGCTCATTAAAGCGGTTACTTCTCCAAATTTATCAATATCTGCAAATCACAAAATGAAATTTCAGTAAATGTTCGCATAAAGCAAAATAGAGATGAAACGGATATGTTTAACAATTTGCAAGAATTATAGGAAATAGAAATGCCGCCTTTCGGCAATAAACCATGAGAAAGCACAATGCTCCAAATCATGAAAAGGATGTTTTCAATGCAGTCTTGGGTTGTACCCCAACCAGAAGGTAGGAACCCATCCAAAGTAGTCTTATTGTCAAATAAGTTTATATTTTCGAATCCTTCTACGGAGGAATGGTCTTGGCCACAATGCAAAGGGAACTTCTCAGATTGGGCAATATCTTTTCGGGAAAGTGAGAAAGCATCGAGCTTTATCCCAAATGTAATTTCAATCCAAGCGATGAGAATCTTCAAGGTTGTCTTGCTAAGACGTTTATCTTCTGATGCGGGCGTTACTGTCCCTGCTCTCATAGAAAAATTGTTAGTTTTGGGAGGGAGGGGGGAGCGTTTGATTTGTGCTGACTTGATCTCGATCTTCTTGATGTCGCTTCTGCTCCCATGTTTTCCTTGGACTTGGATTTGTGAATCATACTCAGAGACTTGGCTGATGAACTCAATAGCATGAATGTTTTGATAATAGAGGCAAAGTAAAAGTAGTTTTGGTAATAAAGTAAATAAAGTAACCATGCAAATATTTCATGAAAGTAAGATGCATTTTATGAAATTTCTGCCTTGACATAAGCTTGTGACATATCTTAAAACAAACTGAACATCCTTTTCTTAGAGTTGGCACTATCCATCTAGCCAATTCCCAAGATCTTCCCAGCTCGTCTTTTGATAGTCAACGTTGAGTCTTGCAAAATTTTGCCCCAGTTATGACCATCTAAATCTTCAACTTGCCTTGCAAAATTTGCCCCAGTTATCATCTTCCGTATCTTCAAATTATCTTGTAAAAATTGCCCCAGTTGCTTGCCTTAGGGAAAACTGAAAATTTTAATATTATAGAGTCGAGCCCGTTAAGAGCGCCTACGTATCCCTCCACAGGAATCAGACTGTGCGTAGTTCTGCTTACATAAAGATTTTTGGGGAAAATATGGCAATCTAAGTACGAAGCCGCATCCGAATTGAAAAACCTACACATCTGCCCAGATGCATAGTTCGGAATTACATCATAGAAGATAAACAAGCCTAAAGTGTTACAATATTTTGACCGAATCCGATGGGGATTGCCTACTTATCCTGTTGCCATTACAGGAATCAGGTCAGAAGTAGTTCAAAATACATAAAAGAGGATATTGGGAAAATTCTATGCTAGTGCAACCGAACTCTACGTGAGTTGCCTACGTATCCCGCCTTGGGAATCAGGTCACGCGTAGTTCGCGTTACATCAAAGATTACATTCAACAATACTAACTTGCGGCTGCTTCAAATATAGCGTCTTGTGAGGACATTTGTGTTCAATTTTCAGCCAAACTTGAACATCCGCTTTGTAAACACCAGTGTTCCTCCAAATAGGACAAGATGAACCAAGTAAAGACTTTGTCAACTTCATGAATTCTACATCTTCAACTCATCATTTTAAGCAATCCTCAAATAAAGAATGTAGATAAAACTACTTCCACGCCATATGCCAACAAATAAGATCTGCCCCAGTTGAAGTTCTAGCGATAGTGTGACACCTCAAAGGTTCAAAATATTGTTTTTCAGCTCATCATTCTCAAATTTTTCAGTTGTTTCGTTGTTAGTCACAAGCAATGTTTTGGCAGGTTTGATAATTATAAAATTGAAATAGGAATGAATATTTAGTCAAAAGCATACCATAAAGTAAATAAAGTATAATAACACAATGAGAACGCAATGTATTATTTATTCAAATTCTAACTTAAGGAGGCATAACGCGACAGACATGCAACGACAGAAATTAAAAGGTTATTCTCAAAAGACATAATTTAAAGGCAAAACACAATTCAGGGCCTCAATTTGAATTGTGATGCAAAAGAAACTATTGAGCTCAATTGCCAAGTTCCTTTCAGAAGGGCATCAACTCAGAGATCATCATCTTCATTTTGAGTCGCATCGTCATAAGCAAGCTGGAGCACTCCATCATCAATCAAATCTTGAATTTTGTGCCTCAGAGTAATGCAGCTCTTAGTGTCATGTTGACAATACTCTCCATGGTAAGCACAATATTTGACCCCATGAATCAATCTTGGAGGAGGATGAGATGTCCCATCTCCTACCAAAGGCTTTAAAACTTTTGCACCTTTTGTCCTTTCAAACAAATGCTCTTGAGATTCTATTGGAAATGTGAGCTTTCGGGTTTGCTCCTCTTGATTGTTGGAGTTAAATTCAATCCCTTTAACAGATTGGGAATAGGGAGGAATCATTGGGATTTGAATCACTCTTGCTTTAATCAATGCTTCAATTTTTTCCTTCAACGAATGGCAATTTGCAGTGTCGTGCCCTGGAGCTCCAGAATGATACGCACAATTCTTTGTTATGTCAAACCAAGCAGGACGAGGATAAGGTGTCCTATCTGCAATAGGATGGATCAACCCAGCTAATTTCAGTTTTTCAAATAATTGGCCAATAGGCTCAGGCAAAGGTGTGAAAGTTTTGACCACTTTTGGGTAGAGCCTTGCCATGATTGGGCGATTTTGGCGAGCAGAAGTCTCAGGCTGATGACTTGGAGATGGGTAGTACTTTGAGGGGGGTAGATAGCTTGGGGGTGCCAGATAAACATGCGGTGGTGGGTAAGGCTGAAAACCATGCGTGTTGTAGGAAGGGTTAAGATCAGGCTTTGGTGCAATAGGAGCTTGGTAGTGACTATTATGATTGGAAGTTGATGTGCTTTGGCTAGGAAGCTTATGAAGTTGGTTTGGATGACTCAGGGCATGTACTTCTTTTCCTTTCTTTTCATCATGGGTAAATTGGGCCTTTACATTAGCGGCTTTTGGAGCAGTTGATTCAAGCATCATTTTAATTTCAATGGTTTTCTCCATCTTGACAATGTTGGCAAATGTTGTTTCTGATGTGTCCATTATCTGGTGACAGATTTGGTAATAGAGCTCACTGTCCAGAGATGATATGAAACATGCAATTGCTTCATTTTCTGTGTAAGGTGGTTGGACCTTAGCAGCTTCATCTGTCCAACGTACCGCATATTCCCTAAAGGTCTCAATTGGCATCTTTTTCAAATTCGACACCTGATATCTGTTAGGCTTCTCCTGTTTTTGCCAATGGTACCACTCATTCAGATTATATGTTTGTTTTGTTTCTGATTGTTCATCTTCCATGGTAAGATTAATGAGAGTCTTTTCATCATTCTTCGTGTTTTCTTCTAAAGTTGGACCAGACACTGTCTTTTCCCTTTTGATGATCGCGACTGGAAGAGAATCTCCTTTTCTTGCTTTGGGTTTTGCGAAGTCAGCCATTTCAAAGTCAACACAAATCAAACTTCTGCGGGGAAGGGAGTAAACACAACAAAACAAAAGTTCAAAGGTAACTATGTTAGTTTGCATGTTATTTACGAGGTTGCACACAAGCACATAGCGCGCGTCAAGTAGCGCTTTGGCAGTTTGAACATGGAAGATATAACAATAAATTAGCATGTGGCAATCACACGTAATCGAGCGTAAATAAAATGCGAATGCGTCCTACCCTGTAAGGTGCCTCTTTGTGCCGGAGGTGGGCCTAAGACGCGCAAACAAGTGTTAACGAAAAATAGTTCATGCCAGTTTTGAGCAATTCAGATTTAGAGTAAGTGATAAATAATAACAATAATTGATAACAATCAGCTCTCCGCCTCGACATTGCAATTCCATTATCCCAACTAACTTCCAAAAACTCGAAATTCTAACACAGCTCATGCTCTCCACAACATCTGCACTAAATTTCTGAACCCAAATGCCAAAAACCTGAAACAAACCTCTATACCTTTCGCAAACATCAACGCTCCACCAAGCACAACTCCCAATTATTTTACAACATCTAGAGGTGAGATTTCCAACTGCCTTCACAATACCAGGCTGCAAATCATGAAAGGCGCCAATTGGCCTGTCAAAAAAAAAAAAAAAAAAAACCTCACTGGTCCTCGGCTTTAGCCAAGCCTCTCAGCTTCCCAGGTTTTGCAAGGTTCACAGACCTTGTTCATAGGGCTCCGTACTGGTCTTCAAGGAGGGACCACATTGGTCATTATAGACATAGGGGCTTCACTCTCCTAGTATGCGACAAGCATACTTCATTCCATAAGAATTTGCAGCTGGTTAGTCAACATGGGCCTGCACACACGCAAAGCCATTCATGAGAGGGACCCCACTGATCTTTTAAAGATACCAGGGGCTTCGCCTCCTAGATCTCACTACACCAGACCATCTTCAGAACACAAGCCAACCAAATCTGCCTAACTTTCCCCCGACTACAATTCTACCTTGTTCACAAAAATCTGCTTTATGATCTCAATTCTGCTAAATTCTTCCATTTTCTGACCTAAAAGACAACATAGGAGACAAAATTCTAAATCTGATTTTGCTCAAAACATGGTTAGGACTGAGGATTCGTCATCACACAGCACATAATATGCATTGTCGTTGGGTTTTTTTAAAAACCTGTTGACGTAAGGGCGGTTTCCTAACTATGGAGGCGGTATCAAGGACCGGGTCCAGACTAAGGTGTAAATGCATGCATGCTCCTAAAAGCTCCATCTAAGAGTGGGCTAACGGTTGAGGCTGACTCGGCCTATGCGGGATAGACCTGGCCTCACAACGCAGTAGAACTGGCCATGACAAAACCAGGCAATCTCAATATCCCGAATTAACTTTTGGTGACACGAAAGAAGTTTCAAAGAGTGAGGTAAGGGCAATGCCCTTCCTACATAACTACCCGTCAAGCGGGTACCCCGTGATGAAATCGAGGAGGTGAAAGAGAATTGACAGGCTCCATGAGGGAGGAAATATGGACGGAATGCGGACTATGCACAAATAAGAACATGCTTTATACACAATCAATCTAATCATACAAACAAACATTTATTTAAGCTATGTATACTAGTTTAGGCATTCAAACAATAATGAGTTAAGCTACGCATACATACAATCAACAGATATATAAATAAAGCAAATTCGTGAAAATCTTTTGGTTAGAACCATTTGCGTATCCCCAGCGGAGTCGCCACGCTGTTGAACCCCAAAAATTACCTTTTCTTTAAGAAAAGATAGGTTTCGGGTATAATATTCAAAAAAAGGGATTCCAAAGGGTTTCTTTGGAGTCGCCACCTAATTTAAGGATTATTAGGAACCTAAGTTAACTAAAGAGTGCAATTTATTCTTTAATTAAATGAAATTAAATTAAAAATCAGAGATTCTAGGTAAGTGGTTCTATTAAATTCGAAAGAAGGTCCTTACTACGGGAGCACTTTCGAAAATCCGCTAAAAGCGGTTAATCCGGCGATTTTCACGAATTTTACTTAACGGTAATCAATTTAGGATAAATTTCAAATAAAATAAATAGATAATGAATAATATAATATAAATAAGATAAGATTTTAATTATACCGATACTTAGATAAATAAATGATCCAATTTAAAATTAATTAAATAAATAATGAAATAATAATCAATTAATTAATTAATAGAATAAGTAAAGGTTAAATGAAGTTAGATAAATAATTGGATAATAATAAAGGATTAATTAATTTGATTGAATAAATAAGCAAATAAATAACTTAATTAAATAAATGAATACTTATCAATTTTAATTAAATAAAGGAGTAAATGGATAATGATTGATTAATTAATTAATTAAATAAATATTCAATTGATTAAATAAATAATTAATTGAAATTAAATAAATTAGATTAAGTAAATAAATAAATAATGGATTAAAATTTAATTAATTAACTAAATAAATAAATTAGATTAAATAAATAAATAATTGAATATCCATAAATAAATAATTCAAATGCAAATTATGACGAAGGTACGATTTTAATCGAATTTTATTTGCACTCATTAATTGACAAATAATTCTAAACATCCATAAATAAAGTGGCGATTCGCAAAGAAATGATACAAAGCATTCGTATAAAAATAATTTAAGTGATTTACAATAGTTATTCACAATTCAAATATCATTTCGATCCTACAGGGCTATTAATCCGGTCTATGGAGAAGTCCTATACAACATGCATTTTCTAAGGGAGCGGGAAAGGAAGGAGTAAAGAAAGTAGAACCCAAAGCGCAAACTCGCCAAACGAGCCTTGGATAGCAACTTGGTAATCACAGCCTTGAGATTGATGCTAAAGATATGTAATGATCCAAATGAAACTTGATCCCGAGAAGATGCATTGAGTTTTAAAACTCGTTGCAATTCCAAGCGCATTCCATGCAAGGTATAGATAAGATAAAGATTAGCAACTTTTAGATAACATGAGGACACATTCAGGTTCGGTCAAATGATTTGAATATAACACCTAGATACAATCAAGATTGAACAGACATAAGTGCAAGCAATGGAACTGGAAACGAGATAAAATGGTATGAACAATCTATGCTAATCGTAACAACCATGACAGCTTACCAGGATCCTAACACTCTCACCTCTTTAGAACAGATCTTAACCTCCTAAGCAAAGAACCTATTATATAAGAACCAACCTAAGCAAACTGCCAACTACTCCAATATAACCTTATATGACCTTCACACTCATAGCTTACTTGAACAACCACCGGGAACTAACTCCTCTATGATCCCTGCTCAAGAAACCCTTAAACTGAAACCCCTTAGCATAAGACTCATACCCTTAGCACAAGAGGAATCCAGATTTGAACTAAACAGCAACACTATACCCCACGGAACCACCAAAACACTCCCTGAAACTCATAAAACTACACCTAACCTATTCAAATTCTTTCAGCATACCAAATGACCATCATAGCCTGAAGAGACTCAACCCTGCACATACTCACCTGAGCCTAACTAACCAAAACACCCCTTGGAAACCCCTGCTATTACTCCTAATAAAATGCAAACTAACCAGGCCCCTTTTTACTCTTATCAGCCTCCAAACAACTCCCTAAACTGAACTTCCACACTCTGCACTTTTTCACACCTGCCTGCTCACACACACAGAGCACAATGCTCCAGATCTTCACCTAGAACCATCCTGAAACCACCTGCAGCACCATCCTATACCCCTGCACTCCATCAGATCACTCTATGCTGCTCATAAGAACCTGAAACAGACCCTCACCTGACCAAACTTACACCTGAACAAACACAAGCCTTGAACAACTATCAGCTGCACTCCCTGACTCTTCATTGGCATCTAACACCCACACACACTAGCTGACATTCACACACTGAACCTCACCCACACACACTCCACAACTCACTACAAAACAGACTAAACTTCAGCCACCCTGAAGCTAACTCCCTCACTAACTACCTGAAGCAAATCTCCAAACACCTAACAGGCCCTAAGCTAACCCTCACAGCTTCCAACTCCCTGAACTTCCTTACACAAACAAACTCCCTCAGATCACCAAACAACAGACCTCCCATAAGCATCCCTGCTATCTATACTTCAGCTGAAACAAAACAAGGCCACATCCCAACAACAAGAAAGCCAGAAAACCAGAAACCAAGACTAAAACAGAAACAGTAGGCCAGAAGAAAGAAAAAAAAAACATGGAAACAAATGCAGCATTGATTTTTTAAAATATAAACTAAACTAGAAGGGAAAGGAACAAACAGGCTGAAGGAAACATGGTCGAAAATTCTGATGTTAACTAAAACAACGGGCTAACAAAAGTTTAAACTTATAACCTTAGAACCACGATACAAATGACTATTTGTTGATAAACTGCTTCAAACAAGTCATTACGCGACAGTCCTACACATTACAATCCCAAAAATTGATCTTTAACACAATAATTCTTTGAAGATTTTGTTTATAACAAATAAAGAGATGAAACAATGAAACATTGCACATAAAGTTTCGGATTTTCAGCTATCCTTATGCAAGATTCGATTACATTAGTTGAAACAAAATCCAAAGACCAATGATGAATTAAACTAAAAAATTTGAGATTTTTTCTTACCTTTTTTGATGCAGTGAACAGGGCGAGTGATCCAAAGAAAATGGAACTCGAACAAGCGTGTCGACTCGCGCGAGGTCGACGACTCGAATGGCAAGGCGAAGATACAAACAATGAATCGACAACACAAGAAAAATCCAGAAATAAACTAAGAAACAGTAATGCTATATCTTTTTTTTTAAAACCCCAAAAATTGAGAGAAAACAAAATTTAATATATGGAGATGCTGCCTCCCCCCCCCCCTCCCAAAAAAACTCAGTAAATCAACTTTTATACTAGGAATTTTAGGGTTTACCTCTTTTTGTGAAATTTCAAGATACTCCTCCATTTTTTATCAATCCCTTGTGAGATAAGGGTAAAAATACACCTCTCTCATCCTTATCTCCAAGAGAGAGATCAAGGGCTTGGAATTACTTGAATTTGAAACCAACGGACAGGATTACAAATTCGTTGTACTGATGGGGGACCAAATCGTACAATTTTTGGACGGATTAGTGGAGTTTGAGTCCAATTGCGGGTCGACATAGAAGAAAACGGGTTGGGGAAAGGGAATTGGGTCGCGGGTAAATGGGAATCGGGTTGGGGATTCTGAAAATGGGAAATGCGTGTTTGTGTAATATGTGTGTGTATGTATTATTTGCAGAGATAAGCCAATTTCGCGAATAAGGAACGATTTTAGCCCTGATTGTAGATTAAATTGGAAAATTGAGGGGTTGCACGGGCAGGATATAAATTAGGCTATGCCTTATAATTCTAGCCTTTTCTCTTTTAATTTAAATTGGTTACTTTTGAATTTTCAACATTAATTTTGATTTAGAATAATTAGACTTTAATTAACTCATCCGGGATAAAATTGGGTGTCAACATCATATCCTCCAGCCTGTTGGGCTAGAGCTTTTTTTGACACAGTTTGTAAGAATCAATCAGTAGATAATAACCATACTGAATCATTTAATGGTTGGATCTTAGAAGCTAGGTATAAGCCTATTATACAGATGCTAGAGGATATTAGGATAAAGGTTATGGACTTGTTGAGGGTGAATGAAGCTAAATGTCAACTTGGGGAGTGCATAATCACATTCCTCATGCCATGAAGTTGTATGGTGAATATATGAAGATTGGGCAGAAATGTAGAGTGGTTTTTAATGGTGATGATGGGTATGAGGTCACAGAAGGTAGAGACAGACACACCGTCAAGATGGATGAGAAAAAGTGCACTTGTAGGCAATGGGATCTTAATGGTATTCCATGTCCTCATGCCAGTACGGCCTTATTATACACTAAAATTAATCCTGTTATTGAGATTCATTGATGGTATAGCAAAGAGGCATATCTGCTAACTTATAAGTATAAGTTACAGCCTGTTAGGGGAGAGAGGTTCTGGAAGATAGAGCCATCACAAGCAATGGAGCCACCTCAGTATGGAAATATGGCTGGAAGGCCTAGGGTGAAGAGAGTGAGACAGAAGAATGAGGCAATTTTGAGGCAAGGAGGGTGGGCAGCTTCAAGGAAGGGGAGAGTCATGACATGTTCAACATATTGGGAGCCTGGACACAATGCTAGAGGCTGTGACAAGGTAACTTATCCAACCATTATTAATTGTCTTGTCTTGTATCAGATTTATATCTTGTGTGTCTTAACTCAAATGTTGTTTTATATGGCAGCATACTAAGGACAAGCAGGCAGGTAAGTGCAAGAGAAAGAGAGCAAGAACAAATGATGAACATAGTGAGGATGATGACTTTCCCCCTGCTGCAACTATACCAAGATCACCCCCTGCTACAGATATACCAAGTGAGGAAGACTTCAATTGTTCTGCACCTGAGCCAAGCCAAGCAAGCCAACAACTTTCTTCAAGCAACTTTGTTTTTATGCCAACACCATCTGTTGCAGGAAACCAACCCAACACAAGTTCCTCCAAGCATATTGGCAAGAGCAAAAGGTCTAGTCATCAGCAGTCCAGTCATACCTTTGATCCAGACTTTGAGATTCCTGAAATTGGAGTTGAGGCAGATCCAGATATAAGGCCTTCAACACTTTCTGAGGCAAAAACAAGACTCCAGGAGAGACAAATGGCACATGAAGTAGCTGGAACAAGGAAAATTGGATTTGTTGGTGATTCTACTGGTGTGAATCAGGCAACAGGTCTTCCATATTCACCAAAGAAACTCACTTGAAAGGGAAAATCTGCAATGACTGGGAGTCAGCTTCAAAGACAAAGATTGACCAAGCTTAGGTCAAAAAAGCGTAATGGCATTAAGCAGTCTGATAAGCTTTGAATTGGCTTAGTGTCTCTTTTGTTTTATCAAACTATTGGCTAGTCGAATTTGGCTTAATATCTGTTGTTTTGTCAAACTACTCATGTGTTTGTAATGTCTTTAATTAGTGGTCCAAACTGGTGGAACCTATGATGGCTGGTCTTAATGCCATTTTGGAGATGTTTCTTGTTTTCTGACTCCAAAACATATAATGGCTATGGTACTATAAGTATTTCAGTTTATTTAAGTGTTGTTGTTTCTTGTTTAAGTTGTATCGTTTGTTTACTTAGTGTCTTTTGTTTAAGGATTTGATATTCAATCAAAATGACTTATGAATCAAAATTAAGGTACAAACATGTCTAACCTCAAACAGTTGTCATGTTTATAAATTAATTAACACTAATACATACAACTAACTAAACAGTACAAGTTGATGCCATGATCAACTTAACACATACAACTAAATAAATACTACAATTTGATGCCATGATCAGGAATTCACTTAACACATACAACTAAATAAACACTACAATTTGATGCCATGTTCTTACATTACAAATACATTAGTTAAGCATTGTCTCTGCTACAAAACCAATAAATAATGCCCATGAAATCATAGCCAAAGTCTGCATCTTCCCCAACTTCTCTTGCAATTTGATGCCTTTGTTCACCTCGGCATTTTTCATATTCTCCAAGATGTCGACTTTTCCCTTCAAACTCTCAACTTCAGTCTCATAATCAAAGGATGACAAATTTGTACCTCTATTCAATATTTGATCATGTACACCTTCCAATAGACTGATTTTTTTCTTCATGTTGTCCCTTTCGAATTTAACAACATCTAAGGAAGACTTCAACTCTCTAATGACAACTACAGCTCTTTCTGAAAAAACGTCGTCTTCCCATTCAAAGTACCCACATGAATCCCTCTGTCAAACAAAACCAACAACTAAATAAGGACTTGAACTATTAAAGTAAAAAAAATTACCGACCTTGTTCAATTTGACCAATATAATTACTTTACTTACCCCAGCTCTAGAACACCTCTAAAATCTCCTCCCCGCATTATCATAGTCCAAGCTGTGAACCTGTTGAGATAGGCATCACAGCGACACCTCCTAGTCGACGAGCAGCTGCCTTGAGACATGGAATAACCTTAAAAATGTTAGCTTTAACTCAACTGTGAATTTTCGGATATGAGGGAGAGGATTTCTCTAAGAAACCCTAATTCTAGTTTGGATCCCTAATTTTATGAATTGGGTATAGTTAAAAGGAGGAAGGGGATATATAGACCCATTTATTTGATGTAAAGAAATAAACAAAAGAAAGCAATTACACACATGGCAGACACATGGCATCCCACATAGTGGATCTGTTGCCTTGTTGGTGCTCCGTCAAAAAATAGGGGCATTTATAATAGTTGTTTGGCGGGAGGGGTATATATGAGCTAAAAATATAACGTTGCGTTGATGTAAACAATACTACAAAGTAGAGGGGTATATTTGACCCTTTTCCGAATTTGAAAACAAGCCACCACAAGTCCAAGAAATTACCTTGGGACTTTAAATTGAACCCATAAATTTTTTCTAGGAATTTGGTAGGTCCCAAGAAATTTTTTTTGGACCGCAAAATATGAAGCTCTAGGAAAATTTACTAGAACTTTGAACTAAAACCAAGGATATTTTTGATACGGGGCAAATCGAGCAACCATCCAAAAACACCATCCAAGGCCAAGGAAGAGCTTATGCATTGGAACGCCATGGAACGAGGATCGATAAAACAACGTGTGAATTGTTGGATTTTTGGGTGCCAAAGGCAAGAAAAATGAGTTTGAACTGTGCTGGAAGTTGCAGTAGGCGGGGGGCGCCTAGTAGAAGGGGCGGACCGCCTGATTTTTGGTCACTCTATGGATTTTGCAGAGGCGGACCGCCTACTTGGAGTAGGCTGACCGCCTACTCTCCTCTGCAGAGAACCAGGCGGACCACCTACTCAAAACAGGTGGGGCGCCTACTTTTCTGAAAGTTGGGAATTGGGTAGTTTTTTCTAGGTTCTCTTGTTTGTTGTTTGCATTGCTTCTAATTAGTACTATTAGAGTATAATCCTACTTGATTAGTACTAATTACTTCGAGCTATTAGGATCATCGTGCCTTAGAAAGGAGACTAGAATTCAAAGAAGACCCGTAGTATCTTTTGATTCAAGTCCTCACTTAAAGTGCTTATCGTTCCAATCGAGTCCTATTAACTCCACTCACCCCGGAGAGCATTGGACTTGAGAAGTTGAGTGATTGAGTTGTGGTTCGTTGGTCAACTACTTGAAGCTTTTAGACTCAAACTTGAGTGAAATATCCACCACCACTAAACGAGTGACCCGAGTGTTATACACGTGAGGGTGTGTGTGAGGTGTTTTGCTAACGTTTGTTGCTTTTTGTAGGTACTATGGTAATCGATGGAGATGATCCTATGAAAATTTTCATGGCTACCGTTATAGCCAAGTTGGAGGACATCACTTTGAGACTTGAGTCCATCGAGAAGAATCAAGTTGAGACCGGTGAGAGGAGGACCCCGAGTGTCCAAATTGAATCCGGAGAAGGCACAAGTCATAGCACTCCTATGACTCCCGGACACTTTGTTGAGCTAAACAAGAGGTATGAACAAAGCAAAGTTGAAGCTCTACGAGAGCGTGGGTTGGGCAATCCCCGACAAGAGGGCAATCCCCTCAACTTGGGCAATCCCCAAGGAAATGCTCCACTTAGAAGACCCGTGCGGAATGTCCCACCTCTTGAACAAATTGATGAAGTTCAAGAAGAGGGGGAGGCCAGGTATGGTGATGAAGCCTATGGGTATGATGTTCCTTATCAACCTAGGAGGCAAATGCATTGGGGTCGAAATGTGGATAAGGGTAGAGGCCGAGGTCGAGGGCCACCCATGGGCTATGCTAGAGGGAATGTGAGGAGGGAGTATGTTGCTCATGATGACCATTATGGAGGCCAACCGGAGCCTAACTATGGGGTACGTGACAACAACAACAACCTCAATAGTGTCAAGCTCAATCTTCCACCCTTCAAGGGAACTTGTGATCCGGAGGCATACATGGAATGGGTACTACTTATGGAGAGGGTGTTTGACACCAATGAGATGACCGAGGAGAGAAAGGGTACCTATGCTATTTCTACCTTTGAGGCCTATGCTTCTACTTGGTGGGAGTCTATGAAGAGGTCTAGGAGAAGGATGAATTTGCATTTGAATGTGACTTGGGATGAGTTAAAAGGGCTTATGAATACCAAGTACATAACTCCAAGGTATCGGCAAGAGCAACTCAAGAAGCTCTATGATCTAAAACAAGGTGTCGAAACGGTGCATGAGTACCATGATGAATTTGAAAAGACCCGGATGGCATTGGATATGGATACCGAAGGTGAAGAAGAAGCCATGATCCGTTTCAAGAATGGCTTGAGCTATGGTATAGCTTCTCAATTGAGGTTACATCATTATCTCACACTTCAAGATATGTTTGAAGCGGCAATTGATGCCGAGACTTGGCTCAAAGAAGAGAAGTTCAAAAACAATACTCCTACTACCACAAGCAAGCCAAAAGAGTGGAAGACTCCAAGTGAAAACTTTCCAAGTGCAAGTGCTAGCAAAGAAGTGAAGAAGCCTTATGAGAAGACTACACCAAACTTGGAAGGTAATTCTAAAATTCGCTTGAGTAATCCTATTTCTACTTCTACTCAATGTTATAAGTGCAAGGGCTTTGGGCATATTGCTAAAGAATGCTCCACAAAACGAATCATGGTTGTGGTTGGCAATTTAGTGTATGAACAAAAAAGCGAGTCCAAAAATGAGGAAGTAGAGGAGGATGAGGAAGTTGAATGTGAGGTAGCCGAAGAGGAAGATGTTGGTCCTCACATGTTCTTGGTGGTTAGGAGGAGCTTGAGTACCATTCTCATGGAAGAGGAGGTGGAAAATGATCAAAGAGAAAGCCTCTTTCATGCTAGATGTCGTGTGATGGGGCAATTGTGCTCAATGGTTGTTGATTCGGGGAGTTGTGCCAACATAGTAAGCTAATCCTTGATTTCCCAATTGAAGTTACCCACTCGCAAGCATCCAAGCCCATATCGCTTACAATGGCTTAGTGAGTGTGGTGAGCTAAAAGTGGTGAAACAAGTGTTGCTTGAGTTTAGCATTGGGAACTATAAAGATAAGGTCTTGTTTGATGTTGTCCCGATGCAAGCTTGCCATATATTGTTTGGGAGACCATGGCAATATGATAGGTGTGTTGTGCATGATGGTAGGACCAACTCCTACACGGTTAAGCAAGATGGGAAGAAATATGTGCTTAGACCTTTGACTCCAAGGCAAGTAAGGGAAGACTACAAGCGGATGAAGGAGTTGAGGGAGGCGGCTAAAGCAAAGTCACCCATTGTACTTGAACCCGAGGCAAACAATCTCATTGTTTTGCCATTGCATAATGAAAATGAGAGTCACTCCACTTCAATTGAGAGAGAAAAGATAGAGAGAAGTGAGGGAGTGACCGGTGACAATCCAAGAGAGGAAAAAGGAGAGGATTTGAAGAGTGATGTGAGTGGATTGTCACCCCAAACTACACTTGACCATGAGGTAAAATTGAGAGAGATGAGAGGTGAGGAAGGAAAAATTGAGAGTGGGAGCACCCATTGTTCTAACCCTTCTTTATCTTATATCTCTTCTTGTGAAAGTTCTTGTGTAGGTACATTTGAAGACAAGTCATTGGAGCCTCAATGTGAGCTTCATGAAGGAGGAGTTGCATATGACACTTCAAACCTTGTGAGTGATCAAGGAAGTACTACAAATGTAAGTGTTACTTCACCTATTTATGAGCCTACTAGCTACTTGTCTTGTGATGACTCAACATTAGTTGGTGTTTTTGATGCATCTAGTGAGTATACCACTAGTGAAGAGTCTAGTTGTCAACTTGAATGTGCTTGTGAAACACTAGTTGAGAGGGATGCTATGCCACATCATGATGTGAGCTCATTGTTCATTGAACCTCTCCCTAGTGTAGGATTGATAGTTGACCATGATGGTGACCTTTGCTATGACACACCACCAACCTTTAACAAATGGGAAGATGAGATGGTTGATCATTCCCTTATTGATATGCTTCTATCTGGTGGACCAATGTGTTGTGGTGAGGATGGTCTTGACCTTGAGGAGTCCAAATTGCATGAATTGGACAAGGTTGTCTATGATGACTCCTCAAGTGAACCTAGTCTTGATAACTTGTCTATGCTTAGTCTTGATAACTTGTGATATTGAGATGCATGTTTTCACCAATCCGTTGTTTGAAGGCATTCTCATTAGTGGATATGACTTGTATCGGACTAGGGTGGGTGGTCAAATGGAACCCCCATGGTGTGAAGGGTTTGACCCCCTAGGCAACCCATTGTTTGAGAATTTGGGTGAGGTAGATGGTTCTTTGAGTGGCCCTACTATTGCTTGTTGGGGTTATGATGAAGAAGAGTCCATCATCAATGCCTTCCTTGAGAACTTGAC
This sequence comes from Petunia x hybrida, assembly GCA_037355625.1. Lineage (NCBI taxonomy): Eukaryota > Viridiplantae > Streptophyta > Magnoliopsida > Solanales > Solanaceae > Petunia > Petunia x hybrida. The sequence goes on along the minus strand of JBBBVM010000052.1, from coordinate 747,334 downwards.
TTTTGAGGAGGGTTGCCTAGTTGATGAAATGGAAGGGGAAGAGGAATCCCATGGTGTGAGTAAGTATGCTCTAAAGAAGGGGAGTGGAGTGCTTGATCCTACTTGTAGGCTGGGCTATTTGATTCACTCCACTCCACATGTTGATCACACCTCGAGGATAGATTGGTGTGTTGATCTTGAGCTTAAAGTTCAAGGGGATTTTGGTAGCTTGATCTTGCATTTCCCATCTTTCCATGACCTATTTGCTCATTATCTTGTTGAGTGTATGATGATCTTTAACCAAGTGCTTATGGTTCTCTTTGGAGACTTGATATTCATAATTGTTATTGATGCTTGGTTATATCACAAGAGTGTGTTTTCCACACTTCTTGCACTAACCTACTTTCAAAGTAGGACGTTTGCTTGTTTTCGCTTGTCGTTGCTTGTAGGTTCTAAGCTCCATGCTAAGGCGAGGAAGATTTTGGAAGAAGACTATGACAAAGTGACGATCAAGAGGAACAAAGGAGGAGATTCTTGGCCACCCCGAAGAGTTGATAGAGCCATGAGAGACCAAGCCTTGATTTCAAGGACGAAATCTTCTCAAGAAGGGGAGGATGATACGGGGCAAATCGAGCAACCATCCAAAAACACCATCCAAGGCCAAGGAAGAGCTTATGCATTGGAATGCCATGGAACGAGGAGCCTTGGAGACACATTTCGAGGCGTTTCAAGTGCTCAGGGAAGCAGGCGGACCGCCCACTAGACTAGGCGGACAGCCCACTTTGTGGCAAGCCTCAGGATATTGGGCCGCCTACTTGGGCGCCTACTGGAGGCCAGGCGGGGCGCCTACTACACTAGGCGGGGCGCCTAGTTGCTGAACAAGTTGCGGGATTGCTAGTTTTTATCCTATGTAATTCCTATTAGGCCCCTATGTGGCTTATGACTTTAGAACTTACTTAAGGGTAGTTTAGGATTTTTATTCATGTCTTAGAAAGGCCTATAAATACTCCATAGCTTAGCATTTTTACTTAGTTAGCTTTGATGATGAATGATTGAATAAATGTTCAAGAGTGGATTCTCTTAGAATGAAAAACCCTTTGAGTTGGTTTGAGTTTACTAGTGGATTCTAGTTGAACCCCAAACCCCCCGATCATTCTACTTGCGGGGCCTTTGTCGTCTCGAGGGTAGTTGCATAGTGTAGGTCCTCCTTGACGCCGATACGAGGGTATCTCGGGACAAGTTCCCCGGGATTACTTCGTAGGGAGTTCGAGTAGTGTCTCGCTCTCTATCTTTATTTCCGCATTTTAGTTTTGATCCTTATCAATTTTCCTGGAATTTGGTTAAAATTTTTATAATTTTTTCGTGTGATTATTCTTAAATAACTCATGTTTTAAAATATGACTATTTTCTTAATAATTTGTAACTGTTGGTTGTTTTTCTTTAAGCATCTAAAAACTCTGTGTTGCTCTTGTCATGTTTTAGTTTCTCTTCAATATTTTAGTGACATTGATCACTAGATACTGTTTTTTTTTTTCAAAGAAAAATGTCCCCAAATTCTCACGAATATTTCTTAGAAGCCTGGACTGTCGTCTCCGTCCTCACCTATTTAAATTTCAACATCTAAGGCACCTAGATCTTTTTGGGTTGTAAATTTCACCCTCCTCCCGACTTTAAATATTTTTGTAGGCTTACTTGTAACCTTCGAGCCTACACAATGTCAAACACTTCTTTTTAATAGCCGATTACTTGAACGTTTAATGTTGTATGGGTGCACTCCATTTGAGGAAGCTATAGTAAGTTAGTATTTTTACAATTTGCAGGTAAAGATCATGATTGAGAAATTTGCCAGATGCATTACTTGATTCACCTGGTAATTCTAGCTAATCGTGCGCTACTTTGCTTTAGTCATTTACAGTTGGTCTATCAGAGTCCCATGTAGCATTGCATTAAATTTCCAGTATTCAAACTTTGATAAAGTTGAGCGGATTGCCAATGCTCTGCACTTGATCAACCGCTGCCCCAACTTACAAATTACAGTAAGCCTTATTTTCATCTTTTGATTTTAAATAGGTTCATTTGCTACTTCTTATTCTTCCAACGGCAAAGAATCAAATATACCACTGAACTATTGTAAATGGCAAAAAAAAATCATTCGTTAAAAAAGTGTCTCAAGCAATTGTTGTGACACCAATGTCTCATATATACAATTTTTCTCACTTTTCACTAACGGAAAAATTTTAAAATCTTTTAAAATTTATTTACTCTATTTTTAATTATAAGAAAAATAAATGGAACCCAACTAAAATGTCTCCCCCCCCCCCCTCCTCATTTTTTTAACTAGACCCGCGCTCCTTTAGATTTACCCGAACCCCCATTTCCCTTAAAACTTTTACCCGACCCAGCATCCTCATTTTATTTCTCCATTTCTTAGAAACAAAATAGCCTGTTCAAATCACTTCAATGGCTTAGGGTTTGCATCGAACCCTACAATAGATGCTGCTACACCATCGGAATAAAGGTTGTTGAAGTTCTTTTAAGGGAGATTACATTATCGATTAAAGGTATGTATTTGTTTATAATATTTTGTGTATTTTTAGGATTTTGTTTAAGAAAAGGGGTTGTGTCAGTTGGATGGTCAAGATCTTTTAGTATGAACTTTTAGATTCTGTATATGATTAAATAATATTTTATTATGTAGTTTTGTGTCTTTATTTGTAAAGTTGGTTTTTAGGTTTTTTTATTCAATTCCTACCTCGATGCTTTAAATTCAATGCATATGTGGTCCCTTGATATTTTTCAGTTTTTTGCATGTGATTATGATAGATGATTGATAAAGTGGATATTATTTTCAATTATAGGGTCATATGAGTAATTTATCATAAGTTGGTGTACAATAAATGTCTGGTGCGAATTTGGTATATTTGCAATCCAAACGTTCTTTCTTTCGAATACGTACGTGGAGAGTTCACTGATAAATTAAGTTCATAGAATGTTAAACAATTGCTTGTAATTGGGCCTTCGGGTAGGTACTATTTAGTAGAAGGGGATGATGGCATTAGGACTCTCCAGTCCCTAGTTTTTAATGAGTTCGGGGTCATACAGTTCTTTGTCGTAGGTGAGCATCAACTTACTTTGTTTGCCCAAAACATCACACATCATAATGAAATATATAGGGCAGATGTTGATGTTGGAACTGATGAAGAATACTGTGAGGGCGATAGATTTATTTCATATTCAAGATATATTTATCATGATGAAGATAAGTTTGTGGGTTTTGCATTAGAAATGAGGAGGGTAGTGACAGATAGGTTGGAAAAATATAAGGAGATAGAAGTAGAAATGACCTTCAATGATATTGTAGAAGCAAGGCATGTGATGAGTTTTTATGCTATTACAATAAGAAGTTGAAGATTAAGAAAACTAATAAAACAAGAGCTATTTATGAATGTCAAGACCTTTCAGGTATCATATATTAAGGGATGGGAAGAGTATGTGCTTCAAGATTAAAACTTTGAACTCTAAACATTCTTGTGATGAATGTTTTGATAATCCATTGGCTACAACTTTTACAATATCTCACTACTTTTAGAGTAAAGTACAAGGTTATTCAAAGTATAAAATCAAGGATATGAAAGGGTAATTAGAAGCCGATTTAAAACTAAATGTGTCCAAGTACAAGTTGAAAAAGGCTAAGAAGTTGGCTCTTGAGAAGCTAGAATGTAGCTACAGGGATGGTTGCAATACACTTGAAGCTTATGAACAAGAACTTAGGTTGTCCAATCCAGGAACTGGTGTTCTAGTCAATATTTCAAGGGATGCACTTGAACAAGAAGGGGGTAAGATAATTCTTAAGAATATAAATATGTTTCCAAGCTTTGAAATAATGATGGAAATCTGATTTGAGGCTATTGATAGGCTTGAATGGAATTTTCTTGAAGTAAGTGTCAGGGTCAGCTGTCAGTTGCAATTAGGCAAGACAGTATTAACAATTTCCATCCACTAGCATAGTCAGTGGTGGATAAGAAAACTAAGTGGACTTGGAGATGGTTCTTAGAGAATTTAAAGGCTATTTGGAGTTAAACACTGGCATGGAGCAACTTTCAGGTCTGATATGCAAAAAGTAAATTTCTATTTTTTTTTTCAAATTCAAGTTACTGTTTGATGCCTAGAAAATATGATCTATATCATTTTTCTTACTAATTGCAGGGACTATCGGAAGCTGTGAGAACTACTCTACTTGATACATATCCCAGATACTATTTCACGCATATTAAAGTCAACTAGTGTAAGAGGTGAAAAAAATATGTGGTGGTATGCCTGGAGTAGCTATGAGCATGAGTTTATTGATCAACTTAACAAGTTAGGTGAGTTGGATGAAGAAGCTGCAGAAGACTTGGTCAAGTATCCCCCAAGCTTGGTGTAGGGCATACTTCGACACTCAGTGCAAGAATCTAATGGCTCACAATAACTTCACTGAATTCTTTAATAATTGGATTCTTAAAGCAAGAAGAAAATCAATCATCAAACTGTTGGAGGATATAAGAGTTAAAGTTATGAGATTGTTGGCTAAAAATGAAGAAAAATAAGGAAGTGGAATGGCGATATTAGTCCAGCTTGAAGGAAACTTTACAATGACTATAGGAGTATATCACACACTTGTCAAGTTGAGTTTAATGGAGACAATGAATATGAGATAACAGAGGGTAAAGATAGACATATTTTGAGTCTAGAGGAAATAAGATGCACATGTATAATATAAGACTTAAGTGAGATTCCATGCCCCATGCCATAAAGGCATTGATGCACAAAAAGATAGTTCATTTGACAGAGGTAAACTGGTGGTATAGTAGGGAAGCTTATATATTGGCGTACAAGGTTAAGATGCAACCTATTATGAGAATAAACTTTTGGAAGGTGAATCCTAGTAAAGCCATGAAACCTCATGCTATTATTAGTAAAGTTGGTAGACCCAAGATTAAAATAAACAGAGCACCTGATGAGGCTAAATTGAGAAAAAGAAAATGTTGTGCATCAAGAAAAAATATGTAATTTCATGTAGCAACTGTGGTGACAACCACAATTCAAGGGGTTGTCACAATATAAGAAATTTGTACAGCTGTTTTTTTTTTTCTCTTAAGTTTAGTACATTGCTGTTGATTCTTAATTTTCTTTACAAAACTATACTGCTTGACAAAGCTCATAATTAAGTAAGAGGAAAAGAGAGAGCCAAACTGGACAAGAATCAGGAGGTCAAATCTCACAATCAACAGTCAATGAAGTCTCTCAATTTGATGCACTATCCAACAGTCTATTGCCTATAGTCCTGAAGTAGAAATTTAAGAAGATCCAAAACTAAGGCCAACGGTTGTGTCTGCAACACAAACATGGTTGGAAATGAGAAAATTACAAATGCTTGCAACTGGAACAAAGATTTTTTTTTTTTAGGAGATGCCACTTGAATATCAACCCTAACTAACCTGCCATATACACCAAGGGGCTTATCTTGGAATGGGGCTGCAGCAACCACATTGCGCCAATTGCAAAGACAATTAAGAACTACAAAAATCAAGCAAATGGTAAGGAGGAGTCAGGGACAAGCTTCAGCACCACCTTCTGGTTTGGCTTAGTGTTATTTATCTTAAAAGCATTAGCATTAGGTTGTTTATAAACATTGTGGGTTTTGGTTAAATTTATGGCATTAGCACTTGTTAGTTGACTGATGTTGCCAATTATGGTTTCTTTTTTTGCTTGGAGTTGTTGACTTGCTTCAGTTATGGTTAAACTTATGGCGTTGTTGTATGTTGATCTGATTAATATGATTATTTTTGTCTAGTTCTCTTGCTTCTTTAATTTGATTTTGGAACTATTCTCCCTTCAAGTAGTTCTCTTTGATACTGTTGCTTGAGCTATACGAGGATTAAAGAATCAATAGTAGTCACACAAATTTGGACAGAAGGACTGAAGGATGTAGTTAATCAATAGCATTCACGCCCAAGCAGCTCTGCTCCTGTTTTAGATAGTATGTGAGCAATGTCGATAGCATTAGTATTATTCATGTATATACTGTTTTATCTTAGTCTTCGTCTTTATTGTTATCGATATTCTCTGTTTACCTTGGATATTCTTTAGTTTTGTGTCTTTATATTTTTTTATCATGACATTTTCATCATGTTTTTTCAAACTTTTTTTTTAGCGGAGAGTCTATCAGAATCATCCTTTCTACTTTAGTTGGGGGGGAAGGGGGGAGGAGGAATAAATTCAGCGTACATTTCACTCTTTCCAAACCTTACTTGTGGGATATCTATAAGTATATTGTTGTTGGTACTACTAGAACGGTAATTTGGTATGTCATAAATTTTAAAATTTATTCAGCCACTCTGTTCAGACTAGTATTATTTATTACTCCTTCTGTTCCATTTTAATTATCCAGAATTTTATGTTCATTAAAAATTTAATAAATATAATGTATATTTTACCAAGTTATCCATAATGAATATTTTTTGAAAATTAAGCAATACTAATATTAACTAGTATTTCTTTAATGATTAAGGTTATAGTTGGAAAAAACTAGCAAATTTAGTTTTGAAATTCTCCAAAGGACAATTATTTTAGGATAAATTTTCGAGTTAAATAGGCAACTAAAATAGAACGGTAAGGAGTAGGTCCTTGTTTTTATTATTAAACTAGTGAAATTGACCGCGCGAAAACCTTGTTAAACTTTGAAAATAACATTTTCCTAACATTTGATTTGAATAACCAAAGTAACTTAAAAATAGAATTTTAGAAAAATAAAAATATGTTTAATTTAAATTGTAAAAATTATTCTTTTTGCTAAGTACATCGAAATCAAACAAAACTATCTCTCTGAAAAATGATATCACCTTGGAGGCCCATCACATATACAACTTTCATTCAATTGTAATCTTAAATCGGAAATTTCAACTTCATAATACATCTGTATAGCTAATACATTTGTATAGCCATTTTGTATTCACATATATAGGAATTAAAGCAACTGATAAAATTGTCATCGTGTAACCTATAAGTCACGGGTTCAAACCGTAGAAACATCTATTAATTTCATATTAGGCTGCGTACATTATACCCCTTTGAGTATGGCTCTTCTCGGGACCCTGCATCAACGTGGAATACTTTGTACACCGAGTTTTTTATTTTATTTTTTTTATTTTTTATGTAGGAGTACATAATTATATGCCGAATGTGAAGGAAAAAAGAGACATGTTTAAGAAATAAATCTTAATTCATGAGATTCTGACTTAATTGAGGAAAAAAAATATTGTAGTTACTTTCTATTTTATATTACACGTTGTCAGCCTGCATCTTCTGGGGTCAATTCCCATTGTCCCTCTAATTTCTCGAGTAAAATTCTCATTCTTCTCTTCTTAAGTTTAACAACTTCTAAAAAGAACTTTGTTTCCTTGATTAGCATTAGCTCCTCCAACCTTTTCCCCGCACATCACTTTCTCTATAAATAAAAAAGAGATAAACGAAAGAGAGAAAATACGAGAATGAATCACTAAAAATGATATTCAAAGCATTCTTCGGTCTAGAAAAATAAAATTACCTTCATAAAACACTTTCATAGAGCAGTGAGCACTATTGGATATCTGAACAAAAAAAGAGAAGTGAACTTTTCTTGAAATTGTTTGAATCGTTTTGAAAACCAAACGTCACTCGCAAACACTTTCCCTTGAAATGGTGGCATTGGTGATTATTGTAAATGTGCTTGTGAGCTTTTTATGGTACGTCCTTCATGTTGAATGGAGGAATGTGTTGCGGCTGCTGGGTTTATATGGAATACGACAACCGGTTTGTATTTCGTTAGTGAATAGAAGTAACGTGTGCTTAATGGGGAATGGTACATGGCTATTTACACAGGAGAATTAATTTGACGTTAAAGTTGATTAAGCAATGGGTTTAGTAGGAAAATGAACGTGGGTGTAGTTGAAGGAAGAAAACCACTGCACATTAACGCCCATTGATTGTGCGGAACTGGAGAAAGGCTCATGCATAACAGTTTTTTAGTTTTATATTCAAATAAGATAGAAGTTAGAAGGTAATGTCTGGAAATTAAAGCCGGAGGTGCTATTTACGACCTTATTATAATGAATACTACAATTCTGTAAACATTATTACAAAACAATTTACTAAGTCATTTCATTTATTAGTGAAATAAATTTTTTTAATGGTTATGCTTTTATTTAAATAAGATAAAGCAAAACAATAGGGAAATAATAAAAAAAAAAAGAAAATAGATAAATGACAATCCTTGTTAGGGAGAGGTGACACATCACTTGTCTATATTTCTCAATTAGAAGATATATAGATAGATATAAATATAGATATAAATTCGTATACATGTAGTTCAATTTGACTTGGAGTTAGAGAAAAACATAAAAAAGTAGTAAGAATTTAAAGGGCTAAGGCCAAAAGGTGATAGCTCTAACTATGACACAATAGATAATGATTTACCTTTTTGACCCTATAAGAGTAGTTTAGCAGAAATAATTTCCACCTGGTTTACTAAATAAATTTCATATGAAAATATCTTTATAAATCTTATAATAATATCGGTATACCTGCTCTCCCTTTTTCTATAAGTACCGCCTCGCCTTTGATTTTTTTTTTTTTTTTTTGTCAACACTTGCACTTAGAATCTTATATTTTTTCAAATCTCTTCATCCATTCTCCCAAATAATTTGAAACATTGCCTAAACTTTTTCTTAATAGGTAGCACTTGTCAATTGATAACTAATTATGCAAAAGTCCTTTTATTAAAAATATACTTATTAAATAAAACAAACTCTAAGAACCAGTCAAAATCTTGGAGACACCAATGTGAAATATTTTGCTTTCTAGAAGTAAAGTGAGGAAGCTGAAAGTCATTGCAATCGACGGTAAGAAGGGGGACCCCTGGAGGTGCTTGAAATGATGGTGACAACTGTAAACAAGTAGCTGCAACTTGTAGCACAAGTAACTACTCCGTAAGTAGGCTGTCAAAGAAGATTCCAGCAGGGGTTACAATATTAATATTCCACAACCTAGCACCAAAACAACTCATTTTTCTGGTAATTCGTTGTAGTAGTAAAATTTTTTTGTACAGTCACTATTAGATATAAACCTTTGAGTGTGCCTTTTTTACTCTTTTTTCTATCATTTGTGCTGTGTAATTTTTGTATATGAAGCTACTGTAATTCCTACACCAAAAAAAGAAAGATGGCAGTTTGAGATTTAGCGGCAGCAGTGGAGGGCTGGAGCAGGTGAGAAGTTAAGAGTGCATTTCTGTCCTGTTTGGTAAGTTAGTTTATTCAGCCTCTAGTGACCAGAGTTTAGTTCGACTTGTCACAAAATTCAAGTAAAGGAGATACTTTGAAAGTTGTGTAAATTAAGTAGATATTTGCGTGGCTATAAATAATCTCATTAAGGTAAAATTGGAAGTTTGAAGTTAAAATAGTTTTCAAATTTACAAATGTATCATTCCTTTAGCAACGGAGGTGTAATTAGTTTAGCAAATTTTGGTGGTTGAATTTGCAAGTTCGCCAAGAAAAGCTAGTTTTATACCTTATTTACTATCTCATGTTAGCTACACATGCTCCTGCATGTTTCATTCCATTCCTCGAAATGCAAAGCAAAGGAGAATTCTGAGAGAACGTTCATGTCGTCTTGGTTTTAATTAAAGGTACTTCAATTAGTAAGTTGCCAGATAAAGGAATTACCTATGTAGGATGTAGATCCTAACAGAACCATTTACAATTGTGTGACTTAAAGAATACTGTTATAACGTATTGAGGAAGCCAATGGGCTGTGACGGCAGTAGGATTCTACCGAAGTGCTTATCCATTGAAGTCTCATGTAGAAAATTGGACCAACTGCATGACTATAGGATATATATTAGCTTAAAAGAGTGTTAAGATGTGTTACAGTTTGTAATTATAGGATGTAGTTGCAAGAGCGAGTTTGTCAATCAAGGACATATAGATATAGGTTTATTTCTTTTGCAGAGTATTGGACACTAGCCTCTTGATTCTAGGAGCTAAGAACCCTTATTCATGTCGCAGTATGATTAGCATGTATGCGACACAGTATAGTAGAAGGGATGAGAGGAATACACGAATGGAACCCAGCCGTAAGCATAGGAGAAAACAAAACTAATATTGCCAAAGAAACCCCCTGATTTTGGTTCCACTTGACATGCTAACAACAGAACGAAATGAAGTGGGATGTCTCTGCTACTGACGAGTCTAACTTCATGCAGTGGCCACTTGGATTAGGTGTCTAATGTTTTATCATTAGTGTGAGGCTTCACTTTCGTACAATTTGCATTTACGTTAGGTGTCTAAGTGCACTTGATCTTCTCGCTGAGTGAGTTTTGAGACTGATCAAGTTTTATGCGTGTACTCTTACTGGCCAGCCTTTGTATTCATGAGAAGCAGTACTATCGTGCACCTCTGTTTTATGTGATCTGGCCACGTAGGTTAGGTGGATTCTCTCAACAGCTGCAACCCAAAGATTTGTCGTCATCGAACCCTATGTATCGATGAATATGAACCCATGTCAAAAGACTCCTATGATTGTTAACCCGGCTCCCATGGACATAAGCTGGAGGAGTGCTACCTTGGCCAAATGGCATGAAGTTCTTCACATACTAATTTGCTTCAGAATCTGTTTCTGTATGATGAGGTACTGGACGAAACTAGCTTAAAGGAAAAGCCTTGCAGCAGTAGATAGCTCATTATAATTAGGCTTGCTATGTTAGCACCATCATTTACCACTTAAATCAGAATGATGAGAACATAATTTTATAGATAACTCCTAAAACTTTGACAGGTGAGTTCGTGATGAACTTGATCTTTCAGTTCAGTGGTTCAAGCCTCTTATGGTTTGGCTGAACAAGCTAGATCAGTAAATCAGGTGGAGTTTATTTGAGTTGTAGTTAGAGACGTAAGCTTGTTCAGGAAATCAGGTGGAGTTTCTTTGAGTTGTAGTTAGAGACCTCATTATTTTGGGGCAAGAAGAAAAATGTGACCATAAAGTTAATAACTTTGTATACCTGAGGTTGCTATTGATATCTACATCAACTAGACCAGCTCTACCTCCATTACCTAGAGTAACAATAAGATGCAACTGGTTGAGTTTCTGATTTAACAAGTAGTGAGGCTCAACTTATAAGTCCAATGCTATCCAAGGCATGCACCAGGATCTTGCACCTGATATTATCATTTGCTTCAGGATGCCAAGTACAAGTTGCATTATTATGGAGTAGTTAGTGAGTCATTAAATGAAAACCACTCTTTTGTAGAAAACATTATGCTAGCATATTCTTTACTTGGGTGCTATTTGTGCATGCATTCATATTTATGGATGCATCATAGTTTCTGAACTAAGCTGTTTTTAATTGACAAGCAATGTACTTTTGCGTATGAAAAACATGAGGAAACTGTCTTTGATAGAGAATGTTCACGCTCTTAAGTAGCCATGGTTTCCTTGCAGGTCTTCTTGAGGCACTTGAGGCTTGCTGGAATGACTAACATAAACACAATTCAGCCCTTGTTGGATCAACTTGATGAATCTCATCACAGGGTTGACCATACGAGAAAAAGATTTCGCCGATGTAAAAGTGCTCCTGTGGCCGAATTTCCTCCTGTAGAGATGAATGAAATAAAAAATGACCAGTCGCTTCCATGTTCTAAATCAATTTTGGACAAACTGCACCCCAGTTTTATGAAAGTTATTGTTTATTTGGTTTTATACTTGAGTATTGGTACCATTTGCTTTTATTTTGTTAGGAAGGAGATCAAGGGAAAGAAAATAGATGGGGTTCTTGATTCCATTTACTTTTGTGTTGTGACAATGACCACAGTTGGATATGGAGATATTGTGCCTAACAGTGAAACTACTAAACTACTCGCCTGTGCCTTTGTGTTTTCTGGTATAGCACTTGTTGGAATGGTTCTAAGCAAAGCAGCAGACTACTTAGTGGAAAAGCAAGAAACATTATTGATTAAAGCGCTGCATATGCATCGTAAAGTTGGTCCAAGTGAAATTTTGAAGGATATTGAGACAAACAAAGTAAGGTATAAGTGCATTACTGTAACTGCCTTCCTTATAGTGCTCATAGTCGTTGGGACAGTGTTCCTGGCTAGAGTTGAAAGGTTAGATACCATAGATGCCTTTTATTGTGTTTGTTCTACGATCACAACACTAGGATATGGAGACAAAAGCTTTTCAACCAAAGCAGGGCGCATTTTTGCTATATTTTGGATTTTGACAAGCACCCTTTGTATGGGTCAGTTCTTCCTTTATGTTGCTGAATTTAACACGGAAAAGAGACAGAAGGAGCTTGTGAGGTGGGTTCTTACAAGAAGGATGACAAATGTGGATTTGGAGGAGGCTGATCTTGATGATGATGGTATTGTAGGGTAAGTTCATTTAGCTTTAAAGTCTGTACCTATAATTAGCCTGCAAAAACTTGATATGCTTGATCTCAACTGTATGATTTATTTTATCATAGTAATCTCAAAGCTTATTCCAAAATTCAAGTAACTCAGACTTGCCTTTATTCGTCAATTGCAAAGGGCTGCTGAATTTGTTATCTATAAACTTAAGGAGATGGGGAAGATTAACCAACAAGACATCGCAGCTGTATTGAAAGAGTTTGAAAGTCTTGATGTTGATCAGTCCGGGACTTTGTCAACTGCAGATCTGACACTTGCTCAATCGTCTTGGACAGGGAAGTGATTGCTCCACAACCTAAATTAGTGTATATATATATATATATATATATGAGCTTTAATGAGCTTTCCAGGATGAGTCTTTTCTTTTGATTTTTCCTGTGTATTACACCAAATTCAGATACTCCTTGAACATATATAAGTTCATATTTGTCTGAACTTTTGGCACGAAATCATGCAGTTAAGTACTCCCCATTTAGTACTAGTGTGAATTGAATATCCTCCAGAATAGCCAATGTAATCTTATCACAGCACCTGTAAATGGCTTGTACTTTGATTTATCGAAAATAATAGTACAGACAGGTTATTGCTAGCAGACTACTAAATTCAGTTGGTCACTATGGCCCAAAGAGAATACCTCCTTAAAGTTGGTTAACTTTTTTTTCATCGTTGAACGTGAAAGTCATCTTATATTTGTTCTGCATAATTGACGCCGGATTTTCCAATTCGAGATGTGAGCATTTTTTCAAGCGTATTCCAAGTGCAACAATGGTTTTTACTACAAACCTTCAACTTTTTAACTTATTTTAAGTAAACTTTATGTCCATACACAATTTTAACTTTCAGATGTTCTTTTCCAACTGACTACATTTTAAGCACCGTCGAGTTTATGGACCGATCGTACAGAGGTTTGAAAGTCCATATCTTAATAAGTGGAATGGTGGACCCAGCCCATTTTAAAAGGAATCCTTCAGTACTTAGCAACTGATAAGAGTACGTTAGGTGCTTAGCTTAAAGACAAATTAGGTGAACCCACTAGTTCTTGTCTTTGAGAGGACAAATGAAATGGTCGGTGCTCAGTAATTCACTTTAGGAATCCAACCATAGTGCTAAGATTGTTGTTTGTTACGCAGGACCAAACTGGTAAAGAAAATGCAACAAATTACGCTACCCATTGTTTTATACTTATAGATGTGGATGTCCATAAATGGAGAATTCATCTTCTTTTTGAGGTTAAATCTGTTACATATCACTAGTTTACTAGGTTAACCAACAAACTAAACATTGTCAAAATAGAGTTTTGTTCCCAAACTAGGTTATCACTACTAAATCAGGCAGTGTTTGTAAGAAATGCTCTTATTTTTCTTTTTCCACTACAAATGCTTTAACTCATTGTGATATGAAAATTGACTAACCCGTAATTATGACTTCATCTTTTTTCTTTGTCTTTTGCTTATAGTGCTTTCTACTGTAATCAGCACAAATCCAATCTAAAAGATTTGCGGAATACGTTACTTACCCCTAAACTTGTCTCAAATTATCATTTTTCTATCTAATTTTTACGGATCCGTTTACTCCTCTTACCATAAATCCAATCTAATCTTTGTCTTTTGGTTTTGTTCGACGAAAAAGAGGTTTAACAAAATATGATATTGTTGAATAATCAAAAGAAAAGGGGCCCAAAAGTGGCCTCAATAATAATGCAAGTATCACATTATTCTGAAAAAATATACACAATTCACGACATGTCAATTTCATTAGCTACAACTTAACTTTAACTAGAAAATAGAGATCAAGGATTAATTAAGACAAGAAAGACAAATACAAAAAAAGTTACACATCATTATTACTCAACTTTGCTACTTTCAGCTTCTTCGTGTACATGTTCATGTAATAACTGAGGTTGTAATTCTTCAGGTTGACCAGCCACAAAATCCAATATATCTTCACCGGCTTTCTCACCGGAAACCTCAGCTACCGGTGGAGAAATCCGGCCAAAGAGAACAACAGCGACAAGAAAAAGAGCAGTGGACAGTAAGAGAGGCCAAAAGTAGTTGATAATATCAAGAAAACGAGGTGCAAGATAAATGAGAATACATATGAAAATAGAAAAAGTGGATACAAATAATATGTGGAATTTGAACTTTAGAAGCATTTGTTGGAGTTCCATGGTAGCTTTTCTTGTTAATGAATTTTTATGGAGGCTTTTTGTAGAGAAAATGAATGAAGAAAATATGAGTGGGGGGAATGGAGTGGTTTTATCTCTCTGAAAAGATTCTCTGTCGTAATAAGTTTTTTTAAAGGAGTTTGAGGACAAAATCTTTTTACTGATCAATGGTTTTATTTTATCTTCTCATAATCTTTTTTCCCCAAACTACCCTGAAGTGCTGAGAATTACTCTATTGGTCCTTAAAAAAAGAAATTGGTATTGGAGTATGAGAGTTAATTTAGAAAAAATAAATAACATTAATTATTTTAATATTCTCAAAAAGTTATGTAGCTAAAAATTTATACAAATCATAATTTTCTATAGTTATGAATATTTATAAGTCATTTCAAAAATATATTTATAATCTTTTTAATTACTCGTTTGATACAACTCTTGAAAAAGGTGATAAAACGTAAAATTCAAGGCATTACAAGAATCAATTTAGATTTCTGCAATGGGGGCTATGTTATTGCTAAGAAGATTAGTGACAGTTTATCTGTAGAGAGACGAGATCTGAACATACGTACGTTCATTTATTCAGAAAAAGTATATGATAGAATATGGAGAAATATCGTTTTATCCATGTTAAAGGAGACATGAATTCATATTGACTATATAAATCGACACCTAAAAATATTTTTCACCAGTATGAGAACAGTAGTAGGAAATACATTACGCTGAGCTCATACGTTTACCCTTGTCATGGATGAGTTAATCATTATACAATACAAGATGAGGTCTCGTTGGGTAGATAATTAATTTGTTTGTCATATTGTGTCCTAATTGACAAATCCAACTAGAATATCAATGAGGAGAAACACCGTATGTAGAAGGAAATGATTTGAGGATAATTAAAAGTAAGATTGAATATATACAATGCAAGTTTAACCAGCATAAGGAAAAATGAAGGGAAATATTATACATACAATTAAAATATGATTGACGCAATTGGGCAGCGTTGTTAGGGTCTTATGTGTACATTTTATTAGTATGTGTTAAAGCTAAATTCATTTGTTAACAATTTAAACCAATCGAGCAATTTAAAAGAGATCCAGTTGTTGTGTGCACTAATAATCTAGTATAATTTTCATGACTATCATTACTAAATTGACTTACTACACATTGTAACTCTTCATAGTAATCTTAATACAAACTTTGAAAGTAGCACTTAATAATTTGTCATAGTAGATCAAATTTCACTGATACTGCAATTTCTTTCTTAACAATAACATGTTAGCTACTGTACTTTATACTAGGTTGACAACCCATTGAATTGAAATAGTTTGAAGTGGAGGGCACGGTGGTAACTTATTGAAGTATTTGATTTGTTTGAGGCATCAGCAGATTAACGGGCTTGTCCTTTCACTGATTTTGTCGGCCTAGTTAAATGTCTGGTAGCACTTTTTGGCACTGATAAATGTTATTCTTTGTAAACAGATCTAGCTGGTAATCTATTGCATAAAGTTAATATTCCTTATGGGAATAATCTTATTCCAATCTCCATCCTTTTCATTTGTTGGTATATGGCTAAATCACTAACGCACCATTTTTTGTTGATTCCATATTATGCAAGGTATATGTTATTATACATAAAAATGTTAACACACTCGATATTTATATTATATTAAGTGAGAAAACATGATTAAATGATAGATTATGCATGAAAAATACATAAACTGTAATAAACAATTGAATTGAAACATCAATGCAAACAAATTTCTTTCATTAGTTTACCCTTTTCGGGTAAGATATATGCATTTTGGTCTCAAATTGAAGTTGATCTATTACAACCATGTAAACAATTTTATGTTGAACACTTGATCGACTCTAAGTAGTGTCTCATTCTCAAAAACTTAAACCCATTAATGCACACAACTTAAACGTTTTTACTGTGCGGAGGACAATCTCTTTCTCGCTCTACCCCTTTTTTTAAAAAGAAAAAAAGGAAAGAAAAAAAAGAGATCAAGGATTCTTTTATATTTACGAGCAAAAGAAGTAAAGTAGACCTCACCTTTTCGTTTTGTTTCAAATGAAGTTACTTCCATGCAAAAATTTGTAAAGCTTTCGTTCTTCGAAAGTTATAGTACAATCAAATTATGTTGCCATTTCATCAACCGCTCATAAATACTTCCTGATAGTAAATTCTTCATCGTGCAATATTTTAAGTCACATATGTCATATTTTATCATTTCACAAGAAGGCATTTGGATTGGCTTATTTGTTGTGCAAACTAGATTTTAAGGTTTTTTTTTTTTTGGTTGTATTTGGGTAAAATAAAAAGTGCTTAAATTAAAGCACTACACTACTTTTTAAGCTTTTAAAAAAATTATGTGGAATAAGCACTTTAGTGCTGGTCTTGATTTGGTGAGCTATGTTTCACTAGTCTTTAAAGCCTAATCACTTCTGAGTACTTTTAATAGTATTTTCATTTTTATCCATCACGATTCTACCATCATTTCACAGTTACATTTTTTCTCTCTATAGATCCACTTTATCTCTCTATATACCAAACCCCAACCACCGCCACTAACCCATCGCGCCGCCACCATAACCAGTAACCATCATTGTTATCCCAGTACTAGTAGCATAACAATAATTGTACCTCCTCTGATCTGATCTCGAATCAGGTCGGGCTAAAACTATTAATCCAAAAATCTTCAACACTATTAATAGATTGAGAAGAGATAGGGACACCAAAATGTTGCTTATACTACAACAACAGTTTGAGCTGTAATGCCTGTAGCAACTCTTTATGAATTTCTGGAGCACGTGCTTCTTATCAGTAAATAGTTCTGATTTTTTACGAGACCGACCTTGAAATTTATGAACATTATTGAAGCTAATCAAGAAATGTAGCAATAGTAATTGGTTAGCTGCCATATTTGTGGGGTTTACTTGTTTACTAGTAGTAATTGGTCTTTTTCTCTTCTTTTTTTTTTCTTTTTTTTATAATAGATTCTATTATAAAAAGTAATGATAATTTGGAGTCACTGAAAAAGTGATAACGATTTATATTGAAAGTGGTGACGATTTGTATTCAAAGTTGTGGTGAAGGTGATAACGATTTGTATTGAAAGTGATAACACTTTGTCTTCAAAGTTATTGAATGTGATAACGATTAGGCTTAATTATCCGTAAAGTGTAAATATTACATGGCCCGCACTATGAAGAAATGATAACAGACTGACCTTATTTTATTTACTTTAGATTTTTGTATTTTGACAAAGTGATGACGATTTGGTGTCATTTGTTTGCAAAAACGAACGCAATTTTTGTTCAATATATGCACAAGTACAGACAGATTGTCATTATATCCACTACCAAAAATATTGTGTTTTCCCACCAACATATTCCGGCCGATAGTCGGTCGGCGAGCCCTATCCGACCGCTGCGGTTGGTCAATTTATTTAATATATATATATAAAATATTTTTTTTAAATGTTCGAGCGCCGCGGTCGGACAACAATTAATTTTTTTTTAAGTCATCCGACTGCAGTGGTCGGATAGAGAGATACACACAAACGGGCAGATTCCTTTCCTTCCCTATCTCTTTCATTTGTTTCACTCTCTCTTTTCACTCTGTCATTCTCTCAAATCCGCCCATCCCATAACTCAAATTTCTCCACAAATTCGTCCACCGCATTTTCTAATTTTTCAATCCACCCTCCATCTAAATTAGTAAGTTTTCAAATTGTAAACCTTAACCCCCAATATTTTCATTTTTTTCCTTCAAATTGTAGACCCTAACCCCCAATTTTTTTTCATTTTCCTAGCAGATCTTGGAGCTCGCGGGCGCCGGCAGCAGCTCTAGCAGTGAACTCAGCTCAAGTAATTTTTTTTCTTTTTATATGGTTCTTTTTTTAAATTTCTTCAAATTGTAGTCTTGTTGTTGTTGTTGAATGATGTTAATGTTGTTGTTGGACTTGGACAAATGCTGTTGTAATGCTTTGAGAAAGAAGAGGTTGACTTTGTAGTTTAGTTTGATAGTTAGATTCAAGTTGAATGTTTAGGGTTGTTGGAAAATTGTTAATGAATATTTTTGTGGTTGTTGTTGTTGAACATTGTTTGGGGTTGTTTTTGAACATTGTTTAGGGTTGTTGTTAAGTTGAATATTCGAGTTATTTCATCAAACAAGTGGTGAGCACTAAAGTTGTAGCAAGAAAGACATACTAGCTAGTGACCCACCATTACAAAACCAGCCATATTTTGTACATGCTCTAGTCTAGTGAACAAAACATAAGTGTTAGGCTTAGAACTGAAATTCAAAAATTAAAAATCATTAAGTATGATAATTTTAAAGTTATTTTCTTTATGGGGTTTAGTCATGATACTACTAATGGACTTTGCAAAAGAAACAATCTTCATGCCTTTTGATTAGTAGTTGCGTTGGACATGGAAAATTTTGGTTGAACTAGTTGTTCAAGCTTAGTGTAGCCAAAGAAAAGCAAAATAAAATTAGGATTAGTTTTGAATTGTAGTTGCTTCTACTATTTATAGAATAGATAAAAATATTTTTATGCTTGATCTTACTTGTTTTATGCTTATTTTAATGGATAATAATGAAATGAATTACTCCATTATTGTATATGAAAATTTATTATATATAGTTGTACATAGATTGTTATACAATGATGGATATATTAATAATTTGAAGGGTTGTTTGATTTTAGAAAATAAGTTAAACCGTAATTAGTAATATGAATGTTTTATGGAGTGATTAGATCTTGTTTGGGGTTGCTAGATGTTTGGATTAAATGAGAAAAAGAAATATTTGTGTTTGAAAATCGTCCAAGAACTTGAAAGTTTAAAACAGATCTAGTGCTTCGTTAAAGATTTTGGAAAAAATTGAAGTCCGGTGTTTGTTGACTTTGTTGTAGGAAATTTATGTTAACAAATTTGATAAAGATTTGTGGAGTTTAAAACTATTAAGTGGTTGTTTAGATTTGTAGATTAGATTGGAATTGCTAAATTCATATAGTGAAACAATTAACTTTAAAACAATTGAATTTATCTAGTTTACAGATGTGCTCCAATAGTTTTGCCGTTGTTGCTTGGCTTAGACATGGCTTAAAGGAAAATATAGACCAATGACTTGTAGCTATTATGTTTGTGTTTAACATTGTCTTCTGTTTAGACCATGAACTTGTAGCTTTTTATGTTTGTAGTTTGAAATAGCTAAAAACTTTTAATGAAAGAATCTAAGAAGTTTAAATTTTAAGAAATTTAGTAAAGGGGTATAGCAGTAGTAGTATTGATAGAAAATTAGGATTAGTAACTTGAGTAAATTTAGAACAATTAGTGAAGAAGAAAATGTGTATTCTATCATATATTCAATCATTTTTAAGTTAAAAGAAAGATTATCTAGATGTGTGCTACACTTATTATTCTATTATTACATTTGGCTAAATGAATTAGTTAAGTCGCCTTAATGTTATGTGAAGAATTGATGAACTTAGAATTACGATAGTCGATTAACTTGGAATTAGTATGAGTGATGAATTTAGAATTGTTGAGTTAGAATTCGTATGATTTATGAACTTAGATTTGTTGTGTTGGAATCATTTTTAAGTGATTTTATTATCTCTTCCATCAAGATCAAATATATCATAGATAACAACATCGAAGACTCAATTGAAATGCTTCAAGATACGATCGAAGACTCAATTGATATGGTACCGGAATCGGACTTGGATGAAGACGTTGAATTGCCGAAATTGGACTTGGATGAAGAAGTTAAATTGCCGGAATCAGACTTTGATGAAGAAGTTGAAAAAAGAAAGAAATTAATACAAAAAGTTTTGGACATAATGTTACATATTTTTCT
Source organism: Petunia x hybrida (assembly GCA_037355625.1). Lineage (NCBI taxonomy): Eukaryota > Viridiplantae > Streptophyta > Magnoliopsida > Solanales > Solanaceae > Petunia > Petunia x hybrida. Next base: position 726,849 of record JBBBVM010000052.1, on the reverse strand, counting down.
TCCCTACCTCTATTAAGATGTAATTATAAAAAGAAGGATTTTATTTCTACTAGACTTGGTTTTGGCACATGTGTTGTGTGACTTTATTTTGTTTTGTTAATGTCATTTGTTAAGACTTTATGTTGCATGTGCCTTTAAGTGTTAGTTGTGAAACTTTAGATTTGGATTTGACACAAGTGTTATGTGCCTTTATGTTTAGAATTTAAAGTAAGTGTGAAACATTTAGTAGACTTAATATTAAAGTATTTGTGTATTATAGTTTAATGAACTGTTTGAAAGGCTGTGTTATGGCTATATATTGATTTTTGGCAGGGCATGTATCAGTTTTTAACATTTTATTTTGCAGGTTTTACCCAGTTATCCGTCCGTTTCGGTCAGAATTCCGAGCGATTCGATCGGAAATTTGGACAAAAGTTTTCCCATAAATTGCCCGGACCGACCGAATCGGTCGGATAATGTGTCCCAAAAATTAATGTGTCTGACCGAGTCGGTCGGATACTACTTTCCAGAAATTGGACAATCAAGAACACTTAAACGATTTTTATCCGACTGTTAGGCGGTCGCAGTGTTCGACCGAATTGGTCGAAGTCGTTCTTCCGTTGAGCACTTATCCTACCGCCAGTTTTGGTCGGATATCAGTCGGCTAGCCGACCGATCTCCGGCCATTTTGGTGGTCGGAAAACACCTAATTTCTAGTAGTGTTCTAAATATATAAGCACTTGAAGGTATTTTCATGGATGCGTGAAGTGAGACCGATTTGGCCTCTTTTCTTCATAAAACCGACACAATTATATGCATAAACAACAACCAGATTGTCATTATTTCTAAATATAAAAGCACTTGAAGGTTTTTTTTTGTAAATCAATAAAATAAGGCCGAATTGGCAGCATTTATTTACAAAATGAATATGATTTTTTGCTCATTATATGAAAAAAGATGTAATATTGGTCTTATATTATGTTTTGCTTTGATTTTTGTATATAAGAGAAATGACAACGATTTGACTTTATTTATTCACAAAATAGTCGAGAAACACAAACGAATTGACTGTCTTGTATATGAGCAAAATAATGCCGATTTGGCCTTATGTATTCATAAAACGGACGTGAAACACGATCGGGTTGACACTATTTTCTGTTGTATAGGAAGCAGTAACCTTTTTTTTTTTGTAATTTCGGAGGTAAAAAAGTGCGGTGGTATTTTTATAATTACGGCTTCAAAAAATTATCGGTGGCATTTTTGTAATTATCAGAAGTTCTCTATTAGTAAGAGTATTTTTGTACTTTCAGCTTCAGTAAATAGTAAAGTGCTTATGTTTTCAAGACCACATGATGCCGGGCAATCCACCACAAGGAGACCATTCACTCGGAGCCAAGCCAAGGATGTCCAAGAGGTGCATTTATACTTGGAGAGGAGAGGACTTGAGGAAGGAAGCGAGTGGAAGCCATTCCGGGTGCTCAAACTAGGCCTCACGCCTAAGGAAGAAGATAACCCAGCAGAGCCAGGCGCCCCGCCTGAGCCAGGCGCCCCGCCTGGCAAGCTCACTGCATAAAGAGCTGAAAGTGCACAGGCGGACCGCCTAGCCAGGCGCCCCGCCTAGCCAGGCGCCCCGCCTAGCTGACAGCAATCCCAGGCGCCCCTCCCAGATTCCAGGTGCCCCTCCCAGCTGTGAAGGCCTATGTTTATTTTACCGTTTTGCCCTACGTGGCCTATTTTGTGAACCTTATTAGTAAGGTTATTTTAGTCATTGTTCAAGCTTGGCAAACACTATAAATAACCATGCTTAGTCTATTTTGAACTTAGTCTAGTTATTGATGATTGATGAATATTGAACATGAGCAAGGCTCTTGGTTATTGAATGAAACCCTTTGTTTTGGGACTTGTAGTTCTTCTAGCGGATCTAGATGAATACTCTTCCTCTCCGACCATTCTACTTGCGTGCTCGCGTTAGCTCGACGGTAGTTACATAGCGTAGGTGTTCTTGTCCTTCTCTCGGGGTGTAACGGAACAAGTTCTCCGTTGCTACTTGGGATTAGAGATCGAGTTACGTCTCGTTCTTATCCTTTTTTACTTTCCGCGTTTGATTTCCTACATCATTTGGTATCAGAGCAAGGCTCGGGTTTTGTTTCTACAAACCCCCGACCCTTGGTTCTTCGTGCCTAGTATCTATCTTTTAGTTTCCTTGTTGTTGAAGATATTAGAAAGGAGAAAATTACAAAAAAATTGAAAAATTGAAAAATACAAAAATTTGGTGTAACTTGTTGATTTGGATGATTTGTGATATGGGTGTTATGGATTCTTGATCGTGATTGATTTCCCGTTGCTTAGGTACCAAAATTGTTGGAATTGGTGAAGTTTGAAAAATTGAAACCCCAAAACCCCTTAAACCCTTGATGAACTTGTTCTTGATGATTTGGGCTTGATTCTTGGGTTGGATTGATGCTTGATTGAAAACTTGTTATTGGGGATTGAACTTCATTGAAAAACAAACGATTCGGTACCAATTTTGTGGGATTTGAACATGTATAATACCTACTTTGATGAATCACAATCCTTGTTGAAACCCTTTTGTTAAACCCTTGTGTTCTTGAGTTCTTGAGATTGAACCTTGATTTGATTGATTGCTTGATTGAAAATTTGATTGGGTTTTGTTAAGGAAGATCAAAAACAACTTTGGGTATCATTGGATTGTGAAAACAAGTTGAAAACATCGGATTTGGAGCTTGGGAATCGACTTGGAACAAGTTTGGAACGTGTTGAAACTGTCCCAGGCCCAGGCGCCCCGCCTGACTTGGCTACTGCCTAAGACCTCAGGCGCCCCGCCTGATTGCCTGCACAGTTAGGCGCCCCTCCTGAGTGCTGAACGTATTGTTTCGGGTAGATTTTCGTAGGTACTTCCCTTTGTTTTATAACATAACATCTAGTTAGTACTACTTTGAGTAACCGATCTACTTGAATAGTGCTAACCCTTTAATTGCTCTTAGGTGATTCGTGCCTAGCAAGGAGAGTAGACTTCTAAGGAAAAGCGTAGAACCTTTAACTCAAGTCCTTCACTTCAAAGTGCCTAGCGTTCATTGAGTCCCATTAACTCCACTCACCCCGGAGTGTGCGTGACTCGTGAATAGTTTAGTTGAGTTGAGGAGTTGCTAATCATCTACGTGAAGCTTTGGAACTACAAGTCGAGTGAAATATCCACCGCCACCCAAAAGAGTGATCCGAGTGAACACAAGTGAGGGAGCGAGTGAGGTGTTTTAACTAACTCTTGTTTCTTTCTTTGTAGGTACAATGGCCAACGAAGGTCAAGATTTCATTAAGGAGGCCTTGGCTAATCTTCTTGCCAAGATGGACCTCATGAACCAAAGGATTGATTCTCTTGAAAAGGGAGCCTCGAGTACTCAAGGTGACCAAGGGACCCCGAGTGTCCCAATTGAAAAGGGGACCCCGAGTGTCCAAATTGAGACCGGTGAAGGCTCAAGTAGCCCTACCTTTACCCCGGAGCAAGTTGTTGAATTGCTCAATCAACAACGGGTAAAGGAGGATCGAGAGAGAATTGAACGAACGGGCATTCCCCGTATCTTGGATAATCCCCCAAGAAACGTTCCACTACCAAGACCCGTCCGAAATGTGCAACCTCTTGAGCAAGTCGATGAAGCTCAAGAGGGGGAGGAAGTTGATTATTGTGACGATGTGTATGGGTTTGATGATCACTTTCAACCAAGGCGAGCTATGAATTGGGGTCGAAATGTGGATCGGGGTAGAGGCCGAGGTCGAGGGCCACCCTTAGGATACGGAGGGAGGAATGCTAGAAGGGACTATGTTGCTTATGATGATCACCATGGAGGCCAACCGGAGCCATTCCAAGGGGGTCGTGACAACAACAACAACCTTAATAGTGTGAAGCTCACTATTCCTTCTTTCAAAGGAAGTAGTGACCAGGTGGAGTACATTGATTGGAAATTGGCTATAGAGCGTATCTTTGACACCAATGATATGCCCAAAGTGAAGAAGACCAAGTATGCAATATCCTCCTTTGAATATTTTGCTTCTACTTGGTGGGAGTCAGTGAAGAGGAATAGAAGGAGGACGGGTATGGCTATTAATCTTACTTGGGAAGAGTTGATCCGTGTGATGGATGAGAAGTACTTGACTAACCAATATCGGGTTGAACAACAAAGGCGTCTATATGAGTTGAAGCAAGGTTACAAATCGGTTGGTGAATACTTCAATGAATTTGAGCAAATCCGAATGATCCTTGACTTAGATGATGAAGACAATGAGACGGCCATGATCCGTTTCAAAGGGGGCTTGAACCGAGACATAGCTTCACAATTGAAGTTCCACAAATATGATGATCATTACAAGCTATGTGAAGATGCGGTTGCGGCCGAGAAATGGCTCAAGGAGGAGAAATCCCTTCGCTACAAGAGTAGCACTACTACTCCAACAAGCAAACCAAAGGATTGGAAGCCTCCTACTACAAATGCAAGGTTCCCAAGTGCAAGTGGAACAAGTGGTGCAAATGCTACCAAGGATGTGAAAAAGCCGTATGAGAAGAACACATCTAATGTGGGAGGTAACTCTAAAACTCAATTACATGCTCCTACTTCTTCTTCAATACAATGCCACAAGTGCAAGGGCTATGGTCACTTTGCTAGGGAATGTCCTACAAAGAGGACCATGATTGTTGTTGGTAATGATGCATATGAGAAAGAGAGTGAATCGGAAGATGAGGGAGTAGAGGGAGATGAGGGAGTAGAGGAGGATGATTTGCTTGATGACACGGGGGAGGAGGAGGATCCTCATACTTTCTTGGTTGTGAGAAGGAGCCTAGGGGCTATGATTGTGGAAGATAGTGAAACCTTGCAAAGGGAAAATCTTTTCCATGCTAGGTGCCGGGTCAAAGATGTTGTTTGCTCTATGATAATTGATTCCGGGAGTTGTGCAAATGTAGTGAGTCAATCACTTGTGTCTCAATTGAAGTTGACTACCACGAAGCATCCTAAACCTTACCGGTTACAATGGCTTAGTGAATGTGGAGAGCTTAAGGTAATGAAACAAGCCATGATCAAGTTTAGAATGGGGAGTTATGTTGATGAGCATTTGTTTGACGTTGTGCCTATGCAAGCATGCCACCTACTCTTAGGGAGGCCATGGCAATTCGATAGGCAAGTGGTGCATGATGGTCGTGTCAACACTTACACTGTCAAACATGAAGGGAAGAGATTTGTACTTAAACCTCTCACTCCTAAGCAAGTAAGTGATGACTACAAGAAAATGAAGGAGTTGAGGGAGGTGGCAAAGGCTAAGTCACTCATTGAGACTAGCCCTTTGTCCAAAAGCATGGTGGCAATCCCACCTACTTCATCTACCGGTGGCATGTGTGCCATGATGCAACCGGGCGAGCTCTTGAAAGGTAATGATGGCACCAAGTTTCTCCTATGCCTACTGCACAAAGGTATGATCCTTAACGCTAATTGTGATTTTTCTTCTACCCCTTTGCCTAGTGCTTTGAAAAATGTCTTGGAAAACTTCGGGGACATGTTCCCGGATGAGATGCCCGATGGCTTACCTCCCTTGAGAGGTATTGAACATCAAATCGATTTTATTCCGGGCTCTCAAATCCCAAATAAGCCGGCCTATAGAAGCAATCCCGAGGATACAAGGGAGTTGCAAAAACAAGTTGATGACTTGCTTTCCAAAGGCTTGGTTAGGGAGAGTTTGAGTCCTTGTGCCGTACCGGTCATTCTTGTTCCAAAGAAGGACGGCACTTGGAGAATGTGCGTAGATTGCCGAGCCGTGAATAAGATAACGGTCAAGTACCGTCACCCTATTCCACGGCTTGATGACATGTTGGATGAATTGAGTGGGTCGTGTGTCTTTTCCAAAATCGACCTTAGGTCCGGTTACCATCAAATCCGGATGAAACCCGGAGATGAATGGAAAACCGCATTCAAGACCAAATTCGGTCTCTATGAATGGTTGGTAATGCCCTTCGGGCTTTCCAACGCACCTAGCACTTTCATGCGACTCATGAATCATGTTTTGAAGTCTTTTATCAACAAGTTTGTTGTTGTCTATTTCGATGATATCTTGATCTATAGTAAGACAATTGATGAACATGTTGACCACCTTAGGCAAGTGCTTGAAGCTTTGAGAGCCGAAAAGCTCTATGCTAATTTCAAAAAGTGTGCCTTTGGTGTGGAGAAGGTTGTCTTCCTTGGGTTTGTTGTGAGTGCCCAAGGAGTGGAGGTGGATGAGTCTAAGGTAGAGGCTATACGTGATTGGCCTACTCCTACTACCGTGATTCAAGTGAGGAGCTTTCATGGTCTTGCAAGTTTTTATAGACGCTTTGTGAAAGATTTTAGCTCCATCGCCGCTCCACTCACCGAATTGGTGAAGAAAGACCAACCCTTTGTGTGGGAAGAGCCTCAAGAGAAGGCCTTCCAAGAATTGAAAAGTAGGTTAAGTACCGCCCCTCTATTGCAATTGCCCGACTTTGGAAAGGCATTTGAGGTTGAATGTGATGCCTCGGGGGTGGGAATTGGTGGTGTTCTAATGCAAGATAGCAAACCCATCGCCTACTTTAGTGAGAAATTGAAAGGGGCCTCCTTGAACTATTCTACATATGACATGGAGTTGTATGCCCTTGTGAGAGCCCTTGCCCATTGGCAACATTACTTGTGGCCTAGGGAGTTTGTGATCAAGAGTGACCATGAGTCACTCAAGTATCTAAGAGGCCAAGAGAAGCTCAATAAGAGACATGCCAAGTGGGTTGAATTCATTGAGTCCTTTCCCTATGTGATCCAATACAAGAAAGGGAAGGACAATGTTGTGGCGGACGCGCTTTCTAGAAAGTTCGCTCTAGCCACCACTCTCACCTCTAAGCTTATGGGCTTTGAAAGCATTAAATTGATGTATGCTCATGACCCGAAGCTCAAGAGCATCCATGAAGCTCTAGAAAAAGGGGAGAGAGTTGAGAAATACCAATTGGTTAATGGATATATCTTTAAGAATGGTAAAGTGTGCATACCCGAGTCCTCATGGAGGGAATTGCTTGTGCAAGAGGCACATTGTGGAGGACTCATGGGTCACTTTGGTAGGGACAAGACCTTGGCCATCCTTCGGGAACAATTCCATTGGCAAAAAATGGGGACCCATGTTGAGAGACTTTGCAACTCTTGTCTTGAATGCAAGGTTGCTAAGTCCAAGTCGAACCCCCATGGTTTGTATACCCCACTCCCCGTACCTACTAGTCCATGGTTGGATATCTCGATGGATTTTGTGATGGGATTACCAAGGACTAGGGGGGCCATGATAGCATTTATGTTGTTGTGGATAGGTTCTCCAAAATGGCTCATTTCATTCCATGTCGTAAATGTGATGATGCACAACATGTTGCTACCTTGTTTATTGATAATGTCTTGAAATTGCATGGTGTGCCTCAAACCATAGTGAGTGATAGGGACACTAAGTTCCTAAGTCATTTTTGGAGAAGTTTATGGGGTGCCCTTGGCACCAAACTCTTGTTTTCTACGTCCCACCACCCCCAAACCGATGGGCAAATCGAAGTGGTGAACTGAACCTTGGGTGCTCTTCTTAGAGCCATGACCCGAGGTAAGGGTGGGACTTGGATAGAGTTTGCCTACAATTGAACCGTGCATCGGATGATTGGTATGACTCCATTCGAGTGTGTGTATGGTTTTAACCCCTTGATTCCCCTTGATCTAACCCCTTTGCCAAGGGAAATGGTTGTTAATTTTGAAGGTAAAGCTAGAGCCAAGGCTTTGATGAAAATACATGCTAAGGCGAAGAAGAACTTGGAGGAAGCCTATGCAAAGGTAGCCTCTAAGAAAAACAAAGGACGCAAGAAGGTGGAACTCAAGAAGGGTGACTATGTGTGGGTGCACTTCAGGAAAGAAAGGTTTCCAAGCATTAGAAAAGAAAAGTTAGCACCCCGTGGAGATGGCCCGTTCCAAGTGCTCTCAAAGATAAACAACAACGCCTATGTGGTCGACTTGCCAAGTGAGTATCAAGTTTCTAATACTTTCAATGTTTGTGACTTGGTTCCTTTGGATGTAGGTAATGAAGGGGTCGTGGATGATGATGCTTCGATTTCGAGGACGAAATCTTCTCAAGAAGGGGAGGATGATGCCGGGCAATCCACCACAAGGAGACCATTCACTCGGAGCCAAGCCAAGGATGTCCAAGAGGTGCATTTATACTTGGAGAGGAGAGGACTTGAGGAAGGAAGCGAGTGGAAGCCATTCCGGGTGCTCAAACTAGGCCTCACGCCTAAGGAAGAAGATAACCCAGCAGAGCCAGGCGCCCCGCCTGGCAAGCTCACTGCCTAAAGAGCTGAAAGTGCACAGACGGACCGCCTAGCCAGGCGCCCCACCCAGGCGCCCCGCCTAGCTGACAGCAATCCCAGGCGCCCCTCCCAGATTCCAGGCTGCCCTCCCAGCTGTGAAGGCCTATGTTTATTTTACCGTTTTGCCCTACGTGGCCTATTTTGTGAACCTTATTAGTAAGGGTATTTTAGTCATTGTTCAAGCTTGGCAAACACTATAAATAGCCATGCTTAGTCTATTTTGAACTTAGTCTAGTTATTGATGATTGATGAATATTGAACATGAGCAAGGCTCTTGGTTATTGAATGAAACCCTTTGTTTTGGGACTTGTAGTTCTTCTAGCGGATCTAGATGAATACTCTTCCTCTCCGACCATTCTACTTGTGTGCTCGCGTTAGCTCGAGGGTAGTTGCATAGCGTAGGTGTTCTTGTCCTTCTCTCGGGGTGTAACGGAACAAGTTCTCCGTTGCTACTTGGGATTAGAGATCGAGTTACGTCTCGTTCTTATCCTTTTTACTTTCCGCGTTTGATTTCCTACATCACCACAAAAAAAAATGCTTATGTTTTCAAGATCGGGTGCATTTGTGCTCCTTTTTGCAATTTACTCAAAAAAAAGTCAAAAGCTAAAAGTAGGAGAAACCAACTTTTATCTTTTGACTTTTGGCTTTTAAGTTACTTAAAAACGGTCAATCCAATCGACCTCTAAATAGATATGTAATCGGTCATAAAACCTAAATGCTCACCTAGAACAAGGAGCGATGAGGTGAGATCCGTAAGGAGCGCATGGGCGGTAAAGAATGTGTTTATTAGTAAAGAGTGGATTGTAAATATAAGCTGCATTGCTTATGAAAGAAACTAAGAGGGTACTTGGCTAAGTTTATAAGGGAATTTTCAAAACTATGCACCCTACAACACAAAATTACAAATGAGGGGCCGCATTTCATCCATAGTACCCTTTATTTTACATTACACAACATAGCACCCCTTTATTTTCAAAATTACATAACGTAGCACTCATTTAAACTAAAAACCCTAGGAGCCACTCCCTCACCCTCCCCCACCACTGCCCCGCCACCATAAACTGAGCCGCCACCACTGCCACCGCCGGCCGGCGGTGGCAGGTGGCCGGAAAACCAAAAACTCACCGGATTTGCTTATTTTATTTGTGGATTTGTTTAAATAATTATTTTTTGATAATTTTATACACCTAAATCTTTCAAGATAATAAATTATACATATAAATACATAGAAAAATGTGGATGCAAGAAGAAAAATACAAAAATATACACAAAAAATATAAATTTTATACAAAACATCTATAAAAAGTGCACAAATATGAAATTTATACAATTTTATACATTATTCATACACGCATATACAGCTTTATACAAATTTTAGAATATATAGAATGTGTTTTATATACTGTCAATACGTACTTATACAGATTTATACACGTTTCAGAATTGTATAAACTTGTATAAAAATGTATAAAAGTGTATAAACTCGCAAATCTGACTTTAAACAGTGCTTCGGGCAGCTTTTACACAAAAGCTTAACAGACATCCCAGATCTATATAGTTTTATACAAGAAAAACACTAGATCTAAACATTAAACAAAAGTTTTAATAAAAAACCAGTAGATCTCAATGAATTTTTATGATAAAAGTGAAGAAAAAGAAGAAACTTGATAAATAAAGTCCTCACCGGAGTTTGGATCGCAATACAAAACGAAAATCAACATTGCTATTCAAAAAGCAAAAAATAAAAAAAAAATGAAAAGAAGAAGAAGCAGCGGCGGTGGTGGTGGTGACCATGGCGGTGGCGACATCAGTGGCTTGGAGGGGAGGAGATGACGGTGGGGCAGTGGTGGAAGGGTTGGGGGGGTGGCGGCTGCATTACGGTTAATGGGGAAGAGAAGAGAGAAAATGGGAATGAGAGAAGGAGAAGAGGGGAAAAAATGGGGGCTAGGGTTTTTTTTTCTTTAAATAGGGGGTGCTATGGAGTGAAAGAAAAAAATAAAAAATGTAGGGGGTGCTAGGTCGGATAAAGAAGGAAAATAGGGGTCTTTTTTGGTAATTTTCATAAGTGGGGTGTCTCTCCATGTAATTGTCCCAAGTTTATAAGCTGGTTAAACCACCTTATAAGCACTTTTTGGCTTATCTACGTGTTTGGTAAGTATCAAAAGTGTTTATAAGCCAAAACTAGCCATAAGTTTGTCATTCCAACTTATTGCTTTTCATCTTATAACCATTTTTAGTTTGACTAAGTATTTTATTATTTTATCCTTAAAATATTTTGTAATCCATGAAATATCATTCTAAAATAAAATTTTCAATCTCCTCCTCATTCTACATTTGTCATTTATCATTTTTAATGTAAAAATAATTTTATATATATAACTTAAAAGACATTTTAATCATTTTAATGAAAAATGTACTTATCAGCATTGTTTTACCAAACACATCAACTGTTTATTATTAGTTTCAACACTTCTATCCAAACACGTAACTATGCTTCTTTATAAAATCAGTTTCAGCACTTAAAAGTACTTTCCAGCACTTGATGCTTGTCAATAAATCAGCTAATCCAAACGAGCTCTAAAATAATTATTTAGCATTTTTGCGTTTCCAACGCACCAAAAGTAATACTCCACTATTTTTGTCCCATTTTAAGTATATGAGCTTGACTAGGCACGAATTTAAGAAATTAAGGGAGACTTTTAAATCACGTGGTTTAAAACTAAATGTGTGTGTGTAGTGTGACCAGTCCATTTAAATCTTGTGGTCCAAAACAAGTCTTGAAATTAAAGAGTTACTTACCAAATATAAAAAAAAGTCAGTCTTTTGAGACAGACTTAAAAACAAAGATAAACACCCTTAAATTGGACATATGGGTACGAGCAATTTACAAAACTATGACACTATAAGCAGTGGTTTGCCTTATTCACCCTACTTAAAGTGGTTTTGCAAGAATGACATCTGCTAACTTTAATGAATAAATTTCGGATGAAAATACCCCTACGAAATCTTATATTGACACCCGCATCCCGCAATCCCTTTCAAGTAAGTGTTGCCTCTTAGGCAGCACTTGATCTTTTATCCCTTTTTCTCATTTTTCCAGATAACTTGATGTGTTACTCTACCCTCCCTTTCCTATAACTGTTGCCTCTTAGGCAACACTTGACAACACATAACTTTGACCACATCTTGCATAGGCAACACTTGCCCTTTTATCTCTTCCCTCATTCTTTCATATTTAACTTGAAGTGTTGCCTCGGCAACACTTGTCAATTTATAACTTGAAGTACTGTCTTCGAGACCATTTTGCTAAACCATTCTTAAATGGAGATAAAAAGCCATAAACAGTAATATGCGGGTACACCCAGTAAATTTTTTTGTATGCGTACTTAATAAAAAATGTAGACTGTCACGACCCTTTTTTTACAAAAATAAATAAACTTATGGTTTTAAAAGGTTGTGACTAGGTGTTATTAGGTACACAAATATTTAAGAGATTTTCGGAGTCGCCACTTGACAAGTTAAAGGTGTGCCAAGTCACCAAAATGGTGTACCTAGAACACCTATGACTCGAAAATGGTCTGCGTCAGAGTTCCGGGTAAGGATCTCGGTTGACTCGCGGGAAGGTGTTAGGCACCCTCGAGTCCTGTGCCAAGCACAGTTGCTTTCATTGACGCATTTCGACTCTTTTGAAATTGTTTGTTGTATTTTGCCTTTATTTGTTACTTTTTGATTTATTAAATCTGCCCGTTCAAATGGAAACTCAAATCGAGATATAATCGCGCGGGCACTTCACCCGTTCGAAATCTTCCGACTCAAGCCAATTAAATCGCGCAGACACTTCACCCGTTTGAAATCTCTTGACTTAGATGAGTTCTAAGTGAACAATTTTCATTTAATAGTTTCGACCCTAAGGTTTGCCAAGTCATTCTCTCTGCATTGTTTATCACTTTAAACAACTCATTATTCGCCGTGAATCACACGCCCTAAAGTATTTGCCTAACTATGCGTAAATACAAATTCAATTAACGATACCTGCCTATTAAGACTAGTGAGTTTGCATTGCTTGTCCCGTTTCTTTAACAATATTTCAGATTTAACCCTTTAAAGTCAATGACCGTTTCCAGTCCTATGTGGCAAACCCTTCAAATTCGTTCAAGTTGCCATTTGCACATCTGGTTGTTAATATAAGATGGCTTTTAGATATTTATTAAATGTTTGCATGAGACGACTAGATTTGAAAAAAAATCCAGATTTGATATAAAGTGATTTTTTTTTAATTTTATTTTTTGCAACAAACTTTAAACTTCAAGTTGTGCCTTAGATTAAGTCCCCTTGCTTAAATATACAGTATTTAAGAACATGCAAGGACTAGTAAAGATACAGAAACCATGCTAAACTATTATTTAATAATATTTTTGTACTTTAAACAATATCCATAAATTTACAAGCTAACATACACAAAGAAAATGTCCTTTCAAGACTTTAATCGTGCATGACTTCATATCATTATAAAAGTAAAAGTACAAGAAAGAAAAAAATTGTATTTACCTAGGGACAACCTCCCAAGCACAAGCAAGTGAAAGAGCAACAACAACGACCACTAAGAACACCTTACCAGACCAATGAACATCCCTTTTCAAACCTCAAACTAAACTCAAACTCCAAGACCAATTTCCCTTTCTAGACTCTAGTATTTCTTTTGCTATCCTTCATTCTTTTTTCAAATCTAAAAGATATTTTTTTTTTCGTGCAGAGAAGTCTTTCTCTCAAATTTTTGTGTCTGTGTCTAGATCCCCCTAAAGTGAGAGTAAAACTCTCAATAAATAGACCAAAAGTGAAAGTGACAAAGCTTGGGCAAAAGTACCACCCATGTGCCAAACTTTAGCTTTTCAGAAAAAGGATACAAACCCATGTGAAAGGTTGTACCCATTGTACCTTTCTTTGACTTTTCAATCTTCCTTCAACTTTCAAATTTGCACCAACTTAACATGTAACCAAACTACCACTCTACTAGAATTTAAACACAACCAACTTAACCAACAAGTTAAGCTAACACATCAGACATTAAAGCCTAAGTAATAATCAATACTAACAAATCATGTTAAACAAAAGGTCACTCGCACGGACTCAAGATAGTTGAAGCATTACAAAGCTGTGAACTAGCAAGCACACGACAAGACCATCTTCTAACTCGTCCAGTTCATACTCAGACGTGGACATGGTAAACATTGATACAATGATCCTTTGTTTCATGTAAAACACTCAAGGTGGAACTCTTAACATAATACTAATAACAAGACATACACTTCACAAGTTAAGAACAAGAATATTACTATTATGCTTAAACTGTGAAGACAAACATATTTGCTTAAAGGCGTGATCGCTAACATTACTAACAGATTACTAATCTACACAACTAAAGACTAAGGAAAAATAAGTAAAAAAGAAACTAGAATTTTTCTTACACCTAACCCGTCAGTGCCAATCGAAATCCAAACGCCGACGCCAAGGTTGCTGCCTCGCCGAACCTCCACTGATTTAGCTTCCCATCGCCGTCACTATTCGGATCAGCTCCAACCGAATCAACAACAAAAAAAAAAAAAATCACATTTGCAACCCATTTACCACCACGAACATCAAATACCCCGGCCTCGTTATCCCATACATTGAACCATCGCTGCACCCACAACGCCATCGCTAATCGCCTTTGTCGCTGCCTCACTCATCCCCTCAAACGTATCATCATTCACACCACCACAGAACCTCATCACAGCCACCATCACTGCTGCGATGCAGCCCACACCTCTCCATACCATCAACAACTATTAAAACGGAACACAAGTACATCCCCACGGCCAAAGCACTGCTTCGCTGCACCATTGTAAATCAAAAAAAATCAAACAACACCCCCTCAAAATCTCTCCAACACCATCCCCGACATCAGAAACAGAAAAGGAAAAAAAATAAGAAGAAGAAAAAAACGATAAACAGAAACGGGAAAGAAAAAATAGGAAGAAAGGAAAAGGGGTATCGGGAGACATAGGGAAGGGTAAGGGGGAGTGGATAAGAAGAAAAGGAACCAAAACTTACCGGAAAAAATTACGGGTCGCCGGAGTTGAGGTTGCACAGCCCTTTTGAAGCCCGATATATGAAAATCGGCTGTGAATTTGAGAAAACTAATAGCAGAAATGGCAAGAGGGGGTTGAGATCTATCAAATGGTGTGTTTTGGTATTTTTCCGGTGGCCGGCCGGTGGTGGTTGACGGCGGCCGACCGGTGGTTCCGCGGTGGAGCGATTTCCGACGGGTTTTTAGAAAATTTGGCAAGAGCTTGCCTATATTTGTGATTTTGTATAAATGCCAAAAATGGCAATCAAAATTATTATATACAAAAGGGATGTGGGCCGGGTTATATGGGAATTGGGCTGGGTCATTAGTTATGGGCTGCACTTCTTTCCTTTTTTTCTGATTTTCTCAAGTAGCCCAATGGCCAACTCTTTCAAGTTTCAATACCATACAAGTGTTTACTAAATTTTAATTAACACACAAAATTATTACACACATAATTAATCACATCCAATGTCTTTTGAGATAATTTTGATAATTTTTTACTTAATTAAATATCTAAAATGGTCAAACAAATCGACAAAAATCTAAGAAAATAGCCAAAACTCTTAGACATATTAGCACATCAATTTCGACGCTTATCTTGAATTAGGTGCCACAATTAGGTGATTACATAGACGAATAGATAATATATTTTATATATTATTAATTAAGGGTTAATTTCAGAAAATCCCCCTCAGGTTTGGCTTCGTAACACTGACCTTTTTTGTGGTTTATGGTATTACGGCTACCTCCCTTATTTTAATTTTTTTGTAACATTTCTCTTAAATTAATTATTATTAATACAAAGGATTGTGTTTGGACAAATTTGCCCTTGAGACAAACCTAAAATCTATCGTTTCTTAACCTTTAAAAAACCGCCGGTCGCGGCAAAGACTAATCCAAGAAAGCATTAGGGATAGAAATTTGTCCTCCAAAGCTAATCTAACTTGATAAATTGGTACAAGAGTGCAAGGTTCCTAGCTTTAAAGAAGATAATCATTAGTTAAGTATTACCGGTAAAAATACAGTGAAAGAAATGCAAGACATGATGATACACACTATCAAACTTGAAGTTTCATTCTCCTCTTACTCGTAAAAGTCAATCCCACCCAGGAAGAAGCTAACCAATTGGTACAGATATATTTATTCTCAGCTTAAATTAATTTTATCGAAATACATGTTGGTTACCTTATATTAAATGTTGTTTTAATTAACATCTTTTGGATGGAGATGACTAAGGGTGGCTAACGGTCCGGTTTTGACCGGACCGGACCGGAACCGGGCCGGAAACCGGCTCGGACCGGTCCGGACCGGTTGAAACCGGACCGTTGGCCACTAACGGCCCCCGATTCCGGTACCGAACCGGTGGGTCGAAAAAAAATCGGTAGGACCGGATTAATTTGGGACCGGAACCGGCCCGGACCGGACCGGAACCGGCCGGACCGGACCGGTCAAAAAAATAAAAAAATAAAAAGGAAAAATCTGCCCGTTTCTAGCCGTTGGGCAACGACTATTTTGACCTCCTAGCCGTTGTCCAACGGCCAAAAACGGCCAAATACACCCCATAACCACCCCATAACCACCCCTAACTATTTTTTTCTATAAATACCCCATTATTTCATCATATTTTTCACACAAATCTTCCAATTCTCTCTAATTCTCTCAAATTTTCTACAATATTGCTATTGTTCTATTTTGGCTATTTGTTAAAAATTTATAATTTGGCTACTTTATCAAGTTCTATTTGGAGTTTCTATCAAAGTTATATTGTGCTACTTGGTGAAGTTTATAAATATCAAGTATTGGGTTAATTGGAGGCGCTACGTGGTTGAAAATATCAATTTGGCTATTTTTGCAATTTTCCGATTATCAAGTATTCAACTAATTAATTGAAGTGGAGGCTCAAGTTTCAACTTCACCTCAATTATACGGTTATATTTGGTTGGTCGTTCCTACTTCTACTCTTTTATTATTTTTTTGTCATATATATTTATTTTATTTGCTATTATTATGTCTCAACGAGGTTCAATTGGAACTAGTAGTGGGGGGCGGGCACGTGGTCGTAGGGGAAATAGGGGTAAAGAAATTGCTGGTAGTTCTAGTCGGAATACCCACCACATAGATGATTTTCAACATTATCATAATATTAGCGCTGATAATATACTTGATCACGAAATGTTAGAAACACGATATGGGAATCAAAGCGGGGGTAATTTAGAAGAAACACCTGAATTTCAAGCTAGTCCACCCGAAGTTCAGTCAGACTTGCCTCCTGAACCTCCTACTAGAAGTAGAATACCGGCTAAACGTAAGGATAGATCTGATGTGTGGGATTTTGCATCAAAGAATGTTGAAGCGCAGACGGCCTCCTGCGGGCTTTGTGATAAGGTGTGGGTTTTTAGAACTGGGGGTAATGAGGGTGGGACGGGTAAACTTAGGAAGCACTTACAAAATAAACATCCTAAAGAATGGGCAACGCGGGCGGGTGGTATATATTTAGGGACCGAACATGGGGGAGTAGCGCATGATTCTTCTTCGGGTATCCAAGCAAGAATTAACCATTTAACAGGAGGGCTTCTTACTTATGATAAACAAAAGGATAGGGAAGAAATTGCTAAACTAGTTGCCCTCGAGGGTTTACCTTATAGTTTTCCTTCTTCTACTGGTTTTGTTCGTTATGTTCAGGCTGTATATAATCCCTCTTTTAGAGGTTTTCCAAGAACTACTGTTAAAAATGATATTATTAAATTTAAGAACGAATATCAGGATTATTTGCGATATATGTTTGATAACTTTGACACTAGAGTATGTCTTACTACGGATATGGGTCGTTCTACTAATGGATGTGATTATATTACTGTGACTTGTCATTGGATAGATCCTGATTGGGTTTTTCAAAAACGTATTATTGCTTATAAAATTGTTGATGAACCACACACGGGAAATTATATTTGTAACAAAGTTTCATCAATTTGTCGTACGTACTGTTTGTCTAACAAAGTTTTTAGTATTACGGTAGATAATGCTACAAACAACACAGACGCACTTAAGAACTTGATACCTATTTTGAACCCTCCTTTTCCTGAATTTTTTCATGTTAGGTGTGCATGTCATATTTACAACTTAGTAGTAAGAGATGGTCTTGTCTTGTTTAACGAAATTATCGACAAGGTGCAGATAGCTATTACTTATATTTTTAGAAATAAAAACCAAGAAAGAAGACGAGAATGGGAAAGAAAATCTGTAGAATTAGGAATGCCAGTTAGGAGAGTCCCAAAGGAAGTTTGTACTAGGTGGAACACTTTATATGAGGCATTGAATGTTGCTTATGAATATAGACTGCCTATTTCTCAAATGTATAATAAACATTTTATGGAAATCTATCACCTTAAAGATGAGGATTGACAAGTTGTTCAACATCTTCTTCAGTTTTTACATAAATTTTATCAAGCTACTTTAGAATTTTCCGGTCAATATTATCCAACTACTCTTACCATGTTATATTATATAGCTGGAATATCGGAATTATTGAAAATGTATAAACAATATGCAGTTTACTTACCGGCTGTACGGTTAATGATTGAAAAGTTTAGAAAATATTTTTTTCCAATTCCTCCTCTTTTTTACATTGCTTCTGTGTTGCATCCTGCTTTTAAAATTAAGTTAACTGAACGACTTGTTAGAGAAGTATATGCAAATTTAGAAATTACTCCAGATGAAATTGCTACTAATGGGTATCCAAGTGTAGACGAGGCTGTTGCTAAAGTTTATGCAGATACCGTGGCTGTTTTTGCAAAGTATAGAGCTTGGGCAGACACTGCAGAGCCAACGGAACCAATACTATCCACCGGGCAAAGTTCTTCACAGGCAGGAGCAGGAATGCGCACTTTTGGGGGACTTAACGAAAAGTTGCTTTCAGAACAGGACGAGTACGGAGAGGAATACAGCGAGTTCCAAGTGTATTTAATTCAATATCCAAAGAAACTTAACAACTTTGGAACTGCGAATTTGTTGGATTATTGGAAGAATCAAGAATCGCAATTTCCAATTCTTGCAAAAATGGCCCGGGATATATTAACAATTCAAGCTTCATCAGTTGCATCGGAAAGCGCTTTCAGCCAAGGAAGATTTCAAATTGGAGATCACAGATATTCGTTGAGAGAGGAGGCAATGGAGACAGGAGTTTTATTCAGGGATTGGATAAGAGCAGAGCGAAGAAACTTTGGTCTACCAGAACTTACTAAGGAAAGGGGCAGAGCATATATCGATCAAATTTTGAGCGACGGAACAAGTGAAGGGAGTCAAACCGGCAATGAAGAAGAAGAAGAAGACGAAGAACCAGAAGGAGATGATGAACAAGATCAACAACGGCCTGTTCCAAAAGAAAAGCCTACAAGTGTCCTCAAGAAACTAGCTAATATGTTTAAAAGAATGTAATATTCTAAATAAGAATTTTGAATTTACAAGTTTTTGTTTAGATGTAATTTGCACTTCTTATATCTTAAACAATTCAATAAAATTGCTCCAAGTCTTGGAATTCAATCACAATTCACAACTATTGTCTTCATACTATTTATTTTTAATTTATAGTTTGCGCAAAAAATACTACAATTAATTACTAGTTTGTAAATTAGTTCAAATATTGAATTTTGAACTTAAAGAATTAATTCAAAAATTTGAATTTACTAAAATTAATTCAAAGTTTGAAACTTTGAATATTGAACATAACAAATTAATTCAAAACTACAAGTTCAAATTATAAAAAATACTACAAGTTTTTTTATTCTAAGTTTAAATTTTAATATATACAAGTAAAAACTAAATAATATTTTGTTGTAATATTTTTCAAAGTTTCCATCACTTTAGATAAAACTCAATGGAAAAACAAAAAAAAAAAAAAAAAAAAACTTATTTGGGCCGAATTGCCGGACCGGACCGGACCGGACCGGACCGGCATTTTGGCCCAACGGCTCTCTTTCAAATATAGCCATTGGCCAACGGCCAAAAACGGCTATATTTGCCTATCACCCCCCCTAAACGCCCCCCATAACCCCCCAACCTATTTTTATCTATATATACACTATTATTTCATCATTATATCACACAATTTACTATTTTCTATCAATTTATCTCTCAAATTACTCTCAAAGGCTATTTTCTAAATTTCTTCCAAAATCCAAACAATTATAATGGCTGAAAATCAAGCTCCCGCTGCTCCCGCTGCTCCTGAACGAAGACGTCGTTCTATAGTGTGGAAACTTATTACGAAAGATACTGAATCTCAGAAAGCTAAATGTAACATCTGTAACAAAGAGTGGCAAGTTTACACTGGACCCAACAATGGAGGGACGGGAAAGTTTAGGCAACACTTAAAAAAAAAACACAGAACCGAATGGGATATAATAAATGGCTTTATTCCGCGTGATTGAAAATTTGAAGAGATGGCTAAGGGAATATCTATTTCAATTATGTATTTTCGAATTTCTAGTTTATTTAGCATCTTTGTAATTTTTCGATTTCTAGTTTGTTTTGTCATTTCAATTATCTATTTCTCATTCAATAAACGTTTGTTTTGTTTCATAAACTTTACACCGATAAAATAACAAACTAGAAGACGTCGTTCAATTATTTATTTCTCATTCAATAAACTTTACATTAATAAATTTTAAAATATAATTTACATAATTATTTTGTTAATTTGTTTCATTAAAAAATATAATATACCTAATTATCACAAATAATGTTTAAATAAATTGTTAAGTTTTTCAAATTTTATTTTTATTTGCCTAAAAAAAAAAAAAAAAAAAAACAAAAAAACCGTTAACCGGCCGGACCGGACCGGTACCGACCGGCCTAACGGTCGCCGGACCCGGTTCCGATCCGGCTCCAATATTTGAAACCGGAATACACCGGACCGGTAGACCGGATTTCCACCGGTTTTAAATTTTTTTGGCCCGGTTTCGGACCGGAACCGGACTCCGGTACCGGCTCCGGACCGGACCGGACCGATAGCCACCCCTAGAGATGACAGTGATTGTCTATAGCGTCATTGGTTATTTTGGGGGTTAAAAATAGTTAGTTCTAGGTTTGTCTTAAAAGGATAAATTAGTCCAAACATGTATTTTAATATTAATAATAATTAATTTAAAAGTATTGTTATAAAAGAAATTTAAAATAAGGGAGGTAAGTAATATGTAAACCACAAGGAAAGTCAGTGACTCAGTATTACGAAGCCAAATCTAGGGGGAGGTTTTTGAATTTAACCCATTAATTAATTTACAATATCAAATTACAAGTATTTCCAAAAGTTGAATAGAAAAAGAGAAAATAAAAGAAACGTTTGGGGAGTCAAAGTGCAATTATTCAAAATATCGGTTATTTGCTCGACTCTCATTCACTTGCGGTTCAATCAAACCGGATTATACCGGAGAACCTCCGCAATGGCGGCGGTAAAAACCGGAGGCGCCGTCGCCACACTGTTCTCCCTAGCAATAATCTCTTATTTCCTCTGCAAAAACAGTCAACAAAAAAGAAAGAATATTAAAAAACGTAGAAATGGAGTGGTCGCCGCCATTGGGAATACACCGTTAATTAGAATCAATAGCCTTTCTGATGCAACTGGCTGTGAAGTATATTTTCTATCTCTCTCCATTGTTTTAATTATACGCACGAGTAGTTAGTTATGATTTGTTACATTAATTCCAAATCAATTTGAGTTAGTTTAATTAATTGTGTTTATTTGGCTTTATTCAGGAATTTTGTATTAAGAGGAGTTATATAATACTAGTTAGATTGATTTTTATATTAAGTGTCAGCTTATTGCAAATTTGCAACCCTCCTCCTTTATTCGAGCTTGGACTGGTGATTTTTTGAGAAGCTCATATAGGAGGAGTTGTTAGACCTAAACCAGAACTATGAGTTATTACTAAGTAGTAGAGAAAAATAGACTCAGAGATCAAGTCTAGACTTTAGAATAATTCAAGCTTTTAAGTTTGAATTAGTGCGTGCGCGCACACACACACGTGCAAATATATTTATATGCACATGTATGCCGATGATATTGGCTAATTGATGCCAGTTCATGTTCAGATTTTGGGGAAAGCAGAGTTCTTAAATCCTGGAGGCAGTGTTAAAGACAGGGTAGCTGTGAAGATTATCGAAGAGGTGATATTCCATTTCTTTGTCAGTCTTGTATTAGCTTGTTATCGTTAAATTGCTTAAAACTGTGGCTTGTACCTTTTATTTAAAAGAAATTTTAAACAGTCTTTTGGTTCTAAATGTTCACGTAGACTCGTAGAGTGGACAATGCTAAAACATTTTGCACCCAGCTGAATTGATTAAAAGTGTGTCTCGTACTCTACACATTTTGCACCTAGCTAAAACAAATTGATAAGGCCATGCTTTTCTGGTGCGGCTGAGTGGGCAAGGACATTTGCTTTACCGATTAGAAAAAAAGAAAAAGAAAAAAGGGACATTTGCATGAGAAAACGAATAGGATACAGGAGTGAAAGTAGAATTAGCTTGATATCCAAGAGCTGGGGAGAACGAGATCCTTTGTCACACATGCTTACTTGGGATTAGAGCGAGGCAAGGTTGGGAACCCTACTACAAGAGAGATTCCTGTTTAATGCTCTGAATTTCAATGAGAACACTTAAATAACCTAAGTTGCTCGATGCATGATAACTAACGTGCTGTTGAGTGATTGAAATGATATATGTTATCACTTTCTAGGCATAGATCATAATTTGCTGGAAGCTATAAGCCAGGTGTTACTGTTGTCTTTGTTCCCTACTAATTTATTGAGGAGTTGTAAAATAACTACACTTGTCTCATATGGTGGTTCAACATCTCTAGGGATCGCTTCATGTGCTCTTTCTCCGTAAATTGGAAAATAGGTATACTTATCTCATACTGTATTTTCCTTACTCAGGGGTTTGCTTCGTGCGTTTCCTTCACTGTGAAATTGCTTACAGTTCTCTACATTTTAGTTTCGTAAATTCCTCTTTACAATTAAAAAGAAATGCCTCTTTGCGACAACAAGGTTTGATAAACTTGAGTATTTGGATAGAATTATTTCTGCTAAACGTACAATATTTAATGACAGGCCCTGGAATCAGGAGCATTAGCTGAAGGTGGAGTAGTTACAGAGGGTAGTGCAGGAAGCACGGCCATTAGTCTTGCAACAGTGGCACCTGCTTATGGGTGTAGATGCCATGTGGTTATTCCGGATGATGCCGCTCTTGAAAAGGTTAGACACTTTAATGCTCTTGTTTGCACTCTAAATTTGTCCTTTAGTTGATTAGGTAAGACATAGTTTTGGCATTCACAGACAATGCAGGATCAGTACTAGGTCAATGTTAGGGTTTGAGACCTCAGACTCCAGAATGCAAGCCAAAAGATCTTCATGAACTGGCTATTACTCGAGCTAATATTAGAGACCTGTTGACTATTTTCAGTGGTTTCCTCATCATCCCATCTGTTCTTGCTAGAAATTTCTGATTGCTATGTATAATCATAAAAGAGAAGAATAATAACAGCATAAGTTGCTTCTTCTAAAGAAAACGAACTATTGCCACTGGCTGAACCTGTTCTTTTCAGTCACAAATACTGGAAGCACTAGGAGCTACTGTTGAAAGAGTTAGGCCAGTCTCTATCACACACCGTGACCATTATGTTAATATTGCAAGAAGAAGGGCACT
Organism: Petunia x hybrida; assembly: GCA_037355625.1. Taxonomy (NCBI): domain Eukaryota; kingdom Viridiplantae; phylum Streptophyta; class Magnoliopsida; order Solanales; family Solanaceae; genus Petunia; species Petunia x hybrida. Next base: position 703,675 of record JBBBVM010000052.1, on the reverse strand, counting down.
GGAAGCAAATGAATTAGCATCAACCTGCAGAAAAGAAAAGCAAATCAATTCCAATGATTCTAGACAGGTTAATGGTTACTTTAGCAGTGAGGAAAAGCAGAATATGAAGTTCTCATCTGAATGCAAGGGTGGGTTCTTTGCAGATCAGTTTGAAAATCTGGCAAATTTCAGGTCCCATTATGAGGGTACTGGGCCAGAAATTTGGGAACAGACAAGTGGCAAGTTGGATGCTTTTATTGGTGCTGCAGGAACAGGTGGCACTGTAGCTGGTATTTCCCAGTTTTTGAAGGTTGGTTCTTAAGATCTAAAGTTTCTTCATTTCCCGATGCAGCTATATGATAGTATTGTTTTTAACTGCTCCTGTATTGTCAACAGGAAAGAAACTCAAATATCAAGTGCGATCTAAAGTTTCTTCATTTCCCGATGCAGCTATATGATAGTATTGTTTTTAACTGCTCCTGTATTGTCAACAGGAAAGAAACTCAAATATCAAGTGCTTTCTTATTGATCCTCCTGGCTCTGGTTTATTCAACAAAGTAACAAGAGGAGTGATGTACACGAGGGAGGAGGCTGAAGGAAGAAGATTGAAGAACCCATTTGATACAATAACAGAAGGGATTGGAATAAATAGATTGACTGAAAATTTTAAGCTGGCAAAACTTGATGGAGCTTTCCGAGGCACAGATATGGAAGCTGTTGAAATGTCCAGGTTTGTTCAGGCTCTTTGGTCCAAATATCTGTATTTTCTGGGTGCACACATGTCAATATGGAGTTCAAGTCTTGAGAGAAAGGCCACCTATCCCTTAGTCAGTTCTAATACATGCAGATGAATGCGCCTAGAGAAACTTATAAGTTTTTCCCTAATTTACAAAAAACTTCCCGCCAATTTGCTCGCCTTATTGAACAACTCTTTTTCGGCATTTGATAAGTTAGTTTAACGAACAGTTATTTAGGTAGAATTTGTTGTAACTGGTACTATGGCTCTGCAGGTATCTGTTGAAAAATGATGGCCTATTTGTTGGAAGTTCTTCAGCTATGAATTGTGTTGGAGCTGTCAGAGTGGCCAAGGCACTAGGTCCAGGACATACAATTGTGACAATCTTGTGTGATAGTGGTATGAGACATCTGAGTAAATTCTACAATGCTGAATACCTATCTGAACATGGGTTGACACCTTCAGCAACTGGTCTGGAGTTCCTTGGTCTCAGTTGATTGATGGTTCATGATTGTATTGATTCTTTGGGTACTCAAATCATCTAAATTTAGCGAGAGCACTATTTTTTGCCCGTTAGGTTCATCTCAGGGAATTTATTTATTTCAAATGTCCGAAGCAATTTAGCTGCAGATACTGTACCATTTAGAAGCCGAGCGAATGTTGTACATATTCTGTTAGAGAGAATTTTGACAATTTTATTATAAACTCTTCGTAAGTTTATGACAGAATATTAGAGACGCCTGTGTGCACTTGCATGCCTTAAATGCGATGAGATCCAGAAATGCGGTTAAGCCAGTTGCAATCTCAAAAACTAAACTATTCTCTCACCTGGACCTTTTGATTTAGTTAAGTTGGGTTTACTTTTCTTTAATTTCTGTGAAGCTATATCATTTTACCCATCCAGTTTAAGAAAGTTGCCTTAAATCAAGACCTTTATATATTAGTATTTTTTCTTTTTTTAAGTTTCTGCCAACGGTTCAAGAACTAATGGAGGATGGATAAAGCAATTACGTATCCTTGTCCAACACCAAGGGTCTGTCCTTGGAAGTAAGACGTAACCCATAAGAAGCTCCCACATTATCCTGTTTAAAGGTTTGCACGAATACTAGGAGGAACCCTTGCATTTTCTCACTTAACGTTGAATTTTATAAACAAAGCAAATAAACAATAGCTTTTACCCGCGTCTCATAATATTATCTCGCCCAACAATGGTGTAATTCCAACAACTTGGGAGCATAATGTAGAGAACTATCATCGCGCATTCGTAAACCAAATATGGTGAAAGTGATGGATAGAGAGATCAAAGCAGAGCACAGCCAGAAGACTCAAAGACTGGTGATATCAGCCCCCCATCATAGGTTGAATAGGGGAATTATTTTAACACACATTATATCTTTTGCAAAGCTTTCTTTTCCCTCTGAAAGGAACAGTTACTGTTGGGATAACCAGGTAACCAAAACAGAGGAGGAAAGAGATAGGTGAAAAGTTATCGATTTATGTATACAGATTCACTTGCGATGCCTCCTTTCAAACATATTCTCATCGCAATGAGGGTCAAGCCACTCCCTGGGGGAGCCCTTTGATCCAGCAGGCATTTTTCCACCCACAAGCTCTCTCAGGTGTTCCACCTTATTCTCACGACCACTTCCACTGTACTTCTCATCAGCTTCCTTAAGCTTCTGTCTAAACTTCTGCTTTCGATTATTAGCAGAATTGAGCTCTTGTTGCTTTGATTGTGAAGGGGGAGCACCGTGCGGTCCAAGGTATATGTTCTCCTCTTTCTTTAACTGCGAATAATAACTAAGCAAGATCACTTTAAACTATAAATCATCTTGAAAAAGATATCAAGCTTAGAAGAGTTTTGAAATCACAAATTATTTCTTTCTGATAGAGTGATAAGTCCATAGAGCTGACCTCTGCTGATGATTTCTTCGACTCTTCAACTTCGACAAAATCACTATTATTTTCGCCAGAATCTTCAATTTCCAAGCTCGGAATTACATATCCTTCAGTGTCTGATGGTAAAAAGAATCAATATGCTAGTACACGTTATATCTAAAAGCTTCAATGTACATCATGACCTCAAAACATGCCAAAATTGTAACTTCCAGCACATATTAACCAAACAAAGACTTAAATCTAGAATCAGTTAAGATAAAAAAGATGAACTCTACTCTTAAACATCAAATGTAAGGGATATTGAGAAAACAGAATCATGTCCTGATATGTAAGCAAAGAAACGAAACGGCTGAGGATAAGCACTTCAATTGTCAAATAGCAATGCATACATATTCAAGGAGGACGGCATGCAACGCAGTAAACTAATGGAAAATTTTGACCAAAAGAGAAACAGGTAGTAAAAACAATCCAGTACTGCATGCAAGCCTTTGCACAAAGGGAAAAAGGACTAAACCCGGGACAAAGGTCTATACATCCTATAAACCAAAGAAATGTATGAATCAGAAAGCTGCAATGTACAGTGAAAAAGGCATTAGCACAGAAAGTATACAACAACAGCTACAGATCATTTTATCTTTTGTTTTGTTCTTTTATTCTCTTTACTTCTGAAAATCTTCTTTTTTATGACGGATGAAATATACCACTTCGGCTTCGGAACTCGGTGAATAATCGGCTCCCTCTTCCGCCCTTCTAGAATTATATAGTAGGCTGTGTAGCAATCAAGTTTCAAACAAGTGATGTGTTGCCTAAACACATTCCACATCATACTACCTTTACTGTTGAACCAAAGCCGCGATCGCAAAAAAAGTTAATCTCTTGCTCATTTGTTTTCCTAGTTGAGATTTGGGGAGAAGAAAAAGGTTAACTCGCTAAACATTTCATGCCCTCGGTCATATTCCACATTCCTTCTATAACTGGCAAACAAAAGTATAATATAACAAGATGACGTTTGAGAGTATCAATAAAGAACTAAGCATCTTAAAGACACATATATAAGTTAAAATCCTACTTCCTAATGAAGCATACAAGGAAGAAACGAAGAATGGGATAAGGGATTACTGATAAAAATTATCCAGGTCATTCCTTCAGTTAGCCAGTCGTAAGTAACAAGTGTAGAACCATCTTGACATTCCTACCCAATACAAATACGGTCATATGTCAATACTGTTTCTTATCAAAAAGAATTTCTGGTCTATGACCTCATGATCAAAGCAATAATTCTATTGCTATCTTATTTTCCACATCTGCCATTGCAAAGTGAGCTTGTTTCAAGAAAAAGAAAAACAGAGATGAAAGCAGCAAATATGACTGTTATGTTAAGTACTATCATCTAGAGCAAATGCTATATCAATTAAGGCCTGCATACTACTAACTCCTTTACCAACTACAACAATGTAGCCAATTCAGGAAACAAAAGCTAGAAGCATATCAGTATCCACATAGCAATTCGAACAAGTTAAATCACAAACAATTAACAACTTGAGTTGAACATTTTAAAGGCCAATACAGAAATTAACCGGAAAAACATTGATCACATGAGTAAGAGCAACATAAGAAACCTACTTAACATCAATTCAGTAATCTGATGAAATAGAACACATTATTACATGGGGGATTCAATCATAATAAGTAAGTAATACCCCACTCATCATCTTGGATGGAGTCCATATGTTGCAGCCCACGATCATCGATTACTAACTCTACTCTCCCTTTATCACAATTCAAGAAAAAAGACTAAAACTTTTTATAATAAATATTACTGTTACATCAAAATCGAATCTTTCTAGATTTAACGCAGGGAAATGCGTCAGCCAAGTAAGAATCCGAAACCCTAAAAGCTACGCACTATCTTTGGAACGTGGCAACAACGTGCAATGACTATGTTAGCCTTATCTCAACTATTTTGACCCAATATGCTCAAATTCAAAACACTAGTTTCAACCATTGGACTTTATTTACTTTTCTGTTTTGGGTAAGAAAAAGCATAACTGTGAAACTACTATAGTATTTTTGTGATATTTCTTCAACGTTTCCTTTTTAATCCATTTAAAAAAGAATAACTTATTTTTAAATTCAAAAATAAAATTTTATTTTTACTTTTAATGAAATGATAGCGACACAAATACCACAATTAGTTTCAAAAGATTTTTTTCTTTATTTAACTTCATATAAAATTAAATGAGTTCATCCTTTTTAAAACGGGAGGAGTAGTACAGTATTTTTTAGTTTCAATTATCCAAAGGGCTTTTTACACTCTATATCTATACCCATGAAATTTAAAGTATTTATAAATCATACCCATTAAAAATTATACTACCCATAAAGCTAAAAGTATTTATCCAACCTACCCATTTATTATTGTATACATTTGTTATGTCTTATAGGTGTATATCTTTAAAGTATACTGCATAAATTATAAGTATGAAAGTTTGGTGGACCATTATTATTGTATACCTTTGTTATACCTTATATATGTATATATCTATGATATATTGCATAAACTATGGTATACAAGTTTGGATGGATAGAGTGGGTAAATAGTTTAGTGGGAAGCTCAGTTAATATTTGAAAGTAATGAGTAATGACTGTAATTATTTTAGATTTTATGGGTATTTTTGTAAGTGTTCCTTATCCAAATCCTCGTTAGAACATGTTTAGATTAAAAGTAGCTGATAAGTATTTTAACTGAAACATATTGTTAGATTACGTGTATATATATACAAATAACATATTCTAAGGGATTTAATTGAAGGTAGACTAAATTTGCAGTTTCTTTAATTTTTTAGATTGACAATGTAAAATATCAAACTATTACGGAAATTTAGCATTCAACTTCTAAGTTTTACATGTAATTCATAAGTAATTTTATGTTGTTATTAACATTATCTTACAACCTAATATCAAAATGTATATCTTCTTTTGGGAACTAAACACTAATCTATTGACTATTGGTGTCACGTGTTAAACCTATGCATCATTTCATTTATGTATATAATCATGGGATACTCGAGGATCATAATTCCGTACCAAAACAAAAAGAATTTTTTGGAGGGAAAAAGCAGCGGGAAAAGGAAAAATTTGAGAGTAAAAAAAGAGGAAAAGTAAGTTTAGTAGTCAACGATAATAAATAAAAGTAATGTAGCGTAAAAAGACTTAATGCAGGTCCAAAAACGAATAACCAATCTGCACCGTCCATTACAGGAAAGAAATCAAACACCGTTGATTCAGTTATACTAAAACAGTGAATAATCCGACATGGCAATTAAGCGATTTTAATTCCGGAATTGGAGTCCGCAACGCTTTGTACACAAAACCCAAAAAGTTAGCTCCCCCCACTTTCAGTGTGTGTGTGAAAACGAAGAGAGAGAAATTAAAACTTACAAGTGTGTAAATAGTGTGTTGAAGAAAACCTCAGCTCTTAAAATCCCTAATTTTAGCTCCCAAATCTCTGTAAGTATTCTTTAATTATACACATTTTACATGCATATTTCATGAAATTTAATGCTTTTCTTATATTAGTTTTACCTTCTTTTTTGGAATTAGGGTTAAAGATTTGATTTTTGTAACTTAGGGTTTCGTAGATTTCGTTAAAAATTGGATCTTTTTTCTCTTTTCTTTTGATATTTTTTGCATACAGTGTGTTTTGTTTAGTTGTGAACACATAATTTGCATTTAATTCTAGACATTGTTCTGTGTAATTAAGTTGAGGTGTCTGCAAGTTGGCTGAACACTACGGTTATATATAACATAATGCTTTGTATTTTTTTGGTTAATATTGAGTTGAGCTAGTTATAGCCAATTGTTAGAAATTTATGAGCAAAAATTGACTTTTTGTACAAAAGATTTGGTTATTTTTTTGTAATATGTTATAATTTGGCGTATTTGTAAGCAGTTTAGTTGATTATATTTGTTAAAGGTTGTATCTTTTTGCGTCTTAGAGTTGCAATTTAGTTATGGGAGAAGGGGAGACTGCACCTGAGTTGGCAGAGGCACCTGCTAATGGGAATGTGGCAGCAGAAGATAAGAGTGAAGCAGTTTCCGAGGACTTACACGAGGATAAGGATGGAGTCAAGGATGTTCAAGAGGAGAGCAAAGGGGCTGATGAAAATGGTGCTGAAAAGATGGATATAGACAAAAAAGAAGAGAAGGAGAGCCACGAAGGAGAAGAGGTGAAAGAAAGCAATGTAGAAGAAAAAGAGGCCAAAGAAAGCCATAATGAAAAAGAAGAGGTGAAAGAAAGCCAAGAAGAGGAAGAGGTGAAAGAAAGTCACAAAGAAGAAGAGACAAAAGAAAGCCACGAAGATGAAGAGGTTAAAGAAAGCAAGGAAGCCGAAGAAGAGAAAGCTGACAAGGAAGCTAAAGTGGTGGAGGAGAACCCAGAAACCCAAAGCGAGGCAATGGACGAAGATAAGGCGGAAGAACCAGATAATAAGGATGAGGAGGATGTTGAAGAGGAAGCCGGTGGAGAGAAAGAGGATAAAGATAGCAATGAAGCGCATAAAGCTGAGGAAGAGTCTAAGAAGAGTGTTAAATCAAAGGGGAAGAAGGACAAGAAAAGGAAACGAGAAGTTGAACAGAAGAAGGAGAAGGAGCCAAAATCTTCTGCACAGAAGAAGGAGAAGGAGCCAAAAACCCCTGCACCCTCAACAATTGACCGTCCTGTACGTGAACGCAAATCTGTTGAAAGGCTGGTTGCATCTATTGATGTGGATGCCAACAAGGAATTCCGTATTGAAAAGGTCTGTTGTACTATTTACTGGTATTGAAAAGGTCTCCAGATTTTAAGCCCATGCTGTATTTTTGTTGTCTTTTCTGAGATGGAGTTATGTTTTCTGTGGTCTGCAGGGCCGTGGAACTGCATTGAAAGATATTCCCAACGGTATTTTACTTACTATGTCCCTTATTTTTATTTGGCTTTTACTCGGGTTATGTGATGTTATTTGGTGTGATACCTCTTCTTTGCCCAGTGTCTCCTAGAGTTTAGAAATCAATTATTTGCACTGGACCTCATTTTCTTCCTGGTATATCGATTTTTGTTTTGTTAGTCTCCATCTCATCTTCTTTGTTTTTCCTTTTTGTCCCTTCTTTGTGTATCAGGATTAGGTTATTGGAAGTCACTAGTGACCCAAACTGATCCAAAAGAAAGTCTCTAGTGACCCATTATTTTTTTAAGTAGCCTTATTTCCTTTTGTAACTTTGCCTTTTTCTCTCATTTGGTTGTGTTATTTCCAATGATTCAGCTGAGATTTATTTGATTCCAGTAAAAGCTCTTTTAACTTTTTTTTTTAAAAAAACTTCAGTGGCATACAAATTATCCAGAAAGAAGACAGAAGAGACATTCAAATTACTGCATACTATTCTCTATGGACGGCGTGGAAAGGTGATATATCCTGGCTTATAGTTCTTTTCTTCTTTTGATTTCTGTGTCTGAATTCTACTCTTTCTCTTACCCTTGGTCTTCCCATCGAAGGGCTTTTTTTCTTTTACCAGTGCTACTTAAATTTATCTCGTCAGTCGATCAAGGAAAGCTTTGTGAAGCTATGAGTTTTCCCACACATATTTTGATTTTTTTAATGGTTGAATTATGTTAAATTGAACTCCTTTATCAATCATGAAACCTCCCAAGTTTTGTTTATCAAGTTCTATACACCATCACTGAACTTATGTGTTTCTATCACTTTGAACCCTGTTATGGTAGCTTTGCTATGTGCAATCATTAAAAGGTAACATGTTAATAATGGATCCTATAATTTTTTGTCCCTTTTTAGAGGAATGATAGAATTGTCTCACTTTGTTTTTCGATTGTTGGAATAGTCATATATTTTATTTGTAGTTTCACGTAATGCATATTAGTCCATGTAATAAGTAATTGCAGGCGGGAAAGGCTTGAATACTGAAATATTTTATCAAAAACGGCTTGAATCCTGATTGTGCATTGGAAGCCGATAGTCTGGAAAAAATCTTTGTTGACCATCATCTGCAAATCTTTATTGGTCTTATGACATATCTCATGGCATTTTACTTACCGGAGAAGAAAAAGAAAAGAAGACTAAAAGAAGCTTCAAGTTGTTTGGAACTGCAGCATGAGTCTTTTGTGCATAGTGTAGATCCTTTGATTCTCTAGTTCATGATGAGGCTATATCTTTCAGAAAGGTGATACTCTCAAGGGGAACTTTTCAATGTTAATCTTAATTATTCCTCCTATATCACATGATAACCTGAAAATTGTGTTGTTTCTTGATTTTGATGGTGCTGCAAAAATGTCCATTTTCCTCTCGTCTTTCACCCTTGAAAGGAATATGAATTGGCATATTAAAATCGCTGAAAAGTGGTTACAATCATTTCACCTTTGATTATTGTGAAAAAGGTGCTTACATCATATTATCTGAGAACAAATGTTGTGGCTTTAAGCACCCAATGGTGTGGCCTAGTCGTCAATGAAGTGAGATAAGAACCAAGAGATTTCAGGTTCAAAGCCCAGTGGAGACAAAAAACACTAGGTCTTTCTTCCCATCTATCCAAGTCTTAGTAGGTAGAATTACCTGTTACTGGTGGGAGGTATCTGGTGGAATTAGTCGAGATGCGCGTAAGCTGGCCTGGACATTGTTATCAAAAAAAAATTTGTGGCTTTAAAGCATTTAGGATTTTGTTTAAGCCATAATGTTAGTTTTACTTTTCTTCGTTCACTAGTCAAAAGCAGTGTGAAATGTTAAGTGACACAGTATTTTTAGATCATTTGCTTTTAACTTCGGCAAAAGTTTCATATTTGCATGTAAATACTGTTAGAATATAGATAAATAATAGCATGACACCCAATGAATAAACTTTGATGTGGTGCCATTGGTCGATCGTGGTCTTGAAAAATGCTTATGAGAGTGAGGTCCAGCGTTCGACTCCCAATGGTTCTCCATTTTGCCTTACTTCTCTACGCTGGCATACTTTTGCGTTGTTTCTAGCTTCTTTCACTCCTTTCGTCCTTTTCTTTTCTTTCTTCCATGGCACTTGTCCTTTTAATGTTTTACTCTAAGAAATTACAGTAGCAGTTTCTTTTTCCCCCCTCTTAATTAAGTCTTGTTTTTCTTTTTTTATTTCTTTATAATTATTCTTCTATTCTTTTACGAGTTATGTTACCAAATATTTTTTAGACTTCGTTTAAGATACGAGTTGACAAATTAAGTTAGATTTATTCACAGATCTCAGTGATTTTTGTAATTTAATGTACATTCACTTACTTCTAAGTTGATTAAATTCCAAAAGTTATTATACCTTGATAATTTGCCTTGAGTGTATATAATTTTTTTTTTCTATTCATGTAAAAAGATATATACGTAGAGAGAAGAATGAAATATTAGTAAATACAAAAAGTATTGCAATAATACGGGATTCTTTTATTCAGCCTATTTGATTGATAGGCAAACTTCCTTTTATTTTGGACACTTTTTACTTTCTAGCTGAGGGTCTACCCGAAATAGCCTCTCCACCTTCGTGGGGGTAAAGTCTGCGTACATCTCGCCCTCCCCTGACCCCACTTGCGGGATTAACTAGGTGGCGGTGGTGGTTGTTGTTGTTTTTGTTGTTATGCATAAAATCGAATCGAGAGATAGGACGAGTTGTTAGAAAATGGCAAATTAAGTGAGAAAAAGTTTCCAAGAATTAATTTAATCTTGGTTCGTTGATTGAATTAGCTATTAATAAATAAAAATTTAATATAACAAATCGACTTAGCTAAAAACTGGCCGAATCAAGAGTTGACCTACTCAAATAGTCTTTATGAGTTGTATTGGCACCCGTTAGCCCCAAATTCTGGTTCCACCTCTGTTTCCTCATAGAGATGACAATATAAGGTACTTTTTACAGTCAGCAAGGAGTTAAAGCTTTATGATCTGTGAGAAATATTTCCCTAAGTATGCTTGTCTGCACTGGATTCTATGTTTTGGTAATTGCTCTACCGTTTTGTTTTACTCATGATTGGCTTTTCTTCCGTCAATGATGATTATTTGAAGCATTAAGCAGGGTTCTTATACTGTCACTTGATTATGACTATTCTGCATGTTTCTTGATCTCCATTAATGGAACTAGTCAGCTGTTCATATCCAATGGAAATTCACTTCTGATACTTTCGTTGCTAGTTTCGACCTTTTTTTTTTTTTTTTTGCTTATAGTTCTTGTCCTTTTGCAGGCAGCTCAGATCAAGAGCAATATTTCACGGTTTTCTGGCTTTGTATGGCATGATAATGAGGTAAATGACACCTCGTGTGCCAAATGATGCCTATATTAGTCAGTCAAAATATCCCATTTCTTGCCTTTTCATAGCTGGAATGATGGTCTGGGAAATTTTTAACATAAACCTTCTCTGTGGTTGCTCATACTGATTGTAAATATATCACAGTTGATTATTTTATTATGATTGAGCTTTTAGAAGTGCTTGAGCTAAGATCACAGTGTAATGGTGCAGGAAAAGCAGAAGATGAAAGTAAAAGAAAAGCTTGACAAGTATGTTAAAGAGAAGCTGTTGGAATTCTGTGATGTACTAGATATCCCTGTTACCAGAGCTACATCAAGAAAGGTTAGTCCATATCTTTCTGTCACATGCTTGACCTTTTTATTTCACTAATAAGGTCTTCTTTGGTCTTTTTCGTGCGATTGATCTTACAAGTGAATTACCAATCAAGAAGAAAACAATAACAATCTTATAAGCGAAGCCCTAATTCCCTAAGAAAATTTCTTTCATCTAAAACTTGTCGCTTCATACTCTGAAGTTTGCTTCTTGTAAGCTTGAATGCTGTATCCTCTGTATTGTTTGCATCTTCTTGATGCCTTTAATGATATCACTTCATAAAAAAAATTAATCAAGGGTTTCATATACATCAGGAAGACATAGTGGTAAAGTTGATGGAATTTTTGGAAGCTCCTCATGCTACGACAACTGAGTTGCTTGCTGATAAGGAACAGGTTGGTGACTTCTGATTGTGGTAAAAGCATATATGACTTGTTCTGTTTCTTTATTAGTATACTGACATTTGGTCTAATGTATAGTCAAGTAAAGGAAAGAAGCGTAGAAGAGAGAGCACAAAAAGTCCCTCATCGGCATCTGTTAGTTCGAAAGGTTCAACTAAGGTATTTCTCTTTCTTATTAATGTTTTAGCTAGATTTTAGAAGTAAATATCATCTAAGGGATATTTTTGGCTTGCAACTGGTAACTTCTATCATGTAGTCATTAATTTTTATGGATTTTTTTTATAAAAAATCAATTTAATTCCATTGCACAAACTTTTTAGTTTTAGTATCACCTGTTTTCACCTTTTATTCTCAACTTGAGTTTCTGCACCAACATCTTAAGGTCTCAGTGGGTTAATCACACCATATGACTCAACTATGTAGAATGTTGCGAAAACTGTTTTGCAGGGTATTCTTGCAGTTTATGGTGGCTTTTACCTTTATGTAAACGGAGAGAAAATTATCAAACAATAAGCTAGGATTTATCTGTCTGGATAGATGCTACATAGTATATATTTTTTTTTTAACAACATTCGTAATGGAAAAAGAAATAGATGGAAACTGTTGACCTGTGCATTTGCATCATTATTTTCTTTTATTTCTGTGCGATTTTCTTTTCACAATCTTTATCGCCGTTGTATTGACAGAGTGGAAAGAAGACCGAAACTGGATCTCAAAAGACTGAGAAGAAGAAGAATGTGCATGAGTCAGAAGATGAATCTGAGCAAGAAGAAGATGACCATGAAGAGAAATCTGAAGACGAAAAGGCTAACGGTGTTCCGGATAGATCTGATGATGAGATGTCAGATCAAGCTGAAAGTGACAGGGACAAGGAATCTGAAGATGAGTCTGAGGAAGATAAGAAAAAGCATAAGCAAAGTTCAGGTAAATCTTCTACAAAGAAGGAGCCTGCTGCAAAAGCAAAGACCAAGAAACCTGCAGTTTCTAAACCATCAAGTCCTGCTCCCAAAAAGACCCCTTCCAAATCGTCAAAGATCTCCAAGCAAAATGTCACCAATGATGCAACTCCAAAAGCGTCTTCGAAGAAAAAGGCTGAAGTAGTTAAAGAAAAATCTTCAACGCCAAAGAAGTCTACTTCCAAGGAAAATACTGGTGAGAATCACATACTTATGCTCATTATAGGTTTGTTATGAGGTGTTCAAGGAATGGCTGATTTCGTCATGATGATTATCAGTTGTGCTTTTCAATGTGCTTTATGTTTTATGAGATTTTTTGTTTGTGCAGGGAAAAAGATTGTAAAGGGAAAGGACAAGAGTAAAGAACAAAAATCGAGACCTAGTGATGATGAACTCAGAAATGCAATTTGTGAAATTCTAAAAGAAGTTGACTTCAACACGGTGAGCATTGAAGTCTAGTCAGGTTGCACGTTCCCACTGTGATCCTGAATGTTGTGGTGTTTTCTCCGTTTCCTTGTTTCTCTTCTAGGGGTCTCTTCATGCAGTTCCCTTTGTATGATTCTTCCATGGTCATCTGGACATATGTTCTTCTCTGTAGTCCTTTTTGCTACTGATGCTCTTAGGCCATTGCGTGTTTGAGTGATCATATTTCTCGAGTGGTGACCTACAGTCCAATTTATCTTCCTGAATTGCTAACATCTGTTCTGTCTGTGCTTGCAGGCCACCTTTACTGACATTCTGAAGCAACTTGGTAAGTGTCCTGTATTTCTTCTCTTCTTTTGGCAATATTTTGGGTATATTAAGATTAAAAAAAAAGATGATTAGTCATTGTTTATTTTCTGGTAGTTGAGTTGTACATTGGAACTTGATGTATTGTTCTCTAGGAGGTCATAGTAGCAATATATTTGGATTCCAATAGAGCACTCACTTGTTTCTTACCAATGCATGACAATTTTGCTTGTGCAGCCAAGCGGTTTGAAACAGATCTGACGCCCAGAAAATCATCTATAAAGATTATGATCCAGGATGAGCTTACTAAACTAGCTGATGAGGAAGATGACGACGAGGAAGAGGAAGGTGATGCTGAAAAGGATGCGAAAAAGCCTACTGGCAAAGGTGTGAAGGCCTGAACACACGGGTAAAAAATGCAATCATAGGAAAGATAGCCTACAATGTCTGCCTCAATGTTTAGCCTCTTTCCTCGTGAATTTGTGCCTCCAGGTCTCCTTTAGGAGTTCAACCAGCTGTAATCTATTGTTAATGTCTCGTTTATGATTTACTCTTTGACTAGGATATTGTAGAACTATAAGCGCCTTAGCCCAGTGCAAGACTACTGTTTGTATAAACTAATTTGTAGTTTTTATTTTGAATTTTTCCCTGTTAACTTAATTAGCTGCCCTGATCATGGATTGTAAGTACAAATATTTAAAATCAACATCCATTTGGGATGTCTTAGGGCTGTTTCTTGGTTCATTTTTATGGGTAGGACTATTCCCTCTTTTTGCTGCTTAAGTGTTTCTCTGCCTAAAGTTTTCGCCTGACACGCAGCCTGTAATATTCCAGCAACTAGCGATACTTTGCTTGAGGCTTAACTAGTGTTGGAACAATCTGTGTGAACAGATGTTATTGTCAAGCTGTTTGGCATGATCAATTGCTTTGTCCATTTGGCTATAAATTATCTCTTAATGCAGTCTAAATGTCTTGCGGGCATAGAAAATGATATCTTATGAAGGATGAGAATGAACTGATGGATTGCACTCGCGTTCTTTTAGATGATACTCCTTTGGAGTTTTTTTTCATTCCCTCTGTACAAAAAATAGGTTGTTATCTGCTAATTCTTCATTGCATCGTCAAGGAACTGGTAAATTTTTCTTCTTGTAAATGCTGAAATAAGATAATCCGTCTTGTAAATGTAATCCCCTGTTAAATATTAACCACTTTTGTATTATGGAAACGTTACTTCAACTCCTAAATCTTTTCTTGTTTGTAAGAGAACCTCGGGTAATATTATTGTAATTTGACATTTTGTCGCTAATGCTGACGTTCAAAATTGACATGCCATGAACACGACATTGTAATGGATACCTTTTGAAACATTTAATAAAGAGATCTAAATTTTTCCCAAAGTAAATCTTTGTTGCGGTATGAAGTTATCTAAAAGGCAATTACAGTATTCAGCAAGTAAAGGAGGTAGGGAATTACAATCCATTGACACTAGCATGTCTGCACCACATTGTAATGTACACGTACATAGTTGCTAATTTACATATATGTAGAATAATATGATCATAACCTTCAGTGGCCATAGCACTACCTTGGCCTCCCCATATCAGGACCCCGAGACCCTGCAGTCTGATTGTACATTCCAGTAGCTTGATTGTACATCTGATTGTTCCCTTGATGCTGACCCATCATCATCATTCTTCCATAGTCATACACCCCACTACCCCCACCACTCATGTCCCCAACAACGTGACAATCACTATCTTTGTCTTGGATTCCAGCCATGGCGCTTTTTTGCCCTTCTAAGTCCCTGAACCTCTGCAAATAAACCTTGAGGGGTTCAATATATTCTTCGAAACCAAGAGTAGTCATAGCCCACAACAAATCATCGCCATTGATGGTCTTCCTCTTCTCTCGCTGGCACTTATCTGATGCTTCCCCTGTAATGAAACTGATGAATTCAGACACACATTCTTGAACTACCTCTTTAGCGTCCTTTGATATTTTCGCATTCGCTGGTAATGCTTTCTTCATGATTCTGCTCACGTTGGCTATTGGAAGGAACCTGTCTTGCTCTCTTAATGAACTCTCGCTGCTGTTGTCTCTATGACCTCCTGATTCATTGTCCGAATCTGCCATTTCACTTGATTGTGCTCTATCAACTTATTCTTTAATTTTCTATATCAATGCAAAACGTCACGTAAGAAATTATACAGCTGCAAAAATGCACAACAAGAAAACGAGGAAATATATATATGTTGAACACTGGTGGGGGAGGGGAGGGGGGCGAGGGAGCTGTCGAATTTAGTCAAGACTCAAGCTTTATGAATCTACTTCTATCATTCTTGATCAAAACAAGCTACACTTACACCTTATATGCAGCTTCTCTCTCTGTTCCTTTTGTTCGCACGCTCAACAACACTGATGCCCGAAGTTATTAAACCACACCTAGAAACAATGAATTTTCACAAGAAGAAAATGGAGAAACAATTCTGGGGTTTGGATATTTGTAACGGTGGACTTGTAGATGCAGCCAAAAAGATGCACAGTAACTAAATTGGAGAGGCAGAGTAGAGTGTGGACAGAAGTATTGAGGAAAGGATAAGATATGATAATGAGGTCCGTTGGATGAACATGGTAATATAATGGAATATGGATAAATACGTGGAGCCATATGAATGGTAGTTGGTTGAGCAAAAAGATCCAGGACATCGGTATCGAATAAGTGGCATGGTCGGTTAGGATAGGATATTTTTTTAGTGGACACTCAGGATATTATCATTGTTTACGTGGACCAATAGCCTTGTTTCCTTTTTTATAATAGTAATATACTCACTGGATAATTCACCTTCCTCAAACATCCTACTGACTATATTGTTGTTGGATAAAATACAAATAATTCGTTATTTGCTCTAACTCCTATGAAACCCAAGTTGGGTGGCTGGTGGTGGTTTATTGGTGGAAGATCAGAGATAGACTTGGTGGTTGAAGGCGGGGTAAAACGAATCGGTCATATAATAAGAGAAAAAGGGGTAAATTATTACGTAATGTAGTAGGTTTATGTGCTAATTAGGAAAATTAGAGAGTGGTTAATTATACAAGAATCTTCACGCCGTCCCCCATTTTGACGGATTGTGTGTGTTTGTCCTCAGTTTTATGGCTTTAGCTAAGTGAACTCCAGCTTATCTTTTACTTCCTCTATTCCATCTTTCCCAATCTATGTAACAAACTTTTCTTTTTAGTCCGTCCCAAAAGAATGATATTTTCTTATTTGACAACAAGCGTGCTTTTGGAACATTGCAAAATTAACATCCATTTGTTAAGTTTCGTGTCGAGTTAAACTCCGCCACATAAATTGGGACGAGGGAGTAATATATAAAAAGATTGTTTCGCCCTTGAGTAACCTAGCAACACATATTTTCCGTCGTCGTTCCCTTCATTCGATCCTCCAGCATTTAGGATTTGTTTGATCTCCTCTGGGTATGTTCCTCTTTCGTTCCATCATTCTTTGTAAGTGTTGCCTAGCCAAAACTTCAAAGCAATTAACTGGGAGAATGTGGGAAGGCGTCAAGGCAAGTGCTGCCTAGACTAGACGTTAAGGCAGTTAGCTGGGAGATTTGGGGAAGGAGTCGAGGCAAGTGTTGCCTAGCTAAGACTTCAACGCAATTAGTTTGGATAATATAGGAAGGGGTAGAGGGCAAGTGCTGCCTAGGATAGACTTAGGCAATTAGCTTGGAGATTGGGGTAGGAGTAGAAGGAAGTATCAGATGGAAGGCACAAAATTTAGGGAGGAGATAATGAGCGTCATTTTATAAGATTCATAAAGATATTTTCGTCCCAAATTTATTCATTAAACTAATAGAGATCATTTTTACAAAACCAGTGCAATGAATGTCAAATGGGCAAACCAATTGCACGAATTCTTCTATTTCTGAAATTTACCAGTTGATTATATAATGGTTGCCCTTTAGTTAATAAGGAAAAAATACAGGTTACATTTGAAGGACCCAATTGAGTACAACTATTAACAAAGGGTGAAGTCAGCAATTTTGCATAATTCAAGACAACTTTGAACATTTTCATTCTAACCAATTATATTAGGTATTTTTACCTTTAAATGATGATAGTATTAAAAGATGGGATTTTTACACAAATATACAAATTTTCACCCTTAATTACAAAAAAATAGCAAGATTTTTCTAATTACAACACATAGCAATATTTTTTTAGCACATTTTTACAATAATCAAGACATTTTATTTTCTATTATTACAAAACACCCCCACTCTCCTAAAAACCCTAAGACACTTTCTCCCCTTACCCAAAAGAAACCAGCCGCCACCCATTCCCTTCTCAGATCCAAAATACACCAAAGTCGATCAAGGACCAATTTCTTGAAGAGAGTGGAAAGGATGATTCCAGTTACAACAACATTAGCAAAACGTATTTCAAACAGCTCAGGCATTCTCATGGAGTTAAGTGTTGATCTTTTCGCTATCACAACCATTTCTAACCAAAAGGGATTAGCAAATTCTGGGACATCTGAAGATGAAAGATTGTGGTTGATTTTCGTTGCTCCTGAGACTAATTTTTTTCTTGAAACACTTGCACTTATCGCATCATTTAGCAACGGTTTCCGTTCATTTAAAGGAATTGAGCTTCATAAACCTTACGAATGGCAGAGGGGTCATCTTTATTGCAAAACTTAGTAACTAAAAGAAGACCCGCTAAACGCTGCTCATCCCTTACACCACGAAGCAGCTTCAAACAATCATCTAATAAAGGTTGTTGTTGTTGAGATGATGATGCCCCACTACTACTTGAAGCTTGTTCTTGTTCCTGCAATTTTGCTATAATTTTGATTCTTTCTTTCCCATGAACGATTGAATTCCACCAAGTTCATAGTTCCATTTGGAGTTTCCTCTTGTTCTAGTATGAAATCCAAAGCAAACTCTGTCTGATTTGAATTTATGTAATTTATTTTCTTCTTGGGATTGGATTGTGTATTATCTGTACATCTTTTTTCTTTTGCTAATAGGATACAAATAATCTTAGTAAGTATCCTGAAGCAAATTAGTATTATGTTGTCTTTGTAAGTTTTAGTTTGTTCAAAATATTATGACAATTCTATTTGTTTTTTATTTTGTTTCTTATTTGAAACGGTGCTGAAACAACTTGAAACGGTACTGAAACAGTTTGACACCGAGCTGAAACAATATGATACAATAAAACATTGTAAAACAACTGTTGAAACAATATGATACAGTCCGAAACGACTTTGAAACAATATGATACAATCTGAAACGATGTTGAAACAGTATGATACGGTCTGAGACGACATTGACACAATCTGAAATAGTTGTAGAAACAGTCTGATACGGTCTAAAACGGGAGTTGATACAGTTTAAAACAGTATGATACAGTCTGAAACGGAGTTGATACAGTTTGAAATGGGACTTGATACAGTTTAAACCGGCTGATACAGTCTGAAAATAGAGGTGATACAGTCTGAAACGGGAGTTGATACAGTTGAGATACGGTGCTGCAGAAACAGTTCGAAATGGTGCAGAAACAGTTGAGATACGGTGCTGCAGAAACAGTTGAAACGGTGCAGAAACGGTTGAGATACGGTGAGATACAACGAGATACATCGAGGATGGGATAAGGAAAAGTGAAATTGGGGGAAATGATAGGAATAAAAGTGAAATTGGGGGAAATAGTGGGAGGAAAAGTGAAATAGGGAGAAATGGGAGGAGCAAAAGTGAGTGGGGGAAATAGGAGGAAGAATGTAAGGGTTTGGTATGTTATGGTAAAATATTGCTATTTTTTTGCTATATTTGTAATTAACTTGTGTTTTCCTCTATATAGGGTAATTTTACTAAAATGTTGCTATGTTTGGTAATTAAGCTCTAAAACTTGTACTTTTATGTAAAAAATCCTTAAAAGATTTTACTCTATTTATTATGAACCGTTAGGGATTATTACCTTTGAATGATGATAGAATAAAAAAATACATTGTTAGAGCATAAAACCTAAACTCACAATTATTTGTTCCAAATCAGTTATTTCAAGATGCATTGGTGAATCAGGTATAATAATTTAAAGCATGAATGTAATGTTCACAATTATCTGTACAAGATGTTTACCGTTTGACACCTTATTCTGTCTCCGTGAAAATCCATGCTACGAATTTTAAACACACATATACAGAGACAGAGAACATACAATGTGAAATAAAAAAGAGCAAAACAAGTAGTAAAATGACTGAAACTATGTCACAGTTAGTGGTATTCTCATTTACATATTCACAAACTTACAAAAAAAAAAACAAAAAAAAGATCTCTATGTACACTTGCAAAAGAATAATGAATGCTAAACAACAGATGCCTACCAAAGAAACTGGGTCAAAAACATAAAGATGATACAAGGAGGAAAAATATGATTAGTACAACAAACGCCAGACCAAGATGGGAGCAGATCGGCGCAAACCTGTGTCTCAAATCCTAATACATTACATAAAATGGAAAATCTCTGATAATTTGTCACTCAGACTTACAGCAAATTCAAGTCACCAGTCAACAACACTAGATTATTCCAGTCACATTGAACTAAAACATAATAAATGAAAAAGAGGCTAAAAACTGTCATTTCCACTAGCAACTCAATCTCACTAAGAGGTTACGCCATGTAATATAACACGCTCTCCCAGGCTTCGGACTTCAAGGCATTTTGAAGGTATACCATACTTCTTCCAACAGCTTGCTCCCTGTTCTCCAAGCTATCACAAGAAACCAAAGATCAACATTTACAATCAACACCGTGCAGAAATAGAACGATCAAGATTGAAACTACACGAGACACACGGGAACAGCTTAAAAATTAAACATACCGAGTGTTTCCCCACAAGTGGAGTTTGAAAGGGTGAGATGTAACCCCCATCCAGAAGCGGACCTAGAGGTACTTAAAGGGCATCAACCTTCGTCGAAAAATTACACTGTGTATATAGATATGTTTTGAGTCCCCCTAGTAACAAAAGATTCTCTAGCCTAGTGGTTAAAGGGTATCAAACTTATGACTTAAGTCCTTAGTTCGAGTCCCATGCACAACAACTTTATTTTTTGACTCCCCTTGGCATAATTCTTGTGTCCGCCACTTCCCCACTAAGGTGAAGAGGCTGTTTCCGATAGACCCCCGGCTAAATAAAAAATCTTTTGGAAAACATGTTTGAACCAAATAAAATGAGAATACCATAGTAAAAAAATAAAATAAAAAATAAAGAATATCCAAGATAAGCATAAAACACCAATAGCAATAATGACGAAGAATAAGATAGAACTAGTATATACTATTGCTAATCTCATAAAAATCGCTTGACTACTACCTAACCTTCTACCCTAATCCTCGATCTCCACGCTTTCCTATCTAAAGTCACGTCTTCGATGATTTAAAGATGAACGGGAAAAAAATCAAAGCTTAAATAAATTAGCACACAAATTCTACTAAACCTATTGGCTATTGTAATGTACACACATGAGAAGTACAAAGGCAACTGAAACTGATGGTTTACAATACATATGCTGGGAATTGAATAAGCGACTTAACACATTCACTAACAAACACTAACTTCCCGATGAAGTTATATTATAACTAACATTCATATAATCTTCAAAAAGTGGTTTTGCACATAGAATATACAGGGAATCCCAACAAAGATTCTTCCAATAAACGACCAGCATCAAACGAAAAGTTTGGTAAGATTAAGTTCCATAAAACATAACAGCAGTTCCCTCCCAAGTCCCAATTAGCCCATACAAGCCACAATAAAAGAGAACATGAACACTATCGTGGTTTAGAGAGGTCTTTGGACAATGAACATACTCCTACACAGGGGAACAACACAGACAGTATTCACTACCAAAAGCACTAACTAAACATAAAAGGAGTTGTGAACTTACTTCTTCGTACTGAGAGATCAGCGCTCCTTGAAAAGACCCACTAAAAGAGCATCAACATTTGGGTGACAAAAGACACCACAGAGCAACTGTTTGACGAAGGCAAGTAGTAAGTAAGAAAGCCTTTTAGTAGAAAGCCTGAATACACATGACAAACCCTCAGTGGACTAGCTCATACTAATCTCATTCTAAAGTTTCCTTGAAAATATGCAGTCAAGGCTGCAGATCATTCAGATGTTATACGCCTCCTCTTTCCATAATCAGCATCCCTTGATCTTGACCGGTGGTCTTCCTCATGCGATAATCGCGATTTACTGTGTCCCCTTGATGATCTTCCTCTGTCTTCATCATCATATTCTTGCTCACGGTCCTTGTACCTATGATGATCAGCATATCTATCTCTATCATCCCTATGACGTTCACGATCACGCCCTCGTTCTCGAGAGCGTTCACGATCCCTGTCCCTCTCCCTCTCTCGCGCAACATCTCTATCATCTCGGTGCCTCCTCTCTGACCAATCATGATCATGGCCTCGATCCTTTTCCCGAGCGACGTCTCTATCATAGGCAGGTTCTCTGTCTTCTCTATGTTTTTTATCCGTTGAACCAGACCAATCACGTTCTGATCCCCTGTCTTTTTCTTTCAAGTTATTAGGCCAAGCCCCTCTATCGTGAGTTACTTCTCCATACTGATGATCAGACCCAGCTTCTTCCGCATAACTTGATTCTCCTGCTCTACCACCATGCTCGTCACCAGCCCATCCACCCATATTAGGATCAGACCACATTCCCATGTTAGGACCCTCCATACCAGCACCGGGCATCATTCCCATACCATTCATTGGCATTCCTCTACCAAAGAATGCAGGATTTACATGAGGAGCAACACCAGGCATCCCAACTCCTCCAACAGGAGGAAAAGACGACATCATACCAGGAAATGGTGGGGCAGGACCACCAGGAAATCCTCCGTAACCACCCATTCTCCCCATAGGTCCTCCAAACGCAGGATCAAAGCCTTGACCCATCATAGCTTGAGGATTCAAAAGAGGAGGTGCAGCACCCATACCTGGTCCAAATCCACCTCCACCATTTCCCATCATCCCCCTTCCTGCAATCCCACCAGGTCTGTTTCTCATAGGACCCATTGGCCCCCGATTTCCCATACCTTGAGGACCTCCCCTACCCCAATTTCCTCTACCATAACCCCTGTTTCCATCCCCACCTCCTTGATAATTGCCACCACCAGGAGGAGCATTGTTATTACCAATTTTACCGGCAGCGTCACCAGGACCCCGCCTTGCTTGGGGAGCAGCAGTCTGGCCCATCTGCTGTTGATTTCTATTCGCCTGAGCTTCACCCATCCTCTTCACATTATACGGTGATGATGCAAAGGCGACCACACATGGCCGTCCATTGAAAACATGTCCATTCATCCCATCCTTGCAAGCTGTGGCAGCTGAGGAGTCATGGAACTCGACTTGGCAATACCCTTTAGACTTCCCACTAGCTTTTTCTTCAAAAAATTTCACCTCCTTCACGACTCCATACTTGCTCAACTCTGCCTCCAACTCAGCATCCGTCGTCCACCAATGTAAATCACCGACAAAAAGAATCGCCCCTCCTCCACCACCACCTCCTCCAACATTCCCACCCCCACCACCACCTCCACCAACAACATTACCCGCCCCGTTCACATTAACCCCTCCTTGCCTGACCATATCGTTCCCCGAATTCCCAACATTACCCACATTTCCAACAACTCCAACTTGAGGAGGCTGTTGAACCATCACCTGATTCGGAACACTACCACTGACCATCCGGTCCTCTAAATCGCCCCTGGGGTTACTCAACTCAACCCTAAAACCACCACCACCAGAAATCCCAGACCCAGCTGCTCCCCCAACTGACACTCCTCTAGTTCCCCCAGAAGCTAAATCCTCTTCTTTGTGGGGTTTCATCTCTCCACCATCCCCACCGCCACTTTCAGCCACGGCTTGTGGGGGTGGCGAAGTTATCATCGGAGGCGGAGGAGGTAGTTCAGGGTTGTTCTTGTCCTTTACCTCATCATTCCTAGAAACAACTAAGTCATCATTATTTTTACGAAGGGTTTGGAGAAAATTCTCACCAACATTGACATCGTTGTAAAGATCTTCGTAATCATCATCTTCTTCTTCTTCACCTAGAAACCCATCATCAGCAACGGCTGAGATTGCTTCATTCCTGTGGAATTGCTCTCCCCCACCTTCATTATCGTCCATGCCCCTTATCTAAAAAAACTAGGGTTAGGGTTAGGGGTTATGAACTTTCTACAAGCTCAATTTCTAATTTATAACACTACCAAATAGTAATAGAATACAAGTGAGCAAAAACTTACCGGAAGAGAGAGCTTTAATTTAGGAAGGAGAGTGAGTGAAGGAACCCTAATTTCTGGAAAGTTGTGTGAGGTATTATTCTGACAAACAAACAAACTTTGAGAAACACCTAAAATTAGCCTTCTATCGACTCACCACGAGCTAAGTTATTGAACTAACGTGTACTCCCTTAACTCCGAAGGGCTCGATGGTCCCGGACTAGTTACATGGTCATTAGTAATGTCGGAATTAGTAATATAATAAAAATTGAATATATCGCGAGTAAGTTTACATGTTGTTTTCGAAAATATTGAAGTACCGAACTAATTCAGAACTTTGAGTTCGGTACTTCGTTTTTTCGGTGCGGGTTCGGTCTGGAAAATTTTAAAACTTCGATTTTCGGTTCAGTTTTCGGTTTCGGGTATTCTGAAACTTCGGGTACCGAAGCACCGAATAACCCGAAGTGTGTGAAAAAATCAGAAACTTCAGATAATCATTGCCACTCAATACTAGCACCTATTCCAAAAAGTAAGGCTTAATTACATTATATGTCAATTTAGGGACTTTTTAAAAAACATGACAATATTTTGTTACTTTACCAAATGTAGCGATATTTTTAGAAATGCTACTAAACAAGTCACAAAAGATCCTAGATCTCTTTCTCTCTTTTCACACTTTTCTCTCCCCCACCCCACCGATTTCCCGCCGCCGGAGACATTCCCCACCCTTCTGCCGTCGTCTCCGGCAGCCCAATCCCCATCGCCGCTCAACTGTGCATTGCTCCGTCGCTGGTGTCGCAGGATGCTCCATCACGAGCTGCTAGAGTCTGTTGCGTTTTCTTCCGGAGTATTGCGTCGTCGCCGGCGGATTTAGGTTCCTCCTTCGGCGACAGTGGTGTGGATCTGCTCGTCGTTGGAGTTATTGCTAATTTCTTGTTCTTTTTTTTTTCTTTTTTTACTTTTTCGATGATTGCAACAGTGTATGGCGGCTAGTTAGGAGTATATGGACTGTATGGCTGCTGGTTTCTGGTGGTTTCCAGTGAGGACCAGGCGGGGCTGCTGCGTTGCTCCTTTCTCTTTTGTTTTTTGAATTTTACGGTGGGACATGACGGAACCACACTGGTTTTGGTATATGTTTGGTGTTTGTGAACTGTATGGAATATATGAAATGTGTATTTTCATTGTATGTGTGGTGTATCCACCGCATATACACTGAATATACACCGAACATACAATGAATATACACTTTTAATACAATAAATACGATCAGATTCGATTTGTTTTTGGTGTGTATGTACAGTGAATGAACATGCATACACTGTCCATACAGTGCCCATACAGAGAATATACAAACATACAATAATTGTATGTGTGTGTATCTACTGTATTTTCACTGTATGCACAATGTATACACTGTACATACACTGTCCATACAGTGAAAATACACCAGATCTTAAAAAAAATCCGGCGACTGGCGGCCGGCGGCTGATGGGCGGCAGTGGCGGCAGTGATGGTGGGTGGCGGCTGGGGGGTGGTAGGAGGTGGATCTAGGGTTTTATCACCCTTTTTGTATGTATTTTGCTATGTTTAGAAAAAAAAATGGTGCTATGTTTTAAAAATGAGATAATGTTGACATTTTAGTGTAAGAAAGAGTGTTAAATTGTCCAAAAAGTAATACATCTTCCAGTTACCAACCTTAGCATGTATGCCTATTACCTATCTTTCATGCTTCTATACCCAGAGTAGGACTGATACACAACAATATAATACCGTTCTTATTCAAACAAGCAAAGGTACGCTATTGCTAGGTCAGTAGGTCCATCTAAGCCATTCTTGTAAGACCGCAGGGATCTGAGACATATCATACTAATCCGTAAAAAGATGAAAATATCACCTTAGTTTAGGTTCACGAAGATGTTATGGTTGATCGTGAAGCATCATGTGTCCTGTCCACTGCTATCTCATTTGGTTCCAGCGGAGTAGTCTATGATTTACAAATTTAGCAGGGTTGTTTGGATTTGAGGTCACTTGACCATCATGTATGGGGGTACATGTATTAACTGATGAGTTACTTACTTTCGATTGACCTACACTTTTGTCCATGTCACGCGGTGCTGACTATCCAAAAGTCCAATATTTAAGTATTTTTTTTTCGACCTTTTTTTTTGGGCTATAAACTTTGGTTTAAACCGAACAACTGATATACCGAACCGAATACCGAACTAAAAAATCGAATCGAACCGAAGTATAAAAATTACGGATTTTTCTACACTTCAAACCGAACCGAAGTACCAAACTAAAATTTGCAAAAGTCGAACCGAACACCGAACGCCCACCCATAGCTCTCACCCTTCAAATCAAGGCAACCAACTTAGAAACAAGAATTACTAACGTATAGTATGGAAGAGGTTCAAAATAATCCTAACAATGAAGAATTGTCTTTTGTATGTCTTTAATTAACTTATTGGCACATAAAAGTTTTCATCGACTACAATTATCTTATAACAAAAACATGCCCCTGCACAATTAAAAATTATCCATGATATGCCACTCGCATTAACGGTTGAAGTGACATGGGGTATATTAACATTTTAATTGTACAATGTATGTTTAAATAATTATCTGTTATAAAATAAAATGTAATACAACTAATAAGTAGACAAGAAATGTGGAGAGAAGGAAGAGCTTTTCTTATTCACTCCTATGTATTCAAGTGTGTTCTTCAATGGTGAAGAACATTACAATTTATAGAATGAAAAGGGTCATCCAAAGGTTACAAATATTAAGTTGCCTATTTAATAGATACATGTAACATACAATAGGTTCATGAACAGAATGTAAATGGACATCCACAATTAAGTGAATTTATAACACTCCCCCTTGGATGTCCATTGATAGATAATGTGCCTCGTTAAAACCTTACTAGGAAAAACCCAGTGGGAAAAAGCCTAGTGAAGGAAAAAGAGTACACACATCCTGTAATACGCATTTAGAGCTGCCTCATTAAAAACCTTACAAGTAAAACCCAAGTGGGATAAAACCTTGTTAAGGGAAAAAGAGTGCAGCGCGTATTTTACTCCCCCTGATGACAACATCATTTAATATCTTGAAGACGACACATTCCAACCTTGTATATCAGCTTCTCAAAAGTTGACGTTGGCAATGATGCAGTGAATAGTTTCGTCAAACTATCACTTGAATGAATACTTGAACATTAACTTCATCAATCTTTTGAAGATCACCATTGCAAAGTAATTTTGATGGATAACCATCTCCTTTAGTTGTATCTTCATTTTAGCTGAATTATCCATGTAATATTTCATATAATATTGCCGAATCTTCGTCTTCAAAGAAATTCCACATCGTTGCTCTTCATGATTTGAAAATGCAACAACAACAATGTATTTCGTGAAGTGTCATGATATAGGTTTACTTCCACAAACAAATAGCTAGTTGATATCGGACTTTGTGGATCAAGTAGATACCATATATTCTTCTGATGTCTTCGCATTGAGGAAGAACTGAATCTTACCAACAAGCTTATAACAAAAGTTATAACCAGTGGAGTATATTTGGTAAGATAGTTCAATGCACCCAATTGCATTAAAATATAATATTTCAATATCAAGAAGCTCGCAAACGCAATTTTACCATATGTGGCCGGATTGTTTTAATCCGTATAAATATTTATGAAGTTTCATTGAATAGGTTTCTCGGGAACCTTTACATGCTTCTAGGATCTTGAATCCCTCAAGGATAAATATATTGTTGCTCAATGAACCATATAAAAGGCTGTTGCAACATTCATACGCATATCAAGTCTTTCATGCACTGCCAGACATATAACATACCTGAAGGTGATTGTATCCACCAAAGGAGAATATAACTCCATATAATCAATGTCAAATCTTTGTGCCTCAAGTCGTACTTTATATTTAACGACTTATTATTATCAATATTTTTGCACAAAAATATCTTTATACACCACTGGCTTTGCAGCTTCAGGTGTTTGGACTATAGGTCCAAAAACTTCACGTCACTCGAGTGAAGCCAATTTTTACTTGAATGCGTTTTGCTATTTTGGCCAATAAATTTCATGTCTATATTCCAAACAGACTTAAGCTCAAGATCCTCATAACCATATAAAAATTGAGCTTTATAATATATATATAAGATATCGTCGACGATAATTTCAGTTCTCAATCCGACATAACATATTGAGATCTCTTCACATTCATAAATTTTCAGGTACCTGAACCTCTCCTGATGAGGTTTTATGAAGTGTTATGTCGTGGGCTATTTCAGAGCCCTGCCTCCTTATTTGACCATCATAATCATTTGCTCCTTTCCTTTTTCAAGGATTTATCTTTTGGAACTGAGTGGTCTATCACGCTTCAGGCGTGCCTTAGACTCATTGACATAAATAGATTGTCTCACTAGGACATCAGGAGCATTAGCAGCTGGAATATAATATTTTTCTTTGGGTCAGTAATGCGTCTGGCAGTGACTTGCATTATCTTTATATGAGGATCATAATCAAATGATAATTTAATTTATTTATTCCTCAGCTGCTTTAATTTCTCCCCCTAATGTTTGCCAAACTAACGTTCGTTCTCAAACCATATATGGGATCCATCTTTGTGCGTTGCGGTGGAGCAATTGATAATATAACGCACATAAAATTATTAGATGGAAAATATTTGATTCCTGACCCTGAACCAATTATGAGGGGGAATTCATTTTATGGCATGTCGTGCACAAGTGCTGCTTTATGGATATACCATACCTCATACCTTATTTAGGTAGCATTGTTCTCATATGCATTGTTTAGCAATTGGAGGCTTTCAATATATGAATATCCTAAACTTTCTTGCCAACATTATCAAGATAACTTATCTTGATTGCATTATCCGGAAATATGTTCATAATAAGATTTATTTGAGCAAATACTTAACCTCGCATGTATCATTGCAGGTTTGTAATAAAACGCACATGTGACCTTATCATAGATGCATCTATTTATAATAATAATTATATGGTCCACATGGCAGGTGAACGGGCCCATATTCACCTTTTATACATTCCAGAAGTGCCGGGATCCTGATCCCAAATTTAGTTGGTCGAATAATTTATTTATCTTGAGAACAAACAGCACAAAAAGAATTCTTGAAGAATCCTGAGTCTTCATTATATACCCATGCGAATTCTCATTTATATACTTTGTGCATCATATTTGAACCGGGATGGTCAAACCGGTCATGCCAACTCATAAAGTTATTCATCTAGTAAACTTCTGGTTTACTATAGCATTGGCTTTGTAACAATAAACTAAAAGTTTATTGCTGCATGCACATATGATTCTACCACACTTATATTTTGTGTAGTACAAACTTAAGGAAGAGGCGGAGAGCTTTTCAAGCATATATATCTCACCCGACGTTCTTGTAGTAATATAAAGATATTCATATCTTTCCATCAAATTTAGTCTCTTAGCCATTTGGCAAATGTATTGAAACTTAACAAGTTTCTTTCGAGACATACTACAATAAATATTTCATCGATCTCATTCCTCCAGGTACTAATATTTTGGATCTTCCGGAGCACTCAAATAGCTTTGTACTACCATATATTTTATTACACCATCCATATGGTGAATATCTCCTTTCAAGGAGAAAATCATATTAGTTTTCTCATGGTAAAATCATTATAGGCAAGATCAATTTCTTGCTTCACTTGCTCTTATGTAATTCATAATATAATACATAATTATGGCGTACATTCTGTATGAGAGAAATGACCATTTATGCCACAATAAATAATAGAATTATTATAGTCGAACCTTTTCTAGATGTGAGTTGTGGTACTTTATCAACCACGCATGGGCACGTCTATATTCATCTTTCTCGAACCTCTTCTGGAGGCGAGTTTTGATATTTTATCACATATTGCCACATTCACTTCGGTGAACAGGTCTATATTCATAATTTTTATTATGAATTGCCTCATTCACTGCAAGGAATGGACCATAATCATTTGGGCTTGCCTCATGCTCATATGATACATTGAGGGCATTATTATATTTACCGTTTGAACGGTTACTTTTTGAGAACCCTTATTGTTCTCTTATTTATTTTACAATGATGACTATTTTTTCATCCCTTGCCACGTCCACATCCATGGTTTCTATCATAGTAATTATTTATCGTCTTTTAGACATAAAATTATTTGCCTTCTTTCAGATATAAAATATTGTGTCTTCTTTCAGACATAAAGATATTTTGCCTTCTTTCAGGCATATTATGTATTGCTACTACATTCTCATTCATGAATGGAGTATGTGTTGCTCACGCATTCATATTATGGAGTGGAGCTTGTGCTGCTCCCACATTCATCTTAGGGAATGGAGCATATATTGCTCCCACATTCACCTCTATGAATGGAGCATATTCACTGAACGGGCATCATTATTTTTCATCAAAAAACATATTACTTTGCCTCAGTCATCATAATATCATCAATATGGTGCAATGGGACCTGAACCCAATATAAAACCATCTTGAGGCATAATGTGTTGGGACCTGTCTACAATTATGGTGCACATGATTCAAATTTGATGTCTTGCTCTTATAAAAAAAAAAAAAACATAACATAGTAGGCCATCGTGCACTTCCATGTAATATTGAATATAATATTACATATGCATGACATTGCAGTAAAATTAAGAGTTGTTTTTTTTTTCCCGTAAAACCAACTTGCTTTCTTAAACATTCAGTCAATATATAATTGCACACGAGTACTTTACAAAATGTGATTGTATTTACCACAACCATCAGTACAATCTGCTCCTTTTCATTAATATGTAAACAACTAGCTTTCTCATTGTCCAAGTGATCTGAAATTAGTTCTAGATTTTGTTTCTTATTTAATTATATTGACATTTTTAATTTCCATCATGCATGACAAGCAACTACGAGATAATTAATGATGGTAGGCTTGGTAGCAATGTAGCATGGCAGATGGAGCAATATTATCTTACTAACACATAATCACAGAATATGCTAGGTGTCCATACCTCATCTATACAAAGGTTTGAAGATCAACTACTAGTCAATTGCTATGTATCATACCTTTTCCTCAGGTTCTCCATAAGTAAATATGGCATCAAGCACTAATAGAACAATTTAAAGATTCAGAAAATAAAACTGACCTACTCTTGCTCGAATGCGCAGTAACTTCTTTACAAATGGAAAATTTCTTCTCGAGTTTGGTAGGCCAAAATTTATGACGAGATTTAATTGACCAAATAAAGTAAGATGATTAAGAAGAGGAAAATAAAATCCTCCTACATACTGTATCAATAAAATGTCAATTCAAATTGCTAAGTATCTTCAAAACAAGATGGATCACTAATTATACCATTCATCTCTAAATCTTTTATGTATAACTTTAATGAGATAAGTTACGGTGATCTGCTTAATTAGTGCTAACTAATCAGTTTCTCCAAGTTAGAACCGTTTCTTTCACTAGGATGTATATAATATTTTAACAAGTAGTACGTACAAAAGCTAGTCCGTCAAAAATCATCTTCGTAGAATCTTAATTCATAACCATACTTTAAAAGACTCAAACATTTTACTTACCTCACAAAGCAGGCGTTTAAGCATTTTGTTTCCAGGGTAATGTGAGAATTATGGCAGCCAACTCATCTTTTATTCTTAATCTGATTAGTGGAAAGAGACTCGTCTAAAAGTGATGTTAGGATTAAAATTAGAGGCTCTTCGTGCTGATAACGTGTTATAAAATAAAATGTAATACAACTAATAAGTAGACGAGAAATGTGGAGAGAAGGAAGAGCTTTTCTTATTCACTCCTATGTATTCAAGTGTGTTCTTCAATGGTGAAGAACATTACAATTTATAGAATGAAAAGGGTCATCCAAAGGTTACAAATATTAAGTTGCCTATTTAATAGATACATGTAACATACAATAGGTTCATGAATAGAATGTAAATGGACATCCACAATTAAGTGGATTTATAACATTATCTATGTTGTTGACTATGTATGATTTATTCTTCTTTTTTTTTTTTTTTTTTTTTTTCATATTAGGAATTATGTGTGTGTAGCTCAAATCCTAACTTTACCAAAAACAAATAGAACGAAATTGAAATTATTCATAATCATTAAATAATATACAACACTCGAAGATAATAAAGCACACACTATTTTATTTGATTTTTTTTTTTAAAAAAAGAAGGTGCTAATTCACTGTTTGTATAAATAAACAAATGACTAGTACCAGAAATATGCATCCAAAGGTAAAGTGCGCCTAAAAATAAGGGAATGCATTAGACTAAACTAATTAGAAGGGAGCAAAACCTATCAAGTTTATCCAATTTTGGACTGTACTTGGCTCTTTTCCCTAGCTACATTTTTTAATTATATAGTGTTAAATTAGAACTAACGCCTTGTGTTATGTGAATGTGAGGAAGCCGGTGAAAATAATTACAGAAAAGGAAATGGGTAAATGGTATAAGGGAGGATTTGTCTCTCATAAATAACACGATTTAGTTGATCAGTATTTTCTAAAATTGGAAAACATAATGAAACAATAACTAGGCATCTAATCTTAATAAATTGAATATTAAAAAAAAATAGAAATCCTTAACAATAAAGAATTCCACTAAATCGAAATCCTAATCAATTAAGAATTCCACTATATATAATTATATATAGAGAGAGAGCAAGGCTCTAGGTTTTAGCCCTCAATTATCACATTAGAAGAATTAATGTGTGAGTTTTTAAAGTTTCTCCTACAATGAAGAAAGTAGCACCATTCCCTCAAGAAACCTGTGCCTGCCCGCCCGAAGATAAGTTTGTTTTAATTCTTGCCTTGGCATTTTTTTTCATTCTCGTGACCTCTCTAATTGTGTTCCCGCGGGCAATTTCACATGACAACGCCGTTAGGGCTTCTCTTCCCAAATTTTCTATCGAAGCAGTCACAGCTTCTTATATTAATATTTCCGCATTGCCTCAATATTATACCTTTTCTGCCAAAAACTTAACTATCGATTTTATCATTGAAAATCCTGCTAGTCATCAAGTTGAGTATAAAAACGTACAAGTTTCGATTTCCTACAAGGAAGAAATTATTTGGGTGAATATGTTAGGTCTTTATCAACAACAAAAAGGAGATCATGCATCGATACAAGGGATTTTTGGTAATTTTCCTGTCAAGATAAGGAATATTGAACATACCATGATCACACGCGGATATGGAATTTTCACAGTGCAAGTAAAGGGAACTTATAGTTCTTATACTATGGATGTTTATTGTGGAGATGTGAGGATTAATTTTTCGTCATCTACTAGAATACAAGGTGACCAGACAGGATCGCCCATAAAATGCTCAACGGATATATACACTACTAGTAGGACGGTTGGTTATTCGAACAAGGACATCTTATAACAGAGCTTCTTATACCAAATTTCTTCTATTGAATATATGGAATGACAACTGATTGGAAATACCAAATTCCTTACCTTTGTAGCCATGAATGGATCTTTTATTTTTCTATTATTCCGATCATCTAGATAATACTAACTGTATTTGAGGAAATTGAGTAGGACTATCATTTGATTAACTTGTGCATTAAGCCAGTTGAAAGGGGAAGATTATAATAATTGTTGACATCATGAGTTCGAGATGGAATTTCAAATCAAAATGTACACATAAATAGTTAAATGAGTGTAAAAGCCTGTTTGGAATTGCTGTAAAAAACTGCTTGTAAGTACTTTTTAAATAAGTACTTTTGGATAATAAGGAGTTTGTGTTTGGACAACTCATTGGAGAAGTACTTTTGATAAATAATTTGTGTTTGGTTAATCGTTACGAAAAGTACTTTTCAGTGTCAAATTACGAAAAGGACATCCAAGTTCATTTTACATTTGGATTAATAAAAATAAAAAAATAATTTTGAATATTTATCATAAAAGACTTTAATTAAAAAATTTATTTAATTAAACGTAAAACATAACGTAAACGATATAAATTTAAGCTATTAAACAACATAAAATATAGTTAAATCAAAGTGATAACGGAATTATGAATTTTTAGTAATCGCCTTCTTTTAAAAAATGATTTAAAGAGTAAGACATCCTATATCCGGTTGATAGTAATACCTAGAAATAAAAATTAGTCCTAGAGGAAGAAGATTTGTTAAAGTACGTAGTAGAAAAAAAAAAGAAAAATATAATTGTATTTTGAGAGAGAAAGAAAAATATAATTGTATTTTGAGAGAGATATGGTTAATTTATAAGGAATAATATGGTAAAAGTGAATTTTTGGTAAGGATATTTCTGTCTTGAAAAAATTAATTAACTGCTTCTGCTTCTTGAAGAAGCAGATATTTGTAGCTTCTCCCCAACAGCAGAAAAACTGCTTCTGCTTCTACTTAAAAGTACTTTTTTTAGTTGCCAAACACCTCAAAATTTTAAAAAAAATACTTTTGTTGAAAAAAAGTACTTTTAGCTTTGGATAAGCAATGCCAAACACGCTATAAATATTACTAGCAGTTTTGGTAAATTTCCTGTCAATAAAAGGAGTAAGGAGGTTGCTAATGCTCAATTGCTCATTAAGGAAAATAGAGCAAGTCTGATATGGAGGGTTTGTTATGGGGTTAATTAAACGGCATTTATGATACAAAAAATGGTCCACTAGTCTCGATTATAAGTCTATACTTATTTATTTTTACAGTTTTATAGTAATTCGGTCAATCTTTGTTTAATTTTACCAAATACTACATAAGAGTAGTGAAATAATTGAGATCCCTTCAATCTTAACTCCTCAATTTGACCTCCAAAATGAGAAACTATTAGAAAGTTCACCTAGGGGTAAAATACTTTTGAATAACGGCTATATTAGGGGCTATAGTCTGTAGCATGAGAGCCCACAACTTCCAACGGTCACATGACTTTTCAGAATGTACAATCGCAACGTTTAGTTTCACTTGCTATATATCCTGGGTAAATACTTACCCGCACCCGGTGTTTACACCAAACCATGCAAATTAACTATGGTAGTTAAAATTTAAAGTATAAATTCATATCACTTAACCATGATTAAGCAATAGATGGATGTTTGTAATACACGTGGCTTGCCTTTATTGGCTTGGTGTAAACACCGGGTGCGGGTAAGTTTTTACCGTCCTGTCCCAACATTCCTTTACATCTTCATCGTACATTAATCATAAATCAAACACCACAACTTATCTGTTCACTTCTTTCTCACTTTGTATCACTACAAAAATGTCTAAACTATTCGCTCTTGCTTTTGTACTATTTTTCGTGTTAAATTCTAGCGTGGCACAAATTACAAATGCACCATCTCAAGCCCCAACATCTTCTCCTACTAAATCCCCACCA
This sequence comes from Petunia x hybrida, assembly GCA_037355625.1. Classification (NCBI taxonomy): domain Eukaryota; kingdom Viridiplantae; phylum Streptophyta; class Magnoliopsida; order Solanales; family Solanaceae; genus Petunia; species Petunia x hybrida. The sequence continues at coordinate 668,636 of JBBBVM010000052.1, read as the reverse complement.
AAAAAGTCTCAAGCCCCGGCTTCTTCCCCTCCTTCGATATCTCCGGTATCTCCAGTATCCAGCCCATCTACTTCACCGGTACAATCTCCGACGGCAAATTCTCCGGCTACTACCATTTCACCCCCACTCACTCCATCATCCAATGTATCTTCTCCAGCGCCATCTGTGGCAACTCCTCCTCCGCCAGTAGCAACTCCAGCGTATTCTCCAGCATCCTCAAGTATTCCTTCAAGTTCAGCAACACCATCAGAGTCACCGGGGATGTTTCCTTCTACTGGAACTGAACCAACTTCGGCGCCAGCGAATTTATCGCCGGAAACTTCACAGGGACCGGTTGCTGATGATGCTTCTGGTGCAATCTCAATATTTGAAGTGCCTATGATTCTAAGTGGACTTGCTCTTTGGGCTGCTCTATCAATTTGAATGCCTTGGTCCAACATTTCCATACTACCACATAATTTTTGGGAGGACGTACTTTTATTATTATTGACTTACTAATATGTTATTCTTGTAATTTTTTGTTTAACACTGATATTACATTTGTACGGTATTTTTTTGCACTGCCCTTGATGTTATATATGTCATGATTTCTTTATTTCCAGTCTTTACTTTCAGATTACTATTGGTTAATTTAATTATATCCGACATTATTAAATTAATATTTCCACTATCAAAAAGTATAGTCTAATTAGGGAGAACCTTTTAACAGTATTTGAGAATCTTCATAGTAATAGCAAATTTTAACTAGTTCTAGTTGGTCACTTTAATCATATTTCTAAATTTATAAAAACGGTATTTTCTTATTATGTCACTACTTGATTCTAAGATATTTAAGTAGGGCGGTTTTTTTTTTTATATCGTCATTACATATAATGTAAATTCCAATATATATAAACAAAATAATATTGGATTTTAAATGTTTTCTGAGGCCATGTTTGCTCATGACTACATGATAAGTTTCAAATCCTCATGTGTAGATTCGTCTTAATTTAATTTACAATTTTTTGTAGCATATACGCAAGACTAATTTACATAAACTAATTAGTTGGAGCGTATATAATTTTCTATCCGATATTGTAATGGTTGTAACTACAGATCTTTTAACTCATAAATAAGCTATATATCTCCCATCTTTATGTTTGTGTTAAAGATAGGTAACTCACAAACTATTGTCATAAAGGAAGTTTGCCGATTGTTCTTTTTTGTATTTAGAGTTAGAATATAGTTATATATTTTCCATATTCACACATAAGCAACTTAATTTCTACTCAAGCAATGTGAGGTATGCCTATTTCTTCAAGTTAGTAAAAAAGACTGCTTATTTTAAAAAATACTTTTAAAGAATAAATTATTTGTGTTTGCTCAACTCATTAGGTATACTTTTTATAACAAATTGATCGGTATAAAAAAGTATTTTTGAATGTTAAATTACGCAAAATATATTATTGAAGTTCACTTTGCGACTAATATTAATGAGAATAGAAAACATTTAATTTTTTTAATAAAATGTTTAATTTAATAATTTACTTTTATTTAATTAAATATAAATAATAAAATAACAGTATATGTTAAATTTTTTAATCAGTAGCAACATTACCAAGATAGGAAAGGTAAAAAGAAAAAGGTTTATTTATATTTGAGTATATTGGTTAAACAATTAGAAATAGTCTTATAAACAAATTTTTAGGTAAGGATACTTTTATCTCTAAAAATTAACGGACTGCTTTTGTCTTAGCTTCTCCCCAAAAATAAAAAACTGTTTTGCTACTGGAAGCACTTTTAGTCCCCGTTTGTTTATAGTTTTTTAGAATATTTTTTGGAAGTTTTTGGGAGAAAATTTTTTTGTTTATTCTATTTGAGCAAAACTTCTCCCAAAAACTCAAAGGCTCAAAAAAACTGTTTTTGGCTCTTTTTTAGCCAAAAACTAACATTTACATATCAAATTTCGTTTTCGTAAGAGCTCAAAGGCTCTTTTTTAGCCAAAAAAATTGTTCCCAAAAAGTATGTCAAAATATTTTTTTCATTTTCATATCAAACTTCACCCAAAAAGTATTTTCCAAAAACTATTTGAGAATCTATGTCTAAACGCTAGCTTAGATTTAGGTCAAACTTCTCAAATTTCTAGAAAAGTACTTTTTATCTTAAAAAAAAAAACTATTTGTGCACCCTAAATTCGATTATGTAGGTTAACAATTGAATTTGTATTTTGTAGGGTCTCAAACATTCAATTATATCAAGTTTTTAGGCGTGAATATATAATAATGTTAATCTATGTGAGGTTAGCCAAATAAGCAGTTAGTTAACATGTATACAACTGATTATAAGCAATTATTACATGAACGTTAACAACAATGAAATAATGAAATTAATGAAAGCAAGAGTAAAGTAGATCTTATTGATTTTGATTGAGTAATGCTTCGAATGGCAACAATATGTGCGTGAAAATGAATAGTGGTTACAAATGAGGATATAGTGTATATACATATGTGTAGAGTCCTAACTAACTAACTGTAGTTTTTCCGTCTCTTATATGTCTCTTAGTGAATAAATTAGGCCGTTGGACGTGCTAGAGACTACCCTAGAGATAGTGGAGTCAGTTGAGCTTGAGTCTCGATTTGTTTGAGTGTTTGTATAGCAAGTCCAGAGTTGTAAGCATCTGTTTGTCAATCTGGAGAATCGATCCTTTTTCGGTTGTCGTTATGCCGTACTGGTGTCACTTCGAAACACTTTATCTTCGTCGGCTCATCTAACCATGCCACTTTTACGGACATCTAGCAACAACGTGTCTGGATTAATTTTTACGAATACACTATTGAATTCACATAAGCTTGGCCAATTAGGTAATACATTCATTATATGATGAAAAAAAAAAATTGGCTCCACAAAAGCTTTGGCCAATCAGGTAACACTTTCATCATATTAATTGACAAAAAAATGATGATAAATTGGCCGAGCATATAATACAAATCATATTAATTGACTCCAATCAGTGTGGATTTAATAATGGAAAGGTGTTGGCAAAGGTAAAAAGAAAACCCTAAACTTGCGTCCCTATTTATTTACCCCGAAAAAGTACACCACTTCGTATAACCAAAAATTGGCATTCGTCTTTCGTTTTCAATCTACAAACCATATCGAGGTGAGTAAATTATTGTCCTTTCGCCCATATTTGTTTAATTGTCTGCTTGATGTTTATGTTACTAGTAATGTCATCCTAGTTTAGAAGTTAATAAATTAGAAATGGGAATTTGGTAAGACTGTAATTCATCCAATTCTCAAGTTTTCACAAAAGAGTTAAACATGTTCTCATGCACCTAATTAGGATCTTGATGATTGACATTATTAAACACCGTTTGACTATGGTATTCAGAATTTAAACTCATATGTTCAACCCATTTTAAAATGTTGACATTGAACTCATTATTTTCTTTTAGAAATTAAAGTATGACCACCCAAGCACTATGCCTAATTGCCTATAAACATACAAGTCGACCAAACCTTACCCTACTCGTGGTCCCTGTGAGAGTGGGAGCCCTCTCCTCTAAAACGATAAGTTATTATACTTTAAAATTATGAGTACAAATTAACATTTCTTGAAATTTTATGTATTCTATACACACGTGTATGTACTGTCATAAGTTCAAATTGAACTCTTAGATTATACGCCTCTGCCTTTGGATGGACCTAAAATTAGATTTTATCAATTTATATATTACCTATTCATTCTCCCTATTCATTGTGCAGATTTGTCATGGAGCTTCCTGGAGACGCTGTAATGGAAATATTGCACCGATTACCTTCAAAATCCCTCTTGAGGTTTAAATGTGTGTCTAAGAGTTGGGAACGATACATATGTGATCCATCAACAACTAATAGTTGTCGTTCTCGGAGATGGAAGCCTAATCCTCATATGATTGGCTTCTTTTACCAACATAAGAATGCCCCAAGTCGTTTTCTCTTCTCTCCCAAAGATCATGCCCAACAAAATTTCGACAAGTCTGTCAAATTTCTACGTCGTAGAAGCCTATATCTTGTTGCATCAGCAAATGGATTTCTTCTTTACAGTAGAGAAGAAATAAACCATCGTCATTACTATGTTTATAATCCCGCCACGAGCCAATACTTAGCTCTTCCAGCGACAGATATGTGTGTTAAAAATGTTGCAGTTGGGTTTAATTGTGAGGTGGATAACCCAATAAAGGATGTCATTTCGTTCACAATAGTTCGTTATAAGATACCTGCCAGTAAGATCCGGAGGTTGCAATCAGATGTGACGATTGAAATCTTCTCTTCTCAAACTAATGTTTGGACTAAAAAAATCTGTGCACTTGCTAAACCTCTCTACTTTTACCTCTCTTGTGACAATATGAAGTGGCTACGGTCAGCAGGTGGTATTGATGGAGTTTTCTATTGGTTTGACTGTCGTTATCAAATCACTGTTTGTGATAGTGCGAAAATGTGTTTCTGGTCTCTGGACTCACCTCTCTATAATGGCTTTTGGCATGAGAGACTTGTAGGTGTATCGGATGGAATTCTCTGTTATGCATTGGTTGATTATGATTCTAATCATCTCACTGTTTGGCACCTGAAGAGCAAAAAAGGGGCAAGGACAGCGGAATGGGATATAAAATACACTGGATTGGATCTTGTTAAAGCTGTTAACACTTGCACAGATACCTCTGGACTTCCTCATCATGGTTGTCTCGTTAATAACATGGAATTTCACCCTGCTAAAACAAACATTATTTATTTGAATATATATAATGGGTTTATGATCTGCTACAACATGGACAATTCTTCTGTGGAGTTAGTGTGTGATTTTGGAAAAAGGCGCAACCTCAATTTCTTCCCTTATGAGTGGCAAGAATGGCCGCGTCTTCTATAGGCTTCCTATGTTTGCTGGATTAGTATTGGCACTAAGCTTTTATATTCCTCAGTTGTACTTGTTTAATTTTACAAGAAACAATTAATTTGATATTCGTTGAGAATATTTTTGCTTGTCTAATTGAAGAAGTCAAGTTGGAATCATGGCACAGAATGCACATCTGTAAAGGTGTGATACTAGTCCCATGAGCATCCTTTAAGCTAAGAGCTAAGACTCAGAGCACCTCCCGGTTGAGATGGGGCTACATCAGGAGTCATCGCTTAGCCCTTTTTATTTGCGCTGGTGATGGATGAATTGACACGGAGTACTCAAGGTGAGGTGACTTGGTCTATATTGTTTGCAGATGATATAGTTTTGGTGGATGAAACACATATGGCTATGGGTGTCAATGAGAAGCTGGAGGTGTGGAGGCAGACTTTAGAGCCTGAGGCTTCAAGCTAAGCCAGATGAAAATAAAGTACTTAGAATGCAAGTTTAGTGACGCTCCTGATGAGTCAGACATGGAAGTGGGGCTTGATTCTCAAGTCATTCCCAAGAAAGGAAGCTTTAAATATCTTAGTTCTGTTCTCCAAGGCAATGGAGAAATCGATGACGATATCACACACTAGTAGGGTGGATGAAGTGGAGCTCACTTTCGGTGTACTATGTGATAAGAGAGTACCACCTAGGTTTAAAGGCAAATTATATAAAGTGTTCGTCAAACTAGCTATGTTTTATGGGCCACAGTGTTGGCCAGTCAAGAACCCACACATTCAGAAGATGAGCATGCAGAAATGAGAATGCTTAGATAGATGTGTGGGCACACTAAGATGGATACAATTAAGAATGAAGTCATTCGTGACAAGGTGGACGTGGCTCCAGTGGCTGAGAAGATGCGAGCAGCGAGGTTGCGATGGTTCAGGCACGTGAGAATGAGGAGTGCAAATGCCCCGTTAAGGAGGTACGAGAGATTGGCAGTGTACAGAGAGGTAGAGGTAGACCGAAGAAGAACTGGACCGAGGTGATTAGACAGGACTTGGCCTAAATCCAAATCACCGAGGACATGGCCCTAGATAGGAAAGCATGGAAGTCGAGGATTAGGGCAGAAGGTTAGATAGCAGTCGAATGCCTTTTCTCTTATTAAATGTAGTATTATGCCTATATATACGATTTTCACTTTAATCTTCACCTTTATATTTACTACTGTTATCTGTTTATTTTGGATATGTTTTGGTTTTATCATTCTCCTTAGCATGGTATTTCATGCTTGATGTTCAAAACATATTTTCTAAATATTTTTCCTAGCCGAGGGTCTACCTGAAACAGCTTCTCCACCTTGGTGGGGGGTAAGGTCTGCGTACATCTCACCATTCTCAGACTTCACTTATAGGATAAACTGAGTATATTGTTGTTGTTGTAGTACTATTTTGAGTGATGACTTTTTCTCTTTCACCAACTTATAAAGTGGCTAGGGGGTTAAAATTTTACCAATTTGAATGCCTCTCTCGCCCAAGATACTTGAGAAAATGGCACAAAAGGGTCCCCTCAAGTGTCCAATTGAGAAAAGGGCCCTCTCATTTTTACTCTTTTATTTTTCACTTTCTTCTATTTTCTAAGTGTAATTAAGGTTTAAGTGGGGGGCAGATTAATATTTTAAAAACTTGTGGGGGGGAATTTCAACCTAAAACTTAACAACTACCCACTACCCCCACTACCCCCACTACCTCCCCTTTCATATTTCAAACATCTCCCAACTCCCCACACTAATCCCAAAACATTTCCCCTTCCCCCAAAATCCCCCTCCGTCAGCCACCCCCATTTTCACGCAACCCGGCGATTTCAATTTTCCGGCCGTCATATTTCTCCGATACCCATTGTAAGTATATTCCGACACGTACATTGCATGATACTCCATAAAATCATCACTTTTTCTTGTTTTTCCTCTTTGTATTTGAATGAAAACCCTAAAATGTAAATCGTAAAATCGTGGTTGTTTCTGGTGGTTTCCTTTTGAATTTTGCTTGTGTCTGAGTTGTTTTTAGTGTAGGAAGTGTTGATTTTGAGCGGGAATGACTGATTTTGGAGATGATATGTTTAAAACGGCGACTGTTTTTTCAAACATTTTGGCGTATTATTTGTGGTGTTTAAACATCATATGAGGTGTTTGTTCATGTCACCGGTTGTTTAACCGGAGAAGACGTTATCATTTGAGTTTTGAATTTTTAAACATAAAATTAAATGTTTAAACATATTCGTAAATGTTTATAATTTGGAACATAAACATTATTGTACATGTTTGCAACATCACTTCATATGTTGTTAAACACTAACATGAATGTTTAAACATCACTTCAGATGTTTCAATTTCACGGTTGAACATTCAACAGTGATATTTAAACATTTCTTATGATGTTTAAACATAACTTATGATGTTTTAAACACCACGTTGGATGTTTAAACATTCATTATAATTTTAAAATGGTGAATTTATGCGTAATGATTTGGCTTGTACTTTTTTTTTTAAAAATAGTTGTGTGTTTGTTGAACTAGTTTAATTGTTCGCTGTTTGCAGGTATTAAATTATGGGACCAAAAAGAAGGAGGTTGGTAAAGGCAGCGGCTAAGAAACAGCCGGCTGACACGCAAAGAAGACTTGACATGGATGAACATGAAGAATCTCCTCGCAGCAAAAGACTGAAAGGCAGGGCTGGAGATGCACCCTCGCTTGTACAGGTTCCTTTTCTGAGCCCAAGCAATAGTCGTGATCTAAGTAGGGACCAATCTGAATATGAAGAGGGAAACAGAAGTGGAGGTGATGATCAAAGAGGGTCGGGGTCGGGGTCTGCTGAAGAAGTTGAAACATCTACTCCTACTCAGAATGAAGGGGACGAAGAAGAAGAAGATCTTGTTCCTACTCTACAGAGGTGTACGATGAAATCCAGAGAACAAAGAGGCTCTGCCGAAGGAGGAGAAGCATCTACTCCTACTCAGAGTCGAGAGAACGAAGAACAGGAAGAAGTTCCTACACTACAGAGGAGGACGAGGAAATCCACAGCTGGTTTGTCACCAGTGGAGCAGAGGCCTAGTGCAGTATGTGCAGTTCAGGATGGTGAAGGGGAACATGCAATGGAGGTAAGAATAGTGTTGAAAACATCTTCTTAGATGGTGGCACATCGTTATTTTTTTTAAACATCACTATTGATGTTTAAACATATGTATGAAATGTTTCACACATACACCTTAATGGTGTAAACATAAGTGCGAAATGTGTAAACATACACCCCGATGTTCTAAGCATAAGTACGAAATGTTTAAACATACACACAGATGTTGTAAACATAAGTACGAAATGTTTAAACATACACCCTGATGTTATAATCATGACTGAGAAATGTTTAAACATAGCAGTGATGTTCGAAACAAGTATTTGCTATTCCTCGTTACTCTTGTCAATCTGCCTAACTTATAAAATATTAGATGCAGGTGGTTTTATCTGATGAGGTTGCCCCAATTATAAAAACTGACATGCCTGATATGGTATTGCCTACTTGGTTGGACACGCATGCGGCTTTCACGACGAAGAAAATTACTATAAGATCATCAATTTCAGGAAAGATGGCTGAATTCCGTAAATGTTTAAAGGATTTGAAACTTGAGGACAGATTTAGGAAAAGCTGTTTTGGTCACTTTCTCAAAATGCCGAAGGGACTGTTTGCTCCGAAGCTCGTTCACAACGTCCTACTCCGTAGGGTTATTTGTGAGAAGAAGCACGAGTTATGGTTCAATTTTCATGGGTTGCCCTTACGCTTTAGTCTTCTTGAATTTGCACTTATGACTAAGCTGAGGTGTTCAGAGTTTCCATCAACAGAATACTTAGAGGATGTCCGTGAGAAGGGTAAAGAGTTGTGGGATTTGGTGACAGGGAAAGACAAAAAGAAGGCTGCCTCAAGTGACCATATCATGACATTGATAAAGTCTGATAAAATTAAAAACAAAAATGTGAAGTTCAGTTTGTGTTTGGCTTGGTTTGTGCATGGTGTTTTATGTGCAAAGGATACCCGTTGTAGTGTTGAGGAAGATGTTGTTTGCTTGGCAAGCAGACCTGAGGAATTTAACAAGTTCCCATGGGGTAGAAAAAGCTTTGAACTGACGATGGCATATCTTGGTAAGGATTTTGCAACACTTGGAAATCCAGAAAATAGCTATAACCTTTATGGATTTCCCTGGGCCTTCATGGCCTGGGTGTTAGAGGCTATCCCTGCGGCTAGGTTAAGGCAATATCCAGAACAGAAGACTGTACCAAGGATGCATCGTTGGTTATCTGACAAAGTTGAAAGAGACCCTGAACAAGTGTTTCAGCGTGTGGAGACCCCAGTAAGGCACCTTTTACATTTTGACTTTTATGAGTTACACATTTAATATTATGTTGAAACATTTCTGAGATGTTCATCACATCATAATGAATGTTGAAACATTTGCATGAATGTTTCAATATTATATTATGTGTTTAACACATTCGAAACATAGTTCAGATGTGTAAACATTTCGTTATGTGTTTGCACATAATACATATGTTGCAAACATTTGAAGTGATGCTGAAATTTACTTTATATTAACTTATGTTCTTTGTAGGAGGTGCACCCTTACCTTGTTCCTACACCTGTGGAGTTGAGGGATGTTCTTGATGGCTTTGTGCCATACCAGGATGTAGAGGACGCATTGGTTGATGGGTTGATGCAACAAATAAAGGGGGTTACAATGCTTAGGAAAGAAAATGCTGAACCTAATACCCCTATGGAACATGTTGTTCTTAGCCGTGGGTCGATGTTAAATGCATACAGTGGTGGAGGTGCAGTGGATCTGTTAGGAGATGTTGGAAGAGAATATAGTGGCAGTGCAAGTGATTTGTTTGGATATGCCAAGAGAAGGGAAGATACTAGGGCTGCAGTTGTTAGAAGGGAAGTTGGTAGGATTGAAGGAGTAAGAAGAGAAGAAGGTGGCAGGGGAGGGACAGTAAGGAGAGGTGAAGGTGGCAGGGAAGTAGTGGGTAATGCTACAGGAGAGTGTAGCTGCAAATGCTCCCAATGTAAAAAAGAGAAGAAGTTGTTAATGGACAAAGTGGATGCAATTGAGAAGGTTCTTGTGGAGGTGAGGGACTGGACAAAGAACCAAGTGCCTGCCAAGAGAGTTGTGTTCCCTGGGAGAGCTCTGAAATCTCCATTTACTAGTGGAAGAAAGAGGGGAAAAAATGTGATGAAAAAAGTTGATATGTACAAAGTTGTAGGGAAGAAGAGAAGAGAGGCGCTGGATGCCTTTTTGGAAGAAAAGAAAGAGGAAAAGACACCTCTCTGTCTTGGTCATGAATACAACTACAAAGACCTAGAAGGGGTGATGAGTATGCAAACCAAGTTGGAGGACCAGGTATATGAATCTACTTCAATATTTTTTCCTATAAACCAACATTTATGGATATGTTTAAACATTTATTTTTATGTGTACGCATATTGGTGGATGTGTAAACATCTCATTACAATGTTAAAATTTGTACCTGATATGTGAACATAACAATAATATGTTGCAACATTGACTTCATATGTTTTAATTTTTATAAACATCTCACCTAGTGTTTAAACATCTGAAGTCATGTTTTGTTTACTCTGCCTTGAATCATTTTTAAACAGTATGTAAACATACAGTAATATGTTTCAACATTGACTTCACATGTTTTAATTTTTATAAACATCTCATGTAGTGTTTAAACATCTGAAGTCATGTTTTGTTTACTCCGCCTTGAATCATTTTTAAACAGTATGTAAACATACAGTACTATGTTTCAACATTGACTTCACATGTTTTAATTTTTTTAAACATCAATACAGATGTTTAAACATATGTTGGTGTTTAAACATCTCATGTAGTGTTTAAACATCTGAAGCCATGTTTTGTTTACTCTGCCTTGAATCATTTTTAAACAGTATGTAAACATACAGTACTATGTTTCAACATTGACTTCACATGTTTGTAATTTTTATAAACATCAATACAGATGTTTAAACATATGTTGGTGTTTAAACATCTCATGTAGTGTTTAAACATCTGAAGTCATGTTTTGTTTACTCTGCCTTGAATCATTTTTAAACATTATGTAAACATACACTAATATGTTTCAACATTGATTTCATATGTTTTAATTTTTCTAAACATCAATACAGATGTTTAAACATATGTTGGTGTTTAAACATCTCATGTAGTGTTTAAACATCTGAAGTCATGTTTTGTTTACTCTGCCTTGAATCATTTTTAAACATTATGTAAACATACACTAATATGTTTCAACATTGATTTCATATATTTTAATTTTTGTAAACATCAATACAGATGTTTGAAGTCATGTTTTGTTTACTCTGCCTTGAATCATTTTTAAACATTATGTAAACATACACTAATATGTTTCAACATTGATTTCATATGTTTTAATTTTTGTAAACATCAATACAGATGTTTAAACATATGTTGGTGTTTAAACATCTCGTGTAGTGTTTAAACATCTGAAGTCATGTTTTGTTTACTCTGCCTTGAATATAATATAACCGTATGTAAACATACAGTAATATGTTTCAACATTGACTTCACATGTTTTAATTTTTATAAACATCAATACGGATGTTTAAACATAACTTACGCTGTTTAAACATCCTACGTAGTGTTTAAACATCTCAGGTGATGATTCAGTATTCTGCCTTGATTTTTATTTTTATTTTTTTGTTTCAATCCAGCATGTTGATGACATCTTGACTATGATGAGGGTGAGAATAAAAACATATTCCCAGCACTATGTCAAAAGTGATGTGCTTCTTGATTTGGAGTTTTTAAGGAAGATGTGTGAGATGTACATGGTCGAAAAAGCAACAGCGGTTGCCTTGGCTGCACCAATGGATATACAGTTGACGACTGTCCATTTTAAGGAGGAGTTGATGGAGTATGCAGAAGGTAAGAGGCCAAACCCAGGGGCTAGAAAGTGGGCTGGATCCAAGAGGATCATGAGTGTGTATAAGTTGGAAGAAGATCATTATGTTACCTTGGAGTTACAAGTGGAGGAAGCAAAAATTTTAGTGTACGACTCTAACTATGGTGACAACAGTGATGATGCCTTTGCAGCACTCATTCAGCCAATCACTTGCATGGTCCCCATTTACATCAAACAGTGTGGGATGTTCCAAAACTTGCCGGAAGAGATCCTGAACAAGAACCCATGGTCATACGAGCGTGTGACAGATCTTCCGGCAGCCCAGACTCGCACTGCATCTGCTGGGTATGCCTTAGCTTTCATCGAGCACCTTCTGACAAAGACTCCTTGGGACAGTCTTAATGAAGATAACATGGTGAGTCTCAGGTTGAAGTGGGCTGTTGACATGTTTCATGGCAAGATGGTACCATGATTGTTTGTGGCTGTTGAACAATTTAAATTTTTTTTTGGGTTGTAATTAAGGATAATTTAACCTTTATTTAGTACTTATTACTTTTGTGTTATGTAAGGACAATCTAGATCTATGCTTTTGTTAATTTTATTAATGGTAATGTTTATGTTTCACTGTTAGGAAGATTTGTATTATGTTCAAACATAAAACTGATGGTGGAACATCTGTATTATGTTTTAACTGAATAGACACTCGTGAAGCAAACAATAACATCGTATAATAACTTCATCCAGATCATATAACAAAAATTTCATACAACTTCATAAATATTCAAAACATGCATAAATTGAACCCAACATAATAGTTTAGGCAGCAATGCAGTTTTTAAAAAAACATCATCAAACATGTTTAAACATCTCAGAGAATGTTCAGACAACTCGGAAGAATGTTGAACATCGTTTGAGTATGTTTACAACATCGAAATCGATGCGCAAACATCACTATTAATGTTTAAACATATAATGTACATGTTGCAACATACCAATCGATGTTTTAAACAATCGGACGACTGTGTAAACATATATACTAATGTTTCAACATTACAATCAAATGCTTAAACATCTTCTTAGATGTTTATAATTAAGTTTGAGTTTTCAATAAGAATGAGTTCAATTATCAATGATTACTTACTTTGAAGGTTTTTTTTTACCGTTTTAACTCCTAAAACCTTCAAATTTCGATTAAAACATACGTTAACTCTGCTCATTTGATAGATCACTGCAAACTCCTTTATTGATGTTCATATAGATGAGTGAATAAGTTAAATTAGAGTTCTCACTCCAATTTTGTTCAAAATCACTCACAAACACATATGAACGACTTCTTATTGATAGTTTTAACTATCAATATGTTCGCCTATCAATCAAAATACACGTAACCACATAGATGTTTGTGTTATCTCACCTAACACTATCACCTTTCACTCAAACACCTCAACCCTAAATGATAAAAACATCAATCATCAGTGTTATCATTTCAAACACCTTAAATATCGATGAAGTAATACTTTATAGACTTAATTGTTAAGTTTTTCATTTAAAATGTGTAGATATTCATCTTGTCACTGAGAGTATGGTCGAACACTTGCAAAAATAGATTGCTACATCAAAACATATCAACAAATGTTTAAACATTTAAGTATATGTTTTGAACATATAACGATATGTTGCGGACATATCTCGCGATGTGTAAACATAATTGACTATGTGGCGTCATCTTCTTTAATGTTTAAACACCTTTCAGGATGTTGAAACATCGAATACGATGTGTCAATATTTTGCCGTGGTGATAAACATTTGATGGTATGTTGAAACATCAAACATGTTGTTGTAACATATTACAGTATGTTGGAACATCATCTGTAATGTTTTAACATAGCTTATTATGTGGTACATCTGTTTTTTTGTTGCAACATTTAACTTGATGTTAGCACAGCCAACTTTATGTTTAAATTTATACGCAGGATAATGTTTAAGATCCCGCCTTCTTGTAACATATTGTAATTCTTATACTAAAATGACACATCTTACACATTATAAGAAGACACAAATCGACTAGTTAATTATAAAAACTTAATGCAATACATTATACGTTCGATAACCAAGATTACATGGTATATAAAACTTAGAATAATAAAACGTTAAATAAGGAAATTAGATTATACATAACAACTTAAAATATATCATAAACTTCATCCGCCCTCAATCTCCAGGTCCAGTTCATCCAAAATTTGTGTAATTATTTGCATGACCCTTCTGTGATCCCTCGAATGCCTGTACCTTAAACGCCATAAATCTGCTCGTACTGTTTCCATGGCTCGATTCATCTCTGCCATGTCGTCCTTTAGAATTGCAACTTCCCAATTTATATCGCCTCGTCGTTCTCTTTGTGGCGCATTCTGTATTGGTGCTGCCTGATCACTATTGGCAACCTGCAAGGGGTCGTTTGATCCTGCTTCAGACATTTTTATGCTATTGAAGTTGTTGGTGATGGAAAATTTGCATATAGTGTTGGGTATTTATAGGCTGTCATTTTGGTTTTTAAAAGTCACCATTTTTACTTGAAGAGGCACCTTATGATAAATTGCCAGACATGAAAGGGTGTCATGTGGCAGTTACGAGAGAACACCTTTCAATACACAGTTATGTTGAAACATCATCGTGATGTGTAAACATCGGCTACGATGTTTAATATATTAAGTGGAATCTGAAGCATTTTATAATATGTTTACATATTTACTTATGTTTGAAACATTTGAACAACTGTTCACATAATTGATATATGTTTGAGAATAGGGAGTGATGTTCTGCGCATAATATCAGATGTTTCACATTATTTGGATGTTGCGCACATAAAATTGAAATGTTTGCACATACTAACGGTGTTTATACAGATACGGTCGTGTTTTTGCTTTTGAGAAAAATAGAGACAATGTAATTCTACATACGACGGTCATCATAGATAAAATGAATATCTTTAACAAATATTACAAATTAAAACACGGGCCACATAGACCATTGTCTTAAACAAACATTACAAACAAAAAAGATTGTCTCAAAGCATGCCACCAAATAAAGCATTGTCTTAAACTGAAAAAACATCACTTGTTCCTTCTTCATTCACAACTGGAGGTCTTGTAACAGTTGGGCAGGTTGTTTTTTTATGGCCAATCCTTTTGCAAATGGAGCAACGATTCTTCCTCGAGGCAAATCGTTCCCCAATTGATGGAATTCTTTTTATCCTCCTTCGTCCACGCTTGGGCTTCACGTAAGGGATGGAAGGTCTGCTCTCAACTAGCTCAGTAGGACAATCCTCCCAAAATTCTTCATCTGGGACTGCATGGACAGTTTCTGCATAGGCAAGCAAGTAAGAATCAACAGAATAATACGGAGAAGTGTAATCATAGATTTTTCTCCCATAATCTGCACCAAACTTCATCCGGATTGCTGCCATAGCATGTCGACAAGGTATCTTGTCGTGATCAAACTCCCTGCAGGTACAGGATTTGTTATGTAGATCCACAGTAGCATCTTTATCAGTTGTTCCACCCCCAGAAACATCAAATTCAACGTTATTCTTTTGGTGGACCACAAGCTTGCTGCCGAGTGAATTATTGAGTGATATTTTAGCTTCAATCATTTTGACACATGTGTTGGAACTCTCTAAAAATTCCATGCGCCTATGATGAAACTTTTCAGCATAGTTTTTAGTGATAGCAGTGAATAAGGCATCAATTGGGAAGTCCTTCACATCTCTAAACATAGCATTAACGGACTCCGCAATATTTGTAGTTGTCACCGCATACCTACAATATTTGTAAAGAAAGAAACTCTTAAAAAACATATACAAAAATTTATGAAACATCAAATGTTGCAGTCATCAAAATTTTAAAAATCGTAATCTAATAGAATGTTTCAAACATCACCATAAAATGTTTTAAACCCTAAACAAAATGGTTAAACATTACTTCAGATGTTTAAAAAATATAAGCCTACATATTTAAACATCAATCAGAATGTTTCAAACATCTATTTTAAGTGTCAAACATCAAAGATAATGTTTACACATGTTAACAGATGTTGAAATCGAGAAGCCAAAACAAATCAGCATTATTAAGAATGTACCAAACATCAATCAGCTGTCACAAACATAAGCTAAAATGTTTCAAACATCACTCTGGTGTTTCACACATATGGAACAAAGATTAAACATCTTCCATGTGTTTAGCAGTTCAGCTAAGTCTTCAAAAAACAGAACATGTTTAAGCAGTATTTTCTCTACTGACCTGTTTCTAGTAAAGTGGCATCTGCTCCACTTATGAAGCCCAACTTTCTCCACTAGATATTTGGCAACCCTTGGATCCAAAGTTTCAATTTCTTTAAAATGAGTGTTAAACTCACTTAAACGATATGCCTCTGCAGCCAAATAGTATTTGGAAAGGAGATCTCCACAATGAAACGTCGAGCGGAGGTTCTCGCCAAGGTGCCTAATGCAATAACCATAATGAGCTGAAGGGAAAAACTTGGAAACATCCTTTTCTATGCTTTTGTGCCTATCAGAAACAATGCACAACTCATCACTATCGGGGATCACACCGAGCAACTGTTCAAAGAAGTATTCATATGCGGCATCACACTCTTTGTCAACTACACAAAATGCAACAGGATAAATGTGATTCTCAGCATCCTGTCCCACAGCAGACAACAAAACTCCCCCATATGGGCCAGTCAAAAAAGTCCCATCAACTGCAAGGACTTTTCTAATAGTAGCAAACCCCCTAATCCAGGCACCATAAGACACAAACATATACAGAAACCTCCCTCGCTCATCAGTTACCAGTCCAGTCTTGCTTCCTTCATTTAATTTCCTAATCATGAAACAATATGCATCAAGACAAGCATAACCGTGTTCGTATGTCCCCCTTGCCAAGCTCTTTGCAACACTACCTCCATTTAGACATTTCCAATAGCTTATATTACAACCCAAATCTGCCAGAATTGTTCTCTTAATATCTCTTGTGCTCGGTGCTTTGCCATCAATAAATCTACTTTTCATGTACTCCCCAATGACGTCGCATGTGGCGTGCGGATGGTGGCTTTTAGCATGCTCGGAGCCACAGGTGTGCTCACCATTGTAAACGGTGATATAAAAAATATCCCCACTTTTATACTTAATGGCTCGCAACCACCAACGGCAATTCCTGTCTATGCATCGAGCACAAAATACTTTTTTCTTGTTCTTCACTATCTCGAAATAAAAAGGCTTCTTAACTGCCGCCAACTTCAACAACACAACCAACTCACGCTTGTTCGCAAATGTTTGGCCCTTGTAAAAACCAGTGCCGTCTTGGCGATCATTGCTCAGTTGTGATGGCAGTGAACTCATGGCAGGTCCAGAATTACCTACCCCACTTTCACCTTGTTCTGCTTCTCCTACTTCCTCCTTTTCAGCCACATCCATGTTCAATGGAGCATCCCCAACGTCTTCCACCCCCTGATTTTCCATTGGTTTTGAATTTGATAATTCTTCCGACCTAGGAACCACATTTACTCTAAGAGTTGGCCTAGCACCAGTGGCATCAACGTCGGCCATAAATAGAGAGACATCATTATCATTCCTTATTCTAGAAGGGGCAGTCTTTTGCTTTGCGACGGTCATCATGTACGTAATACACAAATCCCTCGGATCCTCACTTATCTCCCAACGTTGAATTATTTTCTCTACCAAATCAGCATAGGTAACCTGGGTCCTACTCACAAGAATCGGCCTACACTCTTTAACCGCTGGAACCCAAGTATAACATTTGGCCTTCTCCACCCATTGACCGAGATAATCCACTCCTATTAATGCCGGCGCCATTTTATTGTCAATGAGTCCTAAACATGCAAAAAAAGAAATATATTAGGTCGTTATAGTATTATATTTAGCATACATATCATATAAAGCAAGGAACACGAAATATTATAGTAATGTTTCAAACATTATGTCAGGAATTCATAATGTGTAAACATCATGATAGATGTTTCACTGACTGTGACTGATGTTTGGAACATCTCATTATTAAAAACAAAACTATGTTTAAACATATAACAGAGTGTGCACAACATCAAATATATGTTTACGCATTTTTACAGATGTTTCATCAGATGTGCCAGATGATGAATAAAGCAATTCAAGTAGAAAAACCTTATGATTTAAGCATCCAATAAAAACACAAGATGTTTAAACATATATGCAACATGAGGACGGATGCTGTTTAAACATCATAAGTAATGTTTAAACATCCATGCAACATGAGGACGCATGCTGTTTAAACATCATAGGTAATGTTTAAACATCCATGCAACATGAGGACGGATGTTGTTTAAACATCAAAAGTAATGTTTAAACATCCATGCAACATGAGGACTGATGTTGTTTAAACAACATATTAAATGTTTAAACATCCATGCAAACTGACGACGGATGTTTCACCAGAAGAAAACTCAGACGTGAAAAATAGGCAAAATCGACAAAATGCTTTTCCCAGTTCCATTTAAACAACCTAAAGCTTAAGGAAAACTTACCAGAGGAAGGAAAGGGGAGAATACCCGTCAAAAATGGTGAAATAATTACAAAATTTTATCAAATTTGGGAAATGCTAGATCTGATCGAAAGGGCCCAATGTAGTTGGAAAGGTTGGTTGTGTCTTCATGGGGGAGCTGAGATTGAAGCAAAAAGTGAAAAAAAACCGACCGGGAGGTCGCCGGCGACGGCGGACGAGAAATGGGGTAGGGGAGGCGGCTGTGATGTTTGGGTGTTTGGAGGGAGTGTTTTTTGCTATTTTGGGGTGGGTTTGGTGGGTTTAGTAAGAGTAGGTGAAAGTGCAAACTTATAAACTTGGGGGTTTTTTTGAACTCAAGTTTTAAATTATTAACACTAATCCTAAATAAGGCCCCTACACCTATTATTTAAAACTAGGGGTCTTTTTCCTTATTAAAACACTTGGGGAAGACCCATGAACCAACGGACCCAAGATACTTCATACTAGCTACCACATTTTTGGGGGATTTTCTTTTGGTAACTGTGCATTAGGTACTACAAAGAAAGAAATAAAGATGCAAAGAAAGAAAGGATTATTTTTTTCTGGGAGAATTGCGTCAATAATTACTGTTATTGTAATATTTGTTTAACACTTATATTACATTCGATGTACTATTTTCTTTTTCTTTTTACTGCCCTTCTTGTTATATGTACCATGATTTTTTCATTTGCAATCTTACTTTCGGAGTAGGTAACTCGCAAACTCCTCGTCAAAACACGCTAGCTATTTTGGAAAGTATACTGGTGAAATGTATATTGCTCCTTTTTATTTAGAGATGAATATTGTACTACCATAATTTAATTAGGTGTAGTTATATAATTTCCAAACCCACACTTAGGCAAATTAATTTTTACACAAGCAAAGAAAAATAAACCCTAACATTTGTGCCTATATATTTACACCCGCGCCGCAGATCCATTAGAAAAAACTTTGGGGTCGGCCTCCTGAGTAATGAGTGTTATAAAGATATGACAACAAATTGACTTGGAGCAATAATCAAAGCGGTCAATATTGTATTTACAAGCAGTTTTTCTTCCGTCAAAGTTTGACAATTTATTAGACTCTCCTCTAGAAATCATCTTAGGAGTTTAATAAACACTTAATATACTTATAAATCGGAATCTCTATTTTTCAAGCAACAAAGCCTACTGAGGTGAGTATATTTATTGTTCTTTCACCCATATACATGTTTACTTGTCTGTTTGATGTTTATGTTATTAGTGTCATCCAGGTTTAGAAGTTGATTAGAGATGCATTGAGGCTTTGATTAGAATACAATTTATCCATTTCTCAAGTTCTCAAAAAAAAAAAAAAAAAAAAGAGTTAAACATGTTTCCGTACACGTTATTATAGGGTATTGATGATTGATAGTACTACTAAATTTTTTGATTGAGGAATTCAAAATTTAAACTTGATATATTTAACAAATTTTATACTTTATGATGTTGAAATTTTTATGCGTTTTGCACACATATATGTATCGTGTCATAAGTTCAATTGAAATCGTAGATTATATACGCCTGAACATATGCCTTTTGGTGGACCTTAAAATAGAATTATCAATTTTCATATTCCATTTTCCTTCTACATTTCGTTGGTTCTTGAATCACTGTTTCAATTTGTAGATTGTCATGGAGCTGCCTGTAGATACTTTAATGGAAATATTGCACCGGTTGCCTACAAAATCTCTCACGAGGTTTAAATGTGTGGCAAAGAGTTGGGAACGACACATTTGTGATTCATCAACACCTTATAGTTGCCGTTCTCAGAGATGGAAGCCTAATCCCCGTATGATTGGCTTCTTTTACCAACCTGCCAGTAAAAATGCCATTGTTAGTTTTCTCTCCTCTCCTAAAGATACTCCCAAAGAAGATTTTGACGAGTCTGTCAATTTTTTACATAATACCAACCTATATATTATCGCATCATCAAATGGATTTCTTCTCTGCAGTAGCAGAGAAATAAGCCATCGTCATTACTATGTTTATAATCCGGCTACGAGGCAATATTTAACTCTTCCAGTGACAGAAATGTGTGTAAAAAATATTGCAGTTGGGTTTAATTGTAAGGTGGATAACCCAATTGAGGATGTCATTTCTTTCACTATAGTTCGTTATAAGATACCTGGTAGGAGGCAGAGGTCCCAATCAACTGTGACAATTGAAATCTACTCTTCTCAAACTAATGTATGGACTACAACCATCCTTGCAATTGATGACCATCTCAAACTGCATCCCTCTTATAGCCAATTAAAGTGGCTAGCATCAGCAGGTGCTATTGATGGAGTGTTCTGTTGGCTTGATGGTGGAAATCAAATCATATTGTATGATAGTCTGGGTATGAGTTTCTGGTCTCTGGACTCACCCGAGGATTATTTTGGCCACGGGTTTAGGAGATTTTTGGGCGTATCAAGAGGAATTCTCTGTTATGCATTGTTAAGTTTAGAAAATAACCGGCTTATGGTTTGGCAACTGGAGAGCAATATACGGGACAGGACACCGCGATGGGTTTGGAGGTACACTGAATTAGATGTTGTTAGAGCTATTAATACTTGCTCGGAGATGGGTGGACGTGTCAATCATATATACTATGTTCATATGGAATTTCACCCTGCTGAAGCACACATTGCTTATCTGAATGTAAATGTTAATTGGTTCATCTCCTACGACATGGACAATTCTTCTGTGAAGTTAGTGTGCGATTTTGGCGAAGGGCGCTACTTCAATACCTTCCCTTATGAGTGGCATGAATGGCCACGTCTTCTTTAGGCTTCCAGTGTTTTCAGGATTTAGTATTGTAACTGAGCTTATCTATTTCTCAGCTGTACTTGTTTATTTAATGCTACTAAAATTGTTGTCTAGTCTATTTTAAGAAGTCAAGTAGGAATGGTGGGACATATATAGACCATCAGAGAAGGTGCGTTGCGACATGAGCATCCTTGGTTTCCCGGCTAGTCTACATTTGCATTAATTTGCAACTTTGTTATTGGAATTGTGCCCTTTTTGGACTTATAACGGCTGAGACTTTCAAGTTTTTCTTTGTAGTGTTTATCTTTGCCTGTTGTTTTATTACTTACACCTCTCAAATCCTAATTTTTAAGTACCTTAACTATATGAGTTGTATAATCTTTGGATAACAGTTCCTTGGACAATTGGAATGATACAAATAAAGAATTCGTAGGGAAAACTTTAAGCAATGAATGAACGGCTTATATTCCTCACCTTTACTTGTTTATTAAAGTAAGAATTTTTTACACATATATACAACCTTACATCCCTATATTACAAAAAAAGTAGCAACATTTCTCAAATTACAATACATAGCATTATTGTTTTAAACTCATTTCACAACAATCAACATTTCACTTGCATTTCCTCAAATTACATCTCTCACTTACTCTCTCTTCCTCTCATAGCTAAGATACAATCACCCCCAGTGCCGCCATCCACTCCACCCCCACCCTACCACCCCAGCACCATCACTCCCACCCCTAGATCCAATAGTTCCTCACCGTAGTAGTACGGAAACCCCCACCCCCAGATCCAATAGTTCGTCACATTAGCAGTACAAAATTAGAAACGCCACTAAAAAAAACCTGTTCACCATCGTAGATATCGCCACCAACTCCTTCGCGCCGATCCTTTCACACCGTTTCCTCACTGTCGATCGTTTCAAAGAACGAGTCCTCCTAGATCTGTGGAAAACATGATCTACAACGGTGCGATTTGTTGCTTAAACTTTGATTAATCACTGTTTTTGTTTTCATATTCAGTACCCGTACAATCCGATCGATTCGGATCAGCTGAATTAATTGACTGCTATGGAAGTCAACAGGAAAGCTGACACGACCCGAAATCCGGTTAGGCCGTGCGGGCACCCGACATCCTTCCCTAGACCCGTCGGGCGAACCCTTACCAATTAAATTAGGCAAATAAATATAATTCAATTCATTAATAAGAACAAGGCTTAAAAAGAAACACTGACATACTGATACCTCTAAGCTGTACAAAAGAAATTACAGCTGACTACCCGACATACTAGGTTTAGGGTTATCCAGACCAGACATCTAAGAGTACAAAAGAAGACAAATACCTCCTGAAGGGAGCAAAATGCAACTGAAATAATAACCAATAAACTGGTGGCCATCCGGAATAAAAGCTGGCTCACCCTGACAGCTGAAGTCGTCTTCGCTCCTTCACAACGTGGCGAACTCAATCCTGGAGCGAACCTGCCGAAACGAAATAGATAGAAAAAGAAACAAACAACAAACAAGGGTGAGTCAAAAGGACTCAATAAGTGGGGCAGACTAGACACCTCAAGTAATAGGATAGCTAGCCAGGGAGAAGAAACAGATAAACCAAATTCCTCTTATTTAAATTAGGAAAAGGCAGAGCCAATTAATAACTAGAAACACGTATGGAATCACAAACTCATTAAAACCAGGAACGTAAGATAGCCAGAACATATAGGTATCCCGAACATATCAACAATCAGAAATACTTCCTGTTGCGGCGTGCAACCCGATCCATATATTCATCATGTCGCGGCGTGCAACCCGATCCATATATTTATACCGTTGCGGCGTACAACTTGATCTCCGCAACCCAGAATACAAGCCAGAAATATATAGGCAAACTGAAATATGTCCACAATATGGTATACATACCGCATACACAAAACACAGCATGATAGTCACACAATAGTCAGCACGCGATGCAATGAAATGGGATGAATGCAGTATGATGTAATGGTGTCACATGTGCCAAATAGATGGAGCGGAATCCTCCTGCTCCGAGGGCGGAATCCTCCTACCCTGAATATGATGCAATGGAACAGAATCCTCCTGCTCCGAGGGCGGAATCCTCCTACCCTCAATATGATGCAATGGAGCGGAATCCTCCTGCTCCGAGGGCGGAATCCTCCTACCCTCAATATGATGCAATGGAGCGGAATCCTCCTGCTCCGAGGGCGGAATCCTCCTACCCTCAATATGATGCAATGGAGCGGAATCCTCCTGCTCCGAGGGCGGAATCCTCCTACCCTCAATATGATGCAATGGAGCGGAATCCTCCTGCTCCGAGGGCGGAATCCTCCTACCCTCAATATGATGCAATGTGCATACGAATGCAACATGATGCAATAATAACCCATCACCAGCGCGGGACTCTCATCGACAGCTGGAAAGTATATACGAACTCACAACCAAAGTACAATACCCAGATTCTCAATGCAATATCAATAACAGGACATAATATATAATATAGAATATAAATCCAAAGCTAAGGCGTAATAAGTACGCCTATCGGCAGCTACACACGTAAGGAATACGTGGTAGAAAATCCACGAGGCCAGGTGCCTCCAAAGAAATGGATATAAACACTTACCTCTCTCAAAAGTTAGCATTGTGACCAACAACCGCGTTATTCTTTGAATTCATTGCCAAATGATCCCACTGTGATCAATAAGCAGAAAAATATATCACATTAGGCTAAAGGCTTCATTCCTCACATTTTAGGGCAATCCAGGTAGGAACCTGATACCCTATTCGCATACGCAATACGCAGGCCAGACCTATATACAGGGTTTAAGTCCACATAACCAAATCCCAAATAAATTATATTTATAAATTGCCCATAACTCACTGAGCACGAATACATAATCAATTTCATTATCGGGGTCCATTTGACCCTTTAAACTATCAATTTACGTCATTAGGGCGATGTCTAATATTCCTATTTTTACCGCAAAAATATATTTAAACACACGTAATAAACTCAAATAATATATTAGGATCATTACCTGAATGTTCTGGGGTGAAAATACTATTTTTCTCCGGCCCCTTTTCTCATTTTCTGACATTTTTCCACTGTGTATTTTCTGTTTCTTCGCGTTTCTCCATTTCTGTACGTTTCTCGCATCCTTTGCTCCTTCTGATCTTATGTACTACTAATATCACCTTGTCCTTAGCTTAAAGCTAAGGACAACCCACCGCCCATATTTTGTTTTTCTTTTTTTTTTTTGTCCTTTTGTTCTTTTTCTTTTTCTTTTATTTTGTTTTCGCGACAAAAATTAAAACGGTATCCTGTGATATTCGAAATAATTCCAACTTTTGCATACAAGTTATACAAAATATATGTAACATACTCACGAAGGCGGATTTCAAATCGGACTCCCGAAACTCAAAATGCGAATTTAAATGGAAAAGAAATCAAATTATTTAACTTTCGGCATTTTAGCGGAAACTAGCCGAACAACATCGAAATTCACTTTCGAAAATTTACAAAAATCACAAATAATCATACGAACCTACCGGTGCTTTCGGATTTCGAATCGGAGCTCATTCGGCAAAAACCGAGCTCGAAAATCTCTTTTTAATATTTATCGCTAATAAAACTGAAACCTTCTTCCGATGCCTACCAAACGAGGTCTGATTTAGCTCAAATTTTAGAGACAGGTCCTAATGGACATTACGAATATTTTAAAATTATCGACACGCCAATCGGAGTCCTAACTTCCGAAACGACTGACCGAGGTCGTTTCATTCTCCTCCACTTAAACTCTCGTTCGACCTCGAACGAGCCTAAGTCTAAAAAAAATTCGCACAGATAGCAAAAGGACTTGCACGACCTTCATAAACTACTCCACGGGCGTTATCTCATAATTACAGAATCAGAGTTATAACACGCACATCAAACTCTTTGATAAAAACATAGCTGGATAATATCATAACGCCATTGCCCAACTTATTCTGACTAAACCGATCCTTCCTCGATCACGAGAGGAGAATTCTACATTTTCGAAGCAAAGATATACGAAACTCTGGATGGACTAACATGATTCAGCCGAGAATCACCTTTTCGATATACCTTTCGATATAGAACAGGTCGCTAAAATTAAGAATTAGCCCACGCTTGATGCAATAGGGGGAGCTTTTGAAGTACCTTGTCACTACACACTATAGAAGATTTGATGCAAGCTATATTATTTTTACGAACGCACTATACAACATCTCAGTTGATTTAGTATTACCATTCAGTATTTGGAGGAAGACTCCTCCACTTAAAGCACAAACTCATGCAACCATTTGTATAGGTATAACCATCCTCGCACAGTCTGTTGGACTAAAGAAGATTTAGCTAAAAGCTGAACATAGGCAGACCTAAGCTACCAACTACCCTTTCGAGTTGCCAAACAGCTGCAACTCTCAAGTTCACAACTTCATACCTTTGCCGTAAACACCACCGCCTAATGGATGGTACTTCTATATAAAAATTTCGGCAGAGTTTCCCTTGAAACTGGATGATCCGCAAAACAGAACCAGCACTATATTATACATGGGAATGGATACCCGGATAAACTGATAACATAAACATGTTAAACGAATAACAAGATGAGACAACTGGACCAAAACAATAATATGATTCCAAAACAATAATATGTTTACCCGACCACAATAACACGTACTCTGGCTCAACACAGGGAACGTCACAAGCGGCTACCAATTGCCCACGCTCACTAGTGCCAGACAAAGAAGAAATGGCAATAGATCGAGGATAGAAATAATTAGAGCTTCAGGAAGTTCATCTTCTTATTTACTTGGCTACCAAAGCTAGACTACTTCCGAGTCAGGCGAGCCAAAGAACCACAATTGAAGAGATAGACATTAAATAAGCTTTATGGAAAAACATCCATACCAATTTAACCTCCCAATAAGAAGGAAATTCTGACAATTTACCATAAACCCTTTTATAACCCAGATAAGCTCATGGGATAACATGACTCTACAAACATCTTGAATCATGGAAAACACATAGATCAAATATTACTTACTAACCACTTTACACCGGAAGAAACGATAACACTTTCTGATAGTGACAAATTGGGATCTCATTATCCTACTAACACGGAATTCTGAGAAGAGAGGTATACTAATTTGATATAATAATAAAATATGGCACAACAAGTTGCCAGGCAGACGATACTGACACTCACTCCCAAATCTCTCACATTTAGATCAGATAAACTAGTAGGGTCTCATAAATGCTAGGAATAAATCGTATCAGAAACTCACCCCTCTACAGTAACCGATTCTTAATTACGACAATATCCAAGAAAACCGTCGAAACATGATAAGACACACCATTTGCAGATCGATCGGAAAGATAAATCTTACTTACAGATTAGGGAAGAAGAAACACACGGGTCCACTACATCGGATGCCTCAGCATCCTGCCAGACTAGCAGTTCATATTACTGCCTCTGCGGCTGAGCCGAGCCGCTACCCTGATAATTACTTCTAGAAGAACCACTACCACCACGCTCTCGACATCTACTGGGTGGTGGCATTTCTCTGATTGATTAACATTTAAATGAAATTCCTGCGACTGTGCAGGTGTCTGAGGGCAAGAAGAAGGACGATTGTCTACTTGCTGGAGTAAGGAAAAACTCCTCAAAAGATAACCAGACTCATGACAGTGATAACAGATTTTCATTGAAAATGGAAGCTGAACATATTGTCGATAGCTATAAAGAAAAAAACTGGGTCTAATCTTGATGAACTACTCGCGCACTCTGAGAATCACGCTCTACAAGCTGAGATAACCTGGAAGGTGACCTCCAAAAATAATCAGAACTTTTACCTCCAAATGAGGTACCATGGTTACCCACCAGGGCCGTGGGATCTCTTACTTTCCCGCTCTAACTCTTCCCGCTCTAACTTATGGTATGCCTCGAACCTTCGAGCAATATTAACAACAACATCAAATAAAATCCAGGCCTCAATTTCTTTTTTTTTTTTTTCAAGCCATCTGGGATCTTAAGGAAGGAGAAAGGTCATCAATAAATCTTTGAATCTGTCGAAAAGCTCATGGACTAGTTCTAATGCATATTCATTCATTCTATAGAATTCAATCTCATATTCTGAAACACCAACAGGCTAACCGACAGGCTACCCTGTCCAATCCACTCAAACTAGAAACACTTTTCATTTTGCTAGCTACTCGAAAGGAACTTTTCCACGAATCTAGAAGAAAAATCGAACCAAGTTAGTTAATAAAAGAGAGAGGCCCATCAATTTAAGGCTGGACCTTGAAACTGGAAAGGAGAATAATCAACACCATACCGCTCGATATAATCAAGAGCCCGAAGGATACAAATACCCTGACATTATTTTTTTTTAAAAAAAAATTCATGGGGCTTATCTGATGCATTGCTTAAGAATATTGGAAGGTTCAACCGCTTAAAATAATGCAACCACTTTGGGCACTCGGACCGAGCTGTTACCTCGGCTAGTTAACCAGCCAGAATAATTAGAGGTACAACACATGCTACCTCCGGAACATACTTTACTGCGGCAATATTAAGAACTGAAATAGGAGCTCCCTGAGACCGAACATCTACATATGCGGCAATCTGATAAGCTGCCTAGCGAATAATAGGTTCTTGCAGTATCTGCGTCGCCAAGATTCTCGTAAAAGCATCGTAGAGAGCCAAGGGAACTACAAGGCCCTGCTCCCTTGCCCATCGCGAGCTTGTACAACTGGGACCTCCGTAACTAGGTCGTCAGCACGATAAGAAAAACTCTCGGGGCTTTGTCAGTGCTAGCCCCTGGCTAGACTGCTTCGTCTTAAACTCATACCGTTTGTTGATTTATCGCACGAGGGTTTCACAATTACCACGAAGGAATTAATGAAAATACTTTTGCATCCTAGACCGACGCACGAACAGAAAAGAAGGAAGTGAAACTTCCTAAATGCCATCATAGCCTCTCGTAGATAAGTACGGACGTCTACGTACCCATCAGCGAGACTCTACTAGACACTGTCTTAGTCTGGATAGACTCTAAACATGGCTCTGATACCAACTGACACGACCCGAAATCCGGTTAGGCCGTGCGGGCACCCGACATCCTTCCCTAGACCCGTCGGGCGAACCCTTACCAATTAAATTAGGCAAATAAATATAATTCAATTCATTAATAAGAACAAGGCTTAAAAAGAAACACTGACATACTGATACCTCTAAGCTGTACAAAAGAAATTACAGCTGACTACCCGACATACTAGGTTTAGGGTTATCCAGACCAGACATCTAAGAGTACAAAAGAAGACAAATACCTCCTGAAGGGAGCAAAATGCAACTGAAATAATAACCAATAAACTGGTGGCCATCCGGAATAAAAGCTGGCTCACCCTGACAGCTGAAGTCGTCTTCGCTCCTTCACAACGTGGCGAACTCAATCCTGGAGCGAACCTGCCGAAACGAAATAGATAGAAAAAGAAACAAACAACAAACAAGGGTGAGTCAAAAGGACTCAATAAGTGGGGCAGACTAGACACCTCAAGTAATAGGATAGCTAGCCAGGGAGAAGAAACAGATAAACCAAATTCCTCTTATTTAAATTAGGAAAAGGCAGAGCCAATTAATAACTAGAAACACGTATGGAATCACAAACTCATTAAAACCAGGAACGTAAGATAGCCAGAACATATAGGTATCCCGAACATATCAACAATCAGAAATACTTCCTGTTGCGGCGTGCAACCCGATCCATATATTCATCATGTCGCGGCGTGCAACCCGATCCATATATTTATACCGTTGCGGCGTACAACTTGATCTCCGCAACCCAGAATACAAGCCAGAAATATATAGGCAAACTGAAATATGTCCACAATATGGTATACATACCGCATACACAAAACACAGCATGATAGTCACACAATAGTCAGCACGCGATGCAATGAAATGGGATGAATGCAGTATGATGTAATGGTGTCACATGTGCCAAATAGATGGAGCGGAATCCTCCTGCTCCGAGGGCGGAATCCTCCTACCCTGAATATGATGCAATGGAACAGAATCCTCCTGCTCCGAGGGCGGAATCCTCCTACCCTCAATATGATGCAATGGAGCGGAATCCTCCTGCTCCGAGGGCGGAATCCTCCTACCCTCAATATGATGCAATGGAGCGGAATCCTCCTGCTCCGAGGGCGGAATCCTCCTACCCTCAATATGATGCAATGGAGCGGAATCCTCCTGCTCCGAGGGCGGAATCCTCCTACCCTCAATATGATGCAATGGAGCGGAATCCTCCTGCTCCGAGGGCGGAATCCTCCTACCCTCAATATGATGCAATGTGCATACGAATGCAACATGATGCAATAATAACCCATCACCAGCGCGGGACTCTCATCGACAGCTGGAAAGTATATACGAACTCACAACCAAAGTACAATACCCAGATTCTCAATGCAATATCAATAACAGGACATAATATATAATATAGAATATAAATCCAAAGCTAAGGCGTAATAAGTACGCCTATCGGCAGCTACACACGTAAGGAATACGTGGTAGAAAATCCACGAGGCCAGGTGCCTCCAAAGAAATGGATATAAACACTTACCTCTCTCAAAAGTTAGCATTGTGACCAACAACCGCGTTATTCTTTGAATTCATTGCCAAATGATCCCACTGTGATCAATAAGCAGAAAAATATATCACATTAGGCTAAAGGCTTCATTCCTCACATTTTAGGGCAATCCAGGTAGGAACCTGATACCCTATTCGCATACGCAATACGCAGGCCAGACCTATATACAGGGTTTAAGTCCACATAACCAAATCCCAAATAAATTATATTTATAAATTGCCCATAACTCACTGAGCACGAATACATAATCAATTTCATTATCGGGGTCCATTTGACCCTTTAAACTATCAATTTACGTCATTAGGGCGATGTCTAATATTCCTATTTTTACCGCAAAAATATATTTAAACACACGTAATAAACTCAAATAATATATTAGGATCATTACCTGAATGTTCTGGGGTGAAAATACTATTTTTCTCCGGCCCCTTTTCTCATTTTCTGACATTTTTCCACTGTGTATTTTCTGTTTCTTCGCGTTTCTCCATTTCTGTACGTTTCTCGCATCCTTTGCTCCTTCTGATCTTATGTACTACTAATATCACCTTGTCCTTAGCTTAAAGCTAAGGACAACCCACCGCCCATATTTTGTTTTTCTTTTTTTTTTTGTCCTTTTGTTCTTTTTCTTTTTCTTTTATTTTGTTTTCGCGACAAAAATTAAAACGGTATCCTGTGATATTCGAAATAATTCCAACTTTTGCATACAAGTTATACAAAATATATGTAACATACTCACGAAGGCGGATTTCAAATCGGACTCCCGAAACTCAAAATGCGAATTTAAATGGAAAAGAAATCAAATTATTTAACTTTCGGCATTTTAGCGGAAACTAGCCGAACAACATCGAAATTCACTTTCGAAAATTTACAAAAATCACAAATAATCATACGAACCTACCGGTGCTTTCGGATTTCGAATCGGAGCTCATTCGGCAAAAACCGAGCTCGAAAATCTCTTTTTAATATTTATCGCTAATAAAACTGAAACCTTCTTCCGATGCCTACCAAACGAGGTCTGATTTAGCTCAAATTTTAGAGACAGGTCCTAATGGACATTACGAATATTTTAAAATTATCGACACGCCAATCGGAGTCCTAACTTCCGAAACGACTGACCGAGGTCGTTTCAAAAGCTAACTCACGAGATGTAAGTGTTCAGATGTACTATGATTTGATTCTGAGTTAGGGCATTGTATTGCAATTTGCATATTTCATTTGATTTTAATTATGTTATCTCGCTAG
This sequence comes from Petunia x hybrida, assembly GCA_037355625.1. Lineage (NCBI taxonomy): Eukaryota > Viridiplantae > Streptophyta > Magnoliopsida > Solanales > Solanaceae > Petunia > Petunia x hybrida. Next base: position 637,537 of record JBBBVM010000052.1, on the reverse strand, counting down.
AAGCAATATTTATTTGTTCCTTATTAACTTTGCCAATGGTTTGATGCCTCTAATTTGGTCACTGCTATGAATTTAAGAGTTCAATATCTCTTATCTGTATTTTTGATATTCGCTTAACTTGAGCAGTATATTGGGAAAATTTTGGTTCCGCTTATAAAGAAGTTGCATTCTGTGTTCATGCAGACGCTGAATAATTCCCCTAATCCGGAAGGAATGATATTTTCTTTATTTAGAAACAACTAGACACAATGCAGAAACATGAAACATCACTGAAAAATCGTTGAGACAACTTGAAACAGCTGCTGAAACAGTTTGATACGGTCTGAAACGGCGTTGAAACAATATATGATACAGTCTGAAACAATATGATACAACTGTTGAAACAGTCTGATACGGTCTGAAACGGCGTTGAAACAGTATGATACATTCTAAAACATCATTGAAACAGTATGATACAGCTGTTGAAACAATATGATACGATCTGAAACGACGTTAAAACAATATGATACAATCTAAAACGGTTATGATACAGTCTGAAACGGCGTTGGAACAGTATGATACAGTCTGAAACGGCATTGGAACAGTATGATATAGTCTGAAACAGCTAGTGAAAAAGTCTGAAACAAAATGTAAAAAATAATGTAGAAAAATACAAAAAAAAAAAAAAATGAAATAGTTTAGAAACAGTAAGAAACAACGCACAAACGGGATGAAATAATGCTGAAATAGTCTAGAAACAACTAGATACAGTCTAGAAATAGTTAGTTACGGTGCAAAACAACCTGAAACGAAGCAGAAACAGTTAGATGCAATGCTGAAATAACCTGAAACAGTGTAGATACAGTTAGATACGGAGCAAAAATAGTGCAGATACAACGAGATACAACACTGAAAGAGTTTGAAATAGCTAATGAAAAAGTCTGAAATAAAATGTAAAAAATAATGTGAAACAATGCAAAAAGGTGAAATAGCTTAGATTCAATGAGAAACAACGCACTAATGGGATGAAACAATGCTGAAATAGTCTAAAAACAACCAGATACAGTCTACAAATAGCTAGATACGGAGCAAAACAAACTGAAACAGTGCAGAAATAGTTAGATACAATATTGAAACAACTTGAAACATCATAGATACAGCGCTGAAACAACGAGATATAGTGCTGAAACGGTCTAAAATTGGGAGGAGGAAAAGTAAAATTTGAGAAAATTGTGGGAGGAAAAGTAAAATTGGGGGAAATGGGAGGAGAAAAAGTGAAATTGGGGGAAATAGGAAGGAAGAATGTGAGGTTTTGCTATGTTATGCTGTCTTTTCTATATTTTGTAATTAATTTTTCCTTTCCTCTATATTGAGTAATTTTTCTAAAATATATGTTTTGTAAATAACTTCTAAAGTTGTACTTTTATGTAAAAAATTCCTTAAATTAATAAAATTCTATAGCAGAGCCCGCTCATTCACTGAGCTGCAGGTTCAGCAACTATATATTTTAGATGAAATGAAAGCAACTTTCATCGTTCAAGTGACATGATTCCTCATTTGGCTCATCGTTCACGCGAAAGTACCTAACAAAAGCAAATGAATTAGTCGATGAACAAATTGTTCAATTTGCTTAAGACAATCGAAAGAAAAAAAATATATATATAACTATATGGGATTTGCTAACCTACTACATGAGTGTAGTAGGTTAGCAATGTACCCATTTTTTAATGGACCAAAATAACCTTACTATCTCATGACAACACATTAAACATGGGGACATTTTTGTCTTTTACGAAATTCCTTCCCTCTTTGCAATTCTTACTCGACACAAGACTCCAGCAAGAACAATCCAAGCTTCATCTCCCAACAGTATCCAGATTTTTCTCCCTTTTCGTTCTTGTTATTGTTAGCTAGTACTCTAGTTTAATTTATTAGATGTAATATTTCAACTAAAAGAAAAATAAAAACTAGAGAACTAAGCTGCCTCCATTAAGCAGCAACTTGTTATATGTTGGACAGAAAATGCAAATGTAACGTGATTAAATAAAATATTAGTTTCTCGTGTTTATGAATTTTCCTATTTACTCCAGATATCAAGGTAATCTTTCATATGGTTAGCAAGCAAATTGAGCTGAAAGCAGCGATTTGTGCCACTTCCTTTTATGAGGTTTCCTCTTTCAATTTTTCTTTTGATTTATAAACATGGAAGAGAATGGAGTGGAGAGAGAATGATGAAGGAGCAGAATTAGCCCGAAAGAAATGAGAGGAGGTGAATTGGCTGGACCAGTCGCAGATGGGTGATTTGTGAAGAAGAGGAACAAAGATGGTGGCGGGTATTTGCATTTTTATCGAAAAGACCGAAAAGCCCCTGCTATTAAAAAGAAAAGAATGTGGTTAAAAGGTTATTTTGGTCAACTAGTTAACTTTCTACGCCCGTGTAGTCGGTTAGCAAAATCCATATATATATATATATATATATATATATATGTATGTATGTATAGTTAGTTACAAAGGATATTTGAGTTATGGATAATAATAAATACAGTAGCTTAAATGTGTTTTAATTTATTTTTTGCTTTTTTCTTGGCCAAATGCGCGGACCTTTACCGTTACAACCACTTAGAATTGCACATCCCTTTATAGATGTTGGCTGCTTTGCCATCTTCGGAACATTGGGATTGAAATTCAATCCAAGGAAACCTACTTTCAGTACTTGCCCCTTTTGTTCTTAAATTAAAATCTTTTATTTATTTTTTTCCCTTTGTTGCTCAACATCAAACCAAAGTCTGAATTTAGATTAAATTTGAGCCCGATGTCATACTTTTGGTTTGAATTTGTTTCATTTTCATATAAAAAAAATTTAATTGGGTGAACTTCACGCCATAGATATTCAACTTGTGCGGATGGTTTGAGAGTTGGTGGCTACACTTACAAATAATCTATAAAAAGTTCTTAAAAATTAAAAGACATGAAAAAAAATGACTGCCTATTTAAATATTTACTTTTTTTCCTGAATGGACTATAGATGTAGATTAATTTGGTTTAGAAAAATACGATAAAAGTCATGTACCAGAAAATTTAACAAAGAAAAAGATAAAAAAGGATATCCCTTCAATTTTGTCACAGTAGCGATGACCTCTATTGCAATTTGGAGTGTTACGTTTATATCCCTTTGTTGATTCTTTTGCCACCAAAATAATAAAACATTTTTTTGGTGCATTAATTATCTATTTATAATAATAATAATAATAATAATAATAATAATAATAATATGCCTAATATTATTCTATAAGTGATCTAAAAAGAGTGTGATGTACGCATACCTTACCTTATTAAAATGGAGAGGCTATATCCGATAAACGATCGGCTAAAAATGACATTTTTTAAAACAAGTTTGAAAAGAAAAAACAATATAAAAATACCATTGTAAAGAAAAATGCTGACATAAAAACTATATATAACCTAGGTAAGCAATAGATATCACACATCAATAGCAATAAAGACGAAGAATAAGATATAAATAGTATATATTCAAATAAACTGACACTAATATGACATAAATCTATTGATTACAATCTAACGTAATCATCAATGATAATTGTCGACCTCCACGTTTTTCTATCTAGGTTCATGTTTGTGGTGATCTGAAGATGAGTCATAAATTGCCCTACTATTGTTTTATGCTATTTACTTCTCTGTCATTATCCAAATTGCCGCGGCAAACAAGTTTATTATTCTACCTTTGTAAATTATGAACATAACTGTAATAAAAAAAATTGTATATAAATTAGACGCTACCAATGTTTTAAAAGGAGTGTGAGGTGAGACGTTTTTTCTGATATCGGGCGAGGCGTAAGCCCCAAGGATCAATAATTTTTTATAATTTATATATTAATATTATTGATATAAATATTTCTTAAAAATATAAATCACATAAAAGGTTAATATTTAGTAGAAATTCTATAAAGTTAAAATAATATGTAAGGTTAAGTATAAAAAATTATGTAGGAATAATAAATAATAGAAAAGTTTGAGAATTTAATTAGCAAGTTGAAACTTGAGTAATGCTTTAAATAAAAGATTTATTGAGAAATATTTTTTTCATTCAACATTATTTTTGGAACTTATGCCTCAAAATTTGTCCAACGCCTAAGCTTACACCCCAATATGCCGCAAAATTGTGGGGCTTAAGCCCCTTTCAGATCTACGCCCCCATCAAAACATTCAGGTGCACATTTAATATGCCTCGCCCCGGATACTTCTGATTTTACAAGAACTATCAGCAGTATTAATTAAATCGTATAAGAAATTAATTACTTTAGAATAGTGTACAAGCTTCACTAAATTCAGAGAGTAATAATCAACAGATAACTAATGATGTGTTGTTTGATTGAAAGTCACGATTGCTGCATATTAACTTAGTATCATATTTAAATGGGATTAAAGAGATCAATACTTCTGTTCTATTTTTCAAGTTAATTCCTAAAATGGTTCAAATTATCTAAAAAATGTCATTTTCCTTTGGTTTGGGAGAAAAATGTCAATCAACTTATTCTAAGTACATTTTAAGAATTAATTTCTTCAGCGCTTAAGTTTACCGAAAAATATTGAAGTGGCATTTTGTTTAAATCTTTTTAATTAAAAATGGACCCGACAACTATTTTGAATAAAAAAATATCATATTACTTATTTATGAGAGACCTACATACTACCCGATTCAATTACCCAAAACCCAACCAAACACGTGGAATGCTTACCAAAATTTAGATTGAATTGTCTTCAATTTTTATTTTTTTGTTGATTATGTAGAAAATTTATTTTAGTAGAGTTTGTTGCTCATTTTTTGTTGACAATGATGCTCTCAAGGTTTGGTGGGACATTTCGACAACTTTTTGTTTGTTAGAAAGTTTTAACAACAACATTTCTTGTTTATAAAACTTAGGATCTCTAATTAGTACTCTCTTCAAAGAATTGAGTCGTATTAACAGTTTCTCCGGTTGTCATTTTAATTTTTCATTGTTGTTTACCTTTGGATCGTATAAAAACATGACACGGATACTTCTTCGACGCTTGTTAAATATTCTAATTCGCCAAATTTACTAGTCTTGTGCTAAAATAATGAGAATTTATACATCAAATTTTTTTAACAAATGGTTGCCTATCAAAAAGACCCGTTTTAAATAATGGGTTGGGTTTGGTAGGATAGTATGTTGGGTTGGGGTTGGTAGGATAGTATGTGGGTCTCTCATAAATAAATAAATTTGTATTTAAAAAAAAAAATAGTTATCGAGTCTACTTTTAATAAAAGGAACTAAACTAAAATGTAACTTCAGCATTATTCGGTATGCTTTAACGCACTTTTTGGGATATTGACTTTTAAAAATACACTATAAATTGAGTGATATTTTATTCCTAAACCAAAAAAAAAAAAAAAAAATATATATATATATATATATCATTTATATTAATTCAGTGATCATATTAGATATTAATTCGAGCAATTCCTAACGTACTGCATTTTGTTTAAGATTGTCAACTTGAATTTCTTAGTTATGTGGATTTGGCATATTACAGGATTGAGCTTCACCACAGATAAAAGTTTCGATTTTTTATTTATTTTTATTTTTTAAAGACTATCACGAATTTAATATCACGGGCAACCTTCAATCTTCCAAATCAACAAGTAGGTAGGTGAAGAAAATGACAAAACGTGCAAACTATTTTCTATCTCTCATTACCTTTTTTTTCAATTACTCATTACTTTTCTTAGCTATGCATATTTTTGTTCTGCCTTTTAGCTCTTGTATTTCTTGTATTAAAATATAGTATTGTTTATATTTGTGATAGCCAAGGTTTCAAGAAACATTATTTAAAGCGTTTAACAACTAAAAGATAAAGTTGGTCATCTCAAAAGTACCGATAAGATATCAAAATTTTCAAGCAAGAAACAGAAAGTTTTCAGAAAGTTTATTAATTTCACTAAGTTTAACTTGTGTTTGGAAAAGAACTAATTAACAGCATTTGTAGAAACGTGAAATTCACATTTGATCGATCAAACATGAACATGATATTAATTTGTCAAATTCCAAAACATATGGGTCCTAATCTAAATCCTGGACAAGTATGTTAAATCATTTCATAGAAAATAATGTACCAATATGAAGCACGCTTTAGAAATTAGTGGTATAATTTGATTGAGTTGTAACAGGAGTAGTTTAATATCGAAAAATGGTTAAAGTCTAAAAGGGGAAGCGGTGAAGAGGAATTGGTTGGGTTTGTTGTCTAATATTACCTGACGCATCCAAAAAGTCTGGTTTTGCCCTTAATATTTTTTTTTTTTGTTGAAACAAAAATACTTTTATTCAACCAGTGAGAATATTTACATCCACTAATTCTATTTGGACTCTTAGAATTAGATCACAAAAATAGCCTATCAACTACTCTTAGTTACATTTAAACTGACAAGTGAGAGTTGCTCAGATAGTAAGCACCCTCCACCTATATTTGGGAGCAAAAAGTGGGAGGGTCACTATTTGTTCCGAGAGAGTGGGAGGAATGGAGTTTTAAAAAAAAGTAAAAAAAAAAAAAGTTGCATTTAAACTACTCTATAGCTGGATCAACTAATAGCATAAGATTATAGAATTACAAATTAAGACCCATACATTCCTTTAACCCAACTGTTCCAGTGGTTAACTTTGAGCAGCCCAGTTACAACTCTAGCATAGATAAGAATTCAAAGTTCCTAAGGTTGTTTCCCATGTTCTTCGACTTTGTCCCAGGATATGCATTTGAATAACAATGTCTATGGTTCTCTGCTATGTTGTGGCTTTCACGCTCTGAAACCTTCTCTTTTTCCTCTCTATCATATAACTCTGGTTCTCTGATGTGCTGCAAAGATGAATTTAAGGATTTCTGCTTTTGGTTTCTTTGTGTTCACTCTACTAGCCACACACCGAACTTCCTCCACCTCCAAATGTATGTTGAGTACTGGCAGGAGAAAAACAAATGCTCGGCTGTTTCTTCAATGCTGGATGCACAAAGGACACAATCTCAAGCCACTAATATCCCCTATTTCCTGAACCTATCAACAGTTGCTAACCTATTATGTAGTGCCAACCATAAAACAAAGTGATGTCTTGGCATCATTCTCTGCATCCTGTTGAGCCCTTTCCAGGTTACCTTTTGTTACTGAGGCATGAGAGCTAAATAAGCTTTTTTTTTAATGTTAAACTTGTTGACCAGACAGTGTTGTTTCAATTCTTTATGTATGTCCTGAGATGGGAGCCACTTTCTAGCATCAAACACTTTCCTGACTAGCTAACACGCTTGTTTTGGGGTCTCTATTGTAGATAGGTCATTCCTTTTTATGTAAAAGGAATGAATCCACTGCACCCAGAGTGTTTCTTTTCTTGAGCTGACTGCCCAAAGCATTGAAATCCAGGATATGTAGTCCACCTGCAGACCTTGACATACATAATGTCTCTTAGGCTACCAGTGCTCTTTTTGATTTTTCTTCACTACCAGTCCATAAGAATGTCTTGTATATTGTGGCGATCATGTGGATAACTTTCTTTGGGATGAGGAAGATTTGTGCCCAGTTTGTTTGCATTTCAAAGAGCACACTTTTGATCAGTTGTACCCTTCCACTATAAGAGAGGAACTTGGTTGACCAACACTTAATTTTAGCTATCATCTTTTCCATAATTGGCATGCACTGTTGAATTGTGATCCTTTTTTAGGATAGGGGATACTCCCAATTACTTGAAGGGGAGTTCAACCATAGTGAAGTGTAATTTTGTAAGGATCTGCTATTTGAACTCCTGACTGACCCCTGCTATGTATAATGAACTCTTCTCTACATTAGCTTGCAGCCCAGACACCTCTGAGAAATGATTGAAGGCATTCATCATCAAGTAGATGGAAATTATATCTGCTCTACAACATATTAAGAGATCGGCTGCAAAAAAACACACATGCACAATCTGCAGCTTACTATATGTTGACATCTAATTTTGTCCCTCCCTTTGTCTATAATTGGCCATAATTTAAATTAAAAAGTGCAATTTAACTGTTTGAGCAAATTTGCATTAGAAAGCAAGCATTTACGTGTGTTATCACCTACTTATACATTATGTAGCTGATTGTGGCTATATTACGTAATTTTACATTATTTAGGCTAATCGATCAAATTGTGGTTGTTTATGCGATTTAGTGCATTTATAGCATTTAATAAATATTTGTGGCTATTTATATTTTTAATTTCGATTGCTTTCTTATGTGCATCTTTTATATATACGTATATATTTTCATTCAGCACCTTTAATTAAATACCGGCATAATTATAGTATTCATGTCCAATTTTCTTATAACTTTTCATTCATTTTTCGAATTCAAAATCTCTTCCAAAAATTTATTATTTTATTTATTTATTATTAAATTACGTTCATTTTGAACCTAGATCCAATATCGAACAAAATACATTTCCCATAATTCTTAATTATTTTGAATAAAAATTCCAAAACAAATTTCCTTTCTTACACTTCCCAATATCAGACACCAAAGATCGAGCTCCATTCCCTCAATCTACTCCTAAAATCATCAGAATCACTCTCCCTAATTTCTATCACTTACCCAACGTATCTCTCCTCCCCCACCCATATACATACACCCCTACAATACACACCATAGACACGAACACACACAGGGGGTGACGAAAAAACCCCTCATCATCTCTATTATTCTCCCACACACACACACCATCAGAACCACCAACCCCCTTCTCACTCGATTACACAGTACTGCCCACACCATAACAGATACACTCTCAGCACACCATCTTTATCCACCTCTCACCCTCTCTATTACACAGAACAAAGAAATCTACAAATACATACATCCACCAATGAACAGATCCAAAATACAAACACAGACCATATAAAAATCACACTAGAGAAACAGATCCACAAACGGAGAGAAGAGGGTTAGGGAAGCAGTTGCTGATCCAAAGAAGTAAAAACGGAGGGGAGAACATGGCGGGACAGTGGTGAAAACCACCATCACCATCGAAACTTTCACCGGAAAATTCGAAGCAGAAGGCGTAGTGGCGACGGCGTTAAATCGCCGAGCATCTGTGAAAAACCCCCATCATTGGGAAACCAATTTTTAACCTCTGTCTTCGTTGATTTGACGCTGAAACTGAAAGAAAAAGGTTCGAGGGTGAGGTAGAAGCGACATCGGGGTTACTGCCACCGGTAGTCGCTCCCTTTTCCCTCCGAATTTACGGCTCGTCTCACCGGAGTTTGCCGGAATCCTTTCTCCAGCCGCTACTGCTGATTGATGCGGCATTAATTGTTTTTATGCTCTTTGTATTCTTGGTCTCCTGTTGCTAACTAATTTTGGTCGATTTTACAGAATCAATTGGTTCATATTTGAGTTGTTTTGGCTTTGTCGTTGCCTCACCAGTTTGGTTACACTTGTTAAATTTGTGTGTAGCCAACCTTGTTTCGAGCTGCTTTGCCTGTTACTGCTACTGTTGACACCCAATTTTGTCCCGAATTTTTTCAAATTTAATAAATTATGATAATATTTTATAATTGAGGTTAATTTGAAAATTAAATTAAATAACGACAATAAAAGATGATCAATTGAAGTTTCAAAGAAAAGCGCTAAATTTGCAAAATCCCACCAATTTTAACCCACTCGTGCAACCCATTTACTTTTTTTAATTAATTCCAAAATTGTGGCCAAATCCGCTCCCCCCTAAGCACTAGCCTATTTGTGCAAATCCTCTACCTATATATACCCTTAAACCCTAGCCCCCATGGAGGATTTTCAATGATCTTCTTCACAATTCCCCTCTTCATTATTCCAACCCTACAAAAATCAGATCTCAAAATAAGAGGTAAATGAGCCTATTCTCTAAGTGACTGCCCACAAAATTAAATCTTCGTTTCATGTATCTACCAATTACCACTGCAAACTTTTTCTACTTCAAGTTCTTATGGTGAAGGTACTATAAATAATCATTGTGAAAAGAAATAGCGTAACAACTCTAGACAGAAAGAATAAGGCAACAGAGGAAGTTGGAGTTCTTTAATGGTGGTTGCCCCCTCTCTTGCCTATTATTTCACTAAAAATTAAACCACCATTTATCCTTTAAAGGGTCGTTTGGTTAAAGTTGCACACACAACACTATTCATCTCGCACACATTACAACCAATCTATCAGCCCCCTCATTCTTATTCATCTCCTTAAAAAAAACTCCCTCATCATCTCTCCCATAACACACATACAATACACATCATCAGATCCACTTACCCCACTCCATCTTCATGTTCCCACTACACAAAACCCACAACACGGACCACACAAAAAATAAAAAATCAGATCCAAAAAACCCACACACAAACAGATCGGGATTCATGCAAGTTTCTGGATTTTTGTTGTGTTTGTTCCTGACTGGTATTAGGAGAAGGGAGAGTGGTAGCGACGCCATGATTTGGGTGTCGCTCCTCTTCTTTGTGTTGCTGTCGTTCTGTTTACTATAACCCTTGTTGCTTAAGCCGGAAAATTGATCTCCGGTGACTCTCTCTTTATTTTTTCTGTTCGGTTATAGGAAAAGTTCTGCTGGTGTTGGCCCAAGTTGGTTCATTGGCTGGTGTTACTTTTGGATTTTTCCTCTATTCATTTGGTTGATTCTTGACTGAAACGGGAAAGAGAAAGGGTTGCAGCGATGCCACCATCGAAAATGGGTTGGCTGTCGCTCCTCTTCCTCTGTGTTACTGCTGCATAGACCACCAGAATTTGGTTGAGTTTCGACTAATGGTGTTCCCGCTGGTCTCTAGGCCCTGTTGGTTCTGGGTTTCGATTTGATCTATTTCTGCTACCATGTTATTCTCCAAGTTGTTTGGTTTATTTCTGAGTGATGTTGGGATTAATTATCCCCTGTTCGATTCCTTATGTTGCTTTTAGCAGTTGATATGTCCCATTCAATTTTTGTATTTGACACTGAAATTGGCTAAAATTTAATTTGACACTGAAATTGACTAATTGTTTGCTTCCGTGGAAATTCAGATTGTGGGATATCACTTCACTGTCCAAATTGGACTGATATTGAACCGATACTACATTGGCCAATGAAAAAAATACATATGCACGTATTGACGCCTCGGGATCGATTTGAACATAATACTACACTTGAACCGTCCCGTTCCCGTGTCCCTAAAGCAAAAGGCGATGATGAATGTATGCATTTGAGGCAAAACAAGTCGAATAGAGTGGTGGGTTTGGTACTTGGCATGGCAACCGGCCCGGGCTCCGTGTTTGCAACCGTACCAAATCCCGAGCCTTTATTCGACGCGCCATACAAACCTGAGCCTAAATTTTGCAAAAAACAAACCCCCTTTCTATTATTATTATTATTTTATTATTATTATTATTATTATTATTATTATTATTATTACTTTATTACTTTATTACTAGTATTTTATTTTCAATAATTATTACACTTTATTATCGTACTAATCCAGTTTAATTTTCATATTTTTTTGTGAGGTACATCTTGGCACGAACAACTTGGGGACGCGTTTGGCTAACCTGCAAATATGGATATACATTGACTCGGGCTCGAACATTCAAGAAATAAGACTTAGGAATTTTAGAAAAATTCAAGGCTCCCACGAGTTGATCAATTTCCCGGGTTCTATCTTTAACTTTGCATTTCTTTCCTTAGATATTTATGCAAATAAATGTGTAAAATATTTTAATTATCAATAATATGTAATTGTTTTTATATTGCCTTACTTTATGTTCATCGTCTTTTATTGTGAAGTCGTTATTTAATTTATTGCAAATTGGGGTCGTCTTAGCAAATGCGTGCAAGTAAAATATATATTTTGTAAATAAGCTTTTTTTTAATTGATTATTATTATTATTATTATTATTATTATTAGTATTATTATTAGTATTATTATTCAAATAATTCTTTCGAAAGAAAAGCGCACTTGTAAATATTTGAAAACCTGTCGGATTAACCGTATTTTACGGAATTTTGGAAGTGCCTTAAAAACCTTCTTCCGAAATTAATAAAACCTCTTACCTTTAGAATCTCTGAAAGAAATACCGTCTTTTTATAAAAACGGAGTTTTTGCATGCATTTGCTAATTTGGTTCCTTGTTTTCCTTAAATTGGGTGGCGACTCCAAAAGAGTTAGTCCATCCTGTCGATATTCCGGAATTTATCTTTTTCGGGGTAATTTTTGGGGTTCAACAGCATGGCGACTCTGCTGGGGAGCAATAAAGGTTTTGACCATAAAGGTTTCCAATTATTTGCAACTAGCATGCCTAATTTATTCTGCTTTATTATATCCGTTTGTTTGTGTGCCACGAAAAGCATGTCACTACACTCTTATTTGCGCACATATAAACTGGCATTCCGTTCATATTTCCCCCACTCGTGGGAACCTCTTGCATTCTCGCTCAAATATCCGTGAGGTACGCTCATGCGTATCCGCACTTTCTTCCACTAAAGCACCCTGTGACAAGTTGGTACACCGGCGGTTGTCGTGGGAGTAATTCGACTGCGAGGCCGCTTGCCACTCACCTGTTAGCCTCAACTGTTAACCCACTCTTAGACGGAGCTTTAGGAGCATGCATGCGTTTACACCTTAGTCTGGACCCGGTCTTTGATACCGTTTCCAGGAATTAAGAAACCGCCCTTTTGTCAACGGGTTCTTGAAATCCAACGACAATGCATATTATGTGCTGTGTGATAACGAATCCTCAGTCCTAACCATGTTTTGAGCAAAATCAGATTTGGAATTTTGTCTCCTATGTTGTCTTTTAGGTCAGAAAATGGAAGAATTTAGCAGAATTGAGATCATAGACAGAATTGCAGTCCGGGGAACGTTAGGCGGATTTGGTTAGTTTGTGTTTTGGAGATGGCCTGGTGTAGTGAGATCTAAGAGGCGAAGCCCCTGGTGTCTTTAAAAGGATCAGTGGGGTCCCTCTCGTGAATGGCTTTGCGTGTGTGCAGGCCTATGTTGATTATCCAGCTGCAACTTTATAAAATTGAAGTATGCTTGTCGCATACTAGGAGAGCGAAGCCCCTGTGTCTTTGAATGACCAGTGGGGTCCCTCCTTGAAGACCAGTGCGGTCTTGGCTACCTAGGAATCTGAGAGGCTTGATTAAAGCCGAGGACCAGTGAGGAGCCCTATGCACAAGGTCGGTGAGCCTTGCAAAATCTAGGAAGCTGAGAGGCTTGTCTAAAGCCGAGGACCGGTGAGGTTTTATTTTGAAAGGCCAATTGGCGCCTTTTGTGATTTGCAGTCTGGTATTGTGAAGGCAGTTGGAAATCTCACCCCTAGATGTTGTGAAATAATTGGGAGTTGTGCTTGGAGGAGCGTTGATGTTTGCAAAAGATAGGGTGGATTGTTTCAGGTTTTAGGCATTTGGGTTTAAATTTTGTGCAGATGTTGTGGAGAGCATGAGTTGTGTTAAAATTTCGAGTTGACACCAACTTTTGGAAGTTAGTTGGGATAACGGAATTGCAGTGTCAAGGCGGAGAGATGATTGTTATCGATTAATATTATTATTTATTGCCTACTCTAAGTCTGAATTGCTTACAACTGGCTTGAACTATTTTTCGTTACCACTTGTTTGCGCGTTTAGGCTTACCTCTAGCACAAAGAGGCACCTTGCAGGGTAGGACGCGTTCGCATTTTATTTACGCTCAACTAATTGTGATTGCGACATGTCAACGTGCTTAAATGCAAAAGCGCTACGTGATGCGCGCTACTTGCTTATGTGCAACCTCATGAATGACATGCAAACTATCTTAGTTACCCTTTGAGAGGTTTCTTTTATTTTGTTTATTTCTCTAGCAAATGTTAGATTTGTGAAGTGGCTGACCATTTACCATGCAAGGGATTCGAGATTTGATTGATGGTAGACGCTCTTATTCGTGAATGATGTAGCACCATAAGCTAATGTCAATGTTTGAAAGAACTTGGCAATTGAACTTAGTAGCATTATTTTCAATTTTAATTCAAATTGAGGCCCTGAATTGCATTGTACTTTAAAGTTTATGTTAATCTGAATCAACTCATTTTGAATTTATGAAAGTTGAAATAAAATGTATCGCATTTTATAATATTATTTACGCTTGCATTTGTTTCTGTTTCAAAATTAAAATTGATAAACCTGCCAAAGCTTTGCTTGTGATGTATGGCAAAACAACTGAACAATTTGAAAACGATGCACTGAAATTTATTGTCTGCGCTCTTTAGATATCGCACTATCTGTTAGAACTTCAACTGGGGCAGCTTTTATTTGTTGGTATATGGTGTTGAAGCAGTGATGCAGAACTACGCACGGTCTAATTCCCAAGGAGGGATACGTAGGCTCCCCCATCGGGCTCGACCCTTTAGCATTTAAACTTTCATTTTTCCCCAAGAAGGACAACTGGGGCAATTTTTGCAAAACGAGTTAGGGATGCGGAAGATTATAACTGAGGCAGAATTTTGCAAGAAGCGGCGTTGGTTGTTAAAGATGAGTTGGCAAGAACTCTATAATGGGCTAAGTGAACAATGCAATGTTCAAGGCAAAGGACGTTCAGTTTGTTTTAAAATATGTTACAAGTTTAAGTCAAGGCAAAAAATTTCAAAATGCATCTTTGACTTCATTTGCATGCTTATTTCACTCGCTATATTGCATTAAAATATTTTATCTTGCCTCTATTTTTCAAAATCTATGCTATTTGAGTTCATGAGCCAAGTTTCTGAAAGCAATTCACAAATCCAAGTCCAATGAAGACGAGGAAGCAGCAGAAGCAACAAGATCGGGATGAAGTCTGCACAAATCAAACGTTTTCCCCTCCCTTCTCAAAACTAACAACTTTTCTTTGAGAGCAGGGACATTTAGACCCGCAACTGAAGATATACATCTTAGCAAGTCAATCTCCAAGATTCTCATCGCTAGGATTGCAATGATATTTGGATAAAGCTCGTGCTTCATGACCCGATGCTTTTCCAATTTGCCGAAAGGCGGCATTTCTATTTCCCATAACTCTTGTAAATTATCAAGAATATCTATTTCATTTCCTTTCCCTTTATGAGACCACTTACTAACGTTCCATTTCTTTTACAGATATTGCCAATCCTGGAGGCTTACTTTATTTTGTAGTCAAGACCATTCCTCCGTGGAAGAGTTCAAAGAGTATCATGTATTCATGCTTTCGAGAAGCGTCGTTATATCTCACGCTTTCGATAAGCATCTTTGTATTCTCACGCTTCCGGTAAGCGTCCTTTATGTGTTCACGCTTCCGGTAAGCGTCTTTATGTGTTCACACTTCCGGTAAGCGTCTTTATGTGTTCACACTTTCGGTAAGCGTCTTTATATCTCACGCTTTCGATAAGCGTCTTTGTATTTCACGCTTCCGGTAAGTGTCTTTATGTGTTCACACTTTCGATAAGCGTCTTTATGTGTTCACGCTTCCGGTAAGCGTCTTTATGTGTTCACGCTTTCGATAAGCGTCTTTATTTATCGCTTACGGTAAGCGTACTTATGTATTTACGCTTTCGATAAGCGTCTTTATATTTCACGCTTTCGGTAAGCATCTTTATGTGTTTACGCTTTCGATAAGCGTCTTTATTTCACGCTTCCAGTAAGCGTCTTTATGTGTTTACGCTTTCGATAAGCGTCTTTATATTTCATGATTCCGGTAAGCGTCTTTATGTGTTTACGCTTCCGGTAAGCGTCTTTATGAGTTTACGCTTTCTATAAGCGTCTTTATATTTCACATACATATTTTAATAGCCTTACGTCGCTAATAAGTTTGTTAAGACATGCAGGATAATGTGAATATTCCGGACGTATTACAATCCGAGATTGCATTCAAATTGACTCCTCATAACTTAAAGCATTATGCTTTGTCATGAGTTATAGCCGAACATGCGGCTTTTCTACCCCTATGACTTTCATTCCTAACAGGCGACAAAGCCGAGGCTTGTTTTGTGTTTTCAAAACTAAGCCAAATAGGGCATCACTTTGTTTCGAGTGATAATCCGCACAAGGCCATCCTTGCCAGATTGTCTCGCCAATTG
Organism: Petunia x hybrida; assembly: GCA_037355625.1. Lineage (NCBI taxonomy): Eukaryota > Viridiplantae > Streptophyta > Magnoliopsida > Solanales > Solanaceae > Petunia > Petunia x hybrida. The sequence goes on along the minus strand of JBBBVM010000052.1, from coordinate 621,458 downwards.
ATTTATCAATGGCTATCACACTGACTATATTTCTGCATTACCTTGCTTTGCACTTGCTTTGAATTATGTCTTCGCACTTGCTTTAAAATTAACGCCTTACTTTACTCTTTCAAGTTGACCATCGGCTACGAGGATTCCATTTGTTGGACTATCTCGCCTATTCATTAGCCAAATGGCTCTTGCATTGCTCTACATTCCCGCACTGCATTTCTTTGCACTTGCTTTAAATTATGTCGTCGCACTTGCTTTAAAATTGATGCCTTGCTTAACGTTTTTCAGGTTGACCACCAGGCGGGGCTTCTCTCTTGTTGGACTTTCACGCCTGTTGATTCGCTAAATCGCTTTTGCGTTGCTTTACATTTCACGCTAAATTGCTTTGCACTTGCTTTCAATTATGCCTTTGCACTTGCTTTATATTATGAATTGCTTTACTTTTAGTTTAACAGGTCAGCCCTGAGACCCTCCTTGCTTTGTGCCGGATCGGATCACCAAGTGATTTGTAGACAATCAATTTCAAGACCCTCCTTGCTGCGTGCCCGACCGGCTTGCCAGTTGATTTGTCAAGATGTTCAAATTGCCTTGCACTTGCTTTCAATTATGACTGCGCACTTGCTTTATGTTATGACTTGCTTTACTTTTAGTTTAACGAGTTAACAGGTCAGCCCTGAGACCCTCTTTGCTTTGTGCCGGATCGGATCACCAGCTGATTTGTAGGCAATCAACCCCAAGACCCTCCTTGCTTCATTCCCGACCGGCTTGCCAGTTGATTTGTCAAGATTGTTGAAAATGCTTTGCACTATGCCTTCGCATTTGCTTTATTGCTTCGCCAGTGGATGGGAAGACAATTTATCAAAGATATTGCAGCTTGCACTTACAAATTACGTCATGCCTACCATAAGCAATCGAGGGCCTTATTATGAGTCTATCGTGAGCAAGCGAAGACTTCATTAGCATTGAAGTCTACCATAAGCAATTGGAGGCCTTATTCTAAAGCCTATCATAAGCAATTGAAGGCTCTTTTGTTATTCATCCTGCCGTAAGCAATCGGAGGTTTTATTATCAAGTCTATCGTGAGCAAGCGAAGACTTCATTAGCATTGAAGCCTACCATAAGCAATTGGAGGCCTTATTCTGAAGCCTATCATAAGCAATTGAAGGCTCTTTTGTTATTGATCCTACCGTAAGCAATCAGAGGTTTTATTATCAAGTCTATCGTGAGCAAGCGAAGACTTCATTAGCATTGAAGCCTACCATAAGCAATTGGAGGCCTTATTCTGAAGCCTATCATAAGCAATTGAAGGCTCTTTTGTTATTGATCCTACCGTAAGCAATCGGGGGTTTTATTATCAAGTCTATTTGTGAGCAAGTGAAGACTTCATTAGCATTGAAGCCTACCATAAGTAATTGGAGGCTTTATTTTGAAGCCTATCATAAGCAATTGAAGGCTCTTTTGTTATTGATCCTACCGTAAGCAATCGGGGGTCTTATTATCAAGTCTATCGTGAGCAAGCGAGGACATCATTATCATTTGAAGCCTGCCATAAGCAATTGGAGGCATTATTCTGAAGCCTATCATAGGCAATTGAAGGCTCTTTTGTTATTGATCCCACCAATAAGGATCAACCTAGAGGTTCTCCGGGCGGAGCGCCTCGTCAGTTGATTGAAGGAAGAGCTTTTGATGATATCACCACCCGCATTTACAATTTTGTTATCGCTTTATTTATTTCTTATCCTAATTATTACAGTTTATTAGCAGTTGCATGCTTACCGCTTGTTGAGATTATTATAGGATTTTTAGCAGCACCGTAGCAGCATTTGGAGCATAACATGGAGCTTTTCTTAGCAATGAACCAGGAAAATCGCTGATATGAGCTAGACTCATCAACAAAGACTTGAAGAATCGCACCCGCATAAGTCATCAACCCTAGAGGTGATGGATATAAATTATTCATGTATTTTTAATATGAAAAATAAATATTTTAAAATAATACATGAATATTTATATCATATCCTCGCATATTTTCTAATAATTCTTTAAAGGAAAAAGAAATACTTGGAAAAGAAAAAAAATAAAAATAAAGAAGCTTGAAAAGAGAAGCCACTTTTGCCAAAGTAATTTTGTTTGCGAGATTTCTAGCAAGGAAAGAAGTAAAGTCACTTTGGGCAAACAAACTCCAAAATAGCAAATGTGGAATTAGCATGTGGGAAATAGAAGACTTTGGTCTTCCACTTTTGCCAAAGTAAATTGAAGAATGCTAGCACATGGATAAGAATGAAGAAAAAGTCATATTTGTCAAAGTAGCAACTAAATTGGGAATGTACATGAGATTTGAAGGAAGAAAAAGCTACTTTGTTCTCCACTTTTGCCAAAGTAAATTGAAGAATGCTAGAACATGGGATGTGAAGGTAGAAAACTACATTGCCATCTACATTTGCCTAAGTGAGAGCTAGCACATGAAATTTGAAGAGAAAGAGATATTATTTGGGCAATTTATATCTCACTTTGCCATAAGTGAGGAGTCATCTTTGGCTATAAATAGCCACTCTCTCTTGTGTAGAAAAAAAAAGCTTTTTTTATCCATTGTAACTATTTTCTTCTTTTCTCTCTAGCAAGACAAGAATTATTCTTGGTCTCTCTCTTCTTCTCTTTGTAGTGAAAATATTTTTAGTCTTTTTAAATTCCCTTTTAGTTTTTGTTACTCCATAATGGAGTAATCTCTTTTGTTGGGATAGTTGATGAAGCTTGATATATTTATAATATTATCTCAATTTTAAAGCATACTTGGCTTGAAACTTTCAATTTGATTTCATATTGTGCTAGAATGATATTTTTTACTTAACAAGTATTATCACATCTATGTATTTTATGTCTAAGTTATTGATATATTAATTTTGTAATTCTCAAAGAGCAAAATTAATATATAAATAACCGATGAATAAAATAATAGTGTGAAAGTAATTTTTAGTAATTTATCATTCCAAATCCGTAATCTTGATTACCTCAATTTTAATTCTCACGGAGGAATTGTTGTAAGAAATATTATTGATTTTTGGTGAAAATATTCTCACGAAGTTTTTACTACTTTTTAGCACAATTCAAGCAAGAAAATTATTTCGGTTTAATCGTCACTAGTTTTAACTCAATTGATTTTACATAACCTCACAGAGTGTTTTATTAATTGATTATTTCTTAGTGAGCAAAACATAATTGAATTAGCAATAAGCAATTATTCTTTAGAGAAATACGTGTTACAAAATTGAGATTTTATTATAAATATTATCAAGTGAATTCAATGATTCCCAACTCTTTTAAAATTTGATATCTTTCGAAAATTGTCTTGTTTAGTTAAAGTAAATTAAACTTAAAAATCTCAACTTTCATCAGCTTGATTCTCTCAAATAGTAAACAAAATATTCCAAGTCTGTAGCATAGAATATCCAATCTCTGTGGGACGATATCTTAAACTATACTATAATTTGACAAGCACGAGCAGGAATACCCTATACACTTTGGACTCGTCAAGAGGTAAGTCTCTTGTTAACCCTGAGTCTGAGGTTTGAGATTGAAAACAAGATGGCTCAGTTATCAAGATGCAGTGGAAGCTATGTCCGTGTAAACCCCTCTTTATGGGTGTGTTGTCGACCACATTTTCATAACTTGGGTGATTACAAGCCTCTTTTCCCCCGCTTGAGTAGTCGTTATTATCTCGTCTTTGATTTTCAAATCGCGTCGAACTACATACGGCCTGATTCTCTTTCAGCCCGAAATATGTAGGCAACTCGGAAACCAAAGTTCGGCCATGTCTATAAGCCTCGCATTTTGATCCCAGGAATCAGAGTCTTGGCTTTACCGTGACAAAATTGGCTTTCACGTCAACTTTCTTTACCCTGAAAACTCTTTCAACCTTTTCGGGTAAAGAAGGGCAGCTGTTGACACCCAATTTTGTTTCGAATTTTTTCAAATTTAATAAATTATGGTAATATTTTATAATTGAGGTTAATTTAAAAATTAAATTAAATAATGACAATAAAAGATGATCAATTGAAGTTTCGAAGAAAAGCGCTAAATTTGAAAAATCCCACCAATTTTAACCGACTCGTGCAACCCATTCAATTTTTTTTAATTAATTCCAAAATTGTGGCCAAATCCGCTCCCCCCTAAGCACTAGCCTATTTGTGCAAATCCTCTACCTATATATACCCTTAAACCCTAGCCCCCATGGAGGATTTTCAATGATCTTCTTCACAATTCCCCTCTTCATTATTCCAACCCTACAAAAATCAGATCTTAAAATAAGAGGTAAAGGAGCCTATTCTCTAAGTGACTGCCCACAAAATTAAATCTTCGTTTCATGTATCTACCAATTACCACTGCAAACTTTTTCTACTTCAAGTTCTTATGGTGAAGGTACTATAAATAATCATTGTGAAAAGAAATAGCGTAACAACTCTAGACAGAAAAAATAAGGCAACAGAGGAAGTTGGAGTTCTTTAATGGTGGTTGCCCCCTCTCTTGCCTATGATTTCACTAAAAATTAAACCACCATTTATCCTTTAAAGGGTCGTTTGGTTAAAGCTGCACACACAACACTATTCATCTTGCACACATTACAACCAATCTATCAGCCCCCTCATTCTTATTCATCTCCTTAAAAAAAAAACTCCCTCATCATCTCTCCCATAACACACATACAATAACCATCATCAGATCCACTTACCCCACTCCATCTTCATGTTCCCACTACACAAAACCCACAATACGGACCACACAAAAAATAAAAAATCAGATCCAAAAAACCCACACACAAACAGATCGGGATTCAAGCGGGTTTCTGGATTTTTGTTGTGTTTGTTCCTGACTGGTATTAGGTGAAGGGAGAGTGGTAGTGACGCCATGGTTTGGGTGTCGCTCCTCTTCTTTGTGTTGCTATCGTTCTGTTTACTGTAACCCGTGTTGCTTAAGCCGGAAAATCGATCTCCGGTGACTCTCTCTTTGTTTTTTCTGTTCGGTTATAGGAAAAGTTCTGCTGGTGTTGGCCAACGTTGGTTCATTGGCTGGTGTTACATGTGGATTTTCCTCTATTCATTTGGTTGATTCTTGACTGAAACGGGGAAGAGAAAGGGTTGCAGCGATGCCACCATCGAAAATGGGTTGGCTGTCGCTCCTCTTCCTCTGCGTTACTGCTGCATAGACCACCGGAATTTGGTTGAGTTTCGACTAATGGTGTTCCCGCTGGTCTCTAGGCCCTGTTGGTTCTGGGTTTCGATTTGATCTATTTCTGCTACCATGTTATTCTCCAAGTTGTTTGGTTTATTTCTGAGTGATGTTGGGATTAATTATCCCCTGTTCGATTCCTTATGTTGCTTTTAGCAGTTGATATATCCCATTCAATTTTTGTATTTGACACTGAAATTGGCTAAAATTTAATTTGACACTGAAATTGACTAATTGTTTGCTTCCGTGGAAATTCAGATTGTGGGATATCACTATTCACTGTCCAAATTGGACTGATATTGAACCGATACTACATTGGCCAATGAAAAAATATATATGCACGTATTGAGGCCTCGGGATCGATTTGAACATGATACTACACTTGAACCGTCCCGTTCCCGTGTCCCTAAAGCAAAAGGCGATGATGAATGTATGCATTTGAGGCAAAACAAGTCGAATAGAGTGGTGGGTTTGGTACTTGGCATGGCAACCGGCCCGGGCTCCGTGTTTGCAACCGTACCAAATCCCGAGCCTTTATTCGACGCGCCATACAAACCTGAGCCTAAATTTTGCAAAAAATAAACCCCCTTACTATTATTATTATTATTTTATTACTACTATTATTATTATTACTTTATTACTTTATTACTAGTATTTTATTTTCAATAATTATTATACTTTATTATCGTACTAATCCAGTTTAATTTTCATATTTTTTTCTAAGGTACATTTTGGCACGAACAACTTGGGGACGCGTTTGGCTAACCTGCAAATGTGGATATATATTGACTCGGGCTCGAGCATTCAAGAAATAAGACTTAGGAATTTTAGAAAAATTCAAGGCTCCCGCGAGTTGATCAATTTCTCGGGTTCTATCTTTAACTTTACATTTCTTTCCTTAGATATTTATGCAAATAAATGTGTAAAATATTTTAATTATCAATAATATGTGATTGTTTGTATATTGCCTTACTTTATGTTCATCATCTTTTATTGTGAAGTCATTATTTAATTTATTGCAAATTGGGGTTGTTTTAGCAAATGTGTGCAAGTAAAATATATATTTTGCAAATAAGCTTTTTATTTAATTGATTATTATTATTATTATTATTATTATTATTATTATTATTATTATTATTATTATTATTATTATTATTATTATTATTATTCAAATAATTTTTTCGAAAGAAAAGCGCACTTGTAAATATTGGAAACCTGTCGGATTAACCGTATTTTACGGAATTTTGGAAGTGCCTTAAAAACCTTCTTCCAAAATTAATAAAACCTCTTACCTTTAGAATCTCTTAAAAAATACCGTCTTTTATAAAAACGGAGTTTTTGCACGCATTTGCTAATTTGGTTCCTTGTTTTCGTTAAATTGAGTAGCGACTCCAAAAACTCCAAAAGAGTTAGTCCATCATGTCGATATTCCGGAATTTATCCTTTTCAGGGTAATTTTTGGGGTTCAACAGCTACCTCCTTAAATTGATTTTTGTCAACTGAGCCCTTTGTAGAATATTGGAATCTTTAACACTGATCCGAACAGTGTTGTACTTGGATGCCACATGGCCAATGAAATATATATATATATATATTGAGGCCTACAGATTGATTTGAACCGATATTATAAGGCCAGTGACGTTTGGAGGTCAATACAAGTTCCGTCCCGTTATATGTCCCTTACGTGTCCCGAGAAACAAACAAACAAAAAGGGCAATGACGATAATATTTATATATATAAATGTTGAAAACGAATGGGATAAGTAACAGGACTCGCACTTGGCATGGCAACACGACCGACCGACGTGTTTGCAGCCGTGACGGTATCCTTAGCCTCCCATCACTCGAATATGAGCCTAAACTTTCAAAAATCTCTTTTTCCTTTTGTTTTTCTTTTATTACTATTATTATTATTATTATTACTATTATTTTTTGTTACTACTTTCATTACCACTAACATTTTAATTTTTTCATTATTATTTAATATTTTTTTTATATGTATAATTATTATCATTATTATTATTATTACTTTCTTTTTCTTATTATTTTTTTTTATATGTATACTAACTTCATTTTAACATTTTTGCGAGGTACATCTCGGCGAAACTCGCTGAATACGACGTTGATGGAGAATATAAGCCTTTAAAAATTTCTATTGTGTTTCCTTATTGCTTTATTTGTTTGGCATTTTGTTAATTTTATTTTTATATATTTGGCATACTAACGAATTTGTTTTACTTGCAAGGTATATTCGGACGAAGTTTTGAAGTCCATGGCAAATATTGAATATTGATTTATTTGTCGCTTACGCAATCATTTGTATTCAAATCGTATATAATATAGTAGAAATTATTTTACGTGCTTTTCAGTTATTATTAAATCCCAATTACTTAGTCCAGTCGGGAACCACACTAAGTAGAATCTGAGAGGTGCCTAACACCTTCCTCTCAGGTTAATTTGAACTCTTACTCAGAATTCTCGGTTCGAAGATCAAGTATCGGAGTTAACATTAAAATTGGCTAGAAACAAAGTAGGTGCCCTAATACGCCTAGTTAAAAAATATGTTAGGTGGCGACTCCAAGTCTTACCCGCGAGTTCCAATAAGTCGAGCCATATTTCGAACTCTAACTGGGTTCGGAGAAAAATGGGTATCGACACTACACGTTGGATGATAGTTGAAATTTGAGTTGCCCTTTAGCTGCTTGTGAGATCTGTTTAGATACTCCATGACTAAGACAAAGAGGTACAGGGACATTGGATCTTTTTGCCTCAGTCCTTTTTTTGCTTGGAAGCTTGGAGTCAATCCCCCATTGATCAAGAGAGAGTAATTCACAGTAGTTACACACTTCATGACAAGGTTGACAAACTTGAGAGGCATTCCTAGCTATAGAAGAAACATTCTTAGGAATACTCATTCAACTGAATCATATATCTTCTTTATGTCTACTTTAACCAAACTTCTAGAGGACACTCATTTTTTAGAGTACCCTTTCACTAGCTCATGTGCAAGGATTACATTATCTAGTATATTTCTCCCCTCTATAAAGGCTGATTGTGCAGATCCCACTATATAGTCCACCACTAGCTTGAGTCTGCTGGTAAGCACCTTTGATATGATTTCTATATTGTTGTGCAACATGCTATGGGTCTAAACTCTTTGACATAGGTTGGGTTGGGTACTTTAGGTATAAGTGTGACAGTGGTACCATTCATAGCCTTTAACAGCTTCCCGTTTTCAAAGAATTGAATAACAACATTTGTAACATCCTCACCTATGACATTTCAATATTCTTTAAAAAACTTAGCTGGAAATCCATCTATACCTGGTGATTTATCATTTGCCAGGCTATGAAGAGCTCTCTTCACTTCTTCCCTGCTAACTGTTTGGATCAAAGCATGTTATTGCTCCCTACTAAGACATGGACCATCTCTTGCTATGGTTGCATTCAAGCATGTTATTTCTGTTGCTCTGGTTCCAAGAAGTCCCTGAAAGAAGGCAAGGAATTCATAATTTACTTGATCAGGCAGAATATGCCCTTGTGAATTAAAGATTGTGCTAACTCTGTTTCTTGCTTGTCTGGCTTTCAGGTATACAAGGAAGAATTTAGTGTTTGATTGACCAGGTGTGATCCATGTTGCTCTTGATTTCTGTCTCAACACTTGTTCATGAACCATGCTCCACTTCTCCATTTGCTGCAACATCTCTCTTTCTTCACTGATCAGGACATCATTAGATATATCTCTTTCCAGCTGATCCTGAACTTGTGCTAGTTGAGTCTGCATGTGTTGGACCTTCCTCTCTATTGTTGTCATTTTCTTATTTAAGTGTCCGGCTTCTCTTTGGATCATTAAGAGTTTTTTCCACACCTGATACATGGTATGGCCCTGAAGTTGATTTGCCCAAACTTGTTCTACTATCCTCCTAAAAGCTTCTTGCTGCAGCAACACATTATACAATCCAAATGGCCTTTGACTTGTTAGATGGTTAACTTCAGTGTTAATTAGGATTTGGGAGTGGTTTGAACATTCTGGGTTAAGGTACCAAGCTTCCAGTTCATTATATTGCATGAACTATGAAGCATTGCCAAAACTCCATTCTATTAGGCTGTATATTCTATCATTAGCATCTCTCTTATTACACCATGAAAACTAGCACCCCCTTTTGGATAGTTGACCCAACCCTATATCTCGAACACATTCCTAAAAGTCCTTTATTTCCTGATATTGAATTGGAGCACCATTGATCTTGTCATTAACTGACAGAGGGGTATTGAAGTCCCCAATGAACAGCCAAGGTCCTTGAACTTGAGGTTCAATTAGTCTAAGTTGTTGCCAGAGTGACAATCTTTCCATTGCAGTATTCATTGCATACACAAAGGTCATCATACAATTAAACTGAGTCCCCTGATCTTTAACTACACAGTGGGTCATTTGTGCATCAGAATGAATTACTGTGATGGTTACCTGTTGCTTTTTCCAAATTAGCCAGATTCTCCCTCTGTGTAGAAGCATATTCTGAGAAGACTTCCCATGCTCCTCCCAATTTCTTAGCTTTTATCTTGGTTTCAAGACACCCTATTACATATACCTTATTGTTATGCAGAAAGGATATAAGTTCCTTCTGCTTATAGGGCTTATTAAGCCCCCTTATATTCCATGAGCAAATCTTCATGAGGGGGTTTTCTTTGCAAAGGCCCATTCATTTGGGTTTTCATTTTCTTCCCTTTCATGAATCTTCAATACACTGAACTTGTTTTGCTGTAATAACTGGTTCACGTCAATATTTCCTGCTTGTATCTCTTTTCTTCCTAGGGCTTTTGGTGATGTATGAATATTCTTTCCTTTTGCTTTCACCCTAGCTTAGTGTTGACTTTCTGTGTACCGAGCCCCTTCTTGTCTCCTTCTATACCTCTTATTCTCCTTGTTTTGATAGACTTTGTGTTGCACTCTTTTGAGGCTGAGGTAACTCTATGTTACTTGAGGCATCTGCTGGCATAGAAATTTCATATTGGTTCATCTGTTCTGGTTCAACATGTTTAATTGGCTTCTTTGTGATTTCCTCTACAGGGTTTGCTCTAACCCAAGCTTGATATGGCTGAGGTCTCCTAGGATGAGGTCTTTATTTCCTTTTTACCTTAGGACTCTACTCTACCATTTGTTTCTTGTTACAATTGTCTTTATGCTTCCCTATTTGCAAACATTTCTGGCAAAAGTTGGGTTTCCACTCAAACTCTACCATCTGAATTCTCTATTTCCATTTTTCTCCTTCTATCACCACAGTTTCTGCTAAGGGTTGTGTTACATCAACTTCAATCAGCATACGGACAAATGATATTCTTTCTTCTGTTACTGTAAACCTATCAGTACATATTAGTCGCCATATACAACTTATTATTCTACTTAAGTTCTCTATTGCCCAAAACTGAATAGGCAAGTTAGAGAATGTTACCCATAGAGGTATGAATATGTTTGTTTCTTCATTGAACTGATAATCAGGGACCCATTGTTTCAATATGAGTGGTCTACTATTAAAGGTATAAGGTCTATTAAGCATAATCCATTCTTTATCTTCCCTAGATTCAAATCGAAAAACAAAGAATCCTTCATCATAAAGATATACCTGGGGTATAGAGATTGTGTTCAAGATGCCATAGACGAATTTCAACATCTCCTTGAAAGTTGGATTGCCTCCACAACATACCCAATCAAATCTGAGCTCCATTTTGCATTCTGCTCGTCTACCTCCTTTGGGTTTAATTTAACTAGCTTGACCCCTTCCTTGATCACTAATTATTTTCCCATTTGCGGTGCCCTATTACCTTTTACTACCTCTGCAAGCGTGGGTCTCTTATTTTCTCACTACAAGAAAACTGTCTTTTTGTGGCGACTAAAGTCGCCAATAAAATCAAAAAAGTTGCCACTATAGGGTTTTAGTGGCGACAACAGGGTTGCTGCTCTACAAGCCGAAACTAAAAGTTTATAGTGGCGACTTTCTGCAGTCGCCACTAAAACTATACAACTAGAGCAACTTTAGTCGCTACAATAAGTAAAAACTGTTGTTACCAAAAAAATTATATAAATCAAACTTTTTGGTGTGTCGCCACTATAGAATGCTTTATAGTGGCGACATATATCGCCACAAAAATAATTTTAGTGGCAATTGTTCCATTGCCACAATAGCACTTCTTAGTGGCAACCTAAATTGCCACATAAGCTATTATACTTTCAGTGGCAACATTTTCTTTGCTACAATAATCTGTTCTTTTAGCAGCAACCATGTTGCTACAAATACTAGTCAATTTTGTGACAATGAACTAAAGCCTGTTACTTCAACCACATAAAAGCATTCAATATAATTCAATGACACACCAAAAGTATTTCTACAACAAATATTATAAATACTTTCATTATCAATAGATCTACTTAAATACTACACAATATGTAATTGTTCATCGCCATTGTATGCTTATAAATGACCAAAAAATATAAACACATTGCCTTTAAGCTGTTCAAGGTTGTACACACATTATATAAATCTCCAAAAAAGCAAAACACAATGTGCCTTCAAGCTCCCTGTTCGATGCCATCTCCAATCGTCATAAGAACATTGTTCCTATTATTAAGGAAAAACAACATATATAGGATTACTATGACAATTCTCATAAGTTAATGCAAGTAGTAAAAATGGCAACCACAATAACATTACAGTAAACTATTGTAAAACTCTCCAAAGCTCTCCCTTGATGTCTGTATTAAAATGGTAACTGTGAACTAAGAGATTAACATGTCTTCTGAACAAATATATTTATGTATTGGAAGAAAGTTGAAGTGTCGCATAACATTTAGATAAAGCTTAAACAAATAATACAAAGAAATTCTAGCAATACATGTAAAAACATTTCAATTTAGGCATATAAAGAGAGTAAATGAGTAATGCTAGATAACATCAGAGTACGTAGTGATTGTTGGTAAATATATTCATTAAATTATGGCGCATTTATCTGAAGAAAACACCTCCTTTGATGAAGTTATGAAATTGACCAACTTCATTGCGCACTATGTGTTAGAAAAAAGCATTACCACACAATGCAAGTAGAACTTTAAGCCGTAAGAAGCCCACAAAAAATACGATTGTCCGTAGCTTACTCTTGCTAAAGCTCTCCCTGTAAGTTCAACAACTTTTGCCTACATTATATTGTTCCTACTTTATAATAACATTCTTTTGAAAGTCTTCTAATCATCTAAGCTTCTGATGCCAAATGAACACCAAAACAAAAAGTAACATTGCAAAAGTATTCTGTGAAGTCACTTTATAGTGCTAATGTGCTAATATCCTTTTAGATGCTAAATTACTAAGTTACGTCAACATTTTAAAATTATTACGAGCTCATTTGTAACAACTAGAGAGACATCAAAAGACAATATCTAAACCAATTACCAAGTAATATATTATGGTGAACAAAATGACCCGCAAGAGACCAAAAACTAAAGAACCTGATAGCTACTCTTGGAAGAAAATTCTGAATTATTTTTGTATTTGGGGTGAGTTTTTATTTCGGAGTCTGAATTTCAAGATAAAATTTTTAAACTCTGAGTCTAAATTTCCTGCTGCTAATGGAAGGAAGAATATTTATGAGAGAAAAACTAAAAATCACCAACCAAACAGATCAAATAGCAGATTGGACACATGTATAAGTTCAAGAACAGCAGTCTTATTAGAACCTTCACTACAGTAAAATCAGAGGAAGAAATCAATGTAAAAAAACTAGGACAACAACATGAAACTATAATCGAATGTCAGCCAAACTTCAAACAAAGAAAAGTGTAAGAGGAAACTGTCAATATTTTGAACAATAGTAGGCAGGCAATCCAAGGTTCAGGGAAAAAATGTCAATATTTTGAGTATTAGTAAGCAGTTTCAATATGAATTTCGGGCAACAGAGTCAATATATCTCTCATGTATTTTAGTGAATTGTTCATATGGCTCATTTAAAAACTCAAACATCACATAAAGAAGATCAAATTGAGAAGATTAAGTGATGAAAATGAGAAGATTAAAAGAGAAAAGAGCAAGAGACCGAAGAACTATCGAGAAGAAAAGACGAATCATTAAAATAGAAGGAAAGTATAGAAATAGAGAACCTGTTGCATTCGGATAAGGAAAATAACGAACTGCTCTTAACCAATGCTTTCGGCAAATGCTTCAGGCAAACTATAAGTTGTGCAGATCAGTTTGTATGCACCAAAAGCTATCAAAATAATGCATCTATTGTAAGGCTATATTTCTATTGTGGTCTTCAAAAAATCTGCAATTAAAGTCCTTTCCTTCTTAGTTTTCAAGAGGATATATCAGTTTTCTCTCCATTATTTTCATCAAGTAGCACGTCTTCACTTTCATTCTCTCTTGTGTATTCCCTGCATTTTGATATTGGAGTCGGTAAAACAATCTAATTGAACTATTTCAATATGAAACTATTTTTGCAATTGATATTGAGACTTACTCCACGAACATTGAACCTTCTGGAAGAACTTTGTTGCGAACATATGACGTAAGATTTCTCAAATTTCTATATGAAAATAACTCATTAATATATCATATGATATTCTAAAGAAAGGAATCAAAATTATAAAATACATTTACCTCTCAAAAGGGCACATCAATCGAGATTGAACTGGTCCAACAAAGAATGCCAGAGGGAAAATAGTTTCAAGTTTGCATAATGTGATAACAATTTCAGTCTCCGTACATTCCTAGGAAATAGACAATATATATTATAGAAACATAGGATAAGTGCAGTTTAAGTTTCTACTCCAAATATTTTCTCCGCCATTCTATTTTTTTAAGTCTCAATAAGACAACAACTTGCTCTCCATTTGTAGTGAACACATAATTATGCACATGAAAATGAAAATTACGAAGGAATTCATATTTGAATGGTATTATAAGTTTTAAGAAGACTCATTTTTTTCCATTTCAAGTGTTGCTGCAATTTTCCTCATCGCAAATGACAATATACAAACCCTGCACTTTATACTTATGCTAGGAAAAAAATGCATGATAAAACTTGACTATTTAATCAACAAGTATTTGATTATGGGCTCATCTTGAATTGAAAAATCGTGTACTCGTTAGAAGCTTTTTCTTTTCACTTCAGAAGTGTACATTTTTATCTAGAGATTGACACTCGAGATTGACACTCATAGAGAATATGGAATTCCACCTGGAGAACCCAAGATCAAGCAAAATACTTAGTGCCCATTATCAGTTTCACAACCAACCAAACTAATGATCAAGATTACTTTAATAAAAGACTCTGAAGAATTAAAGTAGGCGATTCAACTTAAAATCATGACCAATAAAGTGAGATCAGATTTGAGAGGAGGCAAAAAGAATGATAAAACCCAAGAATCTCCCACACCTGACAAACAATATGAAATCAAGAAAGATGGGAATTCTTCACAACACTTTTGAAAAAAGTAAGGTAGAAAATGTTTTGTTGAGCTAAAAATTTGCCAAAGCTACTTCTTTTATGCTTTATACAGGAAAATAGCTTACTGATAAACTCTAAGATCTAGTGTCAAGTGCGAAAAAGGTGATATGCAACCATGCACCAAATAGAAACGCTCACACAATACATAAACAAGAAAAAGGTGCGCCTCCGATATACTTTGTAGTAAACCTAGGGTAATGGCTTTTTCACTAAGCAAGTATGAAAGAAGTTAACAAGTTATCACATAGTTGCGCCTCCTATACTTTGTAGTAATCCGAGTGTAATGATTTTTTTACTAAGCAAGTATGAAAGAAGTTAACAAGTTATCACATAGTTGTGCCTCCTATATACTTTGTAGTAATCCTAGTGTAACTGTTTCTTTTACTAAGTAAGCATGGAAGAGTTTAACAAGTTATCGTAGTGAAAATCCAAGCCTTAAACTAGTAACTTTGACTGCAAAAGTATGAGACTTCTATGAATTCCAATTCCAATTATCAAATATGTCGGGACAACTAACTTGTATCATTAAAAGATATATATACTTAAAAATATAGTATTTTCCACACACATAGTTCCAACAAAATTTATTTGGTCATGTTAATGAACATAGGCTTAGAATGAAACATCTTTTATTCACATCTCTTCATAACATTAAAAAAAATTAGAATTAATGGAGCTCTAACTAGAGATACCATTTTGAAAGAACCTGCAGATACATTCTATGATCACTTGTTCCACACTGCTAAAAAATTAGCAGAATCAAATATTCAAATCTGACGCATGCTACCAAGAAACTAAATTGTTACTTTGAACCTAAAATGTATCACAAAACTCGTAAAAAAAAATCCGCAATACCCAAATCAAAAAACAGAAAAACAAGCTAAAACATCTAAAACCCAACAGGGATTAGAACTGAAACTTAGTTCCACGAACAAAATATTACCATTTTGCAAAAGAATAAATTAAAGCATCTTTTATAAGAAAGTACCATCATTCTGCAAAATAGCAGGTAACCATTGAACCTAATTTAAAAAATTTCCAAAAATTCAAATACAATTTACACAAGAACCTATCCAAAATACACAAAATCCAATATGCAAAGAACCAGCCAACAATATCAACTATAGTACAAAACTATTGTCGAACTCATAAAACCCATTAATGGGATAAAGAACAAATTAAGAAAAGTAAATACCTGTAAGAAATCGATACCACAATACACAAAACCAAATACCCAATAGCTTAACACCGGATTTTCTCAAAGAAGAAATCCTTGCTAACACCGATAAGGCCGAGAGAGGTTGAACTCCTACCTGCATGTACATTTTCAATTATGTTAGAGATATCACTAAAATTGTATGGCATTTTCTACTGCTAACTGATGGAGTATGAACTCTACAAAATTTTATAACAAAAATATTGATATTAGGGATAAGAGTACCTGAAGAAATCGTTGCACAAAATTAAGTGATGGGGTGAGATTTCATTGAGGGATTTAGGAGTAAAAAAAACCCTGCATAGAGAGAAGGGGGTGGAGTAAAATTGAGTGTTTTTTGGTTTTTAGGAGTACAAAGTTTTACCTTTTCCCCTTTTGTTTATTTAAAAATTATTTTTAATTTACTTTTTAATTTTAAAGTGAATTAATAGTTATCTTATAGTGACAACAAGGTCGCCACAATAGAGTTTTAGAGGCGACTTCTTAAATGTTGCCACATAAAATATTGGAGCCAAAAGTATTGTTGCCCGGAACTGAAAATTTTCGTCTATTAGTGGCAACTTACTTAAAATCGCCACTGATAAATAGTTTTTTGTGGCGACTTAATATATCGCCACTAAATATAAGCATTTGTTGCAATAAATAACGTCGCCACTAAAAGTTGCCACTAAAAATCCGATTTCTTGTAGTGTCTATGCTTTTATTAGGATTAGGGTTTCCATCACTTTTACCCTCTTGTGCAGGTGTAGATTTCGCTGAGAAATTCAGCTTCCTTACTAGATGGGGATCGATGTTAGGCTCAATTGCTTTCCTTGTTTCCTTATTATCATTTGGTCCTCGTGTCTCGATTTTTTGAAGAATCATAGGTGCACTGCCCATACTTTGAATCCAGTTACCCAATTGAAGCGGTGGAAGGCTTTGGGCTATCCCATTTTTGGCATATCTTGGTGAGATTGAGTGTGTGGGGGGTGATTTGCAGTTCCGGTTTTGGGATCAATTGGTTGTTCCGGCAGCTCATGATTGCTTGGTGCACGTTAGCAGCCTTAGCTAATGATGCGTCTGTGGAGCTAAGCATGCGCCAATTCTTCTTGGTGCCCGTGGCACAACTTGTTTTTTCCCTTAATACTTAATGGAGCTTCAACAAAAGGTTTAAGATTGAGAGATAAATCTGGACAAATAGACTAAGAGATTGTTTGGGTTTGCTTAGTTTTAATACTTTCAAGCCAAAATCGCTCTTAAATTTTTTTAACATTTTGAAGTGTTAGAAAAAGTAAAATGTACGTTAAGCGCTTATTTTTTAAAACAAAAAGTGTCAAAAAAAATTAAAATGACTTTTAGCTTATAAATACTTTCAAAAAAGCCAATATCCTGACACGTGAAATTTACAAATCTTATGGAGCTAAATAATTGCATAGACAATACGAAATGAATTGATAATGGAATTTTATAAATGAACAAAACAATTTACCAAATAGTACTACTATAACAAAATTAGCAGTTTCGGATCGAATTGGACATTTTCCTTTGGAGTTAAAATCTCAAATAGTCACTCAACTTTGGGAAATTAACCACCAAAGTCACTTTGCTTTGGTTGGTCCTAAAAAGGTCACTCAACTTTGGGAAATTAACTACCAAAGTCACATTGCTTTGGTTGGTCCCAAAAAGATCACTTAACTTAGGAAAAATATCTCCAAAAGTAATTCTTGCTGGTTTTTGCACCGTCACCCACCGGAAATCTTACGTGGCTTTATAAAATATTTTTATATAATCGTAGGTCTCACTTTTTTTGCCATGTACAACTTTTTTAATAGTTACTTACTAGTTTTCTGATAAGTGCAGTGCACGTGTATTCCTAATAACTAGTACAAAAATTATAAACATATAGTAATAAACGTGTATAATTGCTAGTAAATTAAAGAAAAAAATGTAAATTAAAAGTACTGACATATCGAATCCTTTACAATTGATATTTTTTATTTTTGCAATACATAATCATACTAATTAAATATTACTATTGTACGAAGGCCAGTAATTAATATTTGAACAATTTTAATCATGTTAATTTTATAATATCAAGTATTTAGCTTGATATCAATACCTTTTCTTGGTTTTTATTTTTTATTTTTTGCTAATGGCAAACTGTTATTGTGTACTAGGAATTAGGAGTACGACAAACAATTATTTGGCCTTCGAACTTGATATATTATAAAATTTGCATGATTATAATCGTTCAAATATTAATTATTGGCTTTCGTACAACAGTAATGTTTAGTATGATTATGTATTACAATAACAAAAATATCGAACGGAAAAGATTCGATATATCAGTACTTTGAATTTATATTTTTTTCTTTAATTTACTAGCAACGATACACGCTTATTACACATATTTATAATTTTTGTATTAGTTATTAGGAAAACACGTGCATTGCACTTGTCGGAAAATTAATAAGTAACTATTAAAAAAAGTCCTACATGACAAAAAAAGTAGGACCTACGATTATATGAAAAATATTTTAAAAAGCCACGTCAGATTTTCAGTGGGTAACGGTACAAAAACTGACAAGAATTACTTTTGGAGATATTTTCCCTAAGTTGAGTGACCTTTTTGGGACCAACCAAAGCAAAGTGACTTTGATGGTTAATTTTCTAAAGTTGACATTTTTGGAACCAACCAAAGTAAAATGACTTTGGTGGTTAATTTCCCAAAGTTGAGTGACCATTTGAGATTTTAACTCTTTTTCTTTGAATAAATCGTTGCCAAAACAGCAGGAATAAAGTACAATCATCATACTATTCTAAATGTGCCTATCACCTAAGCAAAATGTAAAAGACCTAAATGCCCCTGCAGCCTTAACAAATTACTAATACTAATACTGTTATTCTTTTAATTAAACAGAAAAAAAATTAACGCGCCTTTCCCTGTATTCCTGCTTCTCACTTGCCTAACTTTGGCCAACTCTTGAGCTGCCCATCTCTTCAGTATCCAGAATTCATTCACCCTCATCATGTTTAGGCGATTCGTTGAATGTAGACGCCGATTCTCTGCGCCTTTTGGCCTTACATCTACTTTAATGATTCACGCTCATCAACAGCAAGGTCTGGACGGTTTCAATTTGATAGTCACTCTATATAAGTTGGATGGAACTGTTTTGGTTTATTCTCTGTATACTTACCAACAACTGCAGCAGCTAGGTACTATTGTTAGCATTGCACAATTTAACTGTCGATCGATTCTGTTGACATTTTTAGCAGTCATTGTGTATTCTAATTTGTTCCCTATTATTTTTTCCTACAGCCTTATTGCCGTTGTTCATAAGGAATTGGGTACGAATCCGAAACCTTCGCTTTTGCTTTAGTACAATTGTTGCTTATATGTTAGCATTCCAGAATTTAACCGTCGATCGATTCTCTAGACATTTTGAGCACTCATTGTGTATTCTAATTTGTTCCTTTAAATTTTTTCCTACAGCCTTCTTGCCGTTCTTCATAAGGAATTGGGTATAACTCCGACACCTTTGCTTTTACTTTAGTACAATTGTTGCTTATACTAGCATGAACTTTGAATTATAGTCCGGGGGAGGGGGACCGTTTGAATAACTCGAACAATATCCTAAAATATATACCATTTTGGTTCTCGGAACAGAACGAGTTCACAGTTTTAACATGATATATATTTGATAGGGATAGGCTGGAACTGTCATATCCTTATAAGAAAAGATAGATTGCTTAATTTAATAATATTAGTTAGAGAAAGTAAAAGGTAATGGAGAGTTACTAAGAGAAGGTTATAGAAATCACATTTATATCCAGAGAATTAGATTCACTTACTTTGCTTCTAGAAGGTAAAAAGAAAGGGATAATAATTTGGATCAGTAAAATTTGATATTCCAACTTTCAAACCTCTACAATACTTTTCTTGTACAACGGACTATAATTCATGATTTGCTGTGAGTTAAATCTTAGTACAGCGGGGTGTTGACTTCTTTTAAGTTGCTGATGTTACTGTTGTAGGAGTCAGCCTGCCACGAATTTTCTTCATTTTTTTCTTACGATAACATGGACTTTCTGTTATTTCATTTTTAAGTATACTTTTTTCTTAAATTGAGCATTGTGGATGGGGAATCTAGGTTGTTGTGGAGAAGAAGATCATGCGGGAAAGGAATTTGACTAGACATGATATTGGTCGCGAGATGTTTGTGTCTGAAGTGAGTACATACTGCCAATACCTTATTCAATGTCTTGAATGTATTTGTTGAGGTCTTATCATTGTAAGCTTTTCATTTCCATCAAGCAATCACTTTAATGCATAAATATCCTTTTCATTGGCCCCTCTGTCTAAGTCTGGAACAAGGCCCTGCTGAAAAGTTATACATATAAGAAAACCAGTATCAGTTTTTTTTTTCCCAAGTTCTCTGCACCTATAGTTTTCTTAATTGTAGTTGCTAAGTCGTTTGTAGGTTTGGAATTGGAAGAATGAGTATGGCGGTACCATACTACAACAGTTGCGTCGCTTGGGTGCATCATTTGATTGGTCTCGTGAGGTATGAACTGAGATTTTACCCTTTCTTTCTCAGTTTCTCCATTGGTAAAGTCCTGATTTTGTTTCAGTTAGTTACTTGGCTATTTATTGTCCCCTAATGCATGTTCTCTGAAAGCAGTGCTTTACCATGGATGAACAAAGGTCAAAGGCTGTTATCGAAGCATTTGTTAGGCTTTCAGATGAAGGTCTTATATACAGGTACTCGGCTCCTTTTCTTCCTCTCTCTTTGCCTTCTCTCCCTCATTATGTTCATGTGAGCATCTTCCTGCCGGTGGACAGGAAGTACTAATTTTCTTGACTGAACAGCTTTTTCTCAAATCTTCTTGGCTCTATTATAACTTTTTGTTATCATCTATCAAGGTCTCCACGTATGGTGCATTGGGATTGTGTCTTGCGTACTGCAATCTCTGATATTGAGGTGAGCCGCATAGCCATGCAGTATTAAGTTTTAGATGGTGTAGCAAATACTTGATCATAACTGTAGAAGCGGCTTGCCTTTTGTAGGTCGATTATACAGACATCAAAGAGAGGACACTTTTGAACGTCCCTGGCTACGAAGAGCCTGTGGAGTTCGGTCTTCTTACATCATTTGCTTACCCTCTGGAAGGAGGGCTTGGTGAGATTGTTGTGGCTACTACCAGGATTGAAACAATGCTTGGTGATACTGCAATTGCTATACATCCTCAAGATAAAAGATACAGTCACCTTCATGGGAGATTTGCTATTCATCCATTCAACGGGAGAAAGCTTCCTATAGTTTGTGATGAATTTGTAGAGATGAACTTTGGGACTGGTGCTGTTTAGGTATTTTAAATCATTATACTTTTAATGTTGAGAAAGCGATCACAATTTTCGTCATTGCTTATGGGCCATTCCTGGATTATCCCTGCAGATCACTCCAGCCCATGATCCAAAAGATTTTGAGGTTGGACAGCGTCACAAACTTGAATTCATTAGTATCTTTACTGATGATGGTAAAATAAATAGCAATTTCATGTTACACAATAGAACCATGATTTCTGTTGACATTTTGTGAAGCCACATTGATCTTCAGTTTGCTCCTCAGTTTGCTCCTCAAATTTTCCTGTAGCCTTCGTTGTGGCGTTCATCACGATTCGGGTATGAGATCAACGCACCTACTTTTTTGTTTAGCATAATTATTACTTATGTTCGCATGTAGCTTGTCAAGTTAACCTCCAGAGTGCTAACCCTGTTTGCTTCACTCAAATAGACGACGTCGCATACTTACCATCGTCGAACTACCATCCTAGGCTGCCGCAACCGCACATTATGCTCACTGTACCCTGTTGATTTAGTGTGCCCCAATGCTGAGTTTATGTCCCCTTGCAACTTAGTTCCCTAAATTCCTTACCTTACAGCCTTTTTTCAGTTCTTCATAAGGAATTGTAGATGAATTGGACACCTTCGCCTTTGCTTCAAGTCACATGAACTAGGTAACTTAAGCCGCTAATTCGCCCTAATTTGTTCGCTGCCCTCTGTAGGCACAGTAGGGCTGTGAATCCTGAAAACGTTTTGCGACGCCACTGTAGCATCGACTATTGATTTGCTTATGCCCCCTATCCTGTTTGCTTTCATAGATTAGACGGCGTCGCAGCCTTACTATCAGTCAATTAACATCCTTGGATACCCAAGCCACAAATTATGTTCATTGAATACAGTCTTTTCCTAATGTGCCACGATGCTGTATTTATGTCCCCTTACCATGTGAAATCTGCATATATAGAGCTTCCACTCGGTTCAAAGACAGCGTGTATCTCAATGGCAACCGAGCTAGATGAAGGAAAACAATGCATACCTATTAGTGAATTGAAACCATTGCAAACTGAATGGCTTATTAAAGTCTTGGTGCTGCGGCGAGGCCCAAAAAGGGACTATAAGATCTCCAATGGCGAGGGTGTTATCAGATCCGTCATATTTGTCGATGAAGAGGTAATAGTCATTATTTCCTTGGGGGAGGCGTCATAGAGATTACGATCCATGAAGCTCAGGATGTTGAAGGGAAGCACCATACTAATCCATATGTCAAGATTCTTTTCAAAGGGGAGGAAAGGAAAACTAAGGTACTATTTTTTATTTTCTTAGCTGGCAGTGATAGAACTAGGTAGGATATCATCTCAAATTTGAGAAAAAATTGCTGTCTCAAAGGGTGCTTCTAAGGTCCAGTCTCTGGATGACTTTCTTTCATCATCTTTCTTCAACATCCCATCCAAATGCATGATAAGATGCCAGTTTCAGCAGCTAGGCTGTCTTTGTTTTCAATCAGACTACAAATCCGTTTTTCATTCTTTCTTTTCTTGAATTGAATGACTGTTTTTCTTTTCATTCTGCTGTGAACTTTTTCTTGGGAGAATGGTAACAGATTCTGCTGTATACTTTTCCTTGGCCATTTTATCTAAGTACAGTATTTCATCATTCTGCTGTTACTATAAATTCCACCATGATAAGATTGTGACATTGTGTGCAGATTTAAATTGCATTCCCGCCCTCATAGTAAATCTATGTAGGTCATAAAACTGAAACTGCTTTGACAGCTGTTAACCTTCTGTTCGCATACAACCATTAATGACTGCGTCTTTTCGCACTGCAATACACATTATATAAGCTAGATAGGCTTTCGATTTTCCTCAGTAGTTACCAACAGCTGGAGCAGGCAGGTACCATCCTTCGCTATGTTTCAAATTTTCGCTTTCATAAACATTAACTTTCTAATGAAACTTTCCTCCTCGCATCAACACTTAGCTTAAAATAATACTTTACCGATAGTGGTTGATGTTCTTGCGCGTTGCCTCGACATTTTCATAATTGCAAATTTTAGCTTTTGTTGTGTGCGATCTGCCTGACTCTGAATATTTCGTATCCTACATAACCAGTCGACTCAAATGTTTTATGAAACTTATGGTCTTCATCAGTACATTGTCAGTAATATTTTTCCCAAAGGGCCATTGTTACATATGTTCAAATTCACTAGGATCAGTATCTTACACCTGCAGGATCGAGGTCTAATGCCTAATATTTTTGTCATATTTGTTCTCCCATCAGCCGCAACTATGTATTACTTGAAATTCATGGGTACCAAATATTCAATCATCTTGCCATATATATCTGTTGCATATTAGGTTGAAACAGTATGTGCCTTTGCTGTCCTGCCTTTGCTTTACTTCGAGATACTTAGTTATTGAAGTCTAAGCTTTGCGGGTACAAAATAGCCGCAAATTGCACTCCCCTGACGGATGATACAATATGTTTAAACTAGCACCACTTATTGTTATATAATTAAATTACACCTCACTTGCAGATATGATGATGGCTGAACATTTGGGCAACAACATGTACATCCAAGCTGAAGAAGCGAGACTTCTTTTTTTAATAAAAATCCAATCAACCTTGCGCAGCGAATTGTATCAAGACACTGCTGATATTGTTATACCTGAAGCGTGTGGAGAAGAAAAAGCTTATCAAAAAACTATGCTCCCGACAATGATTATTGGACCAAACAAATCTCAAGAGCGAAATGTAATGAAGTGTGATTAAGTAGATCTCACTATGTTATAATTATTATTCTAATAATTCAAATACAGTCTATGGAATAGGTTAATTATATTAAAGTGCTAATGCTTCGAACTTAGAAGCTAGCTTAGTCATCTTTTAGTTTTTGATTCAATTAGTGCTAATGCTTCGACTAATAGCAACTTCATGTTTAGGCCAAAAAGATGAGTATGCACCATTACTCTATTTTTGATACTCTAACTATGCTTTTGACCATTTTGCGATATTATATTAAAGTCCTAATGCGTCGAACTTAGAAGCTGGTAATTCACTTAAACCAAATTTTATACTCCATCGGCAATCTATATTCCGCAACATTTTCTTTTATCCAACTACTTCCGTTTCTTTGCCAACATTCTTGGCGCTGCAATTAGGTGCCACGCGCAACGCGCGTTTCCGTTACTAGTAGTATTAAGCGTTACAAAAGCTGATTCATTGTGTTGCAGAGAATCGTACCCGTCAACGGTAAACCTAGTAGAATCCCCGGAGCTTTTGTCGGGACGCACCTGGCTGACATAATTACATTTCTCTGACAACAATGTTTTACACGTGTCATTCTATTATTGGATTGTATTCCAGCTTTTGAGCCTTATTTTTCTCCTTTAAAGTGCTGTGTTTCCTTTAACTGCAAACCAAGTCATTCGACCATTTCTAAAATCACCCTTCTTTTTGCCTGTTATTACTAAATCACCCTCCCACAACTTCCTTTTCTAACAATTGCATAAGCAAATATTGGGACCTAACATAAATGACAATATAGATATTATACGTACCTTAAGTATATATGCTATGTATAAAACTGCCAAAGCTCTGCTTCCTTGATCACATCCTCCTAAACTTAGGGGATTTTCTCTATATCTAAGACTTTAATCTGCGTATTTATTTGCTCCTCTCTAGATGTGTAGAATCATTACTTTATTAGCTTCGATAAAATTGATTTATGTAGCATCCAAAAAATAAGTAATATTTCGACAAATCTTTTTTATAGTCAGACCCAAATTTGGAGATGTTATTTTCACATGTCAATCATTCTACCATGGAGACACGATAGCATTTGAATTGAATTATATAGAACGTTGCACCTATCAATCTTACCTAATAGTATATCAATTACGAGAGGAGAAAAAATATCCCATTACTAGGTCAAGGTCCCAAAGATTAGCACATTTAACGCAGTGACGTTCTCAAAACATGCCACCAACATGACTTCTTTGTCAAATTATGAGAAAAGGAGAACCTAAAAGATGGTACATTTAAAACATATGGTCTATCATTTCTTTATTCTTGTTAGTTGGTAACATTTGATTAAATTAGTTAAGAATTAATATCATTTGATTGATTAATTAATCGGTATGCGTTCTCCGTATTTTACGCGTTCATTGGATATCCAAAATATAATGCTGCAAAGTACTATTTTAAGCAGTATAATTATACGTAATACTACTACTGATAGCCTTAGCTCGGCCCTCACACTTAATGTACCAAAGGTTCTCACACTTGAGGGGAAAAAAAGAAGAAGATATTTTATCTTTCCAGCACATATGCTCTTTTTTTAACTTCAAGTAATGAAATACTCGGCAGTTATATTATAGAGCTCCTTCGCTCAGAAAATAAAATCAGTACAAAACAAGTTATGTTCCACCGAAGTTTTAAAGAGGTTGTGAAGTTCATTTACTTGTACCCTTTTGTTATCTAAACTTGTTTACAACTACTACTACTTTTAAATGCCTCAAACCTAACGTGTCCTTAAATATATAGATGATACATTAGTATACACTTTAATTCACATGATACATCACCTTTTTTTACACCTTTTTACTTTTTCAGTCCACTCCTTCCTTTCACCGCCTTCCTTCTATACCTCCACCATCTCTTCTCTTGAGCATTTCCACCTCTCTGTCGCCACCTTCGCTCGATTCATGCTACTGATCAAACACAATATGTGTTCTAACTCATTCATATCAATGCCTCAAAAACTTGGTCAACTGTCAGGAAACGTACAAGTGGAGGTGTTTGGATCAAACTCCATAGGGTGTATATATATAGATCCGCGATCACGAAATGGTACAAATATAAGTTGAACTATTATTGAACTACACAATTTGAAGGCATTTGAATTGAACTTAACATAACGATCACCTTTTTGGAAGTCCACATGCATATTTGTTTGTTTGTGAAGAAATTAAAAGAGTGTAACTGAACCCGTATAATATGGTAATGCTTTTATTTTAGTGTCTTGAGATACATTCACTTCTTATTTCTTGTTATTGGATACATTCACTTGATTTGAGGATGAAGTATTCAACACCAGTGGACTGATGAAGAACCAATAACCACTTACTATTATAATAACATAACAAGAACAACAATTAAACTTAAATCAGCAAATCTAGAAAGTTCTTCCAGCCAACCAAACAAATATTACTAGCTACAATATTATCTCCAGTTTTTCTCTAGAAAACAAGTTGAGATCCTGCAAGCGTGTTGATTCCAACTCATGATACTTTATATGGTCGTATATATACTAACAAGGGAAAAAACTATCATGTATTTATTGGATTATTATAATACTATGCATAAAATTATCTCATATTGAATAACAATACTCGGTGGTAAATATTTCTCAATTCATAACTAAAAGTTTGTGATTTGAAATCGTCTTTGGTTAGGAGCTTTTATCCGAATTAATTATACGACACTATGAGGG
The DNA here is from genome assembly GCA_037355625.1 of Petunia x hybrida. Lineage (NCBI taxonomy): Eukaryota > Viridiplantae > Streptophyta > Magnoliopsida > Solanales > Solanaceae > Petunia > Petunia x hybrida. Next base: position 594,720 of record JBBBVM010000052.1, on the reverse strand, counting down.
GTATCTTTTTGTAATTTTACTATGCATTGTTGGTCAATAAATTTGCAGTCACATGAGATCTTACATTCTCACTAGCTCCAACAACTACCCTTCTTTTCACTTCACTAAACACACTCCTTCACTCCACTCCCATACACAGTCGCCGGAATCCTCTCTCAAATACACAAATAACATGCAGCTTCCGTCGTTGGCCACCGTGGCCGCGGTGGTTCTATCTCTTTCCATCCTCTTTTCTACAACTGAAGCACACGACATTACCCGCATTTTAGCCAAACACCCACAATTCTCAACATTCAACCATTACCTAACAACAACACACCTCGCCGCCGAAATCAACCGCCGTCAAACAATAACCGTCTGCGCCGTCGACAACACCGGAATGGCAGATCTACTCTCAAAGCACCTCTCAATCTACGCCATAAAAAACGTGCTCTCATTTCACGTGCTCCTCGATTATTTCGGCGCCAAAAAGCTTCACCAGATCACTAACGGCACCGCACTTGCCGCCACTATTTTCCAAGCCACCGGTTCAGCTTCCGGTTCGTCCGGTTTCGTTAATATAACCGATTTAAAAGGAGGCAAAGTAGGTTTTAGTCCCGCAAACTACAACGCCCCTCCTCCCGCCAAATTCGTAAAATCCGTTGAGGAAATACCGTACAATATTTCTGTTATTCAAATAAGTAGTATTTTGCCCTCAGCTGAAGCTGAAGCTCCCACTCCAGGACCGAGCCAAATGAATATTACGTCCCTTATGTCAGCTCACGGCTGTAAAGTTTTCGCGGAGACGTTGTTGGCTTCAGCTGCTGAAAAGACATTTGAGGAAAATGTAGATGGCGGATTAACGATATTTTGTCCTGGTGATGATGCCATGAAAAATTTTAAGCCTAGGTTTAAGAATTTAACAGCGGAAGGGAAACAGTCGTTGTTAGAGTATCACGGAGTTCCTATTTATCAATCGATAGCGAGTTTGAAATCTAATAACGGCGTTATGAACACGTTAGCTACTGATGGCGCTAAAAAATACGATTTCGTTGTTCAAAATGACGGCGAAGATGTTACGTTGAAGACGGAAGTTGTAACGGCGAAGATCACGGCGACTTTGATTGATGAACAGCCACTAGCGATTTTCTCGCTTGATAAAGTGTTGTTGCCTAAAGAATTGTTTAAGCCTGCTGCTACTCCGGCTCCTGCGCCGGCTCCAGAAGCTGATGCTGAGTCTCCTACGCATTCTAAGGATAAACATAAGTCGCCACCGGCACCTGAGTCTCCGGCTGATTCACCTGCCGATGGTCCTAGTGATGATGCTGCTGATTCCACGGCGGATAACGGTGTTGTTAGGTATAATGCTGGACCTTCGGTTGCAGCCGTTTTATGTGTGTGGTTTGCCTTCAAATTGTTAATGTAAGTTTAATTTTATTTTCCTTAGCTTTTGAAGAAAGAAAAAAAGTTTGTCTTGAATTAGGTTCAAAATTATAGTAACTTTATTTAGTCAAGTCTAGGGCTGCTATTATAAGTGTGAAATAAGTGAAGCTAATTTGGTCATCTAATTGGAGTTTGCAACTGTATTAGTATAGTTACTTGAATCAGGCTTTGTGGTTGCCTTTTTTTCCTTTATAAGTTTTAGATTTATTTTCTTATTTATCACTTTAAGTTGATTCAGTCTTATATGTAGATTATGTAATATGACTCATTGTTTGTGTGTGAACCATTGGTTACTTATGAACTTTACTTATATTCCCATGGCCAACATACGAATTTTCTTTTTCTGTTTCCTGTTATGCATTTTCAGTAAGTGCTTGTATTCAACTTTTTGCCGTGATTATTGCTCAATTCAAGAAGAAAATATTGAATCTATTTAAAAATATTCAGCTACATTATAAAAAACGATTTTGAACCGTTGTAACAGATTACTAGATTGCTTATTACGCATAAACAATTACACTTACCCGTAAACAAGTTAATTGCTTAATAGGTACATTAACAAATTCGATGAATTATTCAAAATTAAATTTTGGCATTGGAGTTGCGAGAAGAATTTAATTGCTCCACTGTTCTAGTAGTACTTTTTAATTAGCTCACTGATCTCTAGATTTCAAACTAAAAGGTGAGATTCTAGAAAGTGGTCATTGGAGTTGGAGAATTCTGGACCTTCAATATGTTGAGTATGGAATGGAGCACTTTGGTTAGGCACCGTTGCCAGCCCTGTGAGGTCCACTAACTGGAAAGTGCTGTAACTAATCGACTTTTTCATGACAGTGATTGCTATACTACTCCTGGGTTCACATAATAACAGTTCTTCATTCGTCCAAAAATAATGTTATGTGACCAACTCATACAGTACTAGTCTTTCTAAAAAGTAACAGTGCCATTAAAGGCCTATTATTAACTTCTGATGAAAGAAAATCAGCTACGAGGCGTCAATAAACAATGTTCAGCATTACCCAAACCAGCTTACCAAGCTCATTTTCACTTGGACAATTTCTTGTGACTGACACTGTCCCTTGCTTACCTCTGCCTCTCTGGACGAAAAATGATACAGTTTGACTCGCACAAAATTTAACAAACTAGTGATAAAAAATGAAGTCTAAAATTTGTTGTGTTGCATGTTATAATATTTATGTAGCTATAAAAGTTTGAAATTTATAGTATTTAACATACTACTGTGTAACATTTATGTAGCAAATGTTTAAAGTTCAATTGTTCTTCATAAAATTGAATTGAGGAAGTAGTAGCTTGCAAAAGTAGATCCCACTAAGGAACAGGCTGCAGCAACAATTGAACAGTCCTCCCACTCCCTTATTACTTAACAGTTGAAAGTTGGATTTGCATTTACACTTCAACTGGTTCTATTTAATGTACTCCATTCTTATAATGCATAGCAATAACTGCTGAAATTTTCGGATTCCCCAATGTTGGTTCTCCAAAAATTCACGAATCACTACAGATTCATCAGCTCATATTACCAAACCTTTTGGTAATGACGATGCTAAAACCAACTGTTTGGTACCTAAAGACTAGGATCAGATCAACTACAGGAGGAAAGTAAAATTTTGGCAACCTAAAAATAATGGGGGTAGGTTGTTGTTTGGGGGGAGGTGGTGGGGGGAATGCTTAAGTTGCTTTTGATTTACGTTGCATTAAATAAATGAAATAGCAAGAATCATCTTATCTCCTCGCTAAATCCCTTCCCAGCCCTGCCGCTAACCTTAAAAAATGTGTTGTAATTTGTAAATAGTTGTCTGGCAAAGTAAAACACAAATGCCCATTAAAAATATCACATATCAAAAACATCTGCTGCTAAGAACGAAAGCTAGTGTCTGTAACTTTGAATGAACTACCCAAACACATTCAGAGAACTCTCTTTAACAAAATTTCGAAAGAACAATACCCATTGAAATCCTACAGGTGGGGTCTGGGGAGGGTGAAGTGTATGCAAACCTTTATCCTACCTTGTTTCCAAAGAACATATTCGAGAAACTGCAGAAAAGCCACCCTCCGTCTTAAATTAGATTATTAGTGGCAAAACAGTAGCTTTAGTATCTTTTCATACCCTGAAACAAGTATTTGTTCTGTAAATTTCATTCTAGGTAAGAATTTTACTCATGAGAAACCGATGAACAAAGAACAAGAGAGGAAGCTAGCATATATAGTATTGCTTTCTGCATTTCACTGGATATACTGCATAAGGCATACGACTTGGAAAATACATATTATTTGCGTGGACAAGCAATTGATGCATTATGCAACTACTATAAAGCATCAAGTTTGAAATTAGACAAAAATATAATTACAGAAAATTTATCAAGCACTAATCCTATTTCTTTAGTTTTAGAGAACTACTGGTATTGGAATAAAATTGGACCTGAATGGAGTGGTGCAGATAAAAATGTGTCATTCAGTTGATTATGCAAATTACATTGAGAGACTCTATTTCCTCATATATGAACCGCAGAGCTGTCTTGGACCAGACCATCTTCATTGAAATAAAGGTAACTCGTAGGATCATCAAAATATGATTTAATCGGCACAGGAGTAAATCCCTGGTAACCCCCTTCTGCCTTTGCCAAGCAAAGATCTTTGATGTATTTGAAAATGCCATGTTTCAGAACAAAAGGTTGGGCGGCGTACTCTTCTAATGACATCCACTGCAAGACAGTAATATCACGTAATGTTTGTTAAACAGGACTTAAAAATACTGTAACAAATCTGTAAACAACAACATACCCAGTGTTATCTAACAAGTGGGGTCTGGGGAGGGTGAGGTGTACACAGACCTAACCCCCTACCTTGAATAAGGTAGCGAGGATGTTTCCTTTAGACCCTCAGCTTGATAAAAATATTTTTTAAAGAAAAAAGCAACAAAAACAGTTATGCAAAAGGAAAAGAAACCAGGGTATAGACAGTATTGACATCCCAAAAACTAAAGGTAACAAATCTGTAAAATGAACTAGTAATACCTGAACTGCCTCAATTTCTAAATCTTGCTTCTGTAAGTCAAATGTTAGAGGACGCATCATGCAAATGAAGAATAAATCTGACTTTTCAAAGAATGACTTGTGCATCTGCCTGTCAACAAGAAATCCCATGAATGACAAACATAATCACTGGAACTCATATCCTTCTGAAACATAAATTTCTTTTTTACACCAGTACTGAGATACTCCTCCGAGTCAATAATTCCATTTAATCAAACACGAATTCTCCAACACATAAAAAAGTTGCACCTTGCAGAAATTTTAATTGTTTAGAAGCATGAACTTTTATTTCCAAAAAAGCTATATTTTATTAGTCTTCTGGTTTTCACCCTGCAAGGTGGTTAACCTAGGTAAACTAAACGAGATAGACAATTTGGAGGAGAGGCAGTAAGAACTTCTGCTTTTCATTTTCTTTAACCATAATATATCAGAATAAGTAAACCAACAACCAAGTGCGACAAAAAACCAAGATATACCACATTGAACTTGAATCACTTCCTTCCTTTTGGCAGTGTTTATAGTTAGCCACTAAATGAAAAACTGATATAGATACTTGGTCACTTTCACAACCACTTCTACAAACTAGAGGTAGCCTCCGCAAGTGGAAAACATGACTGTTTTGTATCTTCAGTTACCAAAAAGAGAGTATAAGAAGACAAAAAAAGAGATTATTGGATCGCTCTGGAAGATGCAATTTTCTCCTCTATAAATCCTTTGAGACACAAAGCTTACTATTCTATTCTTCCTAAAAGATAATCAAATAAAGGCATGAATCCCTTACCTGAATGCAAGCACTTCCAGAAATTCTGTATCAATCTGCAGCAGAAAAACAAAAGAACCAGAACATATCAGAGAAACAATAACAATCAAATTCTCAGCAGAAAACTTAGATTGATTGATTGATGATGTAGCATGTTAGGGCAACTTTGAGTGTTGAAAGTTTCAGCATTCTATATAATATATACTTACTCCTGTTTCTTCTTTTACTTCCCTTATTGCACCTTCAAGTATATTCTCACCCTGCAGGACAAAAGCTTAACATACAGTTTGAGACTTTAACTTGTTTTTAAAGCTGACTTTAGCTTCAGCATTGACCATACCTCTTCAACAACACCAGTAGGAATCTTCCATATTCCCGTTCCCTTCAATTTTCCGCTACTTTCTTGGACTACAAGTAACTGAAAAGAAGAGTACGCAATTATAGAATGAATGGCCAACAGACGAAACATTCACCCCCAAGATGCTCAAGCATAGTGGTCCAAGACAAGAGAAATGTTTCTAATGATAACAAAAGTCTCTGTTCGTGGGGGTTACCGTAGATGGCCAATACATCTAGTTAGACATAGAGATATCTGCAAAATCGTTAGTGGATTTACCAACTAGCTCTTATTTTTCATGCGCTAATTAGTGGCAAGCACATTCACAAACGCTCTTCTTTTAATAAGGATAGATCTTAGCAGAATCAAGATTGACTCGTAGGAAGTGAAGTGTCCAAAATTGTTCCTTATGCATGAAATGACAAAAATCTGCCAGCTCTATCATGACAGGTACACTTAATTGATTGTATGAAAGCAACCATTAGATTATCTCGAAAGGCCATTTGATGCATAGAGACTATAGAGCAGTTTAAACAACATAATTTTTGGCATTCAAAAATGTCGCATTGAAAATTAGAACAAAATCGACAAAGTGAATTACAATGTCCATGTGGGTAACAACTAGGATAAAGTTAACAATAGCAGCTTTTAGTTACCTCTTTTTTCTCATTCAATACAATAGCACCAATACCCACTCGGTGTGAAGCATTTGCAGGGATTGTATTCTCAGTTTCAGGAATCCAATACACAAGCATCAGGTAATGAGGTTCTGCATGGTGGTACCAAAAGCCTTCCTGCATCAAATGTTAAAGATTTGGATCAGCATGACTGCTTGGATACGATATTACTTCTCAACCCAAAGCATGACATAGGCAGCAGTATTGACTTTTGAGTTTGTGAAATACGAATTTGGTATATACTTTCTCGCAGTTGATTGCTGAGAACAAAGTTAAATTCAGAGTAATGGTGATTATTTAATTTTAATTTGATCAAGAAGTCAATGTTTCATCACACCATGGCTTGGGATTTCATGGCAATTTACTTGTGTAACACAAATATTAGCTACCTCAGTAAAATTTGCCAATTCTATGACACATAAAGTATTTTAACTGAAATTCCATAAACTTCATATATCAAGGCGAACTATAACATCCATGTTACAAAGAAAGTACATAACACATTACCTTGACTGCAGGTTCAACCAGATTTACAACTTCAATCGGCAGTTTAATCCACACACCCTTTTTCCCCTGTGAGGTAATAAATGTGAAATCAGCAGAAAAGAATTGAAAGAGAAAAAGGAATCAAAGTCAGCCATATATACACAAGTTTTCCAGCACACTCATGTTGACTATAGTCTATATGATCACATTTCACTGTAAGACTCCACAACTTCATGCAAATTAAACTATTTTAGACTTAAGTCTAGTTGATACTGAAAAAAAAAATCCATTTCTTATAACAGCAACCACAAACTTGGCGATTACAGAAGTTCCTGGTGTAGAAGAATATTTGCCTCCTAAAGCACGGATTTTCGACATTTTGATCCAACATCCAAATGGGAGTAGTTTCAATCATAATTCAGTTGGAAGCCAACAGTAAAAGACTAGTGAAATCAATATACCTGCAGCTTCCATTCATGTAATGAAGTTTTAAGGATGTTATGGAAGATATTTGGGTCCATAGGCTCCGTTAGTTCTACTATAACTCCTCCATGGTCATCATTTACAGCTGGAAGCAACTGTACCTTTTTGACACCATTTTGAACTACCATTTTCTCCATAAGATCTCAATGAAATCCCCAAGTCCTGCACCAAAAAAATTCTAATTAAGCACCTGAAAAGGACAATAGGCTAGAAAATGCAAAGAAACTCACATGCCCATATGACTTTTGATAACAATTTTGCAGCAAGGTAATTGAAAGTGATATTTAACAAAGCAAGAACCAAAGCTCCAGCACACAGCTCGTGATACTTAGAAGTAAATAGAACACGGTTTACTGTGCTCAGGGGCAGAGCAACCTTCTAACAAGGGGTTCAATTGAACCTCTTTCGCTGTAAAATTATACTATACAAATAGAGTAAAAACCAGTTCTTTTTTGTTATTTATAAGCTGTTGAATCCCCTAAAATGAGGAAAGTTCTAGTAAAGTGACAAACGGGTTCAACAGTTGCTTTAAGTTATAGGTTCAAATCCTTGGGTGACATTTTTGGATTATCGTATAGAATCTCGGGTCTGTCCCTTATAGTACAGTTGAATTGAATTATGTGAAGCACTGATATCATAAACTTTTAGAGAAAGCTGAGGCATGTTTATTTAAATAGAATATGAGACTTGTGGGATTATATATTGTAGAGTAGTATAAGTTATGCCAGCAACAGACGTCTCAGGTGCAGACCTGAATTTCATTTTTTATTCATCAAGCACGTGAATACTTGTATGTTAAGCGATTGTGTGAAATGGGACAGTTTACGCAATTCAACAGATAAAATTGAAAAGAGTACCTTGGACAAAATAGAGCTACACAGGTCAGCAGAGTGAATTAAGGATTTTGGAAGCTTGAAATAAAGCAGTGCTATAGATGAAAGTGTAAATGTGGTGCGAACAAAGTTGGAATTTAAATGGAGAGGTGGCGTGGCTACTATGCGTAATGATGGGTAATTAGTTGATTGCATCATGGATTGGCGGGTCCCCTTTTAAAAATGCCGCCACCATAAGACGTGGTGGGAGCTCATTTGCAAATGAAACGGGACACTATCTCCGCTTTTGTTTTGTATACAAATGTTATGAAAATTGCATAAATTTCATCAAACTCTGGGTTTAAGTTATAAGATTAAAGAAACAAAATTTATATTTCTAAAGTGATAAATATTGGTCCTATTTATGCAGCTCAATGAAGGAAGAAATTCTGACTCCACAAAAATCTTCAAATTAATATTCTGATTCCTGTTTTTGCCTTTCTTTTAGGATTAGTTAGGAAAATATACTTGATATAAGGAAATTAAGCTATAAATTTGTGACAATAAGAGTATAAGGATATATGCATACATTATATAATTACTGAAAGAAAAAATAATTGATTCAATATGACTTATACTGTCTATTTTCTCCGGACTAAATGAGTTCCATATCATTTGTTCTTCATGTGCAAGTAGATTTCACTATTACGCCCACAATAAAATTCTTTAAGTCTTTCACAATGTTATTAAAATCTTAAACATTTACCAAGATAATCACATTACTGACAAAATGAAAAGACAGGCAATCAAAATGCTTTAAAAAGTGCAGAAAGGATACGATAGTTCCACCACTTCGTACAGATATTACTGATGATTTTCTCCCATAGATGACAATCTTTTTAACCCCATACCTAATTCTTTCGAAACAAATAGTGTACCTTCCACTCTTTGTTTATACTGCTACTCGAATCCACAAGCTATTGCTTGTATGTGTGGAAGGTGCTCGGCTTTTGAGCAACACTGATAATAAATTGCTTCGATTGAGAATGCTATAGGACTTATCGCTAATGAATGAAGAGGAAGAAAGAGCTGCTTGAGTTTTGTGGGAGTAGGAAGGCCTGCATCAATATGGCACACAATAACTTTAAGAAAGTATTTTGATGAATCAATATTACCTTGTGAGTTGTGACCAAATATTTGCAAGTATTCCAGCGACGAACCAAGAGGTAGGGAAGACGTGCACCAACTGAATAAATCAATAGCATCCAGAAATCACCTTGAAACCTATTACTTAGCATATATCAAGTTTAATAAGAGTAATTAGAGAAGGAAGATAAACCATCAGAATAGCAAATGCCATCTTGGATGATTGGATATACATGCACACATCGTGGTACTTCAATTTTGAAGTGATAATTAGTTTTCAACTTTAAAAAGTTATTAAGTGCCGAAGGTGTATAGAATTCAAATTCTTATAATGCAATAAATTTGTTCAACCAAATGTAAAATAGAAAACAAACTTTTTTTATTATCTTCTTAGAATATATATTTTACATTTTGTACAAAAATGTGTTTAATTGAAGGGCAAAACCGTCGTTTACATTTTTATTTTGGTATTCTCACTTTTATATTAATATAATATAATATAATATGATGATATGATATGATATGATAATCAATGTATGTCCTGTTCCTTTAATTTAGGGTGAACCGGATGCTTTTAGATTTGGATTTGGATTTTGTTAAGTTTAGAAAATTAACAAGGGGAATTTGCAACTAATACACCCTTGGGTTTAAGAAATTTGTCGAGGAATTGTCACAATTATCAAGTTTTGTCATTGTATGGGCCTAAATCGGTTTTAGAATCACAAATCGAATTTGGGTTAGAATATAAGTGAATCTTCGTATCAAAGTCAGGAAAATGCAAGAAATACGCGTAAAACACGAGATTGTAAATTGATTTCAATATATCGTAGTGAGTACTAATTTTGGCAGAGTTTCTGTATGTGTTTCTGAATGAATACAATGTAAAATGAAGTGTTATTTATAGGCTAAAGGGCCCTTGCCCACGTTCTCCATGACTCATCATGCTTCAACCCACGTTCTGAACATTTAATAGGAGAGTTAGTGGGCTGAAGTAGTGGGTTGCTGAGCCGCTTGAACCGAGGTATTCCACCGAAGTTCAAGTGTGTGACCTCGGTGGCACGACCTTGCTGTTCGGTTGAAAAGGATGTCACCGAAGCTCAGCTCGAGGCTCGCCTTCGGTAGTGACATTGAAGCTCGCCTTCGGTAATTTGATCGCCTGCTTCGATCATTCTCCTTCGGAGCATCAGCTCGTTTTCTCTTCGGTTTGTCATGCCGAGGTGCTAACCCAGCACGTCAATTTCTGCCCAATACAGATAGTCCCTCCACTCCTCGGATGAACGCCGAGGTCATCGAGGAGTGGAATGAATTTAAGCGGGAAGCCACACGCTATCTAAGAATTTCAAAAAGTTGCACGTCTTTCGGATTACTGTTCCACATTACGTGGCGACCGTTGGTTGGCCACCGAACGGTCGCGCCGGCTTTTTGCTTTCTCCAACGTTACAGTCATCATTACTTCCGCAACTTGCAAGTGTACACTCCCTATAAATACTCTATTCGACAGTCTCCTTCTCCACCTGAAAATATTTTATACACATTGAAGTTCCAAGAAGTAAAAGCTTCCATTTATTAAACAGCTTCTTTGATCTTGATTTTCTTCTCAGCCTAGCATTTACATCAATGGCGACATCTGGACAAGGTTTTAGCGATTCCGGCGAGAGGGCCGACCATTTCGCCGCCGCGGTAATGAGCGGAGATGGTTTTCCCACTGTGACACCGCTGCAAATGATTGAAGTGGAAGAGACTGGCCGCGACAGGGCGGAAGCCAGTTATGGCGTTGACGTTGACGTTGGTGGTGACGACCACGACGACGGCAGGGATGACGTTGGGGGGATAACATCACCAGCGTCAAGGAGGTTGGTGGCCCAATGGGCGGAACCGAGGTGAGTAGAGAGGCCAGTGGCCAAAGAGGCGAAGCCGAAGCCAGTAAGGGGGGCCTCAGACCGAAGCTGGTACTTCAAAGAAGTCGAGGAGAAAGATTCCTCTCGAAGTGGAGATTGACCCTCAATTGGTCATCCCTTCGAATTTCAACAACGACAAGGACTTGAAGGTTCATGCTCAATCCGATGCTCAGAAGGGAAAGAAGAGAAACATACCGGTTCATATTACCCCAAGTATTATAACCGAAGACATGATTGAGGTGGTTCGGGCTGACTGTCGTTGGGGGCCCGAAGTAGAGAGAGTCCCAGCCCCGGACACGGCTGTTTCTACTCACGTTGAAGGGTATTCTTCGGTCTTCACATACCCATTAACCATAGGGTTCAATCTGTCAATTCACCCTATAATTGACACATTCTGTAGGTCATACAATCTGTGTTTGGCTCAATTGGGGCCCGGGGTTTGGAGAGTTGTTTAAGCCCTTGAATATTTAAGCGACATAGCTGGATTGCCCTTCACCTTCCAACACTTGATCTCCCTCTATACCCCTATTTTCATAAAGCCGGGGTGGTAGCTCTCTTATCTCGGGGGTCTTACGCTATCTTGAGTAAAAGCGAAGACCATGGAGATCGAGGTTGGAATGACCTGTATGTGCTCATCCCTACAAGGCTGCTGTCAACTGAACCTGCCTTTACCGAAGTGTGGAATGCTCGGCGTAAGTGTTTTTGTTTCCCTTTCGGCTCTCAACCACCATAGCTGGTGCTTATTTCCTTATGATTTGCAGCTGAAAAAGTTCCAGTTAACCCACCGAGGAATTTGCTTGAGTGGGTTATTGAGGTCATGAAGCCGAAGACGCGCACTCGTCGGCAATGGATGATTTTAGCCGCCCTGGAGGGGAACCGATGGATATGCAAGAGACATGGTAAGTTGTATCTATACGCTTGTAATTCTTTAAACTTGCTTTGAATTACTATACCCTGATGCTCTCTCCCCTCTCATTTAGGTTTCTCCAACAGGGCTGTGAAGGATGCTGAAGAGGAAGAGGAGGAAGAAACCGAAGTGAGGGGAGATGGGGAAGGAGAGGAGAAGAAGGACAAGAAAGAGATGAAAAAGAAAGAGAAGAAAGTAATCGACATTACCGAGGGTGTCGCTAAGATGGCGTGTTTGGCGAAGCAGCTCGCCGAAGACAAAAAGCCAAAAGCTTGTTGGGCCAAGGGACATCGCAAGGTGATGAAATTTTTCTAGGTCGGTTTTTGTGCGTTCCTACTCCTACTTCATCTCACACTTACAAAATTGCCCCTCTCCCTTCCCCAGGCTCTAAAAGTAAGAGATCTGAATCAAAGCGTGCCACGAAGGCAAAAGGACCTCGGGTCGAGGAAATTGTCACCTCTGCTGCCGAGGCGATAAGCACAAAGCGCCGAGGTCTTGTCGATGAGCCCAGCGACGAGGAGATTCATCCTATGGCTCCCGAAGCAGTGCCAGAGCCAGCCTCTGAGATGGCTCCAGAACCAGGCACCGAGGTCACTAAAACGACCGAAGTGATAAACGTAGAGGAATCTGATCAAAAGGCTGCAAAGCGAAAAGGCAAGGCTAAGGTAAGCGAAGGCTTGATCAAGAGCAGAGTTAAAGCTTCCCGAACCTCAGCTAAGTCATCCAGCTCCGTACCTCGGGCTTTTGAAATTGTTCCTGAGGCCAACTTGCTGGATCCCACCAAGGAGGACGTCGCTGCCCTTGATGCTATGTTAGGACCTACTGAGGCTCATGCTCTTCGGAATCTCAGCCCTATGAGTCTGATGGGCGTTTCAGCTACTTCTGCCCTTCGGGTAAGCTTTCGTGCACTTCGTTCGCATAATTTGCCCTTTCTTTCTTCTGATGCTAACGTTTTGGCTTTGCGCAGAGCGTGGTCCTCGCGATGCAAGCTGTTCACCTCGAGCGCGAGCAAGCAGAGCAAGTTCAGGCCGCCGCCGCCGCTTGGGGCGAACAAAGAGAGGACTTAGAGGAAGGATGGCTGAATTGGAAGCACAGTTTGCAACTTTGAATGAGGAGCTGGAGCGTGCCAATGAGGCTTTGGCTAAAGCTGAGGCTGATCTACATGGGGTTGTAGAGTCTGCCGAGGCTAGGGTTCAGGCTGCGACAAATGAGTTTACCGATGAGCGTTCGAGGTTGAGCCTCGAAAATGCTCGTCTTGAAGCTGAACTTTTCAAGGCCAAAACTGAAGTGCTCGAGGCAGGCGAAAAGTACAGCAGTAAGCTTGGTGAATACAACGCCAAGCTCGTTGAGTTGCAAAGCCAAGTATACCAAGTGCCATCTCTTCGGGGCAAGATCTCAGAGTTTGAGGCAAAATTGCTTACCCCAATGAGCGGGCCGAAATCATGGCGGCGAGGGCGAAGTTTGAGGAAGCAAAGTCCAAGCTACGCAGATCGTACTCGAAGAGAAGATTGATAAGGCAAGGGATGCTGCTGCCGAGGCTCAGGAGATTGTGTATGATCTTCTCTCGAACGAGGGTGCAGATAATGGTGAACTCGGAGATGAAGGGGGCGAGAGTGCCGAGGAGGGCATTAATGATACCGAAGGGGAGAACCCTTAGGAACAGAATAGTTCGTTTTTGTATACTTTTTTTTGTTTAGGCCTTCGTGCCTTTTGATGCAAGCCTTTGGGCTTTTGGATGTATATATGATCTTGACCTTCGGGTGGATTTGCTTTCAATGAATATAATCAGCCTTCGGGCCTTTTGATGATATGATTTTGCGTTTTACTTTTAAGTGTTAATTCTTGCGCGAACTAAACACTTAGGAGTAGTTTCACTTGCAAAGCTTAATTAAGTAAAATCGGTGCGAACTTAAAATGACGTCTCGTTCTCGAGCCGATACATTTAACGTGCAACTTCAAAGTGCAAGATCGTGGAAACAAAGAGATATAGAATCAAATTCATTTCATTGATAAGATCAACGAGCCAAAATCGACTATTTTTCATTAAGCCAAGTCGAAGTAGACCTTGGGCGTAAAAATAAATTGATAACATGCCACTATCGGGCGTAATTACAATGCACTAAGCTGTTCTTCGGGTATCAGTCCCCGATTATCGAATAGACAGGCTTCGATTGGGAGGCTAAGTGTCGACCTCGGTTGCAAACCGCCTCTCACTCCCCCCAGTGTTCGGGTGTGAATCTTGATGAAGATCCGAGCACTGGAAGTCGTTTTATCCGCTTCCTTGATTAGAAGTAGTACCTCTTTAAATTGGAAATATTCCAATTTAAGGGTTCAGGCACGCCTCGCAAATCTTCAATTTGATAAGTTCCTTTTCCAACAATTGCTTTGACTTTGTAAGGTCCTCCCCAATTTGCGACAAGCTTTCCCCCGTTTTCTTCCTTCGTTGACTGGTTTGTAGCCTTTAGCACATAATCGCTTCTCTAAGTTTGCCTTCCTATTGAGATATGCTTCGATCTGTCTTTTTTGAGCAACTAACCGGACCAGAGCCAACTCTCTTTTCTCTTCGAGCAAGTCCAATTCTATGCGCATGGCTTGTTGATTCGTATCTTCAGTGGTGTGAGCGTACCGAAGACTTGGTTCTCCCACCTACACGGGGATAAGGGAATCCATACCATAAGCAAGTAAAAAAGGAGTCTCACCGGTTCTGTTCTTCTCTGTTGTCCGCATGGCCCACAACACGCCTGGCAACTCCTCGGGCCAAGGACCTTTTTTCTCATCGAGCTTTTTCTTGAGATTCTCGATTATAATCCTATTCGAAGACGCAGCTTGGCCATTGGCACTTGGATGATTGGGGGTCGAAGCAATTCTTTTGATCCCCCATTGTTTGAAGAAATCAGTGATGGCTGCTCCCACGAACTGTTTACCATTGTCGCAAGCAATTTCCCTCGGGACACCGAACCTATAGATGATGTTTTTCCTAATGAAGTCAATTACTTGTTTCTGTTTAACTTCGGTGAGAGCTCATGCTTCTACCCATTTAGTAAAGTAATTAGTTAGAACGAGGATGAACCGAACACCACCTTTTCCTTTTGGTAAGGGGCCAACAATATCCATTCCCCACTTCATAAAAGGCCATGGTGACACGACCGAGTGTAGGGATTTGGCCTGTTGATGGATCATTCATGCGTGGCGTTGACACTTATCACATTTTTGTACGAAGGCCTTTGCATCTGCGCTGATGGTGGGCCAATAATACCCAACTCTAAGTAATTTACGCACCAAGGACTTTCCCCTTGAGTGATTGCCACACTCGCCTTCGTGCACCTCGGCCATCACATATCTAGCCTCATTTGGACCCAAACACTTGGCCATCGGGCCGCAATACAACCTCTTATACAAATTACCCTCGATCATATGGTACGAAGCCGCTTGAGTCCTTAACTTTTTGGCCTCCTTTTTATCTTGGGGGACAGTCCCCAAGTCGAAGTAAGAGATAAACTTACTCCGCCAATCCCATTTGTGGTCTACCGAGTTGACCTGCAATTTCATCTCTCTCATCTGTGCAGATAGCAACTGAACCACTGAATCAGTCCCCGCGTAGGCTTCATCGACCACCGAACCCAAGTTTGCCAGGGCATCAGCCTCGGTATTTTCCTCCCGAGGTACTTGTTTAATTTTCCATTCTTGGAATTGGGCCAAATTCTTCTGCGCTCGGTCCAAGAATAGCTACATTCTGGGCTCTCGAGCCGTGTATTCACCGAGCACTTGATTTACTACCAGCTGTGAGTCGCATCTCAACTCAATTCTTTCCACCCCCATTTCTCTAGCTAACTCCAAGCCTGCCAAAGCTGCTTCGTATTCGGCCTCATTGTTGGTTACTTTTTTGAACCGAACTAATCAAGTAATTTTCTCCCCGGTGGGTGCTTTCAGCACTGTGCCTAATCCCGAACCCCTGGAATTAGTTGCCCCATCGGTGTGAAGTATCCATAGCCCCGAAGTTGTTCCTTTCAATATTAAGTGCTCATTTTCGGCTTCGGGCAGAATCCCAACACTAAAATCAGCTACGAAGTTAGCCAAGACCTGAGACTTGATGGCTGTTCGGGTTGATAAGTGATGTCATATTCGCTTAATTCTACCGCCCATTTTGAAAACCTCCCCGATAACTCAGGTTTATACAATATACTTCTCAAGGGAAAGGTTGAAACTATGCTATTGGATGACATTGGAAATAAGGTCGTAGTTTCCGGGCAGTAATAATTAAAGCAAGTGCCAGTTTTTCTAAGTTTGGGTACCTGGTCTCAGCATCGAGGAGTGTCTTGCTCACATAATAGATAGGCTGTTGCTTGACATCTTCCTCCCGAACCAGCACCGTGCTGACAGACACCTCGGACACAGCCAAGTAGACTAGCAATGTTTTACCATCCTTCGGCTTGGCGAGCAACGACGCGTTAGCCAGGTAGCGTTTCAAGTCTTTCAGCGCTTCTTTACACTCCGGTCTCCATTCGAAGTGGTTTTTGTTCCTCAAAACAGAGAAGAATTTGTGGCATCGCTTCGAGGACCTTGAGATGAATCGACTCAGGGCATCGATTCAACCATTTAAGCGCTGAACTTCTTTCACCCCGGTCAACTCTTCGGGGATTTCCTCGATGGCTTTGATCTTATCTGGGTTTGCTTCGATTCCCCGTTCGGAGACAATGAATCCTAACAATTTGCCTGACCCAACACCGAATGCACACTTCTCAGGGTTCAATTTCATGCCATATTGCCTCAGAACAGCAAAAGCTTCCCTCAGATGATTAAGATGATCCTCCATTCAAATCGACTTGATGAGCATATCATCTATGTAGACTTCCATAGATTTTCCAATATACTCCTTGAACATGCGACACACCAACCTCTGGTACGTCGCCCCAGCATTTTTCAAACAGAAGGGCATCACTTTATAACAGAAGGTACCTCGGTCGATGATGAACGAGGTTTTATCTTCGTCCTTCGGATCCATGAGAATCTGGTTGTAGCTCGAATAGGCATCCAAGAAGGTTAACAGTTTGTGTCCAGTCGTGGAGTCTATTAACCTGTCTATTTTTGGCAATGGGTAGGAGTCTTTTGGGCAAGCCTTATTCAAATCAGTGTAATCTACGCACATCCTCCACTTGCCATTTTTCTTTGGTACGACGACCACATTAGCCAGCCACTCGGGATACTTTACCTCCCTTATGAAACCATTTTCTTGCAACTTTGTGGTTTCATCTTCGATCGCTTTCTTTTTAACCCCCGCGTGAGGTCTTTTTTTCTGCTTCACCGGGGTGAATTTTGGGTCTACATTCAGCTTGTGGATCATGATCTCCAGATCGATACCAGTCATGTCTAAATGAGACAAAGCAAAGCAATCGTTGTTGGACTTTAAAACTTCAATGATTGCTTTTTTCGACTCTGGGTCCAACTCCGAGCCGACGAATACCTTTCTCTCAGGAAAATCTTCAATAAGGTGAAAGACTCCAGTTCCTCAATAGTTGAGTCCTCGGCTTTTTGTTTTCGAGGCTCTTGAATGTAAACCGGGATCTTTTCAACTTCTCCTTGGAGGTCCTCCTCGTTTGACCCCGGTTGCGTTAGTTGCTATGTTTTGGCCCGGTCGGGGCAACTCCACTTCTCAATGCAACCGAGTAGCACTCTCTTGCTGCTCGTTGCTCTCCCTTTATTGATCGAACCCCCCAAGGCGTAGGGAATTTGATCACTTGATGCAGCGTAGAGGGACAGCCTTCATGGAATGGATCCACGGTCTACCGAGGATCACATTGTATGCTATGTCCTCGGACAACACTTGGAACAATGTTTCTTTGCTAATTCCTTCAGCAAATGTTTTGAGTGTAATTTCACCCAAAGTTTTCTCCGTGGAGTTGTTAAAGCCAGTCAACACCGTTGCTTTAGGGATGACTTTCCCTTTGAGCCACATCTTCTTGATGGCCCGTAGCTGATTATGTTGACCGAGCTACCGGGGTCAATCAGGACTCGCTTGATATCGGAGTCGTTGATTCTCAGCATGATGACCAAGGCATCGTGATGAGGGAACATCATCCCATCACAATCGTCATCATCAAATACGATTTGTTTACCCGAGCCCCCCACTCGAGTTCTCTTTTCCATTGTGATTGACAGCTTGGCGAATTTCTTTGCAGCTGCGAAAATCACCCCTTTCACCTCTGACCCCCCGGTGATAGTATTTACAACTCTCTCGGGGGGTGGAGCCCGAGGTGGCTGTCCATCACCTCGGTTCTTGGAGTAGTTGTCCTTTCCTTTGTCGGTAAGGAATTCGACGAACACACCTTTTTTCAAGAAATTAGCCACCTCGAGGCGCAATGCTTTGCAGTCCTTGGTTAGATGGCCATATCTGCATGGAACTCGCTGTGCGAATTCTGGTCTCTTTTGTCCGCTGGAGTTCTCATGTCTTTGGGCACCCTTACCCCGGCAGTCCCCTTGACTACGTTGACCAGCTCCGAGGTCGATATATTAAAATTGTAATCAGGGATCTGAGGCAGTTCTTTCTTTGAAACCGAAGTTGGGCCTGAGGAATTTCTTTGGTTCGTGTTGGAGTGAACCTTTCCTCCGAGCCGTTGGCTTATATGTGGGCTTGTAAATGAGTTTCCGAAGGATTTTCCCAACGTTTGGTTGACAGGCTGCCTTGTGGAGGTATATGGTCCGTACCTCCCCTTTGGATTTCCTCGTGACGCCTCGACGCGATATGAAGATTCGCGTTGGTTTTTGTAATTATAACCTCGGCTTTTAAACTCAGCCTCCTCCAACCTGATCTTGGAGTAAGCTCGTTTGTGTAGATCTTCCCATGTCAAAACTTGGTATTATTGAAGCTCTTTTCGCAACTCAGCAGCAGCGTCAGAGTTGCGAACATTGATACCCTTTTCAAAGGCCATGATAGCCATAGTATCATCCATCCGAGGTAGCTCCATGCGCTCACCATGAAAGCGCTCAAGGAACTCCTTAAGTGGCTCACCGGGCCGTTGCTTGACCTCGCATATATCCTCCTTCCTCTGGAGAATTTTTTGAGCTCCGGTGTGGGCCTTAACGAAGGCATTGGTCATTTCCTTGAAGGTGGAAATTGACCCCGCTGGTAGGCACATGTACCAGCGCAGCGCTCCTTTCTCCAAGGATTCGCCAAACTTTTTTAAGAACATTGACTCGAGCTCTATTGCCGTTAAGTCATTGCTCTTTACCATCGCCATGTACTCCCTTACATGCTCTTTGGGATCGGTGGTCCCATCATACTTTTTTAAGAACATGAGCTTGAAGTTTTTAGGAGTTAGAGCTGGAGCCGCTTCGGGCTTAAATGACAACTCCCTGTATTGGTCTATGTCAAGCTCATCTTCAGTCTTTGTTATCCCCAATACGCTTTTGAGGCGCTTTTTTACGCGTGCCTCGACGCGAGCTTCAACGCGTGCCTCAGTTTCCCTGGTCAACCTCTTAACGTCGACCGAGGATGTAGTTTCAGCCACTGTGGGAATCGTCCGAAGTGTGGCATTGCGCTTGGTACGTTTCCCGAACCCACAGACGTGACCCCATTGGGAGGTCCCCCTATTATCACGCCCGTAGGAACGAAGGGCGGGATGCCTCTATTTGTGGCCGAAGGCTGGGTGTCATTCGGTGCTGCGCTATTCCTCGCCTCCAACGAGGCGCGAAATTCGGCGTTGATGTTAACTTGCTCGTCCTGCCACTCTTGGAGAGCTTTTAGCGCGTTGACAACGAAGGCTTGAAATGCTTCGGTTGTCATTAGAGATGTAGACTGTTGGTTCGACGGAACGTCAGTCCGTTCGTTAAGATTTCCACTGTTGTCAGCCATATTGTTGTTGAAAAATTATGGGCTTTAACGAAAAGGAACGTTGAAATTTGGAACAAAGTATTTCTGCTTATATCCCCACAGACGGCGCCAATTTGTATGGGCCTAAATCGGTTTTAGGATCACAAATCGAATTTGGGTTAGAATATAAGCGAATCTTCGTATCAAAGTCAGGAAAATGCAAGAAATAAGCGTAAAACACGAGAAAGTAAATTGATTTCAATATATCATAGTGAGTACAAAATTTGGCAGAGTTTCTGTATGTCTTATTGAATGAATACTATGTAAAATGAAGTGCTATTTATAGGCGTTCTCCATGGCTCATCATGCTTCAACCCATGTTCTGAACATTTAATAGGAGAGTTAGTGGGCTGCTGAGCCGCTTGAACCGAGGTGTTCCACCGAAGTTCAAGTGTGTGACCTCGGTGGCACGACCTTGTTGTTCGGTTAAAAAGGATGTCACCGAATCTCAGCTCGCGGCTCGCCTTCGGTAGTGACATTGAAGCTCGCCTTCGGTAATTTGATCGCCTGCTTCGATCATTCTTCTTCGGAGCATCAACTTGTTTTCTACTTCGGTTTGTCATGCCGAGGTGCTAACCGAGCACGTTAATTTTTGCCCAATACAGTCATGCAGGGTACATTTCAATTTAAATTTTATTGAATTGATAAAAGTTCAATTGTTCAAAAATTTCATTAAATCGACAATACTGGATTATAAGTCTTAAATAATAGCTTAAATATTTATACGTAGCAAAACTTTTCAATAACTAAACTTTTGTCTACCCAGTAAAACTTGTGATAATTGGTTACTTTTGTTGCACTTGCAGAACTTAGGAAGTTAGAGCTACTTCGCACAAATTCCTTAATTGGGGGCAAAACTTAATCAACGAAGTTAAAGAGGGTGTGTCTGCTGAAATTGTTTGAAAGTTATTATGGGTGTAGCACGAGCTAGTTCCATTTCAAGTCAATAGGACCGTCCTTCAACACTATACCTTATCTTAATGAAAACAATGATACCAACCCCAAAATTAACAATGAAAAAGAATATAGTTCGTACCCCGAATGAGTGATCTTAAATACGGGGTTAGCAACTTTGATTATCAAGTCAAGAGTCATTAGTGGAGTATCCAAATAAAATCTGTCTATTTGAAATTCAAAATGTTTGATTTGCGACTAAGAATGATTTGAATGGAACGACGAGTAGCTTTCAAATAAATGTAATAATATTGATTTCATCCTAATAGGAGTACTTAGTGATACCTTTTCAATTCATAACCATGTCATCCCATGCGTCAACCTTGTTACCAGAATTTACATCTTCTGGAATCTATACTGTTTCCAATTATGAGTGCCTTTTGTTCTTGTATATTGAATTCTATTCAAAGTAATAATAACTAATATTTCTTTTATTTCATTTTATAGATATAATAGTACTTGTGTTTATTTATTAATTGGGGCGAATTGTAATATATTATTTTACTTGTATAACTGAGAATGAAATAAAATATTTATTATGATATAATAAAAGTTGTAAGATATTGGCAACGAAATTTATGATACTGTACCATTTTGAGTGCTTGGACAGATTGTATGGCCTAAACCAGTTTTAGGATTACAAATCGAATTTGGGTTTGAATATAAGCAAAATTTTGTATCAAAGCTAAATAAATGCACAAAATAGACGTAAATGCGAAAGAATAAATTGATTTCAATATATAGTAGTGAGTACAAATTTGGGCAGAGTTTCAGTATGTATTTCTGAATGCCCGTTATACAAAATGAAGTTCTATTTATAGGCCTAAGAGTGTTGCCCACGTTCTCCACTATCAGTTGTGATTTGGCCCACGATCTTGGCGTTAATGGAAGGAGTTAGTGGCCTGCAAAGCCGCTAGAACCGAGGCTATTCACCGAGGCGCATATATGTGACCTCGGTGAGGAGGCCTCGTTGTTCGCTCGAGGTAGACATCACCGAAGCTCAGCTTACGGCTCGCCTTCGGTGACGATCTCGACATGTGACTTCGGTGACCCATTGATTTGCTTCGGTCTTCGGCTTGTTGTTAAGTGCTCGGTTGCTGTTGACTTGCATGACCGGGGCGAATCATCGCGAGCCGATTTTTACCCAATACAAATAGTCCCCCCCACTCTTCGGTTACTTACCGAAGTTACCGAGGAGTGGAGTGAAATTCAGTGGGAAGGCGACGTGGCTTGATCTTATCCAGGCGTTTCAAATTTTGTCAACGGTTCGCGTCTCTTTAGGTCACTTCTTGCTGACACGTGTCATCCATCCGTTGGGTTTTCGAACGGTCACGCCGTATTTTTTGTTCCCCAACGTTACAATGATGATGCCCTTCCATTTGGCTCTTCCATACCTATAAGTACTTCCCTACCAAACTCTTCTTCTTACTTTCATATTTGCAATCAACAGTGCTAAAAGAGAAAAAATCAAGAACTTCCATACTTTCTTCGACAGATTCTCATCTTCGCAAGAACTTCTAGATTCTAAGCCCCAATCATGTCTGCTACTCACTCACGACAAGATTCGAGCGATTCCGGTGAAAGGGCAAAGATTGCCCAGTACGCCGCCATTATTTCCAGTGGTGAATTTATCACCACCGTACTAGCGCTGCAAGTAGTAGAGGCGGAGGGAGGCGGAGAGGTGACCTCTAGTGCTGGTGGCTCTAAACGTCGATAGGAGAGGGCCAGGCGTGACGTTGCTGCTGTGAGCGAAGACGTTAGCCTAAAAGAAGGTGATGACGTCGTGGATGATGACCTCATGGGGATTGCTGGTGCTGATGACACCGCACATAGAGATGAGGATGCCGAGGGCGATGATGCCGAGGGCGAAGTTGAAGGTGGAAATACTGCCGAGGTGGGGTCCTCGGTTCCAATAATTCCCTTCGAGCAAGAGCTCGAACCTCACCAAATCATTCCCTCCCATTTCGACAACGGCAAGGATCTTAAGCTGCAAGTCCAATCCGCCGATCAAGAAGAGAAGAATTGGAATATGCCGGTGAATACGACACCGACCCGCATAACCCAAGCCCACATTGAACGGGTACGGAGGGAGTGCAAGTTTGGGCCCGAGGTGAAAGTGGTTATCCCCGACCCAACGAGCAGAGTTTGTTACCATGTCGAGGGGCTCTCTTTCGTTTATACCTATCCTTTCACCCTCGGCTTCTCCCTTCCGGTGCATAAAGTTATTGACGACTTCTGCCGGGCCAACAACTTGTGTTTGGCTCAACTAGGCCCCGGCATTTGGAGGGTCATTCAATGCATGGATTGGTTGAGTAAGAAGGCCGGGGTAAACTTCATTTTTCAGCATCTCGTTTCACTTTACTACCCTTACTTTCATAAGGCTGGGGTTGTGGCCTTAAACAACCGAGGGAAGTTCGCGCTCTTTCATAAGAGCGAGGATCATGGGGACCGAGGCTGGAGCGACCGTTACATCTTGCTGGAGACCAACGTTTTGTCCGCCGAGCCTGATTTTCCCGAGCAATGGAATAACACACGTAAGTATCCCTTCGTTCTTACTTCATCCCCCGGTGATCGTTCATGTTTGCTAACCTTTTTTCTCTATTATTATTTTAGCCAACAAGGTCGATATCGTACCCCCGAGGGGTTGACTGAATGGGTGAGAGCAATGACCGGGGCTCGTTTACGCCCCGAAAGAACGTGGAAGAAGATGGCTGCTGATTTCGGTTGGCAATGCAAACGACACGGTAGGTTCTTTTGCGATGTTTTATTTGGTATGTTTTTTGAAGTTTTGACTTCGTTTTTCTGACTTCTCTCCCTTCGGAATTAGGTTTTCCAAACCGTGCCGTTAACACAAAGAAGGGCAAGAAAAAGAAGGAGGAAAAGAAGAAAAAGGATGGAGAGGAGACCGAGTCGGATGACAACCTGGCTTCGGTGGCGGAAGATTTGAAGGGACTGAAGGAGTTGAAGGCTGCAAAGTCTTCAAAAGCTTCAAAGGGGGCCCCTGGCCAAGGATCCTCCAAAGGTATATCACTATCCTCGATCAACCCATCGGTTATCATTCTTCTTTGCTTGCTTGCTTCAATTCTTCTTTGTTACTTTTCGTAGGTGTGAAGAGGAAGAGGGCAGTTTCAAAGAAGCCCTCCCGTTCAGTGGCTCCTCGCACCAAGGTGGGAACTCCTCCCCATCCCGAGGTAGCGGCGGAAGGGCATCGAAGATTAATTGATGAGCCCGATGATGCAGCTATTGAGGGTTTGGCTCGCAGAGAGGTCGAGTTTGTTGACCTCGAGGATCAAGAGCATGGCTCCGAGGCGGCAATTGCCAAGATTAAAGGCAAGGCCAAGGTTGTGGAGGCTGGGGCTGCTGTGATTGAAGAAGGGGCTGGCATCGGCGCGGTCAGGGCGCAATCCAAACCCGCGAGGATTTCATCCTCTGTGGGGTTTTATCGGAAGCTTGAGGTGCCGACCTCTTCAAATTTGTTGGCATGCAGCCGTGCCGACATCTTGAGCCTCACGCCTTTGCTGGGCCCGGAGGAAGATATAGTCGTGCAAGAGTTCTCCCGAGCTCAACTATATAACACCATCGCTGCTAATGCTATCAGAGTAAGTTTTATCGCATTTGAGTTTTACCTTAAGTTTTCCCTTCATCTTTGTCTTCGGTTCATAGCTGACTTCGATTTCCTAATTGACCTTTTGTTCAGAGTTTCGTTCTGTCATTGAGGGCTATTGAGGTTGAGACCTCGAGGGATGAAGAGGTCCGGTGTGTTGCTCATGCATGGGACAGGCAAAGAGACAGCTTCAATGTGCAAATAGCTACACTGAAAGCTGATTTGTCCAAGTCCCAATCTGATCTGCATGAGGCCGAGGCAGCTTTCGAGGCGAAAATCAAAGCCCTTGGTGATGGCTTCCAAATCGAACGCTCGAGGCTGGAGACCGAAGCTGTGAGATTGCGTGCCGAGCTGACCCAGGCAAAGGCTGAAGTTGTGGAGATGGCCAAAAAGCATCACGACCAGCTGAAGAAGCATGTGCTTCATATCCAAAAGTTGGAGGGTGAAAACTCCAAACTTTCAGCTAAAGAAGCCGAGGTCGAAGCCCTTCGAGACGAGATCGCTGATCGTAAGAATAGGGCTGCGATCAAGGTTAAGAAAGCCGAGCTGGACAAGCGATAGGCCATTATCAAATCCCGGTTGAGGCTACTCAAATGGTGCCGCACCGGCGAGCTTAACTTAGATAAGGAGATTGCAAAAGCTGAGGTGAAGTCAATAGAGGCTCAAGCTATTATTGATGAACTCCCATCAAGTGAGGCCTCGAGCGGCGATGACGATGAGGAGGATGATGAAGAGGCCGAGGGGGACTCCGAGGATGGAGGTAATTCTCCCGACGCTTAGATTTTTGATTGCATTTTGTAAGCCTTCGGGCGTTTATGCATAACTTTTTGGACCTCTGGGTCTTTTTGATGTAAATATTCTTAGCCTTCGGGCTCTTTAATGAAATGTTTTTCATGTTTTCATCTCAAGTGTTGGTTTTTGCATGTACCGAACATCTTATAATAAATAAATAACTTGCTTGTAAGACTTGATTGAATTTAATCGATGCAAACTTAGAACGACGTCTCGTCCTCGAGTTGATGCATTCAAAGTGCAGCTTCGGAGTGCAAGATTATAAAGACAAATAAATATGGGATCAAAATTATTTCATTGATATCAACGAGCCAGAAATCGGCTATTTACATGGAACCAAGGCGAAGCAGACCTTGGGTAAAAAACAAATTAACAATATGCCACTGCCGGGCGAGATTATAATGTACTAAATCTATTCCCCGGTTGTCGGATAGATAAGCTTCGGTTGGGAGGCTCGATGCCGACCTCGGATCAACTCTCGCCTCTTACTCCCCCCAGTGTTCGGTTGTGAATCTTTGATGAAGATCCGAGCAATGGAAATCGTTCGGTTCGCTTCCTGAAAAGGTCAAGCAAAAATAGAACGAGGAGCAAGTTAGTATATTTCGACCGAGGCGATAGGAGCGTTGTTCGGCTCCGGGCTGTGGGTGAAAAAAAAAGGTTAAAAAGGGCATTTACCTCGATTAGAAGTAGTACCGCTTCAAATTGGAAATGTTCCAATTCAGAGGTTCGGGCTCGCCTTGCAGATTCTCAATTTGATAAGATCCCTTTCCAACGACTGCTTTGACTCTGTAGGGTCCTTCCCAATTTGCAACAAGCTTTCCCCAGTTGTCTTCCTTTGTTGACTGATTTGTTGCCTTTAGCACATAGTCGCCAACTTTGAAATCTCTGAGTTTGGCTTTCCTGTTGAGGTACGCTTCGATCTGCCTTTTTTGGGCGACCAGCTGAACCAAAGCTAATTTCCTTTTCTCCTCGAGCAGATCCAATTCTATGCGCATAGCCTGTTGATTTGCGTCCTTGGTGGTGTGGGCGTACCGAAGACTTGGTTCGCCCACCTCCACGGGGATGAGGGAATCCATACCATATGCAAGTGAGAAATGAGTCTCACCGGTGCTGTTCTTCTCCGTTGTTTGCATGGCCCACAGCACCCCTGGTAATTCCTCGGGCCAAGGACCTTTCTTCTCATCGAGCCTTTTCTTGAGATTTTCGATTATGATTTTATTTGAAGACTCGGCTTGGCCAATGGCACTTGGGTGATAAGGAGTCGAAGCAATTCTTTTGATCCCCCATTGTTTGAAGAAATCAGTGATGGCTGCCCCCATAAATTGTTTACCATTGTCGCAGGCAATCTCCCTCGGGACACCGTACCTGTAGATGATGTTCTTTTTGATGAAATCGATTACTTGTTTTTGCTTTACCTCGGTGAGAGCCCCTGCTTCTACCCATTTCGTGTAGTAATCAGTTAACACTAAAATAAAGCGAACACCACCTTTTCCTTTCGGCAATGGCCCAACAATATCCATCCCCCACTTCATGAAGGGCCATGGTGATACCACTGAATGAAGGGGCTCGGCCTGCTGGTGGATCATCCGTCCATGGCGTTGGCACTTATCACATTTTTGCATGAAGGCTTTTGCATCGGCACTGATAGTGGGCCAATAATACCCAGCTCTTACTAATTTACACACCAAGGATTTTCCCCCCGAGTGGTTGCCACATTCGCCTTCGTGCAATTCGGCCATCACGTACCTGGCCTCATCGGGACCCAAACATTTGGCCATCGGGCCGCAATATAACCTCTTGTATAGATTACCTTCGATCAAGTGATACGAAGCTGCTTGGGTCCTTAATTTCTTGGCTTCCTTTTTATCTTGGGGGACAGTCCCCGAGTCGAAGTAAGAGATGAACTTACTCCGCCAATCCCATCTGTTGTCCACCGAATTGACCTACAACTTCATTTCTCTCATTTGTGCGGACAACAACCGAACCACTGAATCAGTCCCCGAGTGGGCTTCGTCAATCGCCGAACCCAGATTTGCCAGGGCGTCAGCCTCAGTGTTTTCCTCCCGAGGCACTTGTTTAACTTGCCATTCTTGAAATTGGGCCAAGATTCTCTGTGCTCGATCGAAGTATAGTTGCATTCTGGCCTCCCGAGCCGTATAATCACCGAGGACCTGGTTCACTACCAACTGCGAATCACACCTTAGTTCAATTCTTTCCACCCCAATCTCTTTAGCCAACTCCAAGCCCGCTAGAGCCGCTTCGTACTCGTCCTCGTTGTTGGTCACTTTTTTTAACCGAACCGAGTGCCTGATTTTCTCCCCGGTAGGAGCTCTCAAGACTATGCCTAAACCCGAACCTTTGGAGTTAGTTGCCCCATCGGTATGAAATATCCATAGCCCCGAAGCAGTTCCCTTCGACATGGAGTTTTCCGTTTCCGCTTCAGGCAGAATCCCAACACTAAAGTCAGCTACGAAATCAGCCAGGACCTGAGATTTGATGGCAGTTCGAGGTTGATAGGTGATATCGTATTCGCTCAACTCTACCGCTCATTTTGATAACCTCCCTGATAACTCAGGTTTACGCAATATACTCCGTAAGGGGAAGGTTGAAACTACTGCTATTGGGTGACATTGGAAATAGGGTCGTAGTTTTCGAGCAGTAACGTGTAAAGCAAGTGCCAGTTTTTCCAAGTGTGGGTACCTGGTTTCAGCGTCGAGGAGTGTGTTGCTCACATAGTAGATTGGTTGTTGCTTGCCATCTTCTTCCTGAACCAGCACAGTGCTGACTGACACCTCGGACACAGCCAAATAGACCAGCAATGTTTCACCTTCTTTTGGCTTGGAGAGCAACGGCGCGTTAGCCAAGTATCGCTTCAAATCTTTCAACACTAGTTTACACTCCGGTGTCCATTCGAAGTGATCATTTTTTCTCAAAACGGAGAAGAATTTGTGGCATCGCTCCGAAGACCTTGAGATAAATCGACTCAAGGCGGCGACTCGGCCAATCAAGCGTTGAACTTCTTTCACCCCGGTCAGCTCTTCGGGGATCTCCTCGATAGCTTTGATTTTATCTAGGTTTGCTTCGATCCCTCGTTCAAAGACAATGAACCCCAAGAATTTGCCTGATCCAACGCCGAAGGCGCACTTCTCAGGGTTCAATTTCATGCCGTATAGCTTCAAGACAACAAAAGCTTCCCTCAGATGATTCAAATGATCCTCCATTCGAATCGATTTGATGAGCATATCATCTATGTAGACCTCCATAGATTTTCCAATCTACTCCTTGAACATGCGACACACCAACCTTTGGTAAGTCGCCCCGGCGTTTTTCAGACCGAAGGGCATCACCTTATAGCAGAAAGTACCTCGGTTAGTGATGAACGAGGTCTTCTCTTCGTCCTTGGGGTCCATGAGGATCTGATTATAGCCCGAATATGCATCCAAGAAGGTTAATAGTTTGTGTCCAGCCGTGGAGTCTATTAACCTGTCAATTTGTGGCAATGGGTAGGAGTCTTTGGGGCAAGCTTTGTTCAGGTCGGTGTACTCTACACACATTCTCCACTTGCCTTTCTTCTTTGGTACGACAACCACATTGGCCAGCCATTCGGGGGTATTTCACCTCTCTTATGAAACCATTGTCTTGCAACTTTGTTGTTTCATCTTCGATTGCTTTCTTTTTGACCCCGGCATGAGGTCTCTTCTTTTGCTTTACCGGAGTGAATTTCGGGTCTATATTCAACTTGTAAGTCATGATCTCCGGATCAATACCAATCATGTCTGAATGGGACCAAGCAAAGCAATCGTTGTTGGACTTCAAAACTTCAATAATCGCCTTTTTCGACTCTGGGTCCAACTCCGAGCCGACAAACACCTTTCTTTCAGGGAAATCTTTTAATAGGATGAAAGATTCCAATTCCTCAATGGTTGAGTCCTCGGCCTTTTGTTTCCGAGGCTCTCGAATGCAAACCGGGATCTTCTCAATTCCTCCTCGGAGGTCCTCTTCGCTTGACCCCGGTTCCTGTAGTTGCTATTGCTTTGGCCCGGTCGGGGCAACTCCACTTTTCAGCGCGACCGAGTAGCACTCCCTTGCTACTCGTTGCTCTCCTTTGATTGATCGAATTCCCCAAGGCGTAGGGAATTTAATCACTTGATGCAATGTGGAAGGAACAGCTTCCATGGAATGGATACATGGCCTACCGAGGATCACATAGTACCTCGGGCATCACTTGAAACATCGTTTATTTGCTCACTCCTTCAGCGAATGTTTTGAGCGTGATTTCACCCAAGGTTTTCTCTGTGGAGTTGTTGAAGCCGGCTAGCACTGTCGCTTTGGGGACAACCTCCCCTTTGAGCCACATTTTCTTAACAGCCCGTAGCTGATTATGTTGACCGAGCTACCGGGGTCGATCAAGACTCGCTTGATGTCAGAGTCGTTGATTCTTAGAATGATGACCAAGGCATCGTGATGAGGGAACATCATCCCATCACGGTCATCATCGTCAAAAACGATCTCTTTACCCGAGCCGCCAATTCGGGTTCTTTTCTCCATGGTGATCGACAACTTGGCGAATTTCTTGGCTGCTGCGAAATTCACACCATTCACCTCTGATCCCCCGGTGATAACATTCACAACTCTCTCCGGGGGTGGAGCCCGAGGTGGTTGCCCATCACCTCGGTTCTTGGAGAAATTGTCCTTTTCCTTGTCAGTAAGGAAATCAGCCAATACTCCTTTTTTCAACAAGTGAGCCACCTCGAGGCGCAAGGCTTTGCAATCCTCGGTCTTGTGGCCATAATCCGCATGGAACTCGCAGTACAAATTGTGGTCTCTCTTGTCTGCTGGAGTTCTCATGTCTTTGGGCACCCTCACTGTAACGACCTCAAATAGTCGTTTCGGGAATCGAGACCTCGATTTGCGTGTCGAAAATCCCAAAAGCTCCGTAAGGTCCATTATGACATGTCTGAAATTTTTTAGCTAAAACGAACTTTGTTAGATAGGTATCGGAGAAAGACATCCGTTTCGGATATTCGTTAAGGCTAAAAGAGGTTTCGGAGCTCGATTTGAGCAAATGAGCTCTGATGTGAAATCTGAAAGTTGCGTTAGGTTCGTATGGTAATTTATGACCTGTAGCAACCTTCAGAAGTGAAAACGGACCTCGTTTGATAGGACTTTTGAAAAAGTCTCCGTTGCGGAAGTTTAAAAAGGTTAAAAGAGGTTTTCGAGCTCGATTTGAGTAAACGAACTCCGATGAGAGATCTGAGTGTTCCGTTAGGTTCGTATCGTCATTTTTGACTTGTAGCAACTTTCAAATTTGGATTCCGGGGTCGTTTGATTAAAATTCGCTATTTTGGCGAAAGTCGAAATTTGACCCTTTCCCGTGGGACCCACTTTTTGAGTTCTAGAGATCCGAATTGAGTTTCGTCTTGACGAGCATATCACACAAGTCTTGTATGACTTGTGTACAAATTTTGGGGTCATTCCGAGCTTCGTAGGGTCCCGTTTGGACCCAAAAACAGTGGCTGATCTGGTGCAAGCCAAAAAGCTGCTGAATTCTGTTTTTTTTACTGTTCATCCGGGAAAAAAATCAATTTTTCAGATCAATCCATAAGGAATTGGAAAAAATTCAAAACATGAAAGTTGTAGCTCTTTGAGTTGTGGTTCTAATGCCACCAACCTCGTATCATTTGGACATTTCTATGAAAAGTTATGTGTATTTTACCGAAAGCTATCCAGTAAAGTACAATTTGGACAGCATGTGGTACAACTCTTTAAAGCTGCGGGCTGCTATATATACTAGGGCGGACATTCATTTTTATTTTCACGTTTTGAGCTTCTAAAAGTGATTCCAAGGGTAATTTGAAGTACCAAAATCATTCCTAAACACAAGGTAACTATTCTTACCCATTTTTAACGCTTTAATCCGAGGATCAAAGTGACGATCCTTGGAAAGAGGGTTTGAACCCTAGATTTGTGAAATAGGAAAAAATGACCGAGTTGGACTCGGGTATGTACAATAATGGTACTTTTGGACTCGTGGGAGTATGGGGAGTCCGGAACCATAAATTTTACGGGTTTTGGGTACGTCCGACCCGGGGGGTATTTTGGTAAATTGCCTCTTAAATTGCGTAAGGGCTTAGAATCCTTTTCTCACATGCTTACGAGTGCGACACTATTTCTTTGGCTCAGAGAGGAGTCTTACGGAGGCACATCGTTTGGGAAAGGAGGTCGTTCCTTAGCCACTTGAGCCGATTTTGAGGTAAGTGAGACTTGACCTCTATTTTGCTTGCGGATAAGATTTGATCTTACTAAGTAAGATGTCGAGTACTTAATTAACTAGCATTTTCTAGTAGATATTATTATGTACTACTCGTTATATTTATACAAAAAGGAGAAAGCACAAACGTGACTTGTGTATAGTCGATGTTGTGTGCCGGTGTATTATTGATATGCTCTAGGGATAGAGGCCGGTGGTGCGTTATGACCTAGAAGCAAAATTCCATCTAGGTACAGAGGCCGGTGGTGCGTTATGACCTAGATGTGGAGACTTATAGGGACAGAGGCTTGTGGTGCGTTATGACCTATAAGTAAAGTTGTTTATAGGGACAGATGCCTGTGGTGCGTTATGACCTATAAACAAAGTCGCACCGGGTGTGTGCTTATGCTATGTGCTAGGTATATCATTACTTATGTGGTATGCGAGATATATCATCGCCATGCTGTGTGTTAATTATATTATTGCTTATGCCATAGTATCAATATAATATTGTATATGCTGCCTATATTATGTATCTTTATATTATTGACCATGTTATGTATTCGCGTATTATTGCTTGTGTTGTTGTATAATTATATTATCGTATGTAATGTTTATGGGTTACTGTAAAGGTGTGGATTGTACTTCCGTATCTGCTTATGCATTATCAAAGACTTGTCCCGAAAGGGTAATTTAGCGGGCCTGTCGATGATCTTACTGGGCTTTGGCTCATAACTTACTGTTTAAATGTGCAGATCCTTCTACTAGTCAGACAGCTGGACTTATCTGATCCGTTCGAAGCTGTGGCTATTTTTGCTTGAGGTGAGCCAACCGCATAGTTCGCGGTGGCATACCGTCTGATCCACCTTAGTGTTTAGTCGCTTCCTACATCTTGTATTATATATTATATATATCGGATGTCAGAATTCGTAGATGCTCTATTGACACTGTATTTCGGGTGGATGTCTACACCTACATTTTATTGAAATATTCCTATCTAAATTATCATTATGAGTCAGTTTAATTATTCGTGGTTCGCCTAAGGATGTAACACTTAGGTGCCATCACGGCCCCAAAAATTGGGTCGTGACAAATTGGTATCAGAGCCCTAGGTTGTAAGTCGAGTCTTAGGGAGTCAATGGAGCAGTGTCCGAGCAGAGTCTTGTTTATGGGTATGTTGTCGACCATACTTATAAGCGAGAGGCTGCAAAGGCATTTTAGGAGGAGTTGTTTCCCTTCATTTCATCTCTTCTCGTGCTATGATTCTTACATAGGTGCTAATCCTTTAATGTGATTATGACAGATGGTGAGAACGCGATCGTCCTCTGCTTCGGGAGCTGGTGACGCACTGACTAAGTCGGTCCGTGGGAGAGCTGTGCGTAGCACACGGACTGGTGCGCGGGCACCTACTCAGCCGAGAGCGGCTACTACCAGAGCTTCTGTGGGCAGACCTCCTGCTGCCAGACAGACTAGTAAAGTGCCACCGGTGTCTTCTGAGATACCCGCCGCACATGTCCCATCGACTATTGCTTCTCTTGTGCCGGGCACAACGGTATCTATTCCTGCAGATGTTCTATTGCGGATGATAGGCATGCTTGGATCTCAGGCCTCGCCTGAGGGCGATATGCCAGTACCTTCTGCGGTACCCCAGCCAGCTACTCCAGCTATGAGTACGCCGACTCGTGAGGCTACTCCGGTGATTCCTCAGTCTACTCCAGTTATTAGTCCTATTGCTCAGCCTTCCACTTTGGCTCCTCAGTCGGGTATTCAGTTGGGTCATTCTATTCCTGCTCTTTCCATGAGTGACGAGGAGGTAGCTCGGAGGATTGAGTCCTTTATGAAGCTCAAGCCTCCCGAGTTCGATGGTACCCCAGCTACTTGCACTGCCCAGAGGTATATTCAGAAATGTGAGAAGATATTTTCTGTATTGGGTACTAGGGACACCCTTGGGGTGAGATGTGCTTCTTTCCGTTTGTCTGGTGATGCCGAGACTTGGTGGTCTTCTATGATGAGACAGAGGTCGAGTGATCTTCCTCCCTTGACTTGGACCGAGTTCGTTGCTATGTTTATGAGTAGATTTGTGCCTCAGAGTAATCTTGATGCCCAGAGACGCGAGTTTGAGTTGTTGAGACAGGGAGGCATGTCCGTGACTGCTTATGATACCAGATTTTTAGAGTTATCTCAGTTTGCGCCTGCTATGGTTATGCTGGAGAGAGACAATGTTCTTAGATTTGTTGAGGGTCTTCACCCTCGTCTTCAGGTGGCTGTTGCCTCACATATTGGCAACAAGTCTTATTATGATGTGGTTGATAGTGCGAGGCGTATGGAGGACATTCATGCTAGAGCAGATGCAGAGAGGGCGAGCAAGAGGGTGCGATATTCTGGTACTTCTGGTGGCCCTTCACATGGTGGCCAGAGTTTTTGTGGTCATACTCAGCCTAGGCTTCCCCAGGCCGCTGCTTTACCATCTCAGGGTACTTCGTCGGGTGTTCATAGGCCTCAGCCGTCTCAGAGGCGTGGGGATTCATCTCAGTCTGTTCCAGCTGTTTGTGGGAGATGCCGTCAGAGGCACTATGGGAGGTGAAGGCCCGGAGGTGGACGCGGAGAAGGCGGTAGTAAGGCTTGTTACCAGTGTGGGGATCCCAGGCACTTTGTTAAGGATTGCCCCTATGTTACTTCATCTGGACCTACCTCCGCGGGACATCAGAGTTCTGCTGCTATGGTTCGGTCTTCTCCTCAGGCAGCTAGGCCTGTCACTCAGGTTCCTCCTAGGCAGCCGGTTCAGAGAGCTCCTGGTCCTGGAGGTTCAGCTCAGGTTTTTGCTATGACACGCCAGGATGCCGAGGCATCCAATGATGTGATCACAGGTACTCTTTCTGTTTGTGGCCGCAGTGCCTTTGCCCTTATAGATCCGAGATCTACTTTCTCTTATGTGTCTCCTGGATTTTCACCTTGCTTGAGCGAGGATCTGGTTTTTATTGATGCTCCATTTATGGTGGCAACGCCTGTCAGAGATCCTATATGTGTAGATAAAGGGTATCGGGAGTGTGTGATTTCTATTTGTGGTGTTGAGTCTCTAGTAGACTTGATGTTGCTAGATATGGTGGAATTTGATGTGATCATGGGCATGGATTGGTTGGCATCCTGTCACGCGACGTTGGATTGCCATGCCAAGTCCGTGACTATAGGTGCCGAAGGTGAGCCTAAGGCTATTTGGAAGGGTTCCAGGTCTTCTCCGAGGAACAAGATCATATCATTCATGAAGGCTCAGAAGATTATAGCTCGCGGGTGCGGAGGGTATATTGCTTCTATTCGAGATGTTCGAGTGGAGGAGGTATCTATTGATCGAGTACCGGTAGTATGCGAGTATCCGGAGGTCTTTCCGGATGACTTGCCGGGTTTGCCTCCTATGCGGGAGATTGAGTTCTGTATTGATATATTGCCAGGTACTCAGCCTATATCTATTCCTCCATATCGTATGGCTCCTGCTGAGTTGAGGGAATTGAAGGAGCAAATTCAAGATTTGCTTGATAAGGGTTTCATTAGACCCAGTGTGTCTCCTTGGGGTGCTCCGGTTCTTTTTGTAAAGAAGAAGGATGGTTCTATGCGCATGTGTATTGATTATCGGCAATTGAACAAAGTGACTATCAAGAACAGGTATCCTTTACCGCGTATAGATGATTTATTTGATCAGCTTCAGGGTGTCATTTTTCCAAGATTGACTTAAGATCGGGGTATCACCAGTTGAGGATTCGGTCTGAGGATATTTCTAAGACAGCTTTCCGTACGAGATATGGGCACTATGAGTTTCTTGTCATGTCATTTGGGCTTACAAATGCTCCGGCCGCCTTTATGGATCTTATGAACCGTGTGTTCAAGCCATATCTTGATTCTTTTGTTATTGTGTTCATTGATGACATCCTTATATATTCAAGGAGCTGAGGGGAGCATGAGCATCACTTGAAGATTATCCTTCAAACCTTGAGAGACCATGAATTGTATGCTAAATTCTCTAAATGTGAGTTCTGGCTGGATACCGTTTCATTCCTGGGTCACGTGGTGACCAAGGACGGTATTGGTGTTGATCCCAAGAAAGTGGAGGCCGTTCAGAATTGGCCTTGGCCTACTTCTCCTACAGAGATTCGGAGTTTCTTAGGCTTGGCAGGTTATTATCGGCGATTCGTGGAGGGATTTTCTTCCATATCAGCACCACTGACTAAATTGACGAAGAAGAATGTTCCTTTTCTATGGTCTACTGCTTGTGAGTTTAGCTTTCAGAGGCTCAAGACTGTCTTGACTACAGCACCTGTATTGGCCTTGCCTAGTGGATCCGGGGGATTCACAGTCTATTGTGATGCTTCTGGTATTGGCTTAGGTGGTGTTTTGATGCAGAATGGCAAGGTGATAGCTTATGCCTCGAGACAACTGAAAGTGCATGAGAAGAACTACCCTGTCCACGATCTAGAGTTATTGGCGGTGGTATTTGCATTGAAGTTGTGGAGGCCTTATTTATATGGTGAGCCTTGTGAGATTTTCACTGATCACAAGAGTCTCCAGTATCTGTTCACCCAGAAGGACTTGAACGGGAGACAGCGCCGATGGTTGGAGTTGCTTAAGGATTATGACATCGCTATTCGGTATCATCCCGGGAAAGCTAATGTTGTGGCTGATGCTCTGAGCAGGAAGTCTATGGGTAGCCTTGCCTATCTTGATGTTGATATGAGACCACTAGCTCGAGAGTTGCAGGCCTTGTCCATTAGTGGAGTCCGATTTGATGATTCTGTGCCAGACCGAGTTTTTGCTTATATAGGGACTCAGTCATCCCTAGCTTCCCAGATCAAGGAAAAGCAATTTGATGATTCATATTTGCGTGATATTCGAGATAGAGTTTTAAGTGGGGGAGTGACCTCATTTATGATCGGAAATGATAGTGTACTGCGGCTCAACGGTCAGTTGTGTGTTCCAAATGTTGGGGAGTTGAGGCAGCTGATATTGGCAGAGGCACACAGTTCTCGGTATTCTATTCATCCTGGTATTACGAAGATGTATCAAGATCTTCGGGAGTTATATTGGTGGAAGGGAATGAAGAGAGATGTTGTTGATCAAGTGTCTTGGTGCTTAAATTGTCAGCAGGTAAAGTATGAGCATAGAAGACCAGCCGGGGTGACTCAGTCCATGCCGATTCCGGAATGGAAATGGGAGCATATTACTATGGACTTTGTGGTTGGATTGCCTTTGACCTTGGGCAAGCATGATTCAGTATGGGTTGTGGTGGATCGTCTCACCAAATCAGCTCATTTCATCCCCGTGAGGACTACTTATTCATCGGAGCGCTTAGCTCGTATCTTTATCGAGCAGATTGTGAGATTGCATGGTGCTCCAGTCTCTATTATATCAGATCGCGGTACTCAGTTCACAGCTCAGTTCTGGAGATCATTTCAGAAGGAGCTGGGTACCCGAGTGGATCTTAGCACCGCATTTCATCCTCAGACTGATGGTCAGTCCGAGAGGACCATCCAGATTCTTGAGGATATGCTTAGGGCTTCTGCTATTGACTTTGGAGGCCATTGGGACAATTATTTGCCTTTGGCGGAATTTGCCTATAATAACAGTTATCATTCTTCTATCCAGATGGCTCCGTTCGAGGCATTATATGGCCGCCGATATCGTTCTCCAGTTGGTTGGTTTGAACCTGGAGAGGTGAAGGTGTTGGGTCCGGATCTAGTTCAGCAGACCTTAGATAAGGTCCGAATCATTCAGGATCGGCTCCGCACAGCTCAGAGTCGACAGATATCTTATGCGGATCGGAGGAGGAGAGATTTGGTGTTTATGGTAGGTGACCGGGTGTTTCTTAAAGTATCGCCGATGAAGGGTGTTATGAGATTCGGGAAAAAGGGAAAGCTTAGTCCGAGGTTCATTGGTCCTTTTGAGGTCTTGGAGCGCATTGGCGATGTTGCATATAGGCTTTCTTTGCCTCCATCTCTGTCAGTTCATCCGGTATTCCACGTATCTATGCTCCGAAAGTATGTTCATGATCCATCCCATGTGATTGATATGGCTTCTGTCGAGATCAACGAGGACTTGGCTTATTTGGAGGAGCCGATTGCTATTGCGGCTAGAGAGATCCGTAAGCTAAGGTCGAAAGAGATCCCGTTGGTTAAAGTGCTATGGAAGAATCGTCCTAGCGAAGAGGCCACTTGGGAACTTGAGTCCGACATGCGGGAGAAGTATCCTCGCCTTTTCGATAATTCAGGTATGATTTCAATCTCTAAAGCCTGAAAGTTATGTTGTTATTTATGATTTCGGGTAGTAGCGAGAGTCCTCGAAATTCGTGTAGTTATTTTCGTGAAAATGTGAATCTTACCTTAGACTCGGGCTCGTCCGAGGACGAACGAGAGTCTAAGTGGGGGAGATTGTAACGACCTCAAATAGTCGTTTCGGGAATCGAGACCTCGATTTGCGTGTCGAAAATCCCAAAAGCTCCGTAAGGTCCATTATGACATGTCTGAAATTTTTTAGCTAAAACGAACTTTGTTAGATAGGTATCGGAGAAAGACATCCGTTTCGGATATTCGTTAAGGCTAAAAGAGGTTTCGGAGCTCGATTTGAGCAAATGAGCTCTGATGTGAAATCTGAAAGTTGCGTTAGGTTCGTATGGTAATTTATGACCTGTAGCAACCTTCAGAAGTGAAAACGGACCTCGTTTGATAGGACTTTTGAAAAAGTCTCCGTTGCGGAAGTTTAAAAAGGTTAAAAGAGGTTTTCGAGCTCGATTTGAGTAAACGAACTCCGATGAGAGATCTGAGGGTTCCGTTAGGTTCGTATCGTCATTTGTGACTTGTAGCAACTTTCGAATTTGGATTCCGGGGTCGTTTGATTAAAATTCGCTATTTTGGCAAAAGTCGAAATTTGACTCTTTCCCGTGGGACCTACTTTTTGAGTTCTAGAGATCCGAATTGAGTTTCGTCTTGACGAGCATATCACACAAGTCTTGTATGACTTGTGTACAAATTTTGGGGTCATTCCGAGCTTCGTAGGGTCCCGTTTGGACCCAAAAACAGTGGCTGATCTGGTGCAAGCCAAAAAGCTGCTGAATTCTGTTTTTTTTACTGTTCAGCCGGGAAAAAATCAATTTTTCAGATCAATCCATAAGGAATTGGAAAAAATTCAAAACATGAAAGTTGTAGCTCTTTGAGTTGTGGTTCTAATGCCACCAACCTCGTATCATTTGGACATTTCTATGAAAAGTTATGTGTATTTTACCGAAAGCTATCCAGTAAAGTACAATTTGGACAGCATGTGGTACAACTCTTTAAAGCTGCGGGCTGCTATATATACTAGGGCGGACATTCATTTTTATTTTCACGTTTTGAGCTTCTAAAAGTGATTCTAAGGGTAATTTGAAGTACCAAAATCATTCCTAAACACAAGGTAACTATTCTTACCCATTTTTAACGCTTTAATCCGAGGATCAAAGTGACGATCCTTGGAAAGAGGGTTTGAACCCTAGATTTGTGAAATAGGAAAAAATGACCGAGTTGGACTCGGGTATGTACAATAATGGTACTTTTGGACTCGTGGGAGTATGGGGAGTCCGGAAACATAAATTTTACGGGTTTTGGGTACGTCCGACCCGGGGGTATTTTGGTAAATTGCCTCTTAAATTGCGTAAGGGCTTAGAATCCTTTTCTCACATGCTTACGAGTGCGAAACTATTTCTTTGGCTCAGAGAGGAGTCTTACGGAGGCACATCGTTTGGGAAAGGAGGTCGTTCCTTAGCCACTTGAGCCGATTTTGAGGTAAGTGAGACTTGACCTCTATTTTGCTTGCGGATAAGATTTGATCTTACTAAGTAAGATGTCGAGTACTTAATTAACTAGCATTTTCTAGTAGATATTATTATGTACTACTCGTTATATTTATACAAAAAGGAGAAAGCACAAACGTGACTTGTGTATAGTCGATGTTGTGTGCCGGTGTATTATTGATATGCTCTAGGGACAGAGGCCGGTGGTGCGTTATGACCTAGAAGCAAAATTCCATCTAGGGACAGAGGCCGGTGGTGCGTTATGACCTAGATGTGGAGACTTATAGGGACAGAGGCTTGTGGTGCGTTATGACCTATAAGTAAAGTTGTTTATAGGGACAGAGGCCTGTGGTGCGTTATGACCTATAAACAAAGTCGCACCGGGTGTGTGCTTATGCTATGTGCTAGGTATATCATTACTTATGTGGTATGCGAGATATATCATCGCCATGCTGTGTGTTAATTATATTATTGCTTATGCCATAGTATCAATATAATATTGTATATGCTGCCTATATTATGTATCTTTATATTATTGACCATGTTATGTATTCGCGTATTATTGCTTGTGTTGTTGTATAATTATATTATCGTATGTAATGTTTATGGGTTACTGTAAAGGTGTGGATTGTACTTCCGTATCTGCTTATGCATTATCAAAGACTTGTCCCGAAAGGGTAATTTAGCGGGCCTGTCGATGATCTTACTGGGCTTTGGCTCATAACTTACTGTTTAAATGTGCAGATCCTTCTACTAGTCAGACAGCTGGACTTATCTGATCCGTTCGAGGCTGTGGCTATTTTTGCTTGAGGTGAGCCAACCGCATAGTTCGCGGTGGCATACCGTCTGATCCACCTTAGTGTTTAGTCACTTCCTACATCTTGTATTATATATTATATATATCGGATGTCAGAATTCGTAGATGCTCTATTGACACTGTATTTCGGGTGGATGTCTACACCTACATTTTATTGAAATATTCCTATCTAAATTATCATTATGAGTCAGTTTAATTATTCGTGGTTCGCCTAAGGATGTAACACTTAGGTGCCATCACGGCCCCAAAAATTGGGTCGTGACACTCACCCCGTCAGTCCCTTTGACTACATTGACCAGCTCCGAGGTCGATATATTGAAATTGCAGTCAGAGATCCGAGGCAGATCCTTCTTCGGGGCCGAAGCTGGGCTTGAGGGATTTTTTTGGTTCGTGCTGGGTTGAACCTTCCCTCCGAGCCGTTGGCTTATGTGTGGACTTGTGTATGAATTTCCGAAGAAATTTCCCAGCCTTTGGCTAACAGGCTGCCTTGTTGAGGTATATGGTTCGTACCTCCCCTTCGGGTTGCCTCGCGACGCCTCGGCGCGGTGCGAGGATTCGCCTCGGTTTTTATAATTGTAACCTCGACTTTTGAACTCAACTTCCTCCAATCTGATTTTGGAGTAAGTTCGCTTGTGTAGATCCTCCCACGTCAAAACTTGATATTGCTGGAGCTCTTTCCGCAATTTGGCAGCAGCGTCAGAATTGCGAGTATTGATACCCTTTTCAAACGCCATGATGGCCAGTGTATCATCCATCCGAGGTACTTCCATGCGCTCGGCGTGAAAGCGCTCAAGGAACTCCTTAAGTGGCTCACCGGGCCTTTGTTTAACCTCGCATATGTCCTCCTTCCTTTGGAGGATCTTTTGGGCCCCGGTATTTGCCTTAACGAAGGCACTGGACATTTCTTTGAAAGTAGAAATCGACCCCGCTGGTAAGCACATATACCAACGCAGAGCTCCTTTCTGCAAGGACTCTCCAAACTTTTTTAAGAACATCGACTCGAGCTCTATTGATGTTAAGTCGTTGCTCTTTACCATCGCCATGTATTCTCTTACATGCTCTCTGGGATCGGTGGTCCCATCATACTTCTTCAAAAACATGAGTTTGAAGTTCTTGGGGGTTGGGGCTGGAGCCGCTTCGGGCTTGAAGGGTAGCTCCTTGTATTGATCTATATCAAGATCATCTTCAACCTTTGTTAACCCCGGCACGCTCTCGAGGCGTTTTTCCACACGAGCCTCGATGCGAGCCTCAACGCGTGTATCAATTTCCCTGGTCAATCTTTCGACATCGACCGAGGATGTTGTTTCTGCCACGGTGGAAACCGTCCCGAAGTGTGGCGTTGCAGTTAGTACGTTTCCCGAACCCCCAGATGTGGCTCCGTTGTGAGGTTCCCTTATTAACTCGCCCGTAGGAACGAAGGGAGGGATGCCTCCACTTGGAGCCGAAGGCTGGGTGCCATTCGGTGCTGCGCTGTTCCTCGCTTCCAACGAGGTGCGGAATTCAGCATTGATGTTAACTTGCTCATCCTGTCGATTTTGGAGAGCTCTTAATGCGGTGACAACGTAAGCTTGGAACTCTTCGGTTGTCATTGGTGATGTGGGTTGTTGGCTCAACGGAACGCCAGCCCGTTCATTAATATTATCACTGTTGTCAGCCATAACGTTGTTGAACTGTAAGCTTTGACGAAAAAGGACATGAAACTTTGGAATAAAGCGTTTCTGCTTATATCCCCACAGACGGCGCCAATTTGTATGGGCCTAAACCAGTTTTAGGATTACAAATCGAATTTGGGTTTGAATATAAGCAAAACTTCGTATCAAAGCTAAATAAATGCACGAAATAGACGTAAATGCGTAAGAATAAATTGATTTCAATATGTAGTAGTGAGTACAAATTTGGGCAGAGTTTCAGTATGTATTTCTGAATGCCCGTTATACAAAATGAAGTACTATTTATAGGCCTAAGAGCCTTGCCCACGTTCTCCACTATCAGTTGTGCTTTGGCCCACGATCTTGGCAGTTAATGGAAGGAGTTAGTGGGCTGAAGTAGTGGGCTGCAAAGCCGCTGGAACCGAGGCGCATATACGTGACCTCGGTGAGGAGGCCTCGTTGTTCGCTCGAGGTAGACATCACCGAAGCTCAGCCGCCTTCGGTGACGGCCTCGACATGTGACTTCGGTGACCCATTGATTTGCTTCGGTCTGCGGCTTATTGTTACGTGCTCGGTTGCTGTTGACTTGCACGACCGGAGCGAATCATCGCGAGCCGATTTTTACCCAATACACAGATTTTACGTTAATAGGCTTCAGCGCTCTAGAAAAGATGCACAAAAATTGTGAATAAAATTGTTTCCATAGCCACTTTGTAGAGCGCTAAATAAGAGATAATCAATATTTGAAAATTCTTAGAAGAATAATCGTATTTAAGAACCAAAAAAAAAAAAAAAAAAAAATAGAAATAGCTATGCCGTCCAGGATTTTTTCCTTAGACTTCAAACAAAAACTTTCAAAGTTTCAAGGAAAAATCTTGGGACTGCAAATATGAAAAATACCACGTAAATTTTTTGAAACTTTGAGCAATATCTTCAAAATTTTCTTGGGTTTACTACAAAGTCCCCGAAATTTTCCTGTGACATGCAAAATCTTGAAGTCCAGAAAAAACTATAGGATTTGAAGAAGAAAAACACTAAATTCATTAAAAGAACCTGAAGTAGTTTCCTAATCAAGGTTTGCTCAAGTTTGGATGGTTCGGCGGTGGAGGATTGTTGGCGGCACAGCTTGTGTTGTTAATAATTGTTTATCTAAAAGCTTATAAACATCGACTATTTCCTGTCTAACGAATTTTATAATAGTTACTTTTCAAATTAAAATCGCACAAAATTTGTTTTTTTAACATCTATAAAACATAACTTCTTTCTCTCGGAGTGGATGCACCGTATAAGGTATGATTTCATTCGAATTTAGTAGTTTTGATTCAAATCGTTTTTGTGTAAAAACTTAAATAGAGAAGTAAAAATGATTGATTCCAACCTCAAAGAATTAAATAAATTATGTATAATCATGTACTTGAATTCATGAAGTTCGAATCATAAATTCGCATCTACTTTCTTTAGAACCAAA
Source organism: Petunia x hybrida (assembly GCA_037355625.1). NCBI lineage: Eukaryota > Viridiplantae > Streptophyta > Magnoliopsida > Solanales > Solanaceae > Petunia > Petunia x hybrida. The sequence goes on along the minus strand of JBBBVM010000052.1, from coordinate 551,531 downwards.
AGAAGTATGATAACATAGCTTGTAGTGTTCTATAAGTTATAGTAATCTAGGGTTAAACGTATATGTCATGTTTTAATTCACTGGTTGTTTTAAAAGAAAATTATTATTATTATTATTATTATTATTATTATTATTATTATTATTATTATTATTATTATTATTATTATTTAGTTTTTCACTATGTCCGGTATTCTCATTGAAGTCTTGATTAATCTAGATTCACACCAAGTAAAACTCATTCCTGAGAAAAACGCTCTCTACCAGGATTTTTTCTATTATCAAGACTCAAAAATAAGGAAAATTTACACAGCATACCCATAGAATCGATACTAATTACCGGACCTAGCCACGTGAAAGCTTACTACCCATAGATTTGATAATAATTACCCATCGTACACATTTCCCCATTTTCCCCCGTTACTATTTGATCCCTTATCACACCGTCTTCTCCATTTCACCAAAAATCTTAGTTCTTCTCAGTTTCCAACCCAAACTCACCAAATCTCATTCTTAATCCTTAGTTTGCTAAAAATCTGTTTGTTTTTCCTCCATTTTTAAGACCAACTTTCAAAATATTGTTCTTCTTAACAAAGTATATAGTCTCGTACATTTTTTTAATTTTCTCAAATTTTATCTATAATAAGAGCTTGCAAACCTCTTAATTTCCTCGTGTAAATTCTACTTACTGTAAATTTTGCACAGTGTTGAGCTTGAAGCACTTGAATATGAATATGAAATTTTAAATAATATGAAATTTTAAATAATTTTTTTATTGTTTTATTCGAAGTGGGTGTTGCAAAATAGTTTTTCTATTATCTTTGAAACGTTGATGCTAAAATTTGGTCTTAATCAGAATCAATTTGAGGTACTTGAAATCAAATTTTTTGAGCTGCAAATCAAAGAAAAAAACCTGCATAAATAAACTGTATACTGCAATGGTATACTATTATAATTTATTTGTAATAATATATTGTTATAATTTATTGCAATAGTACACTGTTATAACTTATTGTAATAGTATGCTGCTATAATATACAATTTACTACATGTGTACTTCAACTATATTCTTCAATAGTATACTGCTATAATTTACTGCAACAGTATACTACTATGATATACAGTTTAATACAGCTGTGTACTTTAGTGATCATTTCCTTGGTCTAACTAATCATGTTCTTATTAACATAATTCATTAAATTTATTTATTTATTTATTCGTAATATGGAAGATCTGTTTATATTTATATATTTCATATATCTCTTTTCACTGCATACCTTCATCGTATACTTCTATCCAAAACTGTATATGCATAATGTTTGGTGAGGTAGGGTTACATTTCCTATGTATACCTCTATGGTATACTTTGTTTTTCCATGTATACTTTTATCCTATACTTATATCCAAACTTTTACATGCATACATTAGGTGGGTGAGAATACGTTTACGTTGTGTACTTTTATGGTATACTCTTTTCCACTATATAGCTTAATGGTATATTTTTATCCAAAACTTTACATGCATACATTAGGTGGGTAGGGATACGTTTACATTGTATACCTTTATGGTATACTTTTGTCCAAAATTATACATGCATAAGTTAGGCTTGATGGGGTTATCTCCAATTTCATTATATACCTTTACAATAACTGGCATATTTTCCAGCTCCATTAAAAAAAAAAAAAAGAATCTTCGTTCCTAAATCTCATTAAAATGCTTGAGATTTGTCTATATGGAGTCAAAATTCATCTTTGGACAGGCGAAGACACTTGCTGGATATGTTCATTGATACAATCAAGAAAGTGACCATCAACCTCATTGTAATCAACCGCAAACACAAAATCTGTCACTCGTTAGGATATTTTAAATACCATCCCAACAAATCTTACATTGTTGATATCGACACCATCAATGACAAAGATTTCTCATCACTTGATTTGAAGGATCAGAACCTTGAGAAGATTGAGAAGGCATAAAACCCCACCCAAAAAATGAATCCAATTGACTTCCTCGGAACATTTTTTCTTTTTGTTTTTTTGGATGCATTGCTTTGCTCTCTAAAAAGAAGTAGTCCAAATTAAATTGGGGTAATTTTTTGGGGGCAAATAGTATACCCTATTGGAAGTTCCTGCCCGATATTCCACCTCCATTGTTGTTGCTTTTGGAGACAAAATGTGTGAGATCTTATGGGGGAAGAAGGTAAATGGGTCTGTGTCATGTTTGAGGGTATGACTTAGGGTTTAGAGGGAGCTTTTGGGGATGGAAACAACTTGAATGAAAAATGGATATTCTGGCAAATAATTTGTGGATAGGTTGGGTAATTGTGGATAGGTTGGGTAATATCAAAAGTGGTGGGTAGGGACTGATAAATAGTTTATATTGTGTGGGTATTTTTGTAAGTCTCCCCAAAACCTATTACCCTCTACTTACAAATAAGAAAAAGATTCCTAATTCATATTAGTACTTGGAATGGTGATAACTATGTTCGTGCGTGACAAAGGGGTGCCTTTGAGTTTTGTGTAGTTTAAACAGAAGAGTTGCACAAATCATGTTCATCGTCCATCATATTCTTCAAAAGTACTACTGCTAGTCAAAAGATGGTACTCGCACCTTAGCTTAAGCATCAAAAACCAAGGACAACACCCAAGTACCCTTTTCTGCCATCTTACCAAACATGCACAAAAATGTTTCTCAACACCTACAAATGGTTACCGGAATTTATAACACCAACTTAAAGTTAAAGTACATTTCGAAATGTCGTAAAGTACTCATATTTAGAGTTTTATGAGTTAAAAAGGTATTAGTCCATTCATTTTATTTTATGGGTCTTACTTTAATTGAAGAGAGTTTAAGAATGTAAAAGAAACTTTTGAACCATTGGTCTTTAAACAAAATGTGCTATAACATATCAAAAGTATCATTTGAATTTTTTTCTCAAACATGACTAATTATTCATATAAAGAAGTGTTATTAAAGGTTGAATTGAAAGTAAAAACTTACTGTACTAAATATAATAATGTGGCAAGGTGAGCCCGTGAATGGTGAGAAGGTAAATCATTGTTTTTCACCAGCGGAAGGAAGAGATAGAATAGGAGAAAACTTAAGTGAAATTGAACTCTAAATTTGAGCTGTCTTTAGGAAACTTTGTAGCCTAATCACTTTGATTGCTAATAAAACGGAGCTGGTTTTCTTCCTGAATCCTGAGTGCAAACTTTATGGTCTACCAGTCAAATTTTGCCCAAGGAAAATAGATAGACAAAAGATAATTGACATCAGCAAGAAACGAGTATAGTCAATGCTCTACACAGACCTCAAGCTCAAGCCATTGATGACTTTTTTCTTTCAAATTTTCCTTTTCATATGTTCTCTATTCCAAAGAGACAAGTGAAATGTCTAGAAGTGACTTCCCTGAAATTGGAGGAAACTAGAGCTCCAAACAATTGCACAAATGATGGTTAAGGCAAGGCAGTCTTCTAGGTAGCATTGTGCTTATTAGTTACATTCACCATTTGGTCTCCAGTAATCACTTTTGTACCAAAAATTATTACTATTACTCCTACTGTTTAGGGTGTGTAATTTCCAAAAACTTCGAAATACTTTTATGCTAAAACATTGAAATTAATATTGCTTTGCTTGTTTCTAACAATATAAATCTTATCTAAAAATATAAAGAATTAAACGTTCACATTCAAGAAAATAATAATCACTCCATAATAAAAGATAAATAAATAAATATTGAGATTCAAAAACAATAATCCCTCCAAAAAATCAGATTCATTCATCCTATATCTAAATTTCACCTTTTGGATATTGAAGATATAAAACCTCAGAGAAATCGTATAAAAAGGAGTTACGACACAAGGTCGAAAATATTTCACATCGGACTAAAATCTAGTTGAAAATTCATTTAGTTGATACCATCAGAATATATAGATTACTCTGTGCATTAAATAATCCTCTAAGTCTGAAATAGTGAACAATAGTATGAACCAAGACAAAACATTAGGATATTGAAGATCATAGGAACGACTCCTCCTAACTTGGGCATAAGAGAAAGTAGAAAATAGAAGTGTTTTGACAGGATTGAACCCTAAATTTAAGTAGTGTAGGCAAATAGATCCATTTTTGGAATTTGGGATCTCATGAGTCATGACAATGAACTAAATACTTTTGGGGCCCCTGGAAAAATACATAATTACAAAAAATGAAAAGAAAACTAAATAAAATAAAGGCACAGCAAAGGAATAAATGAGCATTAAGGAACAATACAAAGGGGAGCAAAAAGTGTAGATACTTGCCATCTTTACTACACAGAAAGGCTCCTCTTGTATTTCCTCTACTTCCATTCTTCACTGATCAATCCATTTTTTCATTTTCTACATAGAAAAAAAAAAGATTGTTCCTGAAGAAGTAAAAAAAAAAAAATGTCTTTAGGCTATGCTGAGAAACTTTCATTTATAGAAGATGTGGGCAATGTTGGCATGACTGAATATTTCGACCCACCTCATATTTTACAAGACAAAGTGAGAATTTTTATTTTTATTTTTTATGTAACCCTTTGTTACTTATATTATTTTGCTGCAAATACCCAGAAAGTTTGTTTAGGTTTTTTTTTATGCTTAATCAAGAATGCAAGTTTAGGAAACTTGGGTCTTTTTTCATTGCTAATATAGTTTGCATTTCAGTTCTTTCATGAGATCTACAACTAATTTTCGCGGTATTAAGCCTGACAGGACTTAAATAATCACAATTTGCTTAATCTTGTTAGGGATTGTTAAATAATATATAAAGAATTTTAAGTTTTGTAATGTTTTAGTCGAAAAGATTTTTGATAAGAGCATGCATTGTGCTGGTCATGAGCAAAATGTTAGGGACTTTAATATTGCTTTACCAATTGAGGAAGTCTTTCTATTACCATAGCAGCATTATTGTGTTTAATGCTGCGATCATCGTTCCTTTTGCTATTGTCCTCTATGTTAAGAGCTTAAGGTTTAGCATTAGTTAATCATTGATAAACAAGGATTACTGTTAAGTAATCAGTTGATGAACCTATTGCTAACATTATTGCTAGAAACCTTCTAATAAAACTGATTAAAGTAAGTAAAGACCAGCGGCATTTCAAAATCATATGCTGCTTACCTTTTCTATATTGAAGTATTTGTTAGGAACAAATTTGGAATGTATTGAAAGAAGAGATGAACTTAGAAAATATGGTTTCCAACTATTCGCGATCTGATCTAATCATAGAAATGAACTTGCACTTTTTGGCAGATATATTGCACGTCTCAAATTACATACTATATCATGATTACCAGTTCTGATTTTCATGCCTTACTGTTGTTTTGTCTTTGTTAGAATTGTAGGACCCAAAATAAATTCCCTTGTTCACATGATAAAGTGCAACTTATTAATAACTATTAAGGCAAGAATGCGAAGCCAATCTTGATTTGCCGAATATTTAGACTCTGGCTGAAATTTCCATCCATTATGTCGTCACGATTATCTGGGAAGTCAATATTTTCTGATGCTGGAGGATTTTGTGCTTCTTTGAGCTACTTGTCAAAGATTAGCTAAAAAGGGCCGACTCACTTTTTTTTTTTTAATCTATATTCTTACTAATGCTGATTTTAAAATTTGCAGATTGAGAGACTTGCCGTGATGATACAAAAGGTGAGTCCTTAAACGGATGTGGTCTTACTTATAACATGTATAGCTTTTCCCTTTATAAGTAATCCATTCTACCTCTTGTTTCTTCCACAGAGTAAGCATCTAGTGGTATTTACAGGAGCAGGAATATCCACTTCTTGTGGTATACCTGATTTTCGTGGTCCCAAGGGCATTTGGACTCTTCAGGTATATCATAGATTTATCAGTGAATTGCAAGCCCCTGTCTCTGAAATCACATTGCTTGACATGTTTCTACCTTTGATACCAATGTTAAAATATTAATACTTAGGAATCGAATGCTGCCCCTTCGACTATATCTAGGTAATTTGGTCAGTCATTATCTCCAATCCCTCTATTTCTACCTGCAACGTCATCTTTTAGGCCAGATGTTGGGAACTAGAGGAGGATGTCTTGATCATCTGAAGGTGGTGCAAAATGCATCTGTGTTTTTCGTTTGTTGTTTGTTTGTGTGTTTGATCTGGAAAAGTTATAGTTGTTTGGTAAGTCTCTCCTTTGCTTGGTAATAGTGACATGAAAAATAAAGGTGGCCTTGAAAGCATGATGTATCGTACGATTGGGAGAGCTGTTTTCTCCTATGAGAGTTATTCTAATCAACCGATATACATGATACCACAACTGAAAGAGAAAATAATATCTTGGTACATCTGTCTTTTCATGTGGTGTTGTTTGTGTATAGTGTCTAGTTCATTCATTTCTAATATTGTATTGACTAGTAATCATTTTCTCTAAGCAGGAGGAAGCTGAAAAAATAAATACACTGTACACTTGCATAAGGAAAGAGCACAAATAGTTGTATTGCTATCAATCACCAAGACATGAAAAGATTACTCCTATAATTCCTTAGAGCATTTGACAGAAAACATTGTAGTAATGTTGTTAGGATCGAATCATGGTTATGATGTGAATGTCTGTATGTAGCATTGGAGCATTTTCCACGCATTAGAATACTATATTCGTTACAACAAAAGAATGACTGGCTATAATCTGTCTTCTTATCCCTATATTCAACTGACTTGTAGAGAGAAGGGAAAGCATTGCCAGAAGCATCATTGCCTTTTAACCGGGCAATGCCGAGCATGACTCACATGGCCCTGGTGGAACTAGAGAAGGCTGGTTTTCTGAAGTTTCTTATAAGCCAGGTGTGGCATTAATGGTTTTCTTACTATATGGGTGCAATTAATGTTCGTAGGTTACTAATTATATTACTTCCAACTTTGTGTTTGCAGCTTTTGCTGCTTTCTAAATGAAATTACAATTTTAAGCTCTGACCGCTTTCATGTATTTGGATTCTTGTGATTAGTGATTTGACTATCTATTTCCATTCCAGGATACCTTGTTCCGCCCCTTCCAACTTTCGTATGGACTTCCTCTCCGTTAAAGTAGGAGATGAACTTTCTCTATGCTCGCTCTTCTTGCTTGAAGTCTAAGCCCAAAGCCACCTCTCTCTTTGCAACAACCTAACAGATAGCTAGTAGTTTCAGTTGAAGAAACCCATTTTCTTTGACTTAGAGTCTTGAAAGAGTGGCCTAGAATAGATGTATGAAATAAATAAAACATCCTTGAATATGGTTCTGATACCGTTATTTATTGTATTTGGCTCTGCTTCCACTTTGATAAGTCACTTAATGTGATATGTCACTAGGAAGACCATGCTAATTCAGGTAAACACTAACTTGTGCTTCTCATAATTAAAGACTTTTGAGCTTACTTTTCTAAATAGATGAATCATGGTCTACCGATGTAATAAAGTTGGAAAATGGCGAGATTGAAGACCTAATCAGTGATCTTCAATGCAGCCTCTTTTACCCATATTCATAGCTTCATTTGACTGTATGCAAATTGTTTGACCAGCTTCAACTAATCCATAGTAACATATCATTAACCAGCATTGAATCAAGTCATCAACACCTACACGGTTATCATTCCTCTGAAAGCATTGACTGAGATGACTGTCCTGATTCTCTTGCTTTGGGACCCTTTCAATTGTTTCTAGCCTTGTTTTCTTTGGAATCCACTGCTCATGGAGAATCAGCAGTGTGGGTTGCCCCTTATTCTCTTCTGTATTTATTTATTGATTTGCTCTGGTGATAACCTTGTGGTGAAGATATTTACCTTTGATCTCCAGTGTTTTCAAAACCGAAAAGCGCAAAAAAGCGCTAAGGTCTGTTCTTGGCTTAAAGTGCATAAAAGTGTGGGCTTTAATGACGAAAGGCGCAATTAAAGAAAATATACAAATAGATGTGTTTACTATAAGTATAATAGTTATAAGCAGAATATTAAATATATAGACAAAGAAATGAAAAAAATAATAAGATAAAAAGAAATATCAATTGTTTACTGTCGCCTCTTCAGGATATCGTTCATTGGCAAAGGAGAAGTATGCCATAGAGCCTTGGTGACGGCACTGAAGCGCCTGTTAAGCAAGGCAAAGTGATCAACATCTTTTGCGCCTCGATTCAGGGCTTAAGCGCGCCTTTGACAACATTGTTGATCTCTGGATTCGCAGATGCTTTGTGTTTTATTTGCTGTACTTCTGGTCATTACAAATCTTCTCTATTAGCATGCCAATTTTTGTGGTTATTGGACAGAAGGGACCTTCCAACGGATTGAAGACTGAGCATTTATGGGGATTATATTCATCCATAAAAGCCGCATCTACTGTTTTCTCAAGCAGCATTCGTTGGAAAGAAAAATCTATTAACGACATAGAAAAAAAAATAGAGATCGAGTTCACCAACCCAACCGCTATTTTCCTTAATTTGATGCAATGCCAAATTACTGTTGACCTAATGAAGCAGCAGAAAGAAGACGGCACTCTTAACTCCATTTTAGTTGCAATTTTGGGTATCTTTATGGTAATGGTGTGGCTGCACTCCATTTACTCCATTCGTTCCATTCCAAACTTTTTTCTATTTCCCTCTCAGCCCAACAAACTTAGTTGAGAGAGAGAGAGAGTTGTTAAATCATTAATTCAATATGCCTCTTGCATACAGCCCAAAAAGTCATTTTCTTGATTCTATCTTTTGTGCTCAAAATATGGTGTGTTTATTCTACTTAAAGGCAAAGTCTAAGATTCCATTTATTTATTAGTTTCACCTATCTACTTCCAAGAATGTTCAGATTTATTTTCCTTGGTGGATAATATTCAAGTGTCACATCATATTTATTTGAATATGTTAGAACATCGATGGCCTCCATCTTCGCTCTGGAATCCCAAGGGAGAAGCTTGCTGAATTACATGGGGATTCTTTTATGGAAATATGCCCTTCTTGTGGAATTGAGTAAGTTGTCATCTTTTCTGCAGCACGCTATCCTGTTATTAAGCATGTTCTCACAGTTGATGCGACTCTTTTGGAGTCTTTCGGTATATTGACATTCATGTATGTTCACTCAGTTTTTTGTTTTTTGTTTTATTTTATGTTGTTGCCCTGTTATTTCTTCTGGTAACAATATGATGATTGCTTCTAAGAGTTGATTTTATGAATTTGACCCATGAAGGTATATCAGGGATTTTGAAATCGAAACTATTGGGTTGAAGGAAACTGCACGACGTTGTTCCAAGGCGGGCTGTGGTGCAAGACTTAAAGACACAGTTCTTGACTGGGAGGTAAACATCTTTCTGTTTGATATCATTCTCCTAGGATCTGAGCTTCTCTTTGTGGTTGTACAGTGACATTCCTTGGCTCTATAAAAGTGACCGTATAGCATATGGTCTTCTTTAAGCTAGAGATATTGACGACATTAGGCCATATTTCCATATGAAAATCAGTCCCTCCCAAACTATATTTATTGGTGAATTTGGTGTATTTCACTGTATCTATCCTTCAACTAGAGTACATTACTACTTCAAAAGAGAAGAAGTATAGACATCCCTGTGATATTATATGCATACTTGAACTTTTGCCACTGATTTTGAATGTAGGTTTCTGTGATAGTATTTTGATGCATATCTAATTGTTAAAGGTATGAATATGAAATAGCATTTATAGGTTCCATGGATTCTCAGTAACTTGTGGTCAACACTGCATAGCCAGAAGTTCGACAGATTGTAGCTTCGTGAGCGTCCACTACTAAGATTAAGTTAAAACAGTTTTGATGACTTTTTCTAATCCCTGCTACTTGAGCCAAAGCACCAAGGTTTTTATGGCTAAAAGATGATTCCATCTATGACTGTCGTTGACCTCATCGCAAACTCCCTCATTGTTCTTCCCTCAGGATGCTCTACCTCCAAAGGAAATGAATCCAGCTGAGAGGCACTGCAAAATGGCTGATGTTGTGCTATGTCTAGGGACAAGGTAAAGATAACTTATCTATTTGGCTACCCTTGTTTTCCAGAATTCTGATGCCTGATGCTAAAATAATGAGTTTTACAGTGTTTGTCGACTCACAATTTTTAATCCATTTACTTCCATCATTCTTCGGCGTTAATCATGTCATGTCAGAAGAGAACTGACTTGTTCTACTCTTGCAGTTTGCAGATCACCCCTGCCTGTAATTTGCCTCTAAAATCACTCAAAGGTGGTGGAAAGATTGTAATAGTTAATCTTCAGGTACATTATTCCTTGTCCCAAGTGCTACTAATTGCTAACCTCAATGAACAGTTATGGCATATTTCCATCGACCTAGTTGTGATGACAAAGAAAATGCACCAGAGCCTCGTACTCCCATTCCCCCACCCCCAGAACCCCTAAATAGAAAAGGGAACAAACAACAGCCCTAGCGTCTGAAAATAACGACGCCAGAGGCCCAAAGCCACTTTTCAGTATCATTGAACAGTGTGAGTTTTTAGAGAGAGTAAATGCTTGTTATTTTCACATCATGTTCTCGAAACATCTTCATGAAGGGGACTCAGGTTTAATTTTCACAATCCAGATGTGGTGATCCAAAAATGCAAGACTTGACTATAGAGCAATAATAATTATCCACAAGAATTGAACATGAGTCGACAAGAAGGAAAAGGAAATGCTCCCTGCAAATTGTTGATTTGACTTTTCGATCTTTTGCCATGTATTAACCAAAAAGAGCAAATGCTACTTCCGCTCTCAAATAAATGCAGTTGTTTCTTCCTCAATCGCTAAATCATATAGGCATAGCAGTCATTTCTTTGATTAGTCTGCTGTACTTCGCCATGATAAATGATTCAGGACTTATCAGGCAAAAGGAAAAAATTAGAAAGTATTCAAGGTTCTGTAGAGGATTAAGCTTGAGTTTTCTACTAGGTCAATTTTTTTTTCTTCTTTTTTTTTTGGATGAAGTAATAATTTTATTAATGTTTGGGCAAAAACTCGTATACAAGAACTATACTAGAAAAGTAGTAAACCTACAAAAGAGATGGTATTCTACAAACGTCACCCAATCTTCTATACAATTTTCTACTAGGTCAAATATAAGGTCTCCGAGGGAAGGAGAAAGAAAGAAATAGTACTAATTAGCCTTGGAATGAGAATCTACACAAGTTCCATAACTTAAATGTTATAGAAGATAGGTGAACGTTTCTTGCTCATATATTGCAAATTTTTATTAATGACTGTGCTTGGAAATACTCGCTGCCTATCAATGATGGAAAAAGGAACTGGCGTAACAGGGTATCACCTTTGACCTATCTCTTATATACCTCTTTTCATTATTTTACAGAAAACTCCCAAGGACAAGAAAGCAAGCTTGCTAATTCATGGACTTGTAGACAAGGTATTGTTATCCATGTTCTATACCGTTGGAGCTACTATGCCACTGATAATTATTATGATGCTACATGGTTTCCGTATATTACTATTGCTTGGTGAGCTTTAACACGTTGAATTAGTAAATGGAATATTCAACCTTCAACTGATTACTTGGACTTAGCAGGTGCTAAATGGCTCGCTAGCCCAAAGTCAACTTTGATTCTTTAACCAAGTGCTTATAGAGCAATCTTCACTCATCCTGCTTGGATGATACGGGACAATTAGGGTATCACAGGCACCAAACCCCCACCCCCCCAAAAAAAAAAAAAAAAACACCTCAATATCCTTAAAGTGACTTACAAATTGTTTTGTTTAGGACATGTCAGGTGCCTCCCATTGATGACATGCAAATGTAGCTAGCAGAACTTTATCGAACATTAGCTCTGGCACTTCCACCTGGAACCAGCTCTAGTACCATTCATGACTCCCTGGAATGATGTAGTTAAATTTTAGATAGCTTTAGTCAACAGATTGGGCTTAGATTCTTCTACACAATCAATAGCATTTTTTTTTTTGAGAATTCTACACAATCAATAGCTGAACGATGACTTTGGTTATTTTAGCCTACCTAGCTACAGTGTAGGAGAAGGTTGTGTGTTGCAAGCTTTGTTCACATGTGCACAGATGTGATTTCTTACTGTATGATCTGAAAAAGATTTGCAGTTTTGATTGATCCTGTTTATAGAGCGTTTACCTGTATGGCTATGAACAGGTAATTGCAGGAGTTGTGGAATTCCTCAGTCTGCGAATACCACCATTTATTAGAATTGATCTTCTCCAGACCATTTTGACTCAGGCCTTAAGTCTTGGTAACTTCCTTTGATTTGTTATCTTTTTTTTTTTTTTTTAAAGGTTTTAGAGCTCAAAAGACTTGCACTTGAACCGTTATTTTTATTTTGCAAGCAATCTCTCTGTGTGTGTGAATGTACGCAAAACAAGTTGTAATTTTGTGAACATTGGCCAATTCTTCTTCAGTATCTGCAGATACAAGTGACATAAAGACAAAAGGAATTGCATGCATAAACCTTACTGTAGAATGGCCGGGAAAGAGGCCGAAGAACTAATTTTTTCTGTTCCTCCAACTTGAAACCTAGAAGGTCTAGGATTATTTGTAAATGAATTAAAATAAAACTTGTTACTTTCTCCATGTTAATATATCATGTAATTTATATTGGATGTGCAAATTGTACTGTAGAAAGTAGAAGAGAGGTCTGATCAAGTTTCAAATTTTGGTCCTCTTTTCTGTGGGTCATTCATTAAATATGTTGTTTGATCTTTCTGATTTGCTTATTTTGCAGATAAAAAGTATGTCAATTGGTCCCTTACAGTGTCTAGTGTCCATGGAAATAGGGCGCCACTGCCTTTTATCAAATCTATAGAGGTGAGTTAACAGCTGTGCATCCCACTGATTTTGTTGAACGAGCATGTATGTAGTTCTAAAAGATAGACTTTTTGGAGGCTCACTGGTGATTTGAGATCTCGAGCGTTTTCATAACTGTTTTTCTTGGGGTGGGGGGGGGGGGGGGGTTCTATCGGAAACAGCATCAAACAAAATATTTGTACCATCATCTTCCCCGCCCACGAAGTGAATGAAAATTTTTGGCATGCCTTCTCCCACTCCTCCCATCTTTTTCACGTAGGGATCAAGGTTATTAAGCAGAACCCTACAATATTCCTTTAAGGAGAATCCCAGAAACTACAAAATAGAAAGAGAAAAAACATGGGAAGTAATAGCAGGCAGTAGCAGTTGCAGGTGCATCCACTAATAACCTTGGCCCTTATTAGCATTTCCTTTGATAGATTTGATTTATTATGTGGACTTCATTGTGAATAGATGATTTATCAATTTGAGACTTGGGAAAATGGCCCTGTGGCCTGTACCCTTGCAAGATTGGAGTAGTAAGACGTTCCTGTTGGAGTTTCTGCTTGAAAAGGACACTGAGTTTATTCGTCAGATCTTTGCCTTTTGGAGGACATCTTTCTCTGTTCATCTATCCTGTGCATCTCTTGTATGAGGTATATGCAGATTGGCTTTAGGAATCTATTGTGATACCCTATGAACCAAGAGACCAAAATGATAAATGATGCTACTGCAACTTACCTCCAAGTCTTTTGTCACTCAAGTGGAGCAATTACTTTTTGGGCTGACTGTGATTAGTTTAAACCTTTTTGAATTGTCATTGACTAATGAAAGTTGTTTGTTATGATTCTCGTCATAGTCCTTTGTCTCATTTACAGGATTCTTAAAGACAGTTTCTCCTTCAGTAATTGATTGTCATCAGTTTTAACTTTCCGGGTCTACTATGGTAACATCTCTGCTGCTTTTGACATGGATTTGTAGGTTTCTTTTTCAGAATGTCAAAACATGAAAGCAGCTGTTCTTCATAAACAACCTCTTTATCTTAAAAGGTAGTTTCATAATTCTCAAGTTGTTTATACAATGTAAGGATATAATCTTGATATGAACGATTAAAAAAAAAGGATATAATCTTGATATGTCTATGTCATACAGTTTCCTCTGGCATAGTTTCTCCGAGTCCAGGATATTCTGCTCTTGTTAGTAAATCCAGATTGTCACTTGAGGCATTTGGATATCACGTAGAAAAGGAAAGCTAGATCCTCATATTTCCAGAAATTTTGGAAAAATATTTTCATAAAACTATCATCAAAGAACTATACCATCCCGAAATAATTCTAACAATCACTTGCTTTCTGTCTCTCTCTCTCATTTACTTCACCATTACTCTAATCGAAGTCTAACCTACATAAAAGGAAAAAACGAAGAACTATAAATATGATAAGTAAGAGAAGGAAAATGAAAAGTAATATGAATATGATTTAGCAGGTTCCAAGATTTCTAACCAGAAAAGGGGAAAAAAGTAAAAGATGCAGTTTTTATAAACTAGTAACTATTGTTTATGTTGGAGTGGGTTAGAGTCCCACATTGGTTGGGCAACAGGATGGTCGTTTGTTTATATGGACTTAGGCAATCCTCCCCCCTTGAGCTAGCTATTGGGGTTGAGTTAGGCGTGGTCCATTTCTTTGACAGTTTAAAAGAGCCAGTCCTTTAAACTCAAATTTTTTGATGAGGAAACAATCTAAAAATTATATAACAAAGTACAGTTGGACTTTAACCATAGTTCTTAATCAAATATTGGAATTTATTTCAGAGGTATCTGCTGGTCTTCCTTATTAATTATTGCTGAGGTTTATTTCATATGTTTACTTTTTATATTTTGATAAATTGGTGATGGTTTATTTCATATGTTTACTTTTCTCTATCGGATGTCCCGGAAGGGACATGTGTTTGTAATACTACAAATTCTCTCAAACTTGAAATATTCTTATTTAAGATGTATTGCTCGTCAGGCGGACAGTAAAGAGTGCAAATCCTTTTAACGTTATTTTGAAGTTGAACTTTGGTGATGGTTGCAAGTGTTCATCAGCTGAAATGCAGATTCCAGTTGATTTCAAGGTGAGAAGAAAATGATTTTCTTCACCCTAACCATCACTGTATGGTATTTCTGGCCACTTTGTTCTAATGCTTTGATTCCGATAAATGCATAGACGACTACTTTGTTATGACCTTTACAATCATCTTTTATTGATAAAGGACGCCTAGCCAATTCCATAGTAGGCATTCACTGTTCTTTCTGGTAACTGAATGAATGATGACTACCATGCTTGTTTGCCTGATGCTATGCTTATCTTTTGTAATTAATAAGAATGTTTTTGCGTACTGATCAACATAAGTTGTGAAACTAGAAGTTGAAGTCTGAGAGACAAGAATAGATAATATTTTAAACAACATATTTGCCGATAAATCCCGGACTTGCACCCCAGTTCTTCTCGTTCAATTTTTAGTAAAAGAACAATCAGATCATCCTCTTTTTTCAAGATCTAGGGGTTGGGAAGGGTATTGGGATTCATTGAAAATTGAAGATTGTATCCCAATCTTACTACCCTGCTATTGATTACCCTTTAATGACTTTAATCCAATATCTGTTATTAGATAATCGGTCTTTGATCTTTTTCTAAGCGTGTTATATGACTGGTCTCTGCTTGTTTATAACAACATATTTTGTCCGGAGGATGACTAAAACGTTTCATTCTGTCGTGCAGATTTCAGCAGACGTGTTTGATGATGATAAGGATTCCATATTACAGAATCTGAGAGAGAGCGCCATGATGGATCCTTGCTGTGGACAGACTGCAGTTATAGAGAAAAAATTCATTATGGTTCCTAAAAGTGAAGTCATGGTTCATGCCATCGTAACAAACATTGTCAAATTTGAAAGAAGTTGTGGAGATTTAAGTAATGGCTCAATGAAAAGGAAGCATGAGGGGATTAATGGCGTCATTCCATCTCGAAAACGATCGAACGGTAGGAAACCCAGAGTTGTAAATGGAAGGTGATCTCAAGGCTATACAGCAACTCCTGTAAATATTTTTGTAGCAGCAACTCTTAGAAAATGTTAATATATGGAGACTGGGTGATTTTTGGTAGTTAATACACTCGGTCGCTCATGATAGAAATCTGAAATTCTGTAACCATTTTTTTGTATTAGGCCTAAAATTTCGAGCTGTCAGTTCTTTAATCCGTTCTTGAAATTCATATACTGGTATGTTATTGCTGATCTAGTTTTTTGTCATTTGTAATTATTTTGTCGCTTTCATGCGTATATTATAGTACTAAACTACTAATTGATTTTGACACTGCCCAATCGTAGTTTACAATCATGCTAATTGGAAAGAACTGCCAAAGAGTTGCATCCTTTGGACTTTGGTTAACTTGTAAATTGATACATGTTTCTGAACTAATGGAAAAGAGTTGAGACTGGGTGGGGGGGGGGGGGGGTGGGCGGTTGTGAATAAAGACACTAAGAAACAAACTTCAATTTTTTTATTTTAGTTATTTATTTGTCGGAAAAGGGCCAAATTTGTCCCTCTACTATGGTTTAGGGGTCACGTTTACCCCTCGTTAAAATTTTGGTGCAGCAATACTCCTACAGTTACCATAGTACGCAGATTTACCCCTCTCATTAACGGACCTCCACGCTGGACGACACGTGGCTGCCACGCCAGTGCCATAGTAGAGGGGCAAATTTGGCCCTTTTCAGTTGTTTTTAAAATCGTGTATGGATTAAGTTTCAATACTTAGAGAAAAACTTTCGATGCTTAGAAAGTCATTATAAGAGAGAAAAATGTGCTAAGAATGGTAAATGAGATTTTTTGAGAGAAATACGGAATTAAAATGACACTCTCTTCAATTTTATTCCGTAAGAAAGATATACTTTTGAATTTTGTGACAAATATTATCTTTATTAAAGATAAGATAAAAGTTTAATAATAACATTATTTCCAAATAAATAGATATGTTCTTTTTAAAAAGACTAAAAGGTAAAATATGCTACTCCTATTAAAGTGGATAAAGAGTTCTTTCATGTATTTCAATTTAAAAGATTTTTTTCAATTTATCAGAAAAGGTGATTTTTGCTATATATTGACTTATTAACTTTAGTTTAATCTCTTTTCCTTTAATGACATATTTTTTGTAATATTAGAAAAAATAACAATAGAGTTTTATGTTTAAAATCACAAATTCTAGAATTCAATCATGACATTAAGCTAGCGTTTGTCCATAACATTAAGCTAGCGTTTGTCCATGAAATTAGTGTCATGATTGAATTCTAGAATTTGTGATTTTAAACATAAAACTCTATTATTATTTTTTCTAATGTTACAAAAAATATGTCATTAAAGGAAAAGAGATTAAACTAAAGTTAATAAGTTAATATATAGCAAAAGTCACCTTTTGTGATAAATTGAAAAATATCTTTTAAATTGAAATACATGAAAAAAATTCTTTATCTACTTTAATAGGAGTAGCATATTTACCTTTTAGTCTTTTTAAAAAGAAAATATCTATTTATTTGGAAATAATGTTATTATTAAACTTTTATCTTATCCTTAATAAAGATAATTTTTGTCGCAAAGTTCAAAAGTATATCTTTCTTATGGAATCAAACCAAAGAGAGTGTCATTTTAATTCTGTATTTCTCTCAATATATCTTATTTACCATTCTTAGCACATTTTTCTCTCTTATAATGACTCCTCTAAGCATCAAAACTTTTTCTCTAAGTATTGAAACTTAGTCCATACACAATTTTAGAAACAACTGAAAATGGCCAAATTTGCCCCTCTACTATGGCACTGATGTGGCAGCCACGTGTTGTCCAGCGTGGAGGTCCGTTAATGAGAGTGGTAAATCTGCGTACTATGGTAACGGTAGGGGTATTGCTGCACCAAAATTTTAACGAGGGGTAAACGTGACCCCTAAACCATAGTAGAGGGGCAAATTTGACCCTTTTCCGTTTATTTATTTATCGGCCTGAACAAACAACGAATGTTGACGCACTGGTTTGTGACAATCTTCTGGAGTTAAATCTATCTATCTATCTATCTATATATTATTTTTGGTGTGATGTGACATGCTTCTATAGCGTAAGATTCCTCATTTCGGCTTATTTTCCTCACTTTTGAATTCACTTAGGCACAGTCTTTATTATTTAGCTTTCTTCTCTTTTCATGTATAGTTTTTTCATCTCATTATTCTCATTAAAGTTATGTTAAAGAGCCATAGAAACTCAATTAAGAAACAACCTTTTTTTGTACTCTTATTAGATACAGTAATTCAAAAATCTCTTAACTGCCTCATGTAATCAGAGGCGGACCCACCTTGAAGGGAGTGGGTGCACTGGCACCCATAGGATTGACAAAAATTTGCTGTATGTAGTTAGATATTTCCAAAATTTAGCTATATTCTTCAGCTGGCACCCGTAGGATAAAAAGTGAAACGGGTGCACTGGCCGAGCTTGCTCTTGAAAAGTATTTTGCTCCAAGGAAATAGGGGGAAAGTGCACGAAAGACCACTTTTGCCACTGGTCTTTGGGCACAGGCCACTGTTGCTCCCAAACGCACACGCAAGTATACGTGGTCGACAAGTAATAAAGTGATGAGTAGAGTATCGTTCCCACGAGGACTATTCAGACTGAATTCTAGCAAACAATTTCCTAAAACTATTCAGGGATCTTTTTCCAATGGTTGAGAATTTACTAACTAAATGCAGTAATTAAAACAAGTAATTGAAATCAAGTATTCGAGAGCAGACTATAGTTGTTATCAATAACAGAGAAACGGTCCAGGGTCAGAGTTACAAACAATCCAGTTGAGTTTTCCAGTTGATTCTACTTCTTGATTTCCTAGATTGCTAACTAACAGGTTAATTGTACCCGTGAAAACCTTTCGATTCTTCACGGTCTATGCAGGCTACTCCAATCCCTATATGTCTATGGGTTGAATCACGTGCACGCATTAACGAATTCTGTAATGAGTTAAACTAGGCGAGCAAGTATATGTCTATCCTACTCACAAATTGGTTCCCCGATGCCCGGGTTCACAAACTAGTCCTATTCTTTCTTATTTGCGTAATTAAATTCCCTCTTTCGAGTTCAATCAAAAAACCATAGATAGTGTTCAATTATCAGGCCTCAATAATCAAACAATTATGATCAAGAAAGAATAAACAATCCATAATGGTAAATCAATATATAGAAATCAACTTTCAAACATCAACCTTCATGTATTTACTCTAACCCTAGAACGAACAAACTATAGAATTAAATAGAAGAATAAGAGAAAGAGAGAAAGAACTTGTGTAGAAGACATCTAGGGCTCCTCCCCTCTCCTCCAAAACTTGCTCCCAAGTCTGAACTCCCATCAAAAACTAAGTAAACGAGTATTTATAGAGTTTACAAACACCTAGTAATAAGTTAGACCCAATCCTAGACGAAATAGGAAGTGAAAACGCGCACAAGGGGCGCTATAACGGGCGCCCCGCGCCTCGGAACGCGTGGCCTTGGACAGAACCCGTCGAAAACTCCCCGCGTTTGGCACGCGCCGCACAAGGAATCGCGCCTAGCCACTGCGCGCGGTAGAGGGCGCGGCGCGTGGCCCATAGCGCCAGGCAAAACTGCTCTGTTCCTTGCTCCTTTGCTCGCTCGTGTCGTGCCTTCGTGTGCCCGATCCAATCCTCAATCAAAATCCAATCTTTTCTTGCTCGATCATGCTCTTAAAAGCTCCAATTGCACTGCAGAACAACCTACATACACACGACACAAAATCAGTGTAAAACCACATTCATAAACTATAAAACGAGCGAATAAAGTATCCAAACGTAAGGAAATATTAAGGAAATATTGGCATAAAATGCCAAACATCACCCACTAATGCCAAAACATTTAGTTTGTGGCCACTTTTGCTTAAAGAGATAGAAATTCAGCCCAGAGGCCGGATTGAAGTTCAGTCCTTAAAGATTGAACTTCAATCCAGGGCCATATGGACTGAAGTTCAGTCCAGTCTTTAAGATGGAACTTCAGTCCATGGCCATATGGACTCAAGTTCAGTCCTTAAAGATGGAACTTCAGTCCAGGGGCCGTATGGACTGAACTTCAGTCAATTATCAGAACTTAAGTCAATATTTATTTGGTAAAGGCCCAAAAATGACCTCTAGTGTAAGACCAAAGAAAATAGTAGCCTCAAACCAAATACCAGTGTTAAAAGTGGCTGCTGGGCAAAATTTTTACAGGAAATAGGTTCGACTCGCTGCTCTTGCAAATTCTTTTTTAGCCCAGGCTTTCCCTTTTTCTCCTATCCAAGGATGCTCGATTCTCTCTTTCATTTTCCATTTTGTTACTTTTTTGGTCTACTGAGTATATTTTTCTTTTGTTGTCTGCCCAGCTCCTTCATTTTTCTTTGTCTATTTTTGCTATACCTTTATTAATTCAGATTGCATTTACGTAAAGTGTATCTTTTGAAATTTAATCATGTTTTGAAAATCATTGGATAATTTCGAAATAAAAATAAATTACTAATGATGTGTGTTGCATTGGTTTTTAATATATTTATTCAACATACCTCAAATTTAACATTTACATTGATCTAAAAGTTAATGTACACAATCATTCTTTCAAAAATGTTATCTTTTTCATCATATTATTCATATATACGAACGATTTTTCCTATTGAAAATCATATGTTACTTGAGTGGTTTTGTTTTCCTACTGAAATTACTGTTGCTTATATTTGAGGATGAATATGACTTCTCTATTGGAAATGTGGGTTTTGCTAGAGTGCATTTGTTTTTTATAAAAGAAAAAAGTGTGCTTACCTTATTGAAATTTGTTTTGCATGTCTCGGCGATAAAAAATGTGCCTATATATAAGAAATTAAAGACCTAGTAAAATGAATAAATCGAACCATACACATGCACGCTCCTACGTACCATACTTAATGGCTAGTGCGATATGTACACGAGGCACCCGCTGTTTTTAAATCATGTGTTCGCCTCTGCATGTAATCTTCTCTTTCGAAAACTTGATTTTGTCTCTTTAAAGATTTATCCGTCAATATAAAACTCTTTAAAGATGTGTATCACTTCCTAAATAAATTTTACGATGAACAACAAATTTGATTTCTATACAATAGATTCAAAGTCGACCAAATAGTATTTGGCCCTTTAGAATTGTCCCAATGGAGTATTATTTAACAAAGGAAGAATTAAGTCTTATTTGTCTGAGGAACTCCAAGATTAGAAGCCATCTGGATCCCATCCAAAGCTTTATTTGTGAGATGTGAGGATGGCGCCCATAGTAAAGTTTGTGTTTTTCTGGTGGTATGTAGATTTATAAAAGTACTGAAAATGAGCAAATCTGTAGGGAAATATTTTAGTGTAGAATAATATTTAGTGTAATGATTAGCAAGCAGGAGGCGAATTGCTGGATGATAAGGGAAAGATAGTGTGAATCGAATGGTAAGAAATAAAGATGAAAAAGGAAAGGAAAAAAAGAACAAACTAATGCAGAAAAGTAAAGAAAGCGGAAATGTAAATCACGTAGTTACGTCACTTTCGTCTCTCCTTCCGTTTTTGGTTTTTCTTTCCTTTACTAACCCTTTTCTTTGCACCTATTAAGGTTTCCATCATTTTTAGGAAAATTTTGATGTATAGCAATTTTTGGATGCACTCAAAAAGTTTTATTCCACTGTTTCAAAATTAATTGAGAAATATAGCAAAAAATTCGTCCATTAGTGTTGAAAAACACTCCAGACTAGTCCCATAATAAAATACCGGGACTTTGAACTAACATGTTCAAAGGTCCCATTATTTTGTTATGGGACTGAACAGGGGCGGATCTACGGTATGGTGACCGGGTGCCACGGCACCCGCTAGCTTCGATAAAAAGTTTGAAATTAAGAATAATTTTAGCAAAATTTTGTATAGATCTTTGAAAAATTAAGTGGCTTGCTCACTAAAACTTTTGAGTTGAATCTCGTAGATTTAAAATTTAAAGTTGTTGTTGGGTTAAGAATTGTCAATAGATTTGACGATTAAGATGAAATCATTATCTCGAAATTTTTGAAAGCAAATTAATTTAGTCAAACATGAATGTATAGTTTACATTTTAAGTAATTTTTTTTATTTCGATGCGCTCTTTTATAATTTTTTTTTTGCCTTAATATAGGTATTAAATGTGTGAGAAAGAATAATTGTACTAAATCGTTATCAATAGCATTAATCAACCTAGTTAAAATAACAAATATCCTATTGAACTGATCGTACAGATAAAATGGTGGCACCTGCTACCTTAAAATGGTGGATCCGCCCGTGGGACTGAAGCTTTATAATGGGACTTATCCAGAGGTGGCTATTTCTCAGCAAATTTATTTTTAACGGCTACAAATTAATTAGCGCGCGCCAAACAGGCCCTACGCGAAATTTTTACTCATTTTTATGTGTGTTTTTAGTTTCTTTTAATTTTTTCAAATGTGCCAAGGTTATTACTAATGTCCAGGTTTCTTCTTCTACATCCTCTTTCATCTAAAGATTTTAGGATTATATGTTTCAACCGTTTTTTTTTCATGGTCATGTAATTGATATATATCTTGTGTTGTACTGTAATTTTATCTTTTCAAGTTTATCAACATTGAAAGAATTTGTTCGTTTACTCTATTGGTTACTTCTCCTATAGTTGTTATGCCGACCTACGGAAACGTGGTAAAAAATAATAAAGAAAAATCAAATTTTGGATTATTTCATCATTTCTCAATTTTTGATATGTTTTATTCTCGGAAAGTGAGTAAAATGAGACCCAAATTTAAGTTTAGAACTAATAAGGAAGCTTTTCACATCGATGACGTTCTTGAGAAAAGAACTTTAAAGTTTTAAGCTTAAAATTTAAGTGAAAATAAAATAAAAGTAGAAAGAGACGCTTATTAATACTCACTTCCACTTAATCGGGTAACAATTCTTATTTTCTTCGTTCCAAAAAGAAAGACAGCTCTAAGGCAAAGTTTGTACTCACAAACTTTAAAGGTCTTCCTTTATTTCTTAATCTTCAAAAAAAAAAAAAAAAAAAAAAAAGCAACAAACAAGGGAAACAAATCAATTAATAAAAAAAGTTTTATCAACATGAAGCCCTAAACTCTCCAGAAAAAATCACCAGAATACCTATGTTAGCTGTTTGTTTCGACTAGAGTAATTGCTAAGAACTGAAAAAAGATCTTGAAAAATATAAGCCGTAATATCCTCACTAGCAAATTGTGGTGAAATATGATTAATAATAAGTTTTATTCTCAAAAAGTTAGTCAAATGTGACTAAAATTCAAGTTTGGATCTCTCGCTTATAAAGAAACGTTCACATCGATCGATGAAGTTCTTGAGAAAGAAAATTGTAAGTTTTATAATGTCAATGGAAATAAAATAAAAACAAAAAAGAGATGCTTATTATTATAAAAATGTTCAATCAACATGGTGAAGGCAATACATTTAGGAACGAAATATTATTATGGGAGAACATATTAAGGATAAAATTGGTCAAACTATTTTTGGAGTAGTCTCAATATTTTTAATATTTATATGAACCTACTTTAATTTGTTATTCTTAATTTCTGGATATTATGAAACGATCATGTGGTATAAATTAATAAGGTCTTTTACTTGCGCGGACAAATTTCCTAGTTAATTTTTAAATTGAGTATATATAATTTATTGAATCACAATGTACTCTTTTATTCTTAAGTACGATTTCCTAATATTAGAGGTGTAATGACCGAGTTTCGATGTTTGCTCGAAAAAATGCCTTCATTAAGCAAAATAATGGTTAAAGCTTACTCGTAATTAGACTTTATACTAAGCCAATAAATGTATGATATATGTTTGTGTATAAACTTTTTTCAATTAATCAATACATTGAATCGAATATTGATTCGAATATAATCATCTCATTAAATCATGTCATATTAGTAAGTTAGTCTAATTTGGTGTAAGAACATGGTAAGGAAAAGCTTTTACTCTTCTAAATGGATATATATTGAAATTAATTATGAGTTTTAATATTGAATTTCTTTTATCTCTCTATCATACTATTCATTTGGCCAACATTCTTATCTCGCTCTCTATACTTGCGAAAAGTTGTTTTTATTTTGGTACGATTAATTTAACGGCCAATCTATCAATCTCCGTACCGACCTTAAATTGTTTTTACTTCCGTACTATATTAACTTATACGGTGGAGAATCTTTATTTCACGTCAATGCGCATGTTCAATTATATGTCTTAAATCTAGTGCTATCACATGCTAACTTCAAATAAATGTACACGTGCTTATTAGATATTATTTTAAAATTCATATCTGATGTGCATTTGAGATATATAATTATATCCCTGTAGTATTTAATTTCCTTTATTTCTCTTCTTATATTTGAAAAATGAGATCTAGAATTGACTCATCAAAAGGTAGGAAAACTAAAGTACCAAAGTTTCTTGTAGCACTAAAGAAAAATATTAAATGAGGCGACTGGGTAAATTTTGTTAGCTTAATACATAATGGATCTTGCTCACGATTATAGAAATCTGAATTCAACAACCAGTTTTGTATTATGCCAAAATATTTTACGTAAATTCAGGAAGAAATGAATGATAAGAAGAATCTTATTATTAACTTGAAAGAATGTATGGCATAAAAGGTTCTAAGTATTTCTCTAATAAAATGTGACACCACAAAATAAAGAACACAAGAGTTCACACTAGTTAGAGTTTATATATAATTTATTGATTTATAATGTACTCTTTCATTCTTGAGTCGATTTTCTAATATTAGAGGTGTAATGACCGACTTTCGATGTTTGCTCGAAAAAAATGCCTTCATTAAGCAAAAAAATAGTTAAAGCTTACTCGTAATTAGAGTTTATACTAAGCTAATGAATGTATGATATGTGTTTGTGTATAAACTTTTTTCACTTAACCAATGCATTGATTCGAATATATTCATCTTATTAAATCATGTCATAATAGTAAGTTAGTCTAATTTGGTGTAATAACATGGTAAGGAAAAGCTCTTACTCTTCTATATGGATATATATTGAGATTAATTACGAGTTTTAATATTGAATTCCTTTTATCACCCTATCATACTATCCATTTGGCCAACATTCTTATCTCGCGCTCTATACTTGCGTAAAGTTGTTTTTATTTTAGTACATTTAATCTGACGGCCAATCTATCAATCTCACATGCTGACCTTGAAGCAGGGGCGGATCCAGGATCCGAGGATTGGGGGTGCCATTTTTTTCTAATATTTATACCTACCCTTAACTTTAGGCACAAAGACCGAATAAGAATGACGGGTAGGGACGGTCAAATTTTTGTTATTTCGACTAGGTCGATTAAGCCTTTTATTTGCAATAGAAAAATAAATTAAGTTTAATTTAGTTATTATTTTTTACACTTGTTTTAAATTGTATGTTATATTCTTTTTATTTGAGTAGATTAATTTCACTTCAATAGTCTGAAGTCAATTTTTTTCATTTTAATTGTCAATTTCTATAATAATTTTTTGCACAACAAAAATCTCAATTTTCAATCTATGAAAACTAACTCAAAATATATATTAATAAAACTACTTAATTTTCAAAGGTCAATAAAAGATTGCTCAAATTGTTCTTCAAATGTATATAGATTAACATCGCATCATAAAAAAGAAGGTACCTATATATTAATTTAAATTATTACCAAAATAAGTTTTCAATGAAAAAGGGAATAATGGTGAAAAAATAAAGATAAACAATATAACAAAGAGAAGGGGTGAGTTCAACGGGGAAAGAAAAAGAAAAGGAAAAAAAATATAGGAAGGACTGTCTATTCAACTAGGTGGGACATCCATGTGTGGTCTTTGTCATTATTTGGCAAAAGGAGTTTATATAAAAAAAGGGTTCTGAATTGGGATTCGATCCCTAGCTAGCCGGCAAATTTTTTAATCATTACCACTGTCACCACAGCACCATTTGTGACTATGGGTGCCATTTACAGTTTTTGTAGTATAATTGATATGAATATACCTATATATATATAGTTTTCGCCGAAGTTACCGGGTGCCGTGGCACCCCATCCTATCTAAGTAAATCCGCCCCTGCCTTGAAGTGTTTTTACTTTCGTACTATATTAACTTATACAGCGGAGAATCTTTATTTC
Source organism: Petunia x hybrida (assembly GCA_037355625.1). Classification (NCBI taxonomy): domain Eukaryota; kingdom Viridiplantae; phylum Streptophyta; class Magnoliopsida; order Solanales; family Solanaceae; genus Petunia; species Petunia x hybrida. Next base: position 525,535 of record JBBBVM010000052.1, on the reverse strand, counting down.
ACGTCAACGCTCATGTTCAATTATATGCCTTAAATCTAGTGGTATCATGTCCTAATATCAAATAAATGGACACACGCTCATTAGATATTAATTTAAAATTCATATCTGATATGCATCTGAGATATATAATTATATCCATGTAGTATTTAATTCCATTTATTTCTCTTCCTATATTTGAGAAATGAGAATCAAAAGGTAGGAAAATCAAAGTAGCAAAGTTTCTTGTAGCACTTTAGAAAAATATTAAATGAGGCAACATGTCATATTGTTAGCTTAATACACAATGGATCTTGCTCATGATTATAGAAATCTGAATTCAACAACCAGTTTTGTATTATACCAAAAAGTTTTAAGTAAATTCAGGAAGAACTGAATGATCAAAAGAATCTCATTATTAACTTGAAAGGATGTATGACATGAAGGTTCTAAGTGTTTCTCTAATAAAATGTGACACCACAAAATAAAGAACACAAGAGTTCACACTAGTTAGAGTTACTATATAATATATTGATTTACAATGTACTCTTTCATTCTTAAGTCGATTTTCTAATATTAGTGGTGTAATAACCGATTTTCGATGTTTGCTCGAAAAAATGCCTTCATTAAGCAAAAAAATAGTTAAAGCTTACTCGTAATTAGAGTTTATACTAAGCCAATAAATGTATGACATGTGATTGTGTATAAACAATTTTCACTTAACCAATACATTGATTCGAATATATTCATCTGATTAAATCATGTCATGATAGTATGTTAGTCTAATTTGGTGTAAGAACATGGTAAGGAAAAGCTCTTACTCTTATAAATGGATATATATTGAGATTAACTATGAGTTTTAATATTGAATTTCTTTTATCACCTTATCATACTATCCATTTGGCCAACATTCTTATCTCGCGCTCTATACTTGCGTAAAGTTGTTTTTATTTTAGTACATTTAATCTGACGGCCAATCTATCAATCTCACATGCTGACCTTGAAGTGTTTTTACTTTCGTACTATATTAACTTATACAGCGGAGAATCTTTATTTCACGTCAACGCTCATGTTCAATTATATGCCTTAAATCTAGTGGTATCATGTCCTAGTATCAAATAAATGGACACACGCTCATTAGATATTAATTTAAAATTCATATCTGATATGCATCTGAGATTTATAATTATATCTATGTAGTATTTAATTCCATTTATTTCTCTTCCTATATTTGAGAAATGAGAATCAAAAGGTAGGAAAATCAAAGTAGCAAAGTTTCTTGTAGCACTTTAGAAAAATATTAAATGAGGCAACATGTCATATTGTTAGCTTAATACACAATGGATCTTGCTCATGATTATAGAAATCTGAATTCAACAACCAGTTTTGTATTATACCAAAAAGTTTTAAGTAAATTCAGGAAGAACTGAATGATCAAAAGAACCTCATTATTAACTTGAAAGGATGTATGACATGAAGGTTCTAAGTGTTTCTCTAATAAAATGTGACACCACAAAATAAAGAACACAAGAGTTCACACTAGTTAGAGTTAATATATAATTTATTGATTTACAATGTACTCTTTCATTCTTAAGTCGATTTTCTAATATTAGTGGTGTAATAACCGATTTTCGATGTTTGCTCAAAAAAATGCCTTCATTAAGCAAAAAAATGGTTAAAGCTTACTCGTAATTAGAGTTTATACTAAGCCAATAAATGTATGACATGTGATTGTGTATAAACAATTTTCACTTAACCAATACATTGATTCGAATATATTCATCTGATTAAATCATGTCATGATAGTATGTTAGTCTAATTTGGTGTAAGAACATGGTAAGGAAAAGCTCTTACTCTTATAAATGGATATATATTGAGATTAACTATGAGTTTTAATATTGAATTCCTTTTATCACCTTATCATACTATCCATTTGGCTAACATTCTTATCTCGCGCTCTATACTTGCGTAAAGTTGTTTTTTTTAGTACATTTAATTTGACGGCCAATCTATCAATCTCACATGCCGACCTTGAAGTGTTTTTACTTTCGTACTATATTAACTTATACAGCGGAGAATCTTTATTTCACGTCAATGCTTATGTTCAATTATATGTCTTAAATCTAGTGGTATCACGTGCTAGTATCAAATAAATGTACACACGCTCATTAGATATTAATTTAAAATTCATATCTGATATGCATCCGAGATATATAATTATATCCATGTAGTATTTAATTCTATTTATTTCACTTCCTATATTTGAGAAATGAGAATCAAAAGGTAGGAAAATCAAAGTAGCAAAGTTTCTTGTAGCACTTTAGAAAAATATTAAATGAGGCAACATGTCATATTGTTAGCTTAATACACAATGGATCTTGCTCATGATTATAGAAATCTGAATTCAACAACCAGTTTTGTATGATGCTAAAAAGTTTTACGTAAATTCATGAAGAACTAAATGATCAGAAGAATCTCATTATTAACTTGAATGGATGTATGGCATGAAAGTTCTAAGTGTATCTCTAATAAAACCTGACACCACAAAATAAAGAACACGAGAGTTCACACTAGTTAGAATTTATATATAATTTATTTATTTACAATGTACTCTTCATTCTTGAGTACGATTTCCTAACATTTGAGGTGTAATGACCGACTTTCGATGTTTTCTTGAAAAAATGCCTTCATTAAGAAAAATAATGGTTAAAGCTTACTCGTAATTAAAGTTTATACAAAGCCAATAAATGTATGACATGTGTTTGTGTATAAACTTTTTTCACTTAACCAATACATTGATTCAAATATATTCATATGATTAAATCATGTCATGATAGTATGTTAGTCTAATTTGGTGTAAGAACATGGTAAGGAAAAGCTCTTACTCTTATAAATGGATATATATTGAGATTAACTATGAGTTTTAATATTGAATTCCTTTTATCACCTTATCATACTCTATCCATTTGGCTAACATTCTTATCTCGCGCTCTATACTTGCGTAAAGTTGTTTTTATTTTAGTACATTTAATCTGACGCCAATCTATCAATCTCACATGCCGACCTTGAAGTGTTTTTACTTTCGTACTATACTAGTTAATAAGACCGCGCGAGAAATGTCTAAATAAATATAGAAGTATTCCTCATTTTATCTTTTTCTTACTTCGCGCGATTATTAAAAATAAAAAATTATTGAATAATATATATAATTTTTGTTTATAAAAAGTTAAAATAAATATGATAATAGTGTTACAAGTACATTAAACTTAGTAGAAAATATTTCATATTGGAATTAATGGCTTATACTTAAATATACATTGTCCATCATATAAGAAAATGACAAATACTGCTTCAAAAGAAATATGTAGTGAAACAACTATAATAGTCAGCATTTGAAGAGACTCACAATATTATTATATACATTTAATTACTTTTAAGTACTTTTAAGAGCATAATAGAGTAGGTAACCGAAAAGACCTAAGATGACTCAATTGAAGGAATAGTATTCCATTACGTACTTCTCGTAATTTTTTTTTTTTGTTTTTAAAGTCTTTTTAATCTTCTATTTATTTCATTTTTTCTTCACTGTTCCTTATTTTCCTCTACAATTTCTTGAAACTCTAAATCCTCATTTCATCTTAGTAAGTAGTAACTCAGTTAAGATAGAAAAGATAAAATTTTAATGTATAAGAATATATTATAAATTATATATATATATATGTCGAGATGCATCTTTTATTATCAAACTTTTAAAAAATAAAATAACTTTAAAGAGAACTTTTCACTTCTATATATATAGATATTGTTACTTATCTTTCTTTTTGAATATGATGGTAAAGTTTTTCTATTCTAATATAACCAAAAACATGCCTTTTTTCAAAATTCTCTTTAGTCTCTTCTTTTAAAAAATCACAATTCTTTTTTTCATGTTCTATTTCTCAATCTCCTTCTATATTCTCATGCACCCTAAATAAGCTCATTTCCAAATACTCACATTTCTACCACTACACAACTCAATTAACAATTCGTTCTTTCCCATCTTTTTTTTTTATTTAATTTTTTTATCTTTCATATCCTTATAAAAACATCTTAAACGGGAGAAGAGAAAAGCTAAAGAACCAAAATTGTGTATTTTTATGGTAAAAGAACAAATAACATTAATGCAACAAATAAAAAAGACAAAAAATAAATAAATATTATAACAGATTTGAAACAACTTATCAACTAATCCTTTACACATGTGAGAAGATCTCAAGTATAAAACAATTTCATGTAAATAAATTGTAGTAGCTATCTTCTAACATAAACATTGGTTGAACACTTTTGTACTCTTCTTCGAAAATAGGATAGTAGTGGTTAGAGAAATACACAGTCCTTAATTTTATGAAGATCAAACATATTGTCAGCATTGAGATAGTATGAAATAATTGCATCTCCTAGACACAACAAATATTAAACAAATCAAGAATTGCCGCAAACGAAGACTAAAATGCTAGATGTATATTAGTGACAGATAAGCAAGAAAAAAATAAGCAAGGTGCAAGATACATATGTTTCAAGTCACTTATGGACTATATATAGTGTATAAAAATTACATTGATGCAGATGAATAGGCATGAAAATTAATACAAAATCATTATTCATATTAATTACATAAACTTTATTGCATAGAATAATTACATAATTAAGTATGATAAATAAATGGTAAAGTAAAATTATAACTGAACAAACGGCAGAGAAGCCTAAGGGCTGATCTATATACCTTTTGTGGGCCATAGCAAACTAAATAAGGAAGATATGAGGAAAAACAAAGTGAACATTTTTTTTGTATTTTTAGGTGAATGGTGGCCAAAGAACTATGCCACATCACTTGTTTATAGTTCTCAATTAGTATGTATATATATTTATGCCAGTGCTCATGTTCAATTATATGTCTTAAATCTAGTGGTATCATGCGCTAGCTTCAAACAAATGTACACTGCTCATTACATATTATTTTGAAATTCATATCTGATATACATCCGAGATATATAATTATATCCCTATACTATTTAATTCCCTTTATTTCTCTTCCTATATTTGAGAAATGAGAATCAAAAGGTAGGAAAATCAAAGTAGCAAAATTTCTTGTAGCACTTTAGGAAAATATTAAATGAGGCGACTGGTTAAATTGTTAGCTTAATACATAATAGATATTGCTCATGATTATAGAAATCTGAATTCAACAACCAGTTTTGTATGATGCTAAAAAGTTTTACGTAAATTCATGAAGAACTAAATGATCAGAAGAATCTCATTATTAACTTGAATGGATGAATGGCATGAAGGTTCTAAGTGTATCTCTAATAAAACCTGACACCACAAAATAAAGAACACGAGAGTTCACACTAGTTAGAATTTATATATAATTTATTTATTTACAATGTACTCTTTCATTCTTGAGTACGATTTCCTAACATTTGAGGTGTAATGACCGACTTTCGATGTTTTCTCGAAAAAATGCCTTCATTAAGAAAAATAATGGTTAAAGCTTACTCGTAATTAAAGTTTATACAAAGCCAATAAATGTATGACATGTGTTTGTGTATAAACTTTTTTCACTTAACCAATACATTGATTCAAATATATGCATCTCATTAAATCATGTCATAATGGTAAGTTAGTCTAATTTGGTGTAAACACCTGATATGGAAAAGCTTTTACTCTTCTAAATGGATATATCCTGAGATTAATTACGAGTTTTAATATTGAATTTCTTTTATCACCCTATCATACTATCCATTTGGCCAACATTCTTATCTCGCGCTCTATACTTGCGTATAGTCGTTTTTATTTTTGTACATTTAATTTGACGGTCAATCTATCAATCTCACGTACCAACCTTAAAGTGTTTTTTCGTTCGTACTATATTAACTTATACAACAGAGAATCTTTATTCACGCCAACGCTCATGTTCAATTATATGTCTTAAATCTAGTGGTATCATGTGCTAGCTTCAAGCAAATGTACAAGTGCTCATTACATATTATTTTGAAATTCATATCTGATATGCTTCCTAGATATATAATTAAATCTATGTAGTATTTAATCCATTTATTTGTCTTCCTATATTTGAGAAATGAGATCTAAAATTGAATCATCAAAATGTAGATAATTCAAAGTAGCAAAATTTCTTGCAGCACTTTAGGAAAATATTAAATGAGGCGACTGGTTAAATTTTGTTTGCTTAATATACAATGAATCTTGCTCATGATTATAGAAATTTGAATTCAACAACCAGTTTTGTATTATGCCAAAAAGTTTTACGTAAATTCCAGAATAACTGAATGATTAGAAGAATCTCATTATTAACTTGAAAGGATGTATGACATGAAGGTTCTAAGTGTATCTCTAATAAAACCTGATACCACAAAATAAAGAACACGAGAGTTCACACTAGTTAGAATTTATATAGAATTTATTTATTTACAATGTACTCTTTCATTCCTGAGTACAATTTCCTAACATTAGAGGTATAATGACTGACTTTCGATGCTTGCTCGAATAAAGGCCTTCATTAAGCAAATTAGCAGTTAAAGCCTACTTCATAGTTAGTGTTTTCACTAAGCCAATAAATATATATCATGTATTTGTATATAAACTTTTTTCACTTAACCTATACATTGATTCATTTATATTCATCTCACTAAATCATATCATAATAGTAAGTTAGTCTAATTTGGTGTAAACACTTGGTACGGTAAAGCTTTTACTCTTCTGAATGGATATATATGGAGATTAATTACGTGACTTAATAATGAATACCTTTTATCACCCTAGCATACTATCCATTTGGCCAACATTCAAATTGCGCTCTATACTTTAGTAAAGTTATTTTAATTTTAGTACGATCAACTTGTATGACCAATCTATCAATCTAATGTATCGACCTTAAAGTATTTTTATTTTCGTACTATATTAACTTATACAATGGAGAATCTTTGTTTCACGTCATCATTCATGTTCAATTATATGTCTTAAGTCTAGTACTTTCACGTGCTAGCTTCAAACTAATGTACACGCACCTATTAAATATTATTTTGAAATTCTTATCTGATATGCGTCCGATATATATAATTATATCATTGTAGTATTTAATTCCCTTGATTTCACTTCCTATATTTGAAAAATGAGATCTAGAATTGGATCATCAATAGATAGGAAATAGCATTTTAGAAAAATATTAAATGAGGTGACTGGTTAAATTTAGTAAGCTTAATACATAACAGATCTTGCTCGTGATTATAGAAATCTGAATTCAACAACCAGTTTTGTATTATGCAAAAAAGTTTTACGTAAATTCAAGAATAACTGAATGATCAGAAGAATCTCATTATTAACTTGAAAGGTTGTATGGCATGAAGGTTCTAATTATATCACTAAAAAAACCCGACATCATAAAATAAAGAACACAAGAGTTTACACTTGTTAGAATTTCTATAGAATTTATATATTTACAATGTACTCTTTTATTCCTGAGTACAATTTTCTAATATTAGAGGTGTAATGACCGACTTTCGATGTTTGCTCAAATAAATGCCTTCATTAATTAAAATAATGGTTAAAGCTTACACATAGTTAGTGTTTATACTAAGCCAATAAATATTTGACATGTGTTTGTACATAAACTTTTTTCACTTAACCAATACATTGGTTCGCATATATTCATCTCATTAAATTATGTCATAGTAGTAAGTTAGTCTAATTTGGTGTATACACGTGATACTGAAAAGATTTTACTCTTCTAAATGAGTATATATTGAGATTAATTACGAGTTTTAATATTGAATTCCTTTTTTCACCCTAGCATACTATCTGTTTGGCCAACATTCTTATCTCGCACTCTCTACTTGCGTAAAGTTGTTTTTATTTTCATACGATCAATTTGTACGGCCAATCTGTCACCCTCATTCACCGACCTTAAAGTGTTTTTATTTCCGTACTATATTAACTTATACAACGGAGAATCTTTATTTTGTATCAACACTCATGTTCAATTATATGTCTTAAATCTAGTGGTATCACGCGCTAGCTTCAAACAAATGTACAAGTGCACATTTGATATTATTTTGAAATTCATATCTGATATGCATCCGCGATATATAATTATATCCCCGTAGTATTTAATTTTCTTTATTTCTCTTCCAATATTTGAGAAATGAGCTCTAGAATTGAATCATCAAAATGTAGGAAAATCAAAGTAGCAAAATATCTTGTTGCACTTTAGGAAAATATTAAATGAGGCGAGTGGTTACGTTTTGTTAGTTTAATATACAATGGATCTTGCTTATGATTATAGAAATTTGAATTCAACAACCAGTGTTATATTATGCCAAAAAGTTTTAAGTAAATTAGGAAGAACTGAATGATCAGGATAATCTCATTATTAACTTGAAAAGATGTATAACATGAAGGTTAAGTGTATCTATAATAAAACATGATACCACAAAATAAAAAACACGAGAGTTCACACTAGTTAAAATTTATATAGAATTTATTTATTTACAATGTACTCTTTCATTCATGAGTACAATTTCCTAACATTAGAGGTGTAATAAATGACTTTTGATGTTTGCTCGAAGAAATTCCTTCATTAAGAAAAATAATGGTTAAAGCTTACTTGTAGTTAGTGTTTATACTAAGCAAATAAATGTATGACATGTGTTTGTATATAAAATTTTTTCACTTAAGCAATACATTGATTCGTATATATTCATCTCATTAAATCATGTCATAATAATAAGTTAGTCTAATTTAGTGTAAACATGACACGACCCGAATTTCGACTAGGCCGTGCGGGCACCGAACATCCTCCCCTAGACCCGTCGAGCGAACCCTTCTGAATTAAATTCACAAAAATAAACACAAAATCAACTTTCAGATATGAAATAAGACTTAAAGAGACACAAACATAGCTATACGTAAGCTGTACAAAAGAAGTTACAACTGACTACCCAACATACTAGGTTTAGGGCTATCCAGACTAGATATCTAAGAGTATAAAAGAATACAGATACCTCCTGAAGGGAGCAAAATATAACTGAAATAATAAACGTAAAACTAGTGGCCATCCTGAATAAAAGATGACTCACCCTGACAGCTGAAGTCGTCTTCGCTCCTTAACAATATGGTGAATTCAATCCTGGAGCGAACCTGCCGAAACGAAATAAATGGACAAGAAACAAACAACAAACAAGGGTGAGTAGAAAATGACTCAATAAGTGGGGGCAGACTAGCCACCTCAAAGAATAGGATAGCTATCCAGAGAGAAGAGCTAAGCAAATACAGACCAGAAATGCATACAACTAAAGCATATAAACCAACTAGGGACACAAGATAGCCAGAAATATATAAGTAAACTGAAATAGGTCCACAACATGGTATACATACCGCATACACAAAACACAGCATAATAGTCGCACAATGCACAACAACCTGTGTAATTAAATTTCAATGAATGTAGTATGATGCAATGGAGTTATATGTGCCAAATGGATGGAGCGGAATCCTCCTACCCTCAATATGATGCAAGGAGCGGAATCCTCCTGCTCATGGGGCGGAATCCTCCTACCCTAAATATGATGCAAAGAGCGGAATCCTCCTGCTCCTGGGACGGAATCCCACTACCCTTAATATGATGCAAGGAGCGGAATCCTCCTACACTCAATCTGATGCAAGTAGCGGAATCCTCCTACCCTAAATATGATGCAAGGATGATGCAATAAAAATCCTTTATCGGTGCAGGACCCTCATCGACAGCCGGGAAGTACATATCAAGCTCACAACCAGAGTATGATGTTTGGCAATATTTGCCTATTCTACCTTAATATTTCCGCACATTTTAATACTTTATTCGCCCATTGTACGAAATAATTGTAATTGTTGCGCTCACTTATTGTGTTTGTGATTGTCGGAATGATTTGCATGAATACGAGTGCAAACGGAGTGAAGATAGATAAAATCGAGCAAGGATTGATGAATTTAGCTAATTGCGGGATATGACATTAGTCGGAAAGCTATGGAGCAAGCTACGGATTTGTCATAGCTTCAGGCTTCCAAAAGCCATAGCCATGCGAGGCATGACTGCAGCTTCAGACTCTCAGATGCCCTAACCATGCGAGGCATGGCTTGCAGCGCGCGAGTTCCAAACGCCATAACCATGCGAGGCATTCCCCATGGCTTTCAGTTCTGCGACCCCAACTTTTCTAATTTCGTTTAGGCTTAGGATTAACTTATGGAAAGATTTTGTAAACACTATAAATAGTCTTTTAATTTCGTTTTTAAAGGGAGGTCGAATTTCTGGAGTACGTTTTGGAGTTCTTACGCATTGAACCAAGGGTTTAATTCCTTTTCATCATTTATTACAATATTTAATCTTTCTTCCATGAATTCTTGTGTTGTTATTATGAGTATGCGTAGCTAAACATATCGTTCTAGGGATAGAGCAATTACATGAAGGTTGACGTTTGAAAGTTGATTTCTTCCTATTGATTTACCATTACGGATTGTTTATTCTTTCTTGAGCCTAATTGTTTGGTTATTAGGGCCCGGTAATTGAACACTATCTACGGTTTATAAGTTGAACTCGACAGAGGGAACTTGTAAATGCAAATAAGAAAGAATAGGGCTTGATTGTGAACCTGGGCATCAGGGAATCGATTTGCGGGTAGGATAGACATATACCTATTCGTCTGGCTTAACTAACTACAGAGTTCGTTAATGCATGCATGTGATTTAATTCCATAGAAATATAGGCGTTAGAGTAGCTTGCATAGACTCGTGAAGAATCGACAGGTTTTCACGAATATAATTAACCTGTTAGTTAGCAATCTAGGAAATCAAGAAGTAGAATCAACTGGAAAACTCAACTGGATTATTCGTAGCTCTGACCCTGAACCGTTTTTCTTTCATTGATAACAACCTAGAATTTGCTCCGTTACTTGATCTTAATTACTTGCTTTTAATTATCGTTTGCTTAGTTAGTAAATTACAAACCATCATCGAAAAAGACCCCTGAATAGTTTATAGGAATTGTTTGCTAGAATATAGTCATTAACACTAGTCCTCGTGGGAACGATACTCGATTTATCAATTTATTACTTGTCGACCACGTATACTTGCGTGTGCGTTTGGGAGCAACAAGTTTTTGGCGCCGTTGCCGCGGACTAAATAATTGACTGTTTTCTTTTTAGACAATTTATTATTTTCTATTCAGGTTTAATTTTTGTTTTGAGTTTCTTGTGCCATTTCAGGTAATAGGTCTTGAATGCAAAGGGAGAGAAAGGACGAACCACTCTAACCTTTTGATCCTGAACTTGAAAGGACCTTACGGAGATTGTGGAAAGATGCAAGAGACCGTGAAGCACTCGCAATTGTACTTGCTTCCCTACCTATTGGAATGGTAGCAGAACGAGCTTTAGCTGTGCGAGATGTTGCTCTCCCCAGTCTGGAGGGAGTAGCTTCTAGCATTGTAAAGCCTGAAATTACTGGACATTTCGAGATTAAGCCCGCCATGATACAACTGCTGCATGCGACTGGGCAATTTGCTGGATTACTGCACGAGGATCCACAACAGCATATCCAGAATTTCTTGGAGATTTGTGACACATACACACCATCAAGCGTCTGAACTGACTATGTTCGTTTGATATTTTTCCCGTTTTCATTGATTGGAACAGCAAGGAAGTGGTTAAAGGCTGAAAAGCCTGGGTCTATCACAACTTGGGATGATTTAGCTAAGAAATTTTTGGCTAAATTCTATCCATCTGCAAAAACAACGAGAATACGGAGTGAGATTATGTCTTTCAGACAACAGGGTGGAGAATCCTTGTATTCGGCTTGGGAGAGATTCAAGTCATTGTTAAGAGATTGCCAGCACCACAACCAATCTAATGAGGTGTTGGCCCACACTTTTGTTGAAGGATTGAATGCTCATACCAAGATCGTGGTGGATGCTGCAGCTGGGGGCCAAGTATTAGCCCTGAATTTTAATGAGATTTATGAATTGCTGGATAAATTTTCTCAGAGAAATCCTGACTGGTAGGCTGATGGTAGAGCACCAACTCAAAAAGCTGCTGGGATACTTCAGTTGGATGCATTCTCAGCATTAACTGCAAAGGTAGATGCCATAGCTAATCAGATCAACAAGTTAGCACTGCCACCAACTCAGCAACAAGTAGCACCGGTCAAACAAGTCCAGCAGTTCCAGAATTTCTGCGAGGTTTGTGGAGAGGATCATACTACTGAGGTTTGCCCCTCCAATCCAGAGTCAGTTTATTACGGGAAAAATCAAACAGGTTTCAGGGACAGAATCAGAATCAGTTTGGCAATAACTATAATCCTAACTCACGAAATCATCCTGATTTCTTATGGAGTGATAATCAAGCTGCTTAGGGTAATACGAGACCTCAGAATAATTACCAGAGTTCACAGTCTCAGGCTCAACCACAGCAGTCGAACAATTCAGTTGAAGATTTGATAAAGCAGATGTTGGCAGGTCAGTAGAAAATTATAGCAGACAATGCAGCTCAAGCACAGGCCATAAAAGATCTTGCCAATGCTCAAAAAGATCAGGAACGCCAAATGGGGCGGCTAGCTGGAGCACAAAATACTAGACCACATGGTGCCTTGCCAAGTGACACAGAGAAGAATCCGAAAGAATTTGTGCAAGCAGTTACTCTGAGAAATGGGCGAGCTCTAGAAGAAGTGCCTCCAAAGCCGAGGAAGCCTGTTGGTGAACTGGAGCCAAATACTGAAAAAGAAGCTAATAAAGTGGTAGAGAAGTAGCCCGAGCTTGACAATGTCAGACCACCACCACCTTTTCCTCAAAGGCTTCAAAAGCAGAAAGTAGATGCAGCTTGCAAGAAATTTTTGGAGATCTTGAGTCAGATACAAGTGAATATTCCTTTGGTGGAACTTTTGCGTGATGTTCCTAAATACGCTAAGTACATCAAGGATATTGTGGCAAACAAAAGAAGACTGACTGAGTTCGAGACGGTCGCACTTACTGAAGAGTGTAGTTCCAGAGTCAGAAGTAAACTTCCTCAGAAATTGAAAGATCCTGGAAGCTTCACTATTCCTATAAAAATTGGGAAACATGAGGTTGGACGAGCTTTATGTGACTTGGGCGCTAGCATAAATTTAATGCCATCATCGTATTTCGAAAGCTAGGCTTGGGCGAACCAAGACCAACCACAGTGACCCTGCAGTTAGCGGACAGATCTTTGACATGCCCCGAGGGAGTTATTGAGGATGTTCTAGTAGAAGTAGGCCAACTCATCCTCCCTGTTGATTTCATCATTTTGGATTATGAGGCTGATCAGGAAGTCCCACTCATCTTGGGAAGAGGATTTTTGGCTACTGCTGATGCTGTGATTAGAGTTAGAGCTGGGAAGATGATCATGAGGGTAATTGGCGAAGAAGCTGTATTTAATGTGTTCAGGGCTACTCAACTTCCATCACACTATGAATAGTTATCTATGGTAAAAGTGCTGGATAGGGAGTTGACTGCCTCTGAAAAATCACTTTTGGCTTCTAAGGATGATCCTCTTGAAAGAGCACTAATGTATGAAGATGATGTGCTGAATGATGAAGATACTGAGGAATACTTGGAGATTCTCCACATGGAGTGTCAATTCATCTCAGGGTGGAAGAAGTTTGAGGAGCTTGATAGACTGCTGACACTAGCTCCTGCTAAACCGTCTATTGAAAAAGCTCCAGTTCTTGAACTTAAACCTTTACCTGCTCATTTACGATATGCTTATTTGGGTGAGGGTAACACCTTACCCGTAATCCTTTCTTCTTTATTGTCTGATGTGCAGGTTGAGAAGGTCTTAAGAGTGTTGCGAGAGCGCAAGAGGACAATTAGATGGACCATTGCGGATATTAGAGGGATTAGTCGTTCTTTTTGTATGCACAAGATCCTCTTGGAGGAGGGCCATAAGCCAAGTGTCGAGCAGCAAAGAAGGCTAAATCCAATCATGAAGGAGGTTGTGACGAAGGAAATTATCAAGTGGCTTGATGCTGGTATTATTTTTCCAATCTCTGATAGCAATTGGGTGAGCCCAGTCCAATGTGTTCCAAAGAAGGGAGGTATGACAGTTGTGACGAACGAGCAGAATGAATTGATTCCTACAAGAACAGTTACAGGGTGGCGGATTTGCATTGATTATAGAAAATTGAACAAGGCCACCAGAAAGGATCACTTTCCACTCCCCTTCATTGATCAGATGTTGGATAGGCTAGATGGGCATGAATATTACTGTTTTCTGGATGGATGCTCGGGCTACAACCAGATTGTGATAGCACTAGAAGATTAGGATAAAACAACGTTTACATGTCCTTATGGAACTTATGCATTTAGAAGGATTCCGTTTGGACTATGTAATGCGTTGGGAACCTTTCAGAGATGCATGATGGCTATTTTTACCGATTTGGTGGAAAAATTTGTTGAGGTATTCATGGACGATTTCTCAGTCTTTGGAGATTCGTTTGATGGCTGCTTGAAGAACTTAAATGCCGTGCTGAGCCGCTGTGAAGAAACCAACTTGGTACTCAACTGGAAAAAAATGTCACTTCATGGTTCGAGAAGGCATTGCACTTGTTCATAAAGTGTCAAAGCGAGGGATCGAGGTTGATAGAACAGAGGTTGAAGCAGTTAAAAAATTACCACCACCTATCTCTGTTAAAGGTGTGTGTAGTTTCTTGGGACATGCTGGGTTCTATAGGCGATTCATTAAGGACTTTTCGAAGATAGCAAATCCCATGTGCAAATTTTAGAGAAGGATGCGAAGTTTGAATTCGATAATGCCTGTCTGAAGGCGTTTGAAGAACTGAAAAAGAGGTTGTGACTGCACCAATTATTATTGCTCCTGATTGGTCTCTACAGTTTGAGTTGATGTGTGACGCGAGTGATACTGCTGTTGGGGCTGTTCTTGGGCAAAGAAAGGGTAGAATGTTTCACTCAATATATTATGCAACAAAGACTCTTGATGCTGCCCAATCCAATTACACTACCACCTAGAAGGAGCTGTTAGCTGTTGTTTATGCTTTTGATAAGATCTTACTTGGTTGGCACTCGGGTTATTGTCTACACGGATCATGCCGCAATCCGGTATTTATTTGAGAAGAAAGATTCCAAACTGCGACTGATTCGTTGGGTTCTTCTACTCCAAGAGTTTGATGTGGAGATTCGAGATCGAAAAGGGACCGAAAATCAAGTGGCCAATCACTTGTCGAGGCTGGAAGATAGAAACCATGTAGATGAGGGGCCTGAGATAAATGACGTTTTTCCAGACGAGCAACTTTTTGCTTTGCAGGTAACCGAGGTGCCCTGGTATACAGATATGGTGAATTTGATGGTGAGTAATGTTTATCCACCTGATGCTACAGCAGAACAGAGAAGGAAACTCCTCCATGAGAGTAGATTTTATGTCTGGTATGAGCCGTACTTGTATAAAATTGGCCCAGACCAATTGGCGAGGAGATGTATTCCAAGTGAAGAAGTCGAGTCTGTGTTGCAGAGTTGTCATTCATCCACCTATGGTGGTCATCATAGTGGTGATAGGACAGCTGCTAAGGTGCTTGTTGAACCCCCAAAAAATAACCCCGAAGGATTAAATTCAGGAATATCGACAGGATGGACTAACTCTTTTGGAGTTTTTGGAGTCGCCACCCAATTTAAGGAAAAACAGGGAACCAGATAAACAAATGCGTGCAAAACTCCATTTTTATAAAAAGACGGTCTTTCTTTCAGAGATTCTAAAGGTAAGAGGTTTTGCTAATTTCGAAAGAAGGTTTTTAAGGCACTTTCGAAATTCCGTTAAAAACGGTTAATCCGACAGGTTTCCAAAATATTCGCAAGTGCTATTTATGCGCTTTTCTAAAAATAATTAATTGAACTATTAATTAATTCAACTAATTAAATTTAGTAAGTTTTCAAAAGATTTTACAATTTTTATTTAAAAGCTTTAATTATTTTCAAAATAAAATAAATAAATAAATAAATAAAGCGCATTTTCTTTTGAAAAGGAACGATTTGATCGTCCTAATTTCTTTGCCAACTCGTATGTGATAGCGCATAAATGGCACTTGCTTAATTTCAACTTTAAAATCCGAGTATCTCACCATAAGATGGAACTCAAATTTCAAGTCGCTTTTTGCAAAGTCGTTTTGGGACATTTAGAAGTTAATTTAAACTTCTTTATAAATTTTGACTTTTTAAAAGAAACTACTTCATATCAATAAGATAGAAGTCTTTTCTTACAGTCTGTTATTAAGCGTGGTTTTTTTTTTTTTTTTGAAAATTTTGTGAAAATTTGCACGCATTTGCTTAAA
Organism: Petunia x hybrida; assembly: GCA_037355625.1. Taxonomy (NCBI): domain Eukaryota; kingdom Viridiplantae; phylum Streptophyta; class Magnoliopsida; order Solanales; family Solanaceae; genus Petunia; species Petunia x hybrida. The sequence continues at coordinate 509,185 of JBBBVM010000052.1, read as the reverse complement.
TGGCCTGATTTGCAACAAATTAAATAACGACTCAAAATAAAGAAAAATGAACATAAAAGTAAATCAAATAACTCAAACAAATTATATATATATATATATATATATATATATATATATATATATATATATATATATATATATATATATATATATATTAGTAAAATGTTTCTACAAAGTTTACATAAATATTCTAAAGGGAAAAGAAGGATAAGAGTTAAAAATAGAACCCGGAAAGCAAACTCGCGAAACGAGTCTTGGATTTCTAAAGTTTCTAAAGGTCTTGAGAACTTGAGCCCAAATCTCGACCCCAATGCAACTCCAAGCCAATAAGTCAATCCCAATTGAGTATTATCCAAACTCGATCCCAAGGTTTCCATGCCAAGAAGAAGAAGAGAAAGAATTAATAAAAATTAAAAGGATATTAGATTGATAACATAAAATGAAAATCATCAACTCAAATGTAAGGACTTATCACAGTACTGAGTAAAGGTCTTTTGAAATTTTAAATAGTAATCCAACAAGCAAACCAATCTTCAGTTAACTCATGTGCATTCAAATAACAAGAACAAAGCAGCTACGTATCCTATCAGCTTATATATTTGAAAAATAAATATGGCTTTAACCAATCTGTCCCAAGATCTATAAAAGAACATGGCCAATAAAGGACTTTGAGAAAGAAATTTGAACTAAGTTAGCATTAAAAAAAAAGGTTTCAAACTTAAGACATAAACAACAAAGAAAGTACTGACAAGGAAAGAAAATCATTTTTATAATCAAATGAACAATTTCTTCACTTTAATTAGCCAAATATATGTACTTCATAAACTAGAAAACAATCTTCACTTTTAAACCATAAACATGAAAGAACACCGAATGCAAACATCGACAATCCAAACTCAATCTTCAAAAAGCTCGCTTCATTTAAATAGCAGCTAATAACCTATCTAACTTACCTCATAATATAACCTCATACTCCCTCTCGAACAGCCTGCTACCACTCATCTAACCAACAAATAACTGGACCCAATGCTCTCCTGGATCTGCAGCAACTAGATAATAATCCTCCCCATCCTATATTCCCTGCTTCTATCTTCCTACTACTGCTTCCCAGCCTCCAAAACACCATAACAGGACCTGAAAATAGACTCCTAAACTTCTTACTACTGCTGCTAGCTAAACAAAAAAAACACATACCTCCTCTAAACCCAACCAGCAAAACAGACCCCTCACAGCCCCTAATACTCTCTCCAGAACATCCTAGACTCCCCTATACTTCAATAAATACCTGAGTCATACCTTGCAAACAACAACATCAGGACAACTTCCCTAAACCCCTCTACTACCTGCATCAACCAGAAAATACCAGCCACCAAAGACTCTCCATACAAAACTGCACCTAAGCTCCTTTTAACTCCTTCAGCATATCTGTAACAACCTGAACCATACTCCTCTACTTCTAAAAGGAATTAGAAGCGGCTCCTATACAATTCCAGAACCTGGAGCTCCTAAATACACCCTTATATCACCTGCAGCCCACCAAACTAGACCTGAGACTTCTACAAACCTCCTGGAACAACCCGGGAACAACCTGCAAGGCAACTGAAAAAACAACAGACCTCCTCTTCACTTCAACTTCCTGGAACACCTCTAAACACCTTCACTATACCAGAACTCCTTCATTACTAACTAACTCCCAGAACACCCTCCAAACACTATTAAACTACTGCAGACACTCCTCAAGCAGCAAAGAAGAAAAAAAACAGACCAGAAGAGAAAATAGAAAGGAACTGGAACGAAACAGGAGTTTTATCTCTTTTTATTTAACAACTTAAATTCTTCTTTGGCTCACACAAAAAACATAGAAACGGGCTACATCAGAATTCAAGAACTACAAACTAGAACAGGACTTCAAACTTATGCATTGGGCAACAGAAGAAGATTTATCAACTCAAACTATTCAGTTTCTTATTCCATTAAAAGGTTCAATTCTTCCATTGATCTTGAAACAAACCGACATTATTTTAAGATTTGTAAAAGCAAACACTTAGGCTTTAAAGATTAAAAATTTAACTAAACATCACCATGCTAAACATATTAACAGAAAACAGGATGCGACACAATGAGATACCCACATGAGCTTAATAAATCAGCATTTTTACCAAATGGACTTAATAAAGCAAAAGCAGTTATAAATAAAAGGAGTATTACCTCTTGCGATGCAGCGATCCGGGGCGCGGATCCGAAGAAGCGACTCGAACAAAGCGACTCGAGCGACGTCGACAACTCGAACTAAAGTTTAGCTTCAATAGGCTTTATGCAAATCTGAGCTTAAAACTTCTAAAAAAAAAAGTTTAAAACAGAGAACAATAGGAACTCGTAAATGTTTTCTTCATTCTTTTCATTTTCCCTTTTTGCGATTCCTCTCTATATCCCACTGCCGCTACTACTTCGCCGCTGCTCATCTTCTTCTCTCCTCTCTCTATCCATGGCTGCCCCTCTCAATTGCAAGTAAGAGAGAAATATATATGACCAGCTTAGGGCTTCTTCAGGCCATGAGAAATACCCAAACGACCCTTCAACGGCTCTAATCGGATAAGGTCGTACGATCGGATGATGTGGAGGAGAGGGGAACCAGTGGGGTCGACGGATTCTTGGCGTTTTATCCGAACTGGGAAAAATTGGAACGGGTCCCCGGGTATTAGAGAAAACGGGTTGGGGAAAGGTTTTCTCTTCTCCTCTTTTGATCGACTGAATTGGTGGTGTCTTACATGTATTAGTTTGCAGAAACAAGCCACTATTTAGATTAGCAACGAATTTAGCCTTTAATTGAAGATAAAATGGGGAGAAGAGGTGGGTTGCACGGGTAGGTAGGGATTAGGCTAGGTTTGCATTTTTTGGCCCTTTTGGATAAAATTAATAAGTGTAAGGGTTGCGCGGGTAGGCTATTCTGGGGTTATGTTTTGCTATTTTAGCCCTTTTCCTTTAAACATACTCATTAACTCATTAAAATTTAAAACTGACCTTGATTAAATTAATTTGACATTAATTAAAATTTCGGGACAAAATTGAGTGTCAACAGCTGCCCCTCTTTACCCGAAAAGGATGGAAGAGTTTTCAGGGTAAAGATGTTGACGGAAAGCCAATTTTGTCACCGATAAAGCCAAGGACTTTGATTCCAAGGATCAAAGTGCGAGGCTTATGGACATGGCCGAACTCCAGTTTCTGAGTTGCCTACATATCTCGGGCTGAAAGAGAATCAGGCCATATGTAGTTCGACGACACTTGGACACGAAAAATCGCACGATTGATTGAAAAGACGCACGAATAGAAAAGAAACCAAATTGACACCCTAATCCGAAATGAAAGATTAGGATAGACTTGCTTGTTCGAGTGCGATTCTTCAAATCCTCGTTGACGAGTCTAGCTCATATCAACGATTGCCCCAGTTCACTGCTAAGAAAGAGTTCCGCATTATGCTCCAAATGCTGCGGTGCTGCTAAAATCCTGTAATAAACTTGACAAACGGTAAGCGAGTAACTACAAATAAAGCTTAATAAATGATGTAATAAACGACAATAGAACTTGTAGATGCTGGTTGCAATATCAATGATAAGCTTGTCTCCAATCGACTAATGGAGAAATCTGGTTTTGTGAGGCAAGATGACTTTGGGGCCGTTGGTAGACTTGGATTGTACTCCAACCAAAAGTAAGAATACGTCCGAAGTATCCACATTATTCTGCATGTCTTAACAAACTTATTAGCAATGTAAGGGTATAGAAAATGTATAAACGCCTCAGGAGGCTACAAAATGCTCAAGAAAGTGTGCTAATATAAAACGTCTATCGAGACCATAAAAGATTACTTCTTAGAGGAATTTAAATAATTAACACCTTCGAGGTGGCAGAAATACGCCTTTGAGGCAATAAAATTACACCTTAGAGGCATTCAAATAACTAACACCTTCGAGGTGACTTAAATACGCCTCCGGGGCAACAAAATTACGCCTTAGAGGCATTCAAATAACTAACACCTTTGAGGTGACATAAATACGCCTCCGGGGCAACAAAATTTTGCCTTAGAGGCATTCAAATAACTAACACCTTCGAGGTAATATAAATACGCCTCCGGGGCAACAAAATTACGCCTTCGAGGCATTCAAATAATTAACACCTTCGAGGTGACATAAATACGCCTCCGGGGCAACAAAATTACGCCTTAGAGGCATTCAAATAACTAACACCTTCGAGGTGATATAAATACGCCTCCGGGGCAACAAAATTTCGCCTTAGAGGCATTAAAATAACTAACACCTTCGAGGTGAACAGAATTACGCCTCAGGGGCAACAAAATTACGCCTTCGAGGCATTCAAATAATTAACACCTTCGAGGTGACATAAATACGCCTCCGGGGCAACAAAATTACGCCTTAGAGGCATTCAAATAACCAACACCTTCGAGGTGATATAAATACGCCTCCGGGGCAACAAAATAACGCCTTAGAGGCATTCAAATAACCAACACCTTCGAGGTGATATAAATACGCCTCCGGGGCTACAAAATAACGCCTTAGAGGCATTCAAATAACCAACACCTTCGAGGTGATATAAATACGCCTCCGGGGCAACAAAATTACGCCTTAGAGGCATTCAAATAACCAACACCTTCGAGGTGATATAAATACGCCTCGGAGCAACAAAATTTCGCCTTAGAGGCATTCAAATAATTAACACCTTCGAGGTGACATAAATACGCCTCCGGGGCAACAAAATTTCGCCTTCGAGGCATTCAAATAACTAACACCTTCGAGGTGACATAAATACGCCTCCGGGGCAACAAAATTTCGCCTTAGAGGCATTCAAATAATTAACACCTTCGAGGTGACATAAATACGCCTCCGGGGCAACAAAATTTCGCCTTAGAGGCATTCAAATAATTAACACCTTCGAGGTGACATAAATACGCCTCCGGGGCAACAAAATTTCGCCTTAGAGGCATTCAAATAATTAACACCTTCGAGGTGACATAAATACGCCTCCGGGGCAACAAAATTTCGCCTTAGAGGCATTCAAATAATTAACACCTTCGAGGTGACATAAATACGCCTCCGGGGCAACAAAATTTCGCCTTCGAGGCATCCAAATAACTAACACCTTCGAGGTGCCATAAATACGCCTCCGGGGCAACAAAATTTCGCCTTAGAGGCATTCAAATAATTAACACCTTCGAGGTGACATAAATACGCCTCCGGGGCAACAAAATTTCGCCTTCGAGGCATTCAAATAACTAACACCTTCGAGGTGATATAAATACGCTTACCAAAAGCGTGAACATAAAGACGCTTTTCGAAAGCCTGAAATATAAAGACGCTTCTCGAAAGCGTGAACATGTCAATACGTTATACTCTCTGAACTCTTCCACGGAGGAATGGTCTTGATTATAAAACAAAGTGAACCCTTTAGGATTGGCAATATCTTTCGGCAAAGTGGAAAAGCGTCGAGTCATGAAGCACGAGCTTTATCCAAATATTGTTGTAATCCAAGTGATGAGAATCTTAGAGATTGACTTGCTAAGATGTTTATCCTCCTTTGCAGATCTTAATGTCCCTGCTCTCAAAGAAAAATTGTTAGTTTTTTGAGGGAGGGGGGGAGAGTTTGAGTCATGCTGAGTCGAGCCTTCATTCTTCATCCGCTTCCTTCTTCTCCCTTTGTCTAGATTTGCGATCCGTCTTTTGAGACTTGACCTACAAACTCTTTGTCAAGCAATACGGCTTTTGCAAAATCTGCCCCAGTTATGATCTTTCAAATCTTCAACTTGCCTTGCAAAATTTGCCCCAGTTATGATCTTTCAAATCTTCAACTTGCCTTGCAAAATTTGCCCCAGTTATGATCTCCTGAATCTTCAACTTGCCTTGCAAAATTTGCCCCAGTTATGATCTTTCAAATCTTCAACTTGCCTTGCAAAATTTGCCCCAGCTATGATCTCCTGAATCTTCAACTTATTTTGCAAAATTTGCCCCAGTTGCTATCTTTCAAACCTTCAAATTATCTTGCAAAATTGCCCCAGTTGCTTGCCTTAGGGGAGACTGGAAATTTTAATATTATAGAGTCGAGCCCGTTAAGAGCGCCTACGTATCCCTCCACGGGAATCAGACCGTGCGTAGTTCTGCTTACATAAAGATTTTTTGGGGGAAAATATGGCAATCTAAGTGCGAAGCCGAATCCGAATTGGAATACCTACACATCTGCCCAGATGCATAGTTCGGAATTACATCATCAAAGATAAACAAACCTAAAGTATTATAAAATCTGATCGAATCCGATGTGGATTGCTTACTTATCCTGTTGCCATTTCAGGAATCAGATCAAAAGTAGTTCAAAATTACATAAAAGAGGAAATAGGGAAATCCTACGCCAGTGTAACCGAGCTCTATCTGAGTTGCTTACGTATCCCAGCCCTGGGAATCAGGTTACGCGTAGTTCGCATTACAATTAAAATTACATGAAATGAGAAAAAACACTTGCTTGCGCCGCTTGTAAGCTATCTTGATTGTACTTGGATTGAAAATTTTTTGGCCAGACTGTAAGAGTGAGCCTTTTTGCAAATGAGACCATTTCAACAGCAGTCATGCTACTAAATCTCCGGGCATTGGTTCTCTCATCTGGATTGATCCATCTTCGATTAAATCTTGGATCTTGTGTTTAAGAGCAACACATTCGTTAGTGTCGTGCTTGAAAAATTCTGCATGGTAAGCACAATATTTGGTTCCATCAACCCATTGTTGGGGAGGGTCAAATGTACCATTTCCTGATAATGGTTCTAGCATTCCCACATCTTTTAATCTTTCATACAATTGAGCTTGTGGTTCACCTAAAGATGTGAATTTTCGACGCGGCTTCTTCTCATATTTGGGATGCGATCCTGATGGTTTAGATTGGCGGGCCACAGGTGGCAGATGTTGTTGCGGATAATTGTATGCTTGCGGTTGTGAATAAGGCTGATAAGCGGTTGCTGCAAATTGATGGTAATTAGGTTGGGCATTATAGACTGGATATGGCGCGGGTGGAATTTGATGCTGACTTGGATAAGTTGGATATAGTGTGCTTCTGTAAATAGATTGGTTTGATGAGTTTCTGAAGATTGGCTTCTTGTTTGGCCTTTGCTCGATATCAGCCATATCAATTCCAAATTCATCTTCCCTCTTTCTCTTCTCAAAATTGCCCATACCAGTCTGGATGGCTTGCGTAGTTTCCTTCATTGCAGCAAAACTTACAATTCGCCCTGTCTTAACCCCTTCTTCAACCATCTCTCCCATCACAAGAAGTTCAGAATATGGTTTACCCATCATAGGGAGCAAGTGCATGTAATAAGAATCATCTTGGGCTCGGATGAAGTATTTTACCATGTCTTCCTCAGTCATTGGTGGTCGCACCCTTGCAGCCTGCTCACGCCATCTCAGTGCGTATTCCCTAAAGGTTTCTGTTGGTTTCTTCTTCAGATTGGACAAGGTTATAAGGTCGGGAGCCATCTCGACATTGTACTCAAACTGCTTTGTAAAATCACTGGCTATGTTATCAAACTCACGCCACTTGCTTATATCCTGTCTTGCAAACCATTCAGCGGCAATACCTTCCAGACTATGACTGAAGAAGGCCATCAGAAGTTCATCTTTACCTCCCGCAACCCTCATTCGGTTGAGATATTTGGTCAAATGAACAAATGGGTCACTATGACCATCATACATATCAAATTTTGGCACCTTAAACCCGGGAGGAAGAGTAACGTCAGGGTATAGATAAAGATTGCGGTAGGAGATGCTTTGACGTCCTCTAGACACTTGCAAATCCTTGATGGATTGCTGCATGATTTTCATCGTTTGGATTATCTCCTCTTGCTCAACTGTCTTTCCCTGCTTTTCTATTGTTATGGGCACTTCAACGGGTGCTTTGGATGTATCTTTGGCAGGTAAATATTGATAGTGAGGCAAGTTGTTGTGGTTAATGAATGCATTTGGGATGTTGTTAACTGGTGCAATGACACTGGAATTTAAAGGCGTGTTCGGATTGGCAGTTTCAACATTGGGGTTCAGAGTTGATAGCACGGCTGGCGCGTTTTGGTGGCTCGACCCTTTCATTCTGTCTAGTTCAGCTTGCATACACTCAATCTGCTTGGTCATTCTAGCAATTTGTTCATCAGGAACAACAACTGCTTGCTCATTAGAAGATGCGGGGATACCAGTCTGATTATCAGTCATTGCTTACTTCACTTTAGATTAGACACTTAACCAACTCGGGAGTCAACACGAATCAAACTCTCTCTCTTGGGGGAATAATCAAACAAAAGAAAAATTCAAAAGGTAAACTATGTTAGTTTGCATGTCATTAACAACATTGCATACAATCATGTAGCGCGCGTCACGTAGCGCTTTGCATTTTTAAGCAAGTTTGACATGTGGCAATCACAATTAGTTGAGCGTAAATGAAAATGCGGGCGCGTCCTACCCTGTAAGGTGCCTCTTTGTGCTAGAGGTAAGCCTAATCGCGCAAACAAGTGGTAACGAAAAATAGTTCATGCCAGTTTTGAGCAATTCAGATTTAGAGTAAGCAATAGTAACAATAACAATCAACTCTCCGCCTTGACACTGCAATTATGTTATCCCAACTACCGTCCAAAAGTTGGTATCAACTCGAAATTCCAACACAGCTCATGCTCTTCATAATATTTGCACAAAATTCTAAACTCAAATGCCTAAAACCTGAAACAATCCCCATACACCTTTGTAAACATCCACACTCTTCCAAACACAACTCCCAATTATTTACAACATCCAGGGGTGAGATTTCCAACCGCCTTCACAATACCAGACTGCAAATCATAAAAGGTTCCAATCGACCTTTTACAAGAAAAGCCTCACTGGTCCTCGGCTTTGGACAAGCCTCTCAGCTTCCTAGGTTTTGCAAGGTTCACAGACCTTGTTCATAGGGCTCCTCACTGGTCCTCGGCTTTGATTAAGCCTCTCAGTTTCCTAGGTAGCCAAGACCGCACTGGTCTTCAATGAGGGACCCCACTGGTCATTCAAAGACACAGGGGCTTCGCTCTCCTAGTATGCGACAAGCATACTTCAATTTTATACAGTTGCAGTTGGATAATCAACATAGGCCTGCACACACGCAAAGCCATTCAAGAGAGGGACCCCACTGATCCTTTTAAAGACACCAGGGGCTTCGCCTCTTAGATCTCACCACACCAGACTATCTCCAAAATACGAACCAACCAAATCTGCCTAACTTTCCCCCCGACTGCAATTCTGTCTATGATCTCAATTCTGCTAAATTTTTCCATTTTCTGACCTAAAAGGCAACACAAAAGACAAAATTCCAAATCTGATTTTGCTCAAAACATGGTTAGGACTGAGGATTCGTTATCACACAGCACATAATATGCATTGTCGTTGGGTTTCAAGAACCCGTTGACAAAAGGGCGGTTTCTTAATTCCTGGAAACGGTATCAAGTACCGGGTCCAAACTAGGGTGTATATGCATGCATGACCTAATCTCCTTCTAAGAGTGGGCTAACGGTTGAGGCTGATTCAGACCTATGCGGGATAAACCTGGCCCCATAAACCAGTAAAACCGGCCATGACAAAACCAGGCAAACCATATCCCAACTAACTTCGGTGACACGAAAGAAGTTTCAAAGAGTGAGGTAAGGGCAATGCCCTTCCTGCATAGCTACCCGTCAAGCGGGTACCCCGTGATGAAATCGAGGAGGTGAAAGAGAATTGACAGGCTCCATGAGGGAGGAAATATGAACGGAATGCAGACTATGCACAAATAAATATAATACATGCTTTATAAGGCAAATCAAAAAAACAGATATAATAAAGCAAATAAATTAGGCATGCTAGTCGCAAATAATTGGAAACCTTTATGGTCAAAACCTTTATTGATTCCCCAGCGGAGTCGCCATGCTGTTGAACCCCCAAAAAATAACCCCGAAGGATTAAATTCAGGAATATCGACAGGATGGACTAACTCTTTTGGAGTTTTTGGAGTCGCCACCCAATTTAAGGAAAAACAGGGAACCAGATAAACAAATGCGTGCAAAACTCCGTTTTTATAAAAAGACGGTCTTTCTTTCAGAGATTCTAAAGGTAAGAGGTTTTGCTAATTTCGAAAGAAGGTTTTTAAGGCACTTTCGAAATTCCGTTAAAAACGGTTAATCCGACAGGTTTCCAAAATATTCGCAAGTGCTATTTATGCGCTTTTCTAAAAATAATTAATTGAACTATTAATTAATTCAACTAATTAAATTTAGTAAGTTTTCAAAAGATTTTACAATTTTTATTTAAAAGCTTTAATTATTTTCAAAATAAAATAAATAAATAAATAAATAAAGCGCATTTTCTTTTGAAAAGGAACGATTTGATCGTCCTAATTTCTTTGCCAACTCGTATGTGATAGCGCATAAATGGCACTTGCTTAATTTCAACTTTAAAATCCGAGTATCTCACCATAAGATGGAACTCAAATTTCAAGTCGCTTTTTGCAAAGTCGTTTTGGGACATTTAGAAGTTAATTTAAACTTCTTTATAAATTTTGACTTTTTAAAAGAAACTACTTCATATCAATAAGATAGAAGTCTTTTCTTACAGTCTGTTATTAAGCGTGGTTTTTTTTTTTTTTTTTGAAAATTTTGTGAAAATTTGCACGCATTTGCTTAAATGGCCTGATTTGCAACAAATTAAATAACGACTCAAAATAAAGAAAAATGAACATAAAAGTAAATCAAATAACTCAAACAAATTATTTACATAAATATTCTAAAGGGAAAAGAAGGATAAGAGTTAAAAATAGAACCCGGAAAGCAAACTCGCGAAACGAGTCTTGGATTTCTAAAGTTTCTAAAGGTCTTGAGAACTTGAGCCCAAATCTCGACCCCAATGCAACTCCAAGCCAATAAGTCAATCCCAATTGAGTATTATCCAAACTCGATCCCAAGGTTTCCATGCCAAGAAGAAGAAGAAGAGAAAGAATTAATAAAAATTAAAAGGATATTAGATTGATAACATAAAATGAAAATCATCAACTCAAATGTAAGGACTTATCACAGTACTGAGTAAAGGTCTTTTGAAATTTTAAATAGTAATCCAACAAGCAAACCAATCTTCAGTTAACTCATGTGCATTCAAATAACAAGAACAAAGCAGCTACGTATCCTATCAGCTTATATATTTGAAAAATAAATATGGCTTTAACCAATCTGTCCCAAGATCTATAAAAGAACATGGCCAATAAAGGACTTTGAGAAAGAAATTTGAACTAAGTTAGCATTAAAAAAAAAGGTTTCAAACTTAAGACATAAACAACAAAGAAAGTACTGACAAGGAAAGAAAATCATTTTTATAATCAAATGAACAATTTCTTCACTTTAATTAGCCAAATATATGTACTTCATAAACTAGAAAACAATCTTCACTTTTAAACCATAAACATGAAAGAACACCGAATGCAAACATCGACAATCCAAACTCAATCTTCAAAAAGCTCGCTTCATTTAAATAGCAGCTAATAACCTATCTAACTTACCTCATAACAGAACCTCATACTCCCTCTCGAACAGCCTGCTACCACTCATCTAACCAACAAATAACCGGACCCAATGCTCTCCTGGATCTGCAGCAACTAGATAATAATCCTCCCCATCCTATATTCCCTGCTTCTATCTTCCTACTACTGCTTCCCAGCCTCCAAAACACCATAACAGGACCTGAAAATAGACTCCTAAACTCCTTACTACTGCTGCTAGCTAAACAAAAAAAACACATACCTCCTCTAAACCCAACCAGCAAAACAGACCCCTCACAGCCCCTAATACTCTCTCCAGAACATCCTAGACTCCCCTATACTTCAATAAATACCTGAGTCATACCTTGCAAACAACAACATCAGGACAACTTCCCTAAACCCCTCTACTACCTGCATCAACCAGAAAATACCAGCCACCAAAGACTCTCCATACAAAACTGCACCTAAGCTCCTTTTAACTCCTTCAGCATATCTGTAACAACCTGAACCAAACTCCTCTACTTCTAAAAGGAATTAGAAGCGGCTCCTATACAATTCCAGAACCTGGAGCTCCTAAATACACCCTTATATCACCTGCAGCCCACCAAACTAGACCTGAGACTTCTACAAACCTCCTGGAACAACCCGGGAACAACCTGCAAGGCAACTGAAAAAACAACAGACCTCCTCTTCACTTCAACTTCCTGGAACACCTCTAAACACCTTCACCATACCAGAACTCCTTCATTACTAACTAACTCCCAGAACACCCTCCAAACACTATTAAACTACTGCAGACACTCCTCAAGCAGCAAAGAAGAAAAAAAACAGACCAGAAGAGAAAATAGAAAGGAACTGGAACGAAACAGGAGTTTTATCTCTTTTTATTTAACAACTTAAATTCTTCTTTGGCTCACACAAAAAACATAGAAACGGGCTACATCAGAATTCAAGAACTACAAACTAGACCAGGACTTCAAACTTATGCATTGGGCAACAGAAGAAGATTTATCAACTCAAACTATTCAGTTTCTTATTCCATTAAAAGGTTCAATTCTTCCATTGATCTTGAAACAAACCGACATTATTTTAAGATTTGTAAAAGCAAACACTTAGGCTTTAAAGATTAAAAATTTAACTAAACATCACCATGCTAAACATATTAACAGAAAACAGGATGCGACACAATGAGATACCCACATGAGCTTAATAAATCAGCATTTTTACCAAATGGACTTAATAAAGCAAAAGCAGTTATAAATAAAAGGAGTATTACCTCTTGCGATGCAGCGATCCGGGGTGCGGATCCGAAGAAGCGACTCGAACAAAGCGACTCGAGCGACGTCGACAACTCAAACTAAAGTTTAGCTTCAATAGGCTTTATGCAAATCTGAGCTTAAAACTTCTAAAAAAAAAAAAGTTTAAAACAGAGAACAATAGGAACTCGTAAATGTTTTCTTCATTCTTTTCATTTTCCCTTTTTGCGATTCCTCTCTATATCCCACTGCCGCTACTACTTCGCCGCTGCTCATCTTCTTCTCTCCTCTCTCTATCCATGGCTGCCCCTCTCAATTGCAAGTAAGAGAGAAATATATATGACCAGCTTAGGGCTTCTTCAGGCCATGAGAAATACCCAAACGACCCTTCAACGGCTCTAATCGGATAAGGTCGTACGATCGGATGATGTGGAGGAGAGGGGAACCAGTGGGGTCGACGGATTCTTGGCGTTTTATCCGAACTGGGAAAAATTGGAACGGGTCCCCGGGTATTAGAGAAAACGGGTTGGGGAAAGGTTTTCTCTTCTCCTCTTTTGATCGACTTAATTGGTGGTGTCTTACATGTATTAGTTTGCAGAAACAAGCCACTATTTAGATTAGCAACGAATTTAGCCTTTAATTGAAGATAAAATGGGGAGAAGAGGTGGGTTGCACGGGTAGGTAGGGATTAGGCTAGGTTTGCATTTTTTGGCCCTTTTGGATAAAATTAATAAGTGTAAGGGTTGCGCGGGTAGGCTATTCTGGGGTTATGTTTTGCTATTTTAGCCCTTTTCCTTTAAACATACTCATTAACTCATTAAAATTTAAAACTGACCTTGATTAAATTAATTTGACATTAATTAAAATTTCGGGACAAAATTGAGTGTCAACAGCTGCCCCTCTTTACCCGAAAAGGATGGAAGAGTTTTCAGGGTAAAGATGTTGACGGAAAGCCAATTTTGTCACCGATAAAGCCAAGGACTTTGATTCCAAGGATCAAAGTGCGAGGCTTATGGACATGGCCGAACTCCAGTTTCTGAGTTGCCTACATATCTCGGGCTGAAAGAGAATCAGGCCATATGTAGTTCGACGACACTTGGACACGAAAAATCGCACGATTGATTGAAAAGACGCACGAATAGAAAAGAAACCAAATTGACACCCTAATCCGAAATGAAAGATTAGGATAGACTTGCTTGTTCGAGTGCGATTCTTCAAATCCTCGTTGACGAGTCTAGCTCATATCAACGATTGCCCCAGTTCACTGCTAAGAAAGAGTTCCGCATTATGCTCCAAATGCTGCGGTGCTGCTAAAATCCTGTAATAAACTTGACAAACGGTAAGCGAGTAACTACAAATAAAGCTTAATAAATGATGTAATAAACGACAATAGAACTTGTAGATGCTGGTTGCAATATCAATGATAAGCTTGTCTCCAATCGACTAATGGAGAAATCTGGTTTTGTGAGGCAAGATGACTTTGGGGCCGTTGGTAGACTTGGATTGTACTCCAACCAAAAGTAAGAATACGTCCGAAGTATCCACATTATTCTGCATGTCTTAACAAACTTATTAGCAATGTAAGGGTATAGAAAATGTATAAACGCCTCAGGAGGCTACAAAATGCTCAAGAAAGTGTGCTAATATAAAACGTCTATCGAGACCATAAAAGATTACTTCTTAGAGGAATTTAAATAATTAACACCTTCGAGGTGGCAGAAATACGCCTTTGAGGCAATAAAATTACACCTTAGAGGCATTCAAATAACTAACACCTTCGAGAAGTCATTTTTAGTGAACGGGCAAAGAGTTAAGCGATATTGGGGAGGTTTGGTGGATCATCGTACCTCCGTTTCATTGCGAGAACCGTGAATGATAACCGTCGTGCCACGACGTTAACTAAGGCGCTTCTCGGGAGGCAACCCGAGCTTTATATGTAAATGTAAAAATTAAAAAAAACAACAAAAAAATAGAAAAAAAAAGAATAAAAATACAAAAAAAAAAAGAGTCGTGCCGCGACGTTAAATCAAGCGCTTGTTGGGAGGCAACCCAATTTTTATTGTTTTCGTCATTTTATTTCTTTAGTATTACGTCGTTTCTTGTTGTTTTTGCAGGGCTCAGGAGTTCCGGATGGTGAACTATGTTTAAAGCAGTGCTTGAATCATCGCGTGCATCAAGTATTTCAGTTGGAATAGCTACACTACTAGAGAAGCATCGCACATGCTATGGGACGAGCAAAACAGTGAATGACAAATTTTGAAAGCCATAGCCCTGCGTCGCAGCTACATCGCGTACTCCAACATAGACTGAAAATTGTGTTGAAAGCTCTAACTAGGTGTCGCTGCCCCTGTGGCGTGGATCAAACAGTAAGGTCGAATTTTGGAATGCCATAAGCAGGCCTCGCGTTCCATGTAGCGTGGCGTGAGGCAAAATTCCTCCACGCCGTAAGCCTGTGTCGCATCTCCTGTGGCGTGCGTAAAACAGTGAAGGCAAAAACTTGAAAAGCCATAAGCCTGCGTCGCAGCTTCCATGGCGTGAGTAAAACAATGAGAGCAGAAATTGATCGTGCCATAAGCTTGCTTCGCTTCTCTCCCAGCTTCTCAGGTAAGTTCAAACATTTTAACGGGTCGACCTAGTTTCGACCGGTTACCCGCGAATTAAAACACATAAAAACATATTCTTCTTTCCCTCTCTCACTTGGTTTAAACACAGAATAAAACCAAAGCTAAGGCAAACACCTTCCCTGACTGTCGTGATTCCCTTTCTCTGTTGAACAAATATTTTCAGTGATCATCTCTTTCTCTCCACGCCTCTGGTAAGTTCTCTCATCTCTCTCTTCTCTTAATTCTCTCACAAAGCACAGCCCCCCTGGCCCTTAGATATAGTTTTGCTAATACTTGTGAATAACTTGAACCCTTGGCGGGTCTTTGTGAAATTGTGAACCCTTGATGGGCGATGATTGGTAGTTGTTAAAGTAATCTCCCACAAAATTTGGGAGGGTTGATTCCCTCTAAATAATTGTGAAACCAAAGCTTAAAAATGATGAACACAAGGTGTTCGACATAATGCCACAATGAAGAAAAGCTTGTAACTTTGCGAATTCTTGAGTATCATAGTTCCATAAAGGCATGAATTGAATAAAGTGAGGTCCGAATAATTGAATTGCTTACTTTTGGTGCTAATTTCGACTTGATCATGAGCTACTTACGCTAAAGGGAAAGGTTGTGCGACATATGCACTGAGGCTTCAATGTATACTATGTCTATTGCCTCAACTAATTTCTTTGATTCGTTCATGTTAAGTTAGTTGCTTTCATATCATGTGAGTCGTTGTAGTAGTTCGAAACAAGTGTGGGGTTGTTCTTATACCCCGAGGTGATTGTCGCTTACTTACTTGGAATTCTAATATCCAAATTTGTGGTGCAGGTACTATGGTGAAAACAACGCAAAAGGCCTCTTCTTCTTGTAGTACGAGTAAAGCAAAGCCAAGGGTTCCGAAAGAGGCAATCTCTATTCCAAGGCCCGGGGGAAAGACAAGGTTTGGTCTACCTTTTGTGAGAAAAAGGGAGAGCCAAACTTGGTACAAAAATTTGAAACTCTCGGGCTATATCCCGGAACAAGCTATAGATGAAAGGAAATTGATTAAAAAATGTCGCACAGTAAGAGAAGCAGTTCATGGGATGAATTGGGATTCGGTATTCGCGAGTCCGGGGCACGCGAATCTTTATCTTGTGTCGGAATTCTATGCCAATTGGGATCCGAAGGAAGCTTGGCGGGATGATGACATGGTACAGGTGCGGGGATGTAAAGTGAATCTGGATGACACCGCCTTATGCAATTTTTTAGGGGTGGAAGATCATGATATTGAGGAGCTTCATGACTTTATTAAAAGGCCTGACTATAAGGCTATGCGAGGCACACTCTGTGGTGCAGGTTCTTCACATCTGTGGACACGCTCAGAGGATACTGGAAGGCACAAATGTATGTTGTTCTCGCTATTCCAAAAGAAGGCTCGTGTCTAGATGAAGTTTATTAATGCTCGCATTCTACCATGTAGCCATTTTTCTAGTGTGACCAAGACACGAGCGTGCATGATCTACTTCTTCATGTTGGGGAAACCAGTGAACATTGGGTATTACATGTTTAAATTGATGAGGAAGATACGCCTCAAAAAGACGTGTCACCAGTTGTTTTTCTGTAACATTCTCACCCAGTATCTAGAGAAGGCTGGGGGTGCCTATTAATGAGATTGGTGATCGTATTGTCCCCGATATAGAGAAGAAGATTGATATTGTCGCGGTTAAGGGTGTAGTTGCTTGTACCCCTGCCTAATTTACCGCGGATGAGTGGCGTGAGACGGACGCCAATCTGTCGGCCCGTAATTATTTGATGATAGAGTATTTAGCAAAGGCCGCAGGGATGGATATGCAGGCACTTGATCGGGCTGTTCCTTTGTTGGATACGTCAAAGTGGTTGCTGGGCATGACTCAGAAGGTCGTGATACCCCCTGAGTAGGATGAGAACACAGATTCTGAGATCGTGGCTAAAGACAAGGGCACTGATGATGATGAGAGTAGTGAAGAAGAAGAAGAAGAAGAAGAAGAAGAAGAAGAAGAAGAAGAAGAAGAAGAAGAAGAAGAAGAAGAAGAAGAAGAAGAAGAGGAGGAGGAGGAGGCGCGCACTCCACCACATAGGTCTGGAGGTTCTTCGAGAGCTCAGGTAGTCGCCCCTACCACTACTCCTCCGGTAGCTGCTGATGTTGACACTCCCGGGCATACTGTGCGGGAGGATTCTGATGAGGATGCGGAGGATTAGGCCGCTTGGCCTTCAGGGAAGTTCCTTTACCTCTTGTACTTTATTATTTACCGCACTGAGGACATTTCTTAGTCTTAAGTATGGGGTGGAAGACTTCCCAAGTTTTGAGGTTATGGATGATTGTACTCTTAGGTATTTAATTTTAGCAATTTTTATTTTTGTCACTTGACTTTATTTTCATTTGTTTCTTGCTTTAATATATAAAAAGTATAAAAAAAATAGAAAACTAATGAAAAATTCCAAAAAAATTTTCTTTTTTTAGTTTTAGTTAGTGGTACAGTCATCCGCCCCGTGATTTTTCTTATGGCCTCGGTTCTTTTCCACGGGTAGACCTTTGAACCGGGTATTTTTATTTTTAGGAGTAGTTTATTAGTATTAGTTAGTAGAATATTTTTAGAAAAATAGTAAAATGCTAGGTATCTTTGGTTTGTTTGATACCGGCGAATTTGGACTTGAGCATTTACTCTTTGTGAATCCCTTTTGGTTTAAAATTTGTGATGCATGCCTAAAAAAATTTGAATGACCCGTTTGAGACGCTTAGGTTCAACTACTTCACTCTTTTGTGAACTATTGTTCCTTAGTGCTTAATTTTCACGAATTGCACCTTGTTTGCTTGAACCGAGAGTTAGAATGAAACTGTCTTTAGTGAACTGTGTGCCATGTGTGATGTGAGTTATCTTTTCTTATGTTCCGTGCTACATATTGATGTCTAGAACTTGCCCCTTGTGTGAGCAAAGCGAAATCCTAGGTTTGCTCTAGTCGGGAGATGATACAGGCGTTTCTTTGATAAGCCCTTCTAGCCTTGATTAGCCTACCCTTTAATATTATCCTTCTTGAGCCCTTTTGAGCCTATTGACCTTTTTGTTGGCACCCACATTTCAAGCCTTGCCCCTTTTGTTCTTAATTATCTCTTTTTGAACCCTTAACTCCTTGTAGCACTTTAATTGAAAAATATTTGATTGTTTGTGGAGTTGTGGTTGGAGTAATTGAGTGGTTTTTTGGTGGAACCGACAAAAGAAAACAATATGGTGCATTTTGAAAGAAAAAAAAGGAGAATCATTGGCAAGGTTGAGAAAAATATTGAAAAGAAAAAAATGAAATGAAAAAAAAAAAAAAAAAACAAGAGAAAAAAATCCCAGTCCTTGCTAGTGTTGTGCAAAAGTAAAGTTGCAAATTGCTTAAACGGAAAGGAGATTTTTGGGTGGTTGCTTGGTTGGTTTTGAGAAGAATGGTGGAAAGAAAAATATTAAAGTGATGTATTAAAGTGCTTAGGGAGGTAGTCACTATTTATCCATATTTATCCTACCCGTCCTTTAGCTACATTACAACCCGTAAAGTCCTAGTTAATCCCGATTGGAGTGAGCCTACATTAGTGAAGTCCTACACTACGGGCAAGCCTATGGTACGTTGTGTGTGGCACGTGAACTTCTTTTGGAGAGAGAGTGAATTCTTTCTATATTATGTCCCTTATTTACTCTTGATATATTCTTTGTGTGATATTTGGGACACTCTCTTGATTATTTTTGGTGAGAGCACATGGATTGCGCGAGATAGGTGAATTTTTGACTCCTTGGTTGAGTGAATGGATGTGATTTTATGAAATCTTGGTTTCATTGAGTCGGTTTTTGAGGTTGAGATGTCTTGAGTGGGTTGTTATAGTGTTTTGTAATGTGATGAATTTTTGGCATGTCGAGGGTCACATGGTATGTATTTATGCTCTTGTTTAACGGACGGTATCAACCATAACCATAGGTAGACCTGTTCTATCAAGTGTTTGTAAGTAGTTGGGGAGTTGTTTTTGGTGATTGCTCGAGGGCGAACAAAGGTCTAAGTATAAGGTGGTGATGTTTGGCAATATTTGCCTATTCTACCTTAATATTTCCGCACATTTTAATACTTTATTCGCCCATTGCACGAAATAATTGTGATTGTTGCGCTCACTTATTGTGTTTGTGATTGTATGAATGATTTGGATGAATACGAGTGCAAACGGAGTGAAGATAGATAAAATCGAGCAAGGATTGATGAATTTAGATAATTGCGGGATATGTGTCGCTCCAAATGCACACGCAAGTATACGCGGTCGATCAAGTAATAAAGTGATAAGAAAAGTCTCGTTCCCACGAGGACTGGTGCAATGCAATTCCCGAAGGGGTTGCTAGCACAAACGCGGAAGAACAAACAAGAAAGATAAAGATAAAAGCAAGACAAAACTTGCTTCCTTCGAAAGAACAGTGAGGAACCTGTCTCAAAGCTCAATCAAAAGGGATACAAGGATCACCTACACTATGCAACAATCCTCAAGAGAACATTGCCTCTTGCAAACTGAATGATCAAGAGGAATGTTCAATCGGACTAACCGAAAGCCACAAGTCCTTAAAAGCCCTCACCGGGGTTTTGCTCACGACGGAGACAAGAAGAAATGTGCTCGGCACTTTCATTCAATTCATCAATATTCAAAACTAGCTATCTACAAATGAAAGGAAACAGTGTTTATATAGGAAATACTAAGGGTAAACTAGTAACTAGGTCACAATTGACCAATAGAAATAAGCCACGCAGGGCTGAGTTAAAAATGTGTTTGGCAGACTTTGACTTCGGTAAGCCTTGGCTTCGGTTCTCGATTGTCTGCTCGAACACACACTTGTTGCCTTCGGACGCTCAATTGTCTTCGAGCTCATTGTCCTTGGTCACTTTGCCTTCGGGCTCAAATCTGAAGATAATGCCTTCGATTCTTGAGCTCGGCCACTCAGCTTCGGAGCAATTGTTTTCCTTCGGCCAGGCTAAGTGAACATGCACATCGTGCAGCAGCTTGGCTTGGCTTCTTGTCATCGGTCTCCTCGGTGGATCGATCACTTGATCAGCACGTGATCGGGCTGCATCATCCTCCCCTTCTTGAGAAGATTTCGTCCTCGAAATCAAGCCCTCCTCGTCCTCCGAAGTTGGACCTACAACACAAGGAACTAAGTCAGCAACATTAAAGGTGTTGGACACGTTATACTCACCAGGGAGGTCGATCACGTAGGCATTGTTGTTGATCTTGGTCAACACTTGAAATGGACCATCCCCTCGAGGAGCCAACTTTCCTTTCCTTTGGTTCGGGAAGCGTTCCTTTCGGAAGTGCACCCAAACCCAATCTCCTTTCTTTAATTCCAACTTTTTACGCCCCTTGTTTTTCTTTAAGGCAACCTTTGCATAGGCCTCCTCGAGGTTCTTCTTCACCTTTGCATGCAATTCGATCAAGGCAGTTGCTCGTCGAGTACCTTCAAAATCAAGAACAGAATCTCGAGGCAATGGGGTTAAATCAAGTGGAATCAAAGGATTAAAGCCATACACACATTCAAACGGGGTCATGTTGATCATTCTATGCACCGTTCGATTGTATGCAAATTCCATCATGGGCAAACGATCAGCCCAGTTTCCAACCTTCCCTTTGGTCATTGCCCGAAGCAAAGATCCCAAGGTTCGGTTAACTACCTCGGTCTGTCCATCAGTCTGAGGATGGTGAGACGTCGAGAATAGTAGCTTGGTGCCGAGGGCACCCCACAAACACTTCCAAAAATGACTCAAGAACTTCGAGTCTCGATCACTCACAATAGTACGAGGTACACCATGCAATTTTAACACATTAGAAACAAACAATGTAGCTACATGCTGTGCATCATCACACTTTTTGCAAGGAATAAAGTGAGCCATTTTTGAAAAACGGTCAACCACAACGAAGATGCTATCATGTCCTCCCCCCGACCTCGGTAACCCCAAGACAAAGTCCATGGATATATCAACCCAAGGTCGATCAGGCACAGGTAACGGGGTGTACAATCCATGAGGGTTGGACTTCAATTTTGCTTTCTTGCAAACGAGACAAGCGTTGCAAAGCTTTTCCACATCTCGTCGCATTTTGGGCCAATGGAACTGCTCGGTCAAGATACCAAGAGTTTTATCGACACCGAATTGTCCCATCAGTCCACCTGAGTGAGCTTCTCGAACCAAGAGCTCTCTCCATGATGACACTGGCACACAAACCCTCCCATTTTTGAAGAGGTAGCCATCATGCCACTGATATTTCTCAACCTTTCGGCCACTCAAGATTGCGTCTCGAACACATTTCAGCTTGGGATCGTCCTCGTACATCGACTTGATGCTTTCGAATCCCATGAGCCTAGAGGCGAGAGTGGTCGCTAAGGCAAATTTCCTTGATAGCGCATCGGCCACAACATTATCTTTTCCCTTTTTGTAATGAATTACATAGGGAAAGCTTTCAATAAATTCAACCCACTTGGCATGTCTTCGATTCAATTTCTCCTGACCTCGGAGATGTTTCAAAGACTCATGATCACTTTTGATCACAAATTCTCGAGGCCACAAATAATGCTGCCAATGGGCGAGTGCTCGAACGAGGGCATACAACTATTTGTCATACGTAGAGTAATTCAAAGTTGCACCCTTAAGCTTTTCGCTAAAGTAAGCGATCGGCTTCGAGTCTTGCATCAGCACTCCTCCGATCCCAACTCCAGACGCATCACACTCGACTTCGAATGCTTTGCCGAAGTCAGGGAGTTGCAACAACGGAGCAGAACAAAGCCTCCGCTTCAACTCTTGGAAAGCCCTCTCTTGGGACTCTCCCCACACAAATGGATTGTCTTTCTTTACCAGCTCGGTTAAAGGAGCTGCCACGGTGCTAAAGTCACGGACAAACCTTCGGTAAAAGCTAGCTAAGCCATGGAAGCTACGAACTTGTGATACCGAGGTTGGAGTTGGCCAATCTTTGATGGCTTCGACTTTTGATTCGTCGACTTCGACACCATTAGCACTGACAACAAATCCAAGAAAGACTACACGATCGACACCAAAGGCGCATTTCTTGAAGTTGGCATACAACTTCTCTTCTCGAAGCTTTTCAAGTACTTGCCTTAGGTGGTCGACATGTTCATCCACGGTTCTGCTATAAACAAGTATGTCATCGAAATAAACGACAACAAACTTATTTATGAACGGTTTGAGCACATGGTTCATCAGTCGCATGAATGTGCTCGGTGCATTGGATAAGCCAAAAGGCATCACCAACCATTCATAGAGACCGAATTTGGTCTTGAATGCGGTTTTCCACTCGTCCCCGGGTTTCATTCGGATCTGGTGGTAACCGGACCTGAGGTCTATCTTCGAAAAGCATGAAGAACCACTTAACTCATCTAGCATGTCATCTAATCGAGGGATAGGATGACGATACTTTACCGTTATTTTGTTGACTGCTCGACAGTCAACACACATTCGCCATGTTCCATCCTTCTTCGGGACAAGGATAACAGGAACGGCGCAAGGACTCAAGCTCTCACGAACGAGGCCCTTGTTCAGCAATTCATCAACCTGCCGTTGGAGCTCTTTGGTGTCTTCGGGATTACACCGGTATGCAGGTTTGTTAGGGATTTGAGACCCTGGTACGAAGTCAATTTGGTGCTCGATTCCCCTCAACGGAGGTAATCCACCTGGCATTTCCTCGGGAAACATGTCCTCGAAGTCCTGCAAAACTTTACGAACAAACAAAGGCAAAGGGTTATCATTAGAAAAATCATCATTAGAGTTTAGAAGGATACCCTTGTGCACGAGGCAAATCATCATCTGACCGTGGTCGTTGCCTCGTAAGATTTCACCGGGTTGCATGATTGCACAAATTTTTTTCACTTCGATTGGTGAATTTGTCTCTTCGGGCCCCAATTTTGCTCCCATCGGAAGCTTAGCTTTGGCCGCTTCTTTCAATTCTTTCATTCGTTTATAGTCCTCGGTGACTTGTTTTGGAGACAAGGGTTTGAGTATGAAACTCTTCCCATCAAGCTTCACAGTATAAGTGTTGGATCTGCCATTGTGAACAGCGGTACGATCATACTGCCATAGTCGACCTAATAGCAAATGACAGGCTTGCATCGGAACCACATCGAATATCATTTCATCTTGATACTCTCCGATTTTGAACTTGATCCACACTTGTTTGACAACCCTCAATTCTCCACACTCATTCAGCCATTGTAACTTGTAAGGGTGGGGATGCTTCATCGTAGGTAAGCCCATTTGTGAAACCAAGGTTTGGCTCACTACATTGGCACAACTACCAGAGTCAATGATCATCGAACACACCTTTCCTCTCACTCGACATCGGGCATGAAAGAGGTTTTCTCTTTGGTTGTCCTCTTCTTCAAGAGTCATGCAGCTCAAATTCCTTCGAACCACAAGAAACATTTCCGGATGATCAGCTTCGGCAGCCTCATGATCATCATCAACTTCAGCTCGATCAGTCTCCTCGATAATTTCCTCCTCGGTGTCACTCGCTTGCTCATGGACGGTTCCATCTTCGAGCAGAAGCATAACTTTGCGAGTTGGACACTCTTTTGCCATGTGACCATAACCTTTGCATTTGTGACACTGAATATTTGAAGCACTAGGAGAGTTGAGTTGAACTTTACCTCCCACTTCTCTTGGTTGGTTAACGGTCACACCTCTTTCGAAGGATCTCTTCGAATCTCGAACAGCGTTAGCACTTGCTTGGTTTGGACTCTTCCATTCTTTACTTCGGTTCAAAGAAGTAGAAGTAGTGACTCCTCGATACCGGTTTGCCTTATCGTCCTTCACCAATTTTTCAGCTTCGGTGGCAGCATCAAACACATCTTCCAACGTGTGGTACACGTGGAGTCTCAACTGCGATGACACATCCCTAGCCAAGCCATTTTTTAATCTAATAATGGCTTGTTCTTCGTCTTCGACCAGATCAAGATTCAATCGAACCTTTTCGAACTCATCGTGGTACTCTTGGACTGACTTGGACCCTTGCTTTAACTCATAGAGCTTTTGCATTTGAGTCTGCCTGTACTTGGCACTCAAATACTTAGCATCCATCGCTCTTCTCAATTGTGGCCAAGTATTGACTTCGGGATAATCATTCCTTCGTCTATGCCTCTTGTCAGATTCCCACCACGTTGATGCATAAGCTTCGAACGAAGCAATGGCATGGGCAGCTTTTCTCTCATCGGTCATCTCATTGGTTTCAAAGATGCGCTCCATTCTAAGCTTCCATTCAAGATACTCATCGGGATCACTAGTTCCTTTAAAGGGTGGAATAGTGATCTTGACACTGTTCAAATTTGAGTCTCGAACAGCTCTAGCCTGCTCGGGAAACTCATCATCTCGATCATTAGCCTCACGCTCAATATTTCTTTCAACATTTGCGCCTCGGCCTCGACCTCGGAAATTTCCACGACCTCGGTGAGCTGGCCTTCGTTGTGCGAATGGCGGCTCACGCTCATATTCGTCCTCGGGAAATTCCTCTTCATCAATCTCTTCGGTTACAACACCAAGGTCTCTTCAGGTCCTTGGAAGTGGTAACCTCTCTCCTTGGGGAATGCCCAAGTTTTGATTTCCAGCTTGGGGATTGCCCAATTTTTGTTGTGCTTGGGGATTGCCCAAGTTAAGCTCTCTTCGAATTGCCTCACTCGTCAACTGATGTTGTCGAAGAAGCTCAGCATACAGCTCAGGTTTCATCGGAGTGGATTCGCTTGTTCCAGCGCCGGTCCCATGCATGGCCACGGACGCACTTCCTTGTTCGAGTTGAGTTACTCGAGCACTCACTCCTCTTACATCGGCACTGACACTTTGTATCGCAGCCATGAGATCGGCTAACGACAATTCAGGCTTTTCAATGCTTTTGCCATCGTTTCCAGCCATGGTTCCTGCACAAGTCAAAGATCAAACAAATGTTAGGGTTAGAAATCACCTCACACACTCCCTCACCTTTGATGGGTGGCACTCGGGTCCACTCAATTTATGGGTTCGGTTTTTGATCACTCAAGGACTTGTTAACAGTGGCTCGTCTGATTGATCGATCCTCTAAGATCCTTCAAGTTCGACAATAGTCACTGCCTCTTCGGGAAGAGTGAAGTGATGTTCGACTCGATGGAACGGACGCTTTTAACTGAGCTCGGGGAGTCAAGAGAATTTCTATGAAAGTTTGGACTTCGGTCACCCCTTCGCACGAATTCCTATCAGCTTAAAAGAGTTAGTACGACCTTGAGTAGAACAAATACTCAAAAGATCCACCAACTAGAATTAGACACGAAAGAAAGTGAAAACCTAGGAGAATCTACCCTTTTGATTCCCTTTTGGAATCTTTTCGATCACACCCACTCTTGTCCGTACAAGAGTGGTCCCTCCTTGGTACGGATAGGGTTTTACCTTATCCACTTTCCTTTTTCTGCCGACAACTTTCACCTGGGGGTTTTGATGTTAAAATTTTAACCCCTTTCTTCTTCAATGGAACAGTGACCTTGCTCCGGCGTACGGACGCAACAACTTCGGTTCACTGACCACGAAGCTCAACAGATCTGAGTTGCTCTTCGACTCCGGTTCCAAACAACAACGGAGGAAATCAGTTCAAGTTCTTCGAGCTAAGAACCAGCTCGACGTGTCGTACACTGTTACGAACTTGTAATAATTTTTCCGGTGTACGGACAACGTTTCCAACTTAAGAACTTCGATTTTAAGCAATAAACAAACCCAAATCACTCAAGAACCACCAATCTTCACCGGTTTCTTCCAAACACAGTGGGGTTCGAGTTTTCAGTCACCATTAAAGCTCAAAACAGTCCAAAATTCACCAAGAAACCCTAGTCACGAAATCAGTACGTCGTGTATTCGTTGGAATCAGAACTCGATGGTGAACAAGAATCCAAGATTTTTTTCCCAAACAACCAACAATCAAACACAATTTTTGAAATTTTCTTTTAACACTTTTTTTTTTTTAAGAACACCAACAGTAACAAACAAAACAGGAACACGAAACGGAAACAAAGACACAAAACGCACGAAAATAAAGATAATGTGAACAGGATTTGGGGTTGTAGAAACAAGCCCAAACCGTGCTCTGATACCAAGATGGTGCAATGCAATTCCCGAAGGGGTTGCTAGCACAAACGCGGAAGAACAAACAAGAAAGATAAAGATAAAAGCAAGACAAAACTTGCTTCCTTCGAAAGAACAGTGAGGAACCTGTCTCAAAGCTCAATCAAAAGGGATACAAGGATCACCTACACTATGCAACAATCCTCAAAAGAACATTGCCTCTTGCAAACTGAATGATCAAGAGGAATGTTCAATCGGACTAACCGAAAGCCACAAGTCCTTAAAAGCCCTCACCGGGGTTTTGCCCACGACGGAGACAAGAAGAAATGTGCTCGGCACTTTCATTCAATTCATCAATATTCAAAACTAGCTATCTACAAATGAAAGGAAACAGTGTTTATATAGGAAATACTAAGGGTAAACTAGTAACTAGGTCACAGTTGACCAATAGAAATAAGCCACGCAGGGCTGAGTTAAAAATGTGTTTGGCAGACTTTGACTTCGGTAAGCCTTGGCTTCGGTTCTCGATTGTCTGCTCGAACACACACTTGTTGCCTTCGGACGCTCAATTGTCTTCGAGCTCATTGTCCTTGGTCACTTTGCCTTCGGGCTCAAATCTGAAGATAATGCCTTCGATTCTTGAGCTCGGCCACTCAGCTTCGGAGCAATTGTTTTCCTTCGGCCAGGCTAAGTGAACATGCACATCGTGCAGCAGCTTGGCTTGGCTTCTTGTCATCGGTCTCCTCGGTGGATCGATCACTTGATCAGCACGTGATCGGGCTGCATCAAGGACTATTGATTAACTACCAACTAAACCAGAAAATTCCTAATTATCTAAGCAAGAAGGTTTCAAGAGTTGAGAATTTATCTAAGTAAAATTAACTAATTAAACCAAGAAAATAATAACAAGTAAAACACGATTTTGGATTCAAGAAGGGATAATAGCCTAGGGTATCTGCCAATCCTGTTGAATTCTTCAGTTACTCTGACTAAATCAATTTATCTGGATTACTAATCACAGGGTTAATATTACTCACAGGACTCTTTTGATACCCTGCTCGCCTATTCAAGCCAACCTAACACCTATATGTCTACTGAATTAAAGTTAACAAGAATGCATGTGCTTCTCCTGTATACTGATTAAGCATGACTGTCAGGTATATTTCTATCCTAACCGCGAAACCATTCCCTGATGCCCAGGTTCAGGAACACGCTCTATTCAATCCTATTGCAACCTGTGGTTCCCACTTTCGAGTTCAACCCTAGGTTCATAAATAGTATTCAATTGGTGATCAAGCAATCAAATAATTAGGCTCAGGATATGAATAAATAACTCAATTCAATAAATTAATAAAATCAAAGTAACTTATGAATATCAACATTCATGGAGAATCCCACAACTATAGACTAACAAACTAAATTAAAGAAAAGAGAAGAAAACTCAATGTAGATGTTGAGCTCCAACCCATCTTTAGCGTCTCTATGCCTCCACAAGGGTTCTTGCCTCCAAAGGTACGTAATCCCCCCTAAAAATATGTTTACGAGGGTTTAAATACCGAGTACAATAGGTGGCCCACGTTTTTAGTTAATTCAAGCTACTCTGGGACTAATTTACGGTGCATACACCGGAGCATGCCAAGCATCCGTGGCTGTACCCGCTGCTTCTTCCTTGTTCTTGTATGAATCAAGCTCCAATTTGCTCCAATTCTTCAAAGATTATACCTAAGTCAACACAAACACATTAGATCAATGTAATATCGCTAATTAAGCAATGCTGGGCACAATTAACTGCAAAGTCAAGTAAAAGTGAATATTAATTAACGTTGGAAATACAAGAAATATGCCCAACATCAACACCCCACACTTAAACTATTGCTCGTCCTCGAGCAATCACAAAAATACTCATACTTCAAATGACTCAAGACACAACCCCAATTTCATTCTCAAAAGAGCAACTCAACAATTAAGTACAACTATACCTGTGACCATGGTTGATGCCAACAATTAAACCTTCTCACATGCATCTTTCACGCACATCCTCATGTTCACAATGCCAAAACAGTCTAAATATTTAAAAAAACAATCAAACAACCAAATTGTAACATCCTAACCTCAATAAGTGACTCTGTGCAACCAAGTTTCTCAAGCCGGCTCACTTACCTCAACTGAGAATCTAATAAAATCACCTATCCTTCATGAATCAAGTGCCCTCACAACAAATCAGAAGAAGTAGTCCAATACTCACAAGATATTGTAATTAATTTCAGGACTTCATAGATCGAAAGAATTCACTCAACTCTCAGAAAGAAGTTCACATGCCACACAAGAAGTACCATATGCTTGCCCTTTGTATAAACCTCCACTAATGTAAGTCTGCTCAATTCAACATCAAATAGGGCTTATTAAAGGTTGTCATGAAGGCTGCGGGTTTGGTAGGATAGATATGGACAAAGTGACTAGATCTCCCTAAGCACTTACAAAACATCACTTTTCAGCACACTTCCTTCTTTCAAAAGTTCCTCCCTTTTCAATTTCAAGCAACACCCAATCTTCCCCTTTTT
This sequence comes from Petunia x hybrida, assembly GCA_037355625.1. Classification (NCBI taxonomy): domain Eukaryota; kingdom Viridiplantae; phylum Streptophyta; class Magnoliopsida; order Solanales; family Solanaceae; genus Petunia; species Petunia x hybrida. The sequence goes on along the minus strand of JBBBVM010000052.1, from coordinate 480,103 downwards.
ATTTACGGCATTGAATATATTTTTTTTGCTCAATAAGAAGTGCTACTTTCTTTCTTTTTTTCAACTTTCACAATTTTTTTTTACTCACAAGTTGGCCAGGCCATCAAGTAATAATTTTTTTTTTCACTTTTTTTTTTCTTTTCACAAGCACTACTTTTACTTTCTAATTGGGGCCAATCCACAAACCAACCAACCTTTTTCTCCAACTTTAGCTATTTCAGCTTATTATATATATAAGTGCTCAAGGAGATAAGGAATTCAAAAGATAGGAAATTCAAATCAAAAGAGGTGAAGACTTGTAATATGGTTGCCAATAAGCAGGATAAAAGGCTCAAAGGGACTGATTAGAGTCAATCAAGTATAGGGCAGGCTAGAAAAATCTCAAACGGGTCAAGGAAGGCCTATAATCATTTTTCAAACAGAGCAAAACCTAGGATTTCGCTTCAACCACACTCCGGGCAAGTTCTAGACTCAAGTGACAAGCAAGGAACGAAACAAATACCTCACTCACACAGTGGCACATGACTCACTCAAGATGGCTCAATTCGGACTCTCAACCCAAAGCAATTAAACAGGCTCGAAGAATAAGGCGTAAAGCACTTAGCACACCAGAGTCAAGAAACTGAGCCTAGGCGTCACAACCAAGGTTATTCATTTTTGGCACAATTTATTCAAAAACTTACAAGGAAGGCATTTCAATCCACGTGCTCAGGTCTAAATATGTTAGTATCAAACAAGTCACAAGGCACCTAGACTCCAAACCCAAGTTTTCCTTTCCTTTCTACTACTACAACGACTCAAGGCTAGCTAAAAAAAATAAAAAGTACCCGGTTCAAGTGTACATCCCATGGAAAAGAACCGTTGCCCAAAGAAAAACCACGGGGGATTATTATCTACTCTAACTATGATAAAATAAACTAAGAAAAGACTAAATATTTTTGGATTTTTTTTTGTTTTCTATTTTTTTTTTTTTTTTGAATAATTATAACTAAACTAGAAAGCAAGAAATAAATAAAACAATGTCAATTGACAAAAATAAAAATAGTAGTAACCAAAATATAGGAATTCCCCGCCCCACACTTAAAATTGTGCACTGTCCTCAATGCACATAACCAAATAAACAAGGGTGGTAATAGAGTTACTCATACTTCCCTCATTATCGCGCACATATCATTTCAGGCCAACAAACTCATTCAAACCAACTAGTGCGTGCAAACGGGGTGCTTGCACCCCACACTTAAAGCTCAAGTGTATTTCACATTCAATCAATTTATGCTCATAGTACACTCATGGTGTCATTCGCGAGGTACTCAGACTTCCCTCGACGTGCACTTCTTTACTTGAAATACTTCTCATGTTTAAAAATCACCAAAGTGTGCAAACGGGGTTCCCACACCCCACACTTGTGCTCTACTTCATCTCAAAAATATGGATAAATATTATTTTAAGCAAAGCAATAAAATCAGCCCGTGAATTGCACAACGGGGCAATGGCTCGCTCAAGTGAAGTGCAAAACAACACTTCTAGTGTAGGAATAAAGTGCATTGAGTGTCGTTCATAAGAAAACACTTTAAAATCAGCCCAATGTCCTAATTCTAACTAATATATGTTCAACTTATGCCCCCTAATTGATTTGGCTACTCAGACTTTGCCAAATACCTCAAATTGTTCATTGAGAAATTTTATCAAACACCTTATGTGCAGTAAATTGGACAGCTTGTGTATGCACTATTTGTTAATGATTGGACCTCCCAACTCCGGGAGCTTACATATATACTCATCACGGTGCATCACCGCACCCCCCCACAGCAAATACCAATAAAAAACAATCAAGTTTCGACATGTTTTCATCATACGCTTAACGTAAAAGCTAAACCAAAGGGGAGAGGAATGAGAACAATTGTAATACTACAACCAGTAGGTCGTGGCTCCATGGATAAGGGAGAAGTTAAGGGAGAAGGTGAGAGTAAGGAGAAATCATACCTGGAAAGCACAACGATGCAGCATGTCTGTTCTTTGTTTTATGTTCTTCGTACGCTGCTTCTTTTTCTTTTCTTCGTTCTGTTTGTGTTTTGTTTTTGTTTGGTTGTGTGCGTGTGTTTAAGCAAATAAAGGAGTTGGAAAAAAACTTACCTCCTCCATACAGTGCACTGCGCCTTACGCCCACAACACTGCCTAAGAAACCCTTTTTTTTCAAAATTTGTTGAGCATACAGCCCCTGGCGTTTTCCTTTCACAATACTGCCTCTCGTCCTATTTTTTTTTTTTACACAAACCAACTGGGCACAGCCAAGCATGCGACGCATGCAAGGCTGTGCTGGCCTCAAAACAGTTTTCTTTGCTCCCTTTTGTTGTCCGGGACCGGCTATTTCGTTGATCCAACCGATTTCGAGCCTCGGGATCCTGTAAAAACACTACACAAACACGTTAAACACATCAAGATTCTATTCTTTTTGTTCTTTTCTATTTTTATTTTATTTTTTTTTTGTTTTATTTTTTTTCAATGAAAATGCGGATTAACTACTCTAAAAACGATAAAACATGGGTTGCCTCCCATGAAGCGCTTGATTTAACGTCGCGGCACGACGGGTACAAACTTCACTTTTTCCTCCACCTCGAAGATATGAATCGAATTCCCAAATTGCATTCAAGCTTACGGCTATGCTCTTGAGGATGTGGCATAAAACCAAAATAGCCAAGCAATGAATGTCGCATCTTGCACCTCTTGGCTTTTAAATGAGGGATATCGTTTTGTCTTCTCGGCATCACAAATTTAAGAATATAGGCACAGTGTTCCTCATCCCGTGACTCTTCTATTTGCTCAAAAGGCTCGATCTTCATGTCGCCCTCAAAACAAAATATTGAAAAGTGCTTGGAATGAGGTCTTATGCGGCTTAACTCCAGATTTGCTTCACTTTTGACATCCTCATTTTTACACACACTAGAGTCTTCAAACATTATATTTTTCACTTCCTCACTTGACTCTAGTGCTAATTTTTCAACTTTGGCATCCTTAACTACTATTAGGTCGAATGGTTGGAACTCCACACTTAGCTCCTCAAATTGGCTCTTAAATTCTTCTTCAACTTCAACCATCTCAAATATACTCTCCACAACAATGTGTTGTTGAGACTTAGACGCTTCAGTCTTTTCAATCAAATTAGCCTCAAGGTCGTGAATGGCATCGCCAAATCGGTCGATCTCTTGTTTAAGTACCCTTTTCCATTCTATAGAGCACTTAGCTGCACTTGTAATATCATCAAGAAGACCCCTAAATGCATCTAACCGTTGGGATTGTTCCATTAGCCAAGTTTCGCTCATGATCTCCACCTCTTCGGAATTTTCCTCTTGTTGTGATGCATCCTGCACTTTGTTGGTCCTATCAATCTCACAAGCAAGGTTAGTATTATCATGAATATTACTTGAAGAAGGAGTACGACACTTAGGACAATCGTTCCACAAACCACCACACAATTGACAGCAGTTCTCATCAAAAGTTGTGGAGGAACGACTAGATAAATAGTTCTGTAGGACATTAAGATGTCGACAATCTTCCCACAAGTGACGTCCATTACAAATTATGCAAGGAGCACCAAAATATGAGTAGCCAAAATTGGACCAATTTTTATTAAAATATGCCATGTTAACAAGTAATAACTAAACTAAAAACTTGAATAGACAAAAGTAAAAGCCTAATCTAGAGATAGCTAATTCTAAGTCCCCGGCAACGGCACCAAAAACTTGTCGCTCCAAACGCACACGCAAGTATACGCGGTCGATCAAGTAATAAAGTGATAAGAAAAGTATCGTTCCCACGAGGACTATTGATTAACTACCAACTAAACCAGACAATTCCTAATTATCTAAGCAAGAAGGTTTCAAGAGTTGAGAATTTATCTAAGTAAAATTAACTAATTAAACCAAGAAAATAATAGCAAGTAAAACACGATTTTGGATTCAAGAAGGGATAATAGCCTAGGGTCATGGGATATCTGCCAATCCTGTTCAATTCTTCAGTTACTCTGACTAAATCAATTTATCTGGGTTACTAATCACAGGGTTAATATTACTCACAGGACTCTTTCGATACCCTGCTCGCCTATTCAAGCCAACCTAACACCTATATGTCTATGGAATTAAAGTTAACAAGAATGCATGTGCTTCTCCTGTATACTGATTAAGCATGACTGTCAGGTAAATTTCTATCCTAACCGCGAAACCATTCCCCGATGCCCAGGTTCAGGAACACGCTCTATTCAATCCTATTGCAACCTGTGGTTCCCACTTTCGAGTTCAACCCTAGGTTCATAAATAGTATTCAATTGGTGATCAAGCAATCAAATAATTAGGCTCAGGATATGAATAAATAACTCAATTCAATAAACCAATAAAATCAAAGTAACTTATGAATATCAACATTCATAGAGAATCCCACAACTATAGACTAACAAACTAAATTAAAGAAAAGAGAAGAAAACTCAATGTAGATGTTGAGCTCCAACCCATCTTTAGCGTCTCTATGCCTCCACAAGGGTTCTTGCCTCCAAAGGTACGTAATCCCCCCTAAAAATATGTTTACAAAGGTTTAAATACCGAGTACAATAGGTGGTCCACGTTTTTAGTTAATTCAAGCTACTCTGGGACTGTTTTACGGTGCATACACCGGTGCATGCCAAGCATCCGTGGCTGTACCCGCTGCTTCTTCCTTGTTCTTGTATGAATCAAGCTCCAATTTGCTCTAATTCTTCAGAGATTATACCTAAGTCAACACAAACACATTAGATCAATGTAATATCGCTAATTAAGCAATGTTGGGCAAAATTAACTACAAAGTCAAGTAAAAGTGAATATTAATTAACGTTGGAAATACAAGAAATATGCCCAACATCAATATGACATTAGTCGGAAAGCTATAGAGCAAGCTACGGATTTGTCATAGCTTCAGGCTTCCAAAAGCCATAGCTATGCGAGGCATGGCTGCAGCTTCAGACTCTCAGATGCCCTAACCATGCGAGGCATGGCTTGCAGCGCACGAGTTCCAAACGCCATAACCATGCGAGGCATTCCCCATGGCTTTCAGTTCTGCGACCTCAACTTTTCCAATTTCGTTTAGGTTTAGGATTAACTTATGGAAAGACTTTGTAAACACTATAAATAGTCTTTTAATTTCGTTTTTAAAGGGAAGTCGAATTTCTAGAGTACGTTTTGGAGTTCTTACGCATTGAACCAAGGGTTTAATTCCTTTTCATCATTTATTACAATATTTAATCTTTCTTCCATGAATTCTTGTCTTGTTATTATGAGTATGCGTAGCTAAACATATCGTTCTAGGGATAGAGCAATTACATGAAGGTTGACGTTTGAAAGTTGATTTCTTCCTATTGATTTACCATTACGGATTGTTTATTCTTTCTTGAGCCTAATTGTTTGGTTATCAGGGCCCGGTAATTGAACACTATCTACGGTTTACAAGTTGAACTCGACAGAGGGAACTTGTAAATGCAAATAAGAAAGAATAGGGCTTGATTATGAACCTGGGCATCAGGGAATCAATTTGCGGGTAGGATAGACATATACCTATTCGCCTGGCTTAACTAACTACAGAGTTCGTTAATGCATGCATGTGATTTAATTCCATAGAAATATAGGCGTTAGAGTAGCTTGCATAGACTCGTGAAGAATCGACAGATTTTCACGAATATAATTAACCTGTTAGTTAGAAATCTAGGAAATCAAGAAGTAGAATCAACTGGAAAACTTAACTGGATTGTTCGCAGCTCTGACCCTGGACCGTTTCTCCTTCATTGATAACAACCTAGAATTTGCTCTGTTACTTGATCTCAATTACTTGCTTTTAATTATCGTTTGCTTAGTTAGTAAATTACAAACCATCATTGAAAAAGACCCCTGAATAGTTTATAGGAATTGTTTGCTAGAATATAGTCATTAATACTAGTCCTCGTGGGAACGATACTCAATTTATCACTTTATTACTTGTCGACCATGTATACTTGTGTGTGCGCTTGGGAGAAATAGAGTACAATGATCTTATACTCAATACAATACCAACAATAAGGTATAACAAATAATATACAGTGTAAATCCAAATCTAAGGCGTAATAAGTACGTGTATCGGCAGCTGTACACGTCAGGAACACGTGGTAGAATATCCACAAGGCCAAAGGCCACCAAAGAAATGGATATAATCACTTACCTTGTTCCAAAGCTAACACTGCTACTCCACAACCGCTTTGTCCTTTAGATTCATTGTCAAACGATCACACTGTGTTCAATAAGAAAAATAATATATCACATAAAGCTAAAGCCTTCATTTCTTACATCTTAGAATAATCCGGTAAGGAACTTGACACCCGATTCGCATAGGCAATACGCAGTCCAGACCTATGTACATGGTTTAAAATCACATAATCAAACTCTAAATAAATTACATTTACGGGTTGCCCATAACTCCCTGAGTTGGAATGTGTAAGCAATTCCATTATCGGGTCCAATTACCGTTTAAACTATCAATTTAAATTATTAGAACGATGTCTAATATCCCGATTTGTACTATTAAAATATATTCAAACACACGTAATAAACTAAAGTAATGAATTAACATCATTACCTGGAGGTTTCGAGGTAAAAATTCTACTTTTTTTTCTCCTTCTCCTTTCCCTTTTTCCTTCTCTCTTTGCGGTTTTTTTTTGGTTCTCTGCTTTTGGTTGTTTCTGTTCGCCTCTATCTTCCAAATAGAGCTGCTAAGGGATTATACTTATAATTCTTAGCAGCTAACCGACATTGACATTTCATTTCCTTTTTTTTTTTTGAAAACTTATTACAATACCGACAATTAAAACGGAACCCTAAAAAAACTCGAAATGATCTCAAATTTCTCGAGCAAGTTATACAAAATTTATGTGACGTACTTGTTAAGACGGATCTCGAATCGGATTCCCGAAACTCAAGATGCGAATTAAACGGAAAAAGATCAAATTATTAATTTTTGAGATTTTAGCGGAAACTATCAGAACGACCACGAAATTCACTTCCCGAAGTTCACACAAGTCAAAAATAATCATATGAACCTAACGATGCTTTTGGATTTCGAATCGGAGCTCATTTGGCAAAATCGAGCTCGAAAACCTCTTTTTAGGATTTACCGACAACGAAAATTGAAACCTTCATTCGATACCTACCAAAACGATTTCCGATTTAGCTCAAATATTACAACAATTTCTTATGGATCTTATGAAGCTATTAGCAATGTCGGCACGTCAATCAGAATCCTAACTCTCGAAACGACTATCTAAGGTCGTTTCATTTTTGTTTCTTATCTATTTATTTCGTTTCGGCAGGTTTGATCCAGGATTGAATTTGGCACGTTGTTAAGGAGCGAAGATAACTTCAACTATCAGGGTGAGCCAGCTTTTATTTAGGATGGCCACCAGTTTTATTTTTATATTTCAGTTGTATTTTGCTACCTTCAACAGGTGTCTGTGTTCATTTGCACTCTTACATGTCTAGTCTGGATAGCCCTAAACCTAGTATGTTGGGTTGTAAGCTGAATTTTTTTTTTCTACAGCTTACGTATAGCTATGTTTGTATCTATTTTTGTCTTATTTCTTATCAGAAAGTTGATTTTATGTTTATTTTTGTGAATTCAATTCAGTAGGGCTCGCTCGACAGTCTAGGGGAGGATGTCGGATGCCCGCACGGCATAGTCGAGAATTCGAGTCGTGTCAAAACACCTGGTACGGAAAAAATTTTACTCTTATAAATGGATGTATATTGAGATTAATTACGTGTTTTAATATTGAATACCTTTTATCACCCTAACATACTATTCATTTGGCCAACATTCAAATTGCGCTCTGTACTTGAGTAAATTTTTTTTTATTTTTCATACGATCAACTTGTACGGCCAATCTATCAATCTCATATACCAACCTTAAAGTATTTTTACTTCCGTACTATATTAACTTATACAGAGGAGAATCTTTATTTCACGTTAACGCCATGTTCAATTATATGTAAAATATACACGCGCTCATTACATATTATTTTGAAATTCATATCTGATATGCATCTGAGATATATAATTATATCCCCGTAGCATTTAATTTCCTTTATTTCTCTTTCTATATTTGAGAGATGAGATCTAGACTTGAATCATCAAAAGATAGGAAAATCAAAGTAGCAAAATTTCTTGTAGCACTTTAGGAAAATAATAAATGACGCGATTGATTAACTTTTGTTAGCTTAATACACAATGGATCTTGCTCATGATTATTGACAACAACCAGTTTTGTTTTATGCCAAAAAGTTTTACGTAAAATCAAGAAGAACTTAATGATCAAAAGAATCTCATTATTAACTTGAAAGGATGTATGGCATGAAGGTTCTAAGTATATCTCGAATAAAACCTGACACTACAAAATAATAAAAATGAGAGTACAAACTAGTTAGAATTTATTTATTTACAATATACTTTTTCATTCCTGAGTACGATCTCCTAACATTAGAGGTGTAATGCTCGACTTTTGAGGTTTACTCGAATAAATTCCTTCATTAAGAAAAATAATGGTTAAAGCTTATTCGTAATTAGTGTTTATACTAAGCGAATAAATGTATGACATGTATTTATATATAAACTTTTTTCCCTTAACCCATAGATTGATTTGTATATATTCATCTCATTAAATCATGTCATAATAGTAGGTTAGTCTAATTTGGTATAAACACATGGTGTGATATATATTAAGATTATTTCATGTTTTAATATTGAATTCCAATTATCACCTAGCATACTATCCATTTGGCCAACATTCTTATTGTTATTTGTGTCTTGAATTATTTTCCTGGTATATTTGGGAAACCCATAATCCCTAGGGATTTAAGAAAGTCATTATTCTAGTAGATTTGGAAAACCTATTAATTAACCTTATAGGTTTTGAAAACCAAGTCCCTTGTGAATATAGAAAACTTTTGGGTCTATAAATAGGGGTTGTAGTTGGGTCCTAAAGATTAAGTCTTGTATTACTTTCATCTCTTTCATAGTGGAATAACTCTTTTTTTTTTGCCCCGAGGACGTAGGCTTGGCCGAACCTCGTTATATTCTTGTGTTATTTTTCCTCTCTATTTTCTTTATGTGTGATTGTGTGCGAGTTAACCCACGTCTTTTGCAACAATTGGTATCAGAGCTTTTTTTGTTAGGGTTTTTTTTTCTCTACACATAATCTAGGGTTAAGATGTCTTCTTCATCTTCAACAAAGTACGATATAGAGAAATTCGATAGGGGGTCTAGTTTCAGTCTATGGAAAATTCGAATGAGATCGTCCCTGGTATTACAAGGATTGTGGAAGGCAATTGAGGAGGTTTTTTCTGGAGATATGACAGAGTCTCAAATAGCAGACTTGAAGGAGAGGGCTTTGAGTGCGATATTCATGAGCGTTATAGATAGTGTTCTTCGTGAGATTGCTGCAGAAACTTCTGCTGCAAAGGCTTGAAAGAAGATGGAAGACCTATATTCTAGGAAAACGCTTACAAACTGCCTCTACTTGAAAAAGAGATTACACAATCTCCGTATGAACGAAGGTACACCGGTTAAAAGTCATCTTGATGAGTTTAATTTAATTATTATGGACATGAAGAATGTGGACATCAAAATTGAGAGTGACACTACAACAAATTTGGCCTAAGGCCACGCTAATTTTAGGTAACGCGTAAAAACCGTTGCCAAAAGCATAATTGACAACGCTTTTTAAGCGTGGCGTAAAAGGAATTGCCAAAAACATAAAAGGCAACACATTATAAAGCCACGCTTCATAAGTGTTCCTTTTAAATAAAAAGACAATCCAGTTGAAATGTTGCCAAAGCATATAACATTGGGCAACACTTATTTACCTTTATTACAACGCCTTTCAAGGGTAATAATTTTTAATTTTAAAAGTAACACTTTATAAGCGTGGCTTAAAAAATTTCAATCTAAATTTTCACCAAGCCTTGATTGTATTACGTTCTTTACCACCGTCTTACGATACTTTTGTGGATACATTGCTCTATGGGAAAGATAGTATCTCACTAAATGATGTTAGAAATGCATTAAAATCTAAAGAGTTGAAAAAGAAGTTTCCAGAAAGCAATACAGAGGGTGAAGGTCTTGTAAGCAGGGGAAGAACACAACATAAAGACTTTAATAAGAAAAAATCTAACACCAGATCAAAGTCCAGAACAAGGAAACAAAATTGCTTTGAGTGCGGGGAGCAAGGTCACTTTAGAAGAGATTGTCCTAAGTTGATGGAGAAAAGGGGGATGAAGAAAGTAGACAATTCTGCAAATATTGTCAACACTTATAATAATTCTGATGATAGTGACTATATAGGGGAAGTCTGTGCCGTTAGTTCTAATCATGGACAGAATTCTTGGGTTCTTGATTCTGGTACAACTTTTCATATGTGTCCTCACAAGAATTGGTTTTCTACTTATAAGCCGATGAGTGGGACTGTCTACCTTGGCGATGATAATTCATTATCAGTTGAAGGGATTGGTAACATCAAATTGAGAATGTTTGATGGTATTATCAGAAACATTAAGTGCTGGCATGTTCCTCGGATGAAGAGGAATTTGATTTCTCTTTCAACATTGGATGATCAAGGGTTTAAGTTTCATTCTGAGAATGGAATACTTAAGGTGTGTAAAGGCTCCATGGTACTCATGAAGGGTAAGCTGCATTCTCGATTGTATTATCTTCAGGGTAGTGTAGTTGAAGGGGAAGCTGTTGTAGCTTCAAGTAGCAGTAATTTGCATCAATCTCAATTGTGGGACTTACGTCTTGGTCACATGAGTGACAATGGATTGTCTTTGTTAAGCAAGAACAATTTGCTGGATGGATACAAAAATCAACCTTTGAATTTTTATGAGCATTGTGTATTCGGTAAACAGACAAGGGTAACATTCAACAAGAAAGCAGAGCATAAGACCAAAGACAAGTTAGATTATATTCATTCAGACTTGTGGGGTCCAAACATAGTTTCCTCTAAGAGTGGTGCCAAGTATTTCATGACATTGATTGATGATTTTTCAAGAATGGTGTGGCTGTATTTTCTAAAAACAAAAGATGAGGCTTTTCCGACATTTGTTAAGTGGAAGACGATGGTTAAGAGGCAGACAGAGAGAAAAGTGAAGCGTCTTCGAACTGACAATGGGTTGGAATTTTGAGATACCCATTTCAATGATTACTGCAGCAAAGAGGGCATAGTGAGACACTGCACTTGTGCAGGAACACCACAACAGAATGGTGTTGCAGAAAGGATGAATAGAACGCTTTGTGATAGAGCACGAAGCATGCTTTCACATTCGTGTGTGAGCAAGGATTTTTGGGCCGAAGCGATTAATACAGCTTGTTATTTGGTCAACAGATCTCCATCTACTGCTATTGAGTTCAAAACTCCTTTTGAGATTTGGTCCGGTTCACCTGCTGATTATTCTAATTTAAGAATATTTGGTTGTCCTGTGTATGCTCATGTGAGGGATGGTAAACTTGAGCCGAGGGTAAGGAAGTGCATATTTCTAGGATATGCAACTGGAGTGAAAGGTTATAGGTTTTGGTGTATAGATCAAAAGACTCCAGGATTAATTATTAGTAGGGATGTGAAATTCAATGAAGCTGCCTCATTGGACAGTCAAAGTGAGAAGTCAATAGCAAAAATAGATCGTGGTGTCAGTGACCATATAGAGCTTGAGATTGACTCTACACTAGCTCAGCCCAGTAGTTCAGAAGTACAGGAAGTCGAGGGGGTGCAAAACCTTGATCAAGATGATGGTAATGCACCCATACAACAACAACAGCAACCATATAGCATTGCAACAGGAAGAGACAAGAGGGTGATAAAACGGCCGACAAGGTATGCAAATATTGCGCAATTTGCTTTGTCAGTTGCACAGACCATTGATGTGATGGAGCCTAATAGCTACAAGGAAGCTATTTCAAGTCTGGATGCAGACCAGTGGGTTAGTGCTATGGGCGAGGAGATGGAATCTCTTAATAAGAATCAGACTTGGAAGCTTGTTCCATTGCCAAAAGGACAAAAAGTAGTAGGCTGTAAATGGGTTTTCAAAAGAAAGGAAGGCAATCCGGGGGTTGAAACACCAAGGTACAAGGCAAGGTTAGTGGCTAAAGGTTTTACACAAAGGGAGGGGATATATTATAATGAAGTATTCTCTCATGTGGTGAAGCATTGCTCTATCAGGGTCTTGCTATCTTTGGTGGCTCTTCATGACTTAGAGTTGGAGCAGTTAGATATGAAAACTGCATTCTTACATGGTGAGTTGGAAGAGAATATTTATATGAGTCAACCCTAGGGATTCATTACTCCAGGTAAGGAAAACCATGTTTGCTTACTTAAGAAGTCTTTGTATGGTTTGAAACGGTCATCTGGACAGTGGTACAAAAGGTTTGATTCATTCATGATTCAGAATGCTTTTACACGAAGTGCATATGATAGTTGTGGCTATCATAAGAAGCTTAGAGATGGTTCCTTGGTATATTTGTTGTTGTATGTGGATGGAATGCTTATTGCTGCTAAAAGCATGTCACATATTGACCAATTGAAAAAGCAGCTAGGCGAGGAGTTTGAGATGAAGGATTTGGGTCCTGCAAAGAAGATATTGGGGATGGAAATTAATAGGGATAGAAAGGTTGGGAAGCTGGAGCTATCTCAAAAATCCTATATTGAAAAAGTCCTCAAGAGATTTAACATGATTGGTGCTAAACCTGTGTCTGTTCCTTTTGCTCCCCATTTCAAGTTGTCTGCAAACATGTCACCGAAGACAAATGAGGAGCTGGAGCGAATGTCTAGAGTTCTATATTCGAGTGCCGTGGGAAGCATCATGTATGCTATGGTTTGCACTCGCCTGATATTTCACATGCCGTTAGTGTTGTGAGTAGATACATGGCGTCTCCTGGTAGAGAACACTGGGAGGCAGTGAAGTGGGTCTTGAGATATTTGAAAGGTACTGCAAATATGGGTTTGATTTTTGAAAAAGCCAAATTGAGTAAATCGGTAGTTGGTTATGTTGATTCAGACTATGCAGGGGACTTGGATAGGAGGAGATCTCTGACAGGTTATGTCTTTACTCTTGTTGGTAGTGTCATCAGCTTGAAGGCGACTTTGCAAACTGTAGTTGCATTGTCTACCACTGAGGCTAAATATATGGCGATTACAGAAGCGGTGAAAGAGGCTATTTGGCTATGAGGCTTGGTTAGTGATCTTCGCTTGGATCAGAAGAAGATTCCTGTATTTTGTGATAGCTAGAGTGCCATTCATCTTACTAAAAATCAGATGTTCCATGAGCGGACGAAGCATATTGACGTGAGACATCATTTTATCCGAGACATTGTATCAAAAATGATTGTTGATTTGAAGAAAGTGTTTACACCTGATAATCCAGCTGATATGATGACCAAGGCAGTCCCAACCAATAAGTTTAGGCATTGCCTTGACCTGATTGGCGTGTGCAGTACTCAATAGAGCCCTTACGAGGGCTGAGGGCAAAGCAGAAATATGTTGTTCCTGTTGATGAGGAGAATTCAAGCCAAGGGGAAGATTTGTTATTTGTGTCTTGAATTATTTTCCTGGTATATTTGGGAAACCCATTATCTCTAGGGATTTAGGAAAGTCATTATTCTAGTAGATTTATGAAACCTATTAATAATCTTATAGGTTTTGAAAACCAAGTCCCTTGTGAATATGGAAAACTTTTGGGTTTATAAATAGGGGTTCTAGTTAGGTCCTAAAGATTAAGTCTGGTATTACTTTCATCTCTTTCATAGTGGAATAACTCTTTTCTTTTGCCCCGAGGACGTAGGCTTGGCTGAACCTCATTATATTCTTGTGTTATTTTTCCTCTCTATTTCCTTTGTGTGTGATTGTGTGCGACTTAACCCACGGTCTTTTGCAACACTTATCATGCGCTCTGTACTTGCGTTAAGTTGTTTTAAAATTTTCGTACGATCAATTTGTACGGCCAATCTATCAATCTCATGTGTCGACCTTAAATTGTTTTTACTTCCGTACTATATTAACGTATACATCAGAATATCTTTATTTCATGTCAACGCTCATGTTCAATTATATGTCATAAATCTAGTGGTATCACGTGCTAGCTTCAAGCAAATGCATACGCGTTCATAAGATATTATTTTAAAATTCACATATGATATGCATTGTACGAGATATATAATTATATCCTTGTAGTATTTAATTCCCTTTAGTTCTCATTCCTATATTTGAGAAATGAGATCTAGAATAGAATCATCAAAGGTAGGAAAATTAAAGTAGCACTTTGGAAAATTATTAAATGAGGCGACTAGTGAAATTTTGTTAGCTTAATATACAATGGATGTTGCTTATGATTATAGAAATCTGAATTCAACAACCAGTTTTGTATTATGCCAAAAAGCTTTACGTAAATTCAGCAAGAACAGAATGATTAGAAGAATCTCATTATTAACTTGAAATAATGTATGGCATGAAGGTTCTAAGTGTATCTCTAATAAAACATGACACCACAAAATAAAGAACACGAGAGTTCACACTAGTTAGAATTTATATAGAATTTATTTATTTACAATGTAATCTTTCATTCTTGAGTATGATTTCCAAACATTAGAGGTATAATGATTGACTTTCGATGTTTGCTCGAAAAAAAGCCTTCATTAAGCAAAATAATGGTTTAAGCTTACTCATAGTTAGTGTTTATACTGAGCCAATAAATGTATGACATATGTTTGTATATAAACTTTTTTCACTTAACCAATACATTGATACGTATATATTCATCTCATTAACTCTTGTCATAATAGTAAGTTAGTCTAATTTGGTGTAAACATCTGGTACGGAAAAGATTTTACTCTTCTAAATGGATATATATTGGGATTAATTATGAGTTTAATATTGAATTCCATTAATCACCCTAGCATACTATCCATTTGGCCAACATTCTTATCTCGCGCTTTATACTTGCGAAAAGTTGTTTTTATTTTTGTACGATTAATTTAACGGCCAATCTATGAATCTCACGTACCGAATTTAAAGTATTCTTACTTATGTACTATATTAACTTATACGGCTAAGAATCTTTATTTCACGTCAACGCTCATGTTCAATTATATATCTTAAATCTAGTACTATCACATGCCAGCTTCAAATTGATGTACACGCGCTCATTATATATTATTTTGAAATTCATATCTGATATGTATTTGAGATATATAATTATATCCCTGTTGTATTTAATTCCATTTATTTTTCTTCCTATATTTGAGAAATGAGATCTAGAATTGACTCATCAAAAGGAGGGGAAACCCAAAGAACCAAAGTTTCTTGTAGCACTTTAAAAAAATATTTTAATTAGGCGATTGGTTAAATTTTGTTAGCTTAATACACAATGGATCTTGCTCATGATTATAAAAATCTGAATTCAACAAGCAGTTTTGTATTATGCCAAAATATTTTACAAAAATTCAGGAAGAACTGAATGATCAAAAGAATCTCATTGTTAACTTGAAAGAATGTATGGCATAAAGGTTCTAAGTGTATCTCTAAAAAAATCTGACACCACAAAATAAAGAAAACGAGAGTTCACACTAGTTAGAATTTATATAGAATTTACTGATTTACAATGTACTCTTTCATTCTTGAGTACGATTTCCTAACATTAGAAGTGTAATGATCGATATTCGATGTTTGCTCGAAAAAATTCCTTCATTAAGAAAAATAATGGTTAAAGCTTAGTCGTAATTAGATTTTGTACTAAGCAAATAAGTGTATGACATGTGTTTGTGTATAAACTTTTTTCACTTAACCAATACATTGGTTCGAATATATTCATCTCCTTAAATCATATCATAATAGTAAATTAGTCTAATTTAGTGTAAAAACCTTGTACGGAAAATATTTTACTCTTCTAAATGGATATATATTGAGATTAATACGAGTTTTAATATTGAATTCTTTTTATCACCCTACCATACTATACATTTGTGAAACGACCTTAGTTACTCATTTCGAGAGTTAGGACTACAATTCGCGTGCCGACAGTTTTCAAAGTTTCGTGAGGTCTATTAGGAATTGTCTATAAAATTTGAGCTAAATAGAACTTCATTTGGTAGGTATCGGAAGAAGGTTTCATTTTCCGTTGTCGATAAATCTTAAAAAATAGGTTTTCGAGCTCGAATTTGGCGAATGAGCTCCGATTCAAAATCCGAATGCTTTGTTAGATTCATATGATTAATTGTGCCTTATGTGAACTTTGGGAAGTGATTTTCGATGTCGTTCAGATAGTTTCCGTTAAAATTCTAGAAATTTATAATTTGACCTTTTCGATTTAATTCGCATCTTGAGTTTTGGAAATCCAATTTGAGATCCGTCTTAACGAGTACGCCACATAAATTTTTGTATACCTATGAAAATTTTAAAATTATTTTGAATTTAGTAGAGTTACGTTTTAATTTTCTTTACGATAGAATTTTTTTTTAAAAACAAAAAAGGATAAAGAAAAGAGAAAGGAATGAGAGAGGCGGTGGATTACATTTCCACTTATATAAAAGACAAACGAGAAACAGAAACATATTAAGGAACGAGAGACAGAGAGGAAATAAGAAAGAAAAGAGAGAAAGGAAAGGAAACAGGGTAGAAAAATATAGAATTTTCATACTGAAATATCCTGGTAATGATGTTATTTCAATATTTCAGTTTATTAATGTGTGTTTGAATATATTTTAATTGTAAAAATTGGAAACATCAACATCGTTCTAATAATTTAAATTGATAGTTTCAACTATTAATTGGACCCCGATAATGAAATTGATTATATATTCGTACTCAGGGACTTATGGACGGCCCGTAAATGTAATTTATTTAGGATTTAGTTATGTGATTTTGAACCATGCACATAGGCCTGGACTGCATATCGCGTATGAGAATAGGATGTCAGGTTCCTAACCGGATTGACCCAAGACGTAAGAAATGAAGCCTTTAGCCTTATTTGATTTATTTTTCTGCTTATTGAATAGAGCGGGATCGTTTGGCAGTGAACCCAAAAGATAAAGCGATTGTTGAGTGGCACTTTGGAATAAGGTAAGTGATTATATCCATTTCTTTGGTTGTCTTAGGCCTTGTGGATATTCTACCACGTGTTCCCTACGTATGTAGCTGCCGATAGGCATACTCATTACGCCTTAGTTTTGGATTTACATTGTATATTATATGTTATGCCCTGATGTTGGTATTGCGGTGAGCATAGAAGAATTGTATTCTGGTTGTAAGCTTGACATATACTGCATTTACTTCCCGATAGTCGATGAGAGTCCCGCGCCGGTGAAGGGTTGTTATTGCATCATACCACATTCATATGTATTATGTGTTCTGATTATGGCCTGCTATGTCATATACTGAGTGCAAGAGTATTCCGCCTCAGCTTTATATTATCTCGGGTGCAAGAATATTCCGCCGCATGAGCAGGAGTATTCCGCTCTTATGTCAGATACTGAGTGCAGGAGTATTCCGCCTCAGCTTTATATTATTCCGCCGCAGGAGCAGGAGTATTCCGCTCTTATGTCAGATACTGAGTGCAGGAGTATTCCGCCTCAGCTTTATATTATCTCGAGTTCAGGAGTATTCCGCCCCAGGAGTAGGAGTGTTCCGCTCCAGTTGGTTATTAGATTGTATTCCCCTCGAATGCAGGAATATTCCGCTTCGGGGCGACATTATAGGCACATGTGACCCTATTGCATCATACTGGGTTCATTTTATTTCATTACACTGGTTGTTGTGCATTGTGTGACTATTGTGTTGTGTTTTATGTATGCGGTATGCATACCATGTTGTGGACATATTTCAGTTTGCCTATATATTTCTGGCTATCTTGTGTCCCCAATTGGTTATATTCTTTAGTTGTATGCGTTTCTAATCTGTATTTGCTTAACTCTTCTCCCTGACTAGCTATTCTATTCTTTGAGGTGACTAGTCTGCCCCCACTTATTGAGTCCTTTTAACTTACCCTTGTTTGTTATTTGTTGTCTATTTATTTTGTTTCGGTAAGTTTACTCCAGGATTGAGTTCGCCACATTATTAAGGAGCGAATACTACTTCAGCTTTTAGGGTGAACCAGCTTTTATTCAGGATGGCCACCAGTTTTACGTTTATTATTTCAGTAGTATTTTTCTCCCTTCAGAAGACGTATTTATTCTTTTGTACTCTTTGGGTAGTCAACTGTAATTTCTTTCGCATAGTTTAGAAGTATTAGTATTCTTGTGCTTTTTCTAAGTCTTATTTTTATTTAAGGAGTTGAATTTATATTTATTTTTCTAATTCAATTGGAAAGGGTTCGCCCGACGGGTCTAGGGGAGGATGTCGGGTGCCCGCACGGCCTATCTAGAAATCCGGGTCGTGTCAATTTGACCAACATTCTTATCCAGCGCTCTAAACTTGCGTAAAGTTGTTTTTATTTTAGTACATTTAATTTGACGACCAATCTATCAATCTCACATATCGACCTTAAAGTGTTTTTCCTCTCGTACTATATTAACTTATACAGCGGAGATCTTCATTTCACGTCAACGCTCATGTTCAATTATATGTCATAAATCTAGTGGTATCACGTGGTAGTATCAAATAAATGTACACGCGCTCATTAGATATTATTTTGAAATTCATATCTGATATGAATCAAAGATATATAATTATATCACTGTAGTATTTAATTCCCTTTATTTATCTTCCTATATTTGAGAAAGGAGAATCAAAAGGTAGGAAAATCAAAGTAACAAAATTTCTTGTAGCACTTTAGGAAAATATGAAAGGAGGCGACTGGTCAAATTGTTAGCTTAACACACAATGGATCTTGCTCATGATTATAGAAATCTGAATTCAACAACCGGTTTTGTATTATGCCAAAAAGTTTTGCATAAATTCAAGAAGAACTGAATGATCATAAGAATCTCATTATTAATTTAAAAGGATGTATGACATGAAGGTGTGTATCACTAATAAAACGTGACACCACAAAATAAAGAATACGAGAGTTCACACTAGTTAGAGTTTATACATTATTTATTAATTTACAATGTACTCTTTCATTCTTGAGTACGATTTCCTAACATTAGAGGTGTAATGCCCGACTTTCGATGTTTGATCAAAAAAATGCCTTCATTAAGCAAAATAATGGTTAAAGCTTACTCGTAATTAGACTTTATACTAAGCTGTGTTTGTGTATAAGCTTTTTTCATTTAACCAATACATTGATTCGAATATATTCATCTCATTAAATAATGTCATAATAGTAAGTAAGTCTAATTCGGTGTAAGAGCATGGTATGAAAAAGCTTTTACTCTTCTAAATTGATATATATTGAGATTAATTACGAATTTTAATATTGAATTACTTTTATCACCCTATCATACTATCCATTTGGCAAACATTCTTATCTCGCGCTCTATACTTGCGTAAAGTTGTTTTTATTTTCGAACATTTAATTTGACGGCCATTCTATCAATCTCATTTACCGACCTTAAAGTGTTTTTACTTTCGTAATATATTAACTTATACAGCAAAGAATCTTTATTTCACGTCAATGTTCATGTTCAATTATATGTCTTAAATCTAGTGGTATCACGTGCTAGTTTCAAATAAATGTACACGTGCTCATTAGATACTATTTTGAAACTCATATCTGATATGCATCCGAGATATATAATTATATCCCTGTAGTATTTAATTCCCTTTATTTATCTTCCTATATTTGAGAAAGGAGAATCAAAAGGTAGGAAAATCAAAGTAGAAAAATTTCTTGTAGCACTTTAGGAAAATATTAAAGGAGGCGACTGGTCAAATTGTTAGCTTAATACACAATGGATCTTGCTCATGATTATAAAAATTTGAATTTAACAACCAGTTTTTTATTATGCCAAAAAATTTTACGTAAATTCAGGAAGAACTGAATGATCAGAAGAATCTCATTATTAACTTGAAAGGATGTATGACATGAAGGTTCTAAGTGTATCTCTAGTAAAACTTGACACTACAAAATAAAGAACACGAGAGTTCACACTAGTTAGAGTTTATATATAATTTATTGATTTATAATGAACTCTTTCATTCTTGAGTACGATTTCCTAACCGACTTTCGATGTCTGCTCGAAAAAATGCCTTCATTAGGCAAAATAATGGTTAAAGCTTACTCGTAATTAGACTTTATACTGAGCTGTGTTTGTGTATAAGCTTTTTTCATTTAACCAATACATTGATTCGAATATATTCATCTCATTAAATAATGTCATAATAGTAAGTAAGTCAAATTCGGTGTAAGAGCATGGTATGAAAAAGCTTTTACTCTTCTAAATTGATATATATTGAGATTAATTACGAATTTTAATATTGAATTCCTTTTATCACCCTATCATACTATCTATTTGGCAAACATTCTTATCTCGCACTCTATACTTGCGTAAAGTTATTTTTATTTTCGAACATTTAATTTGACGGCCAATCTATAAATCTCATTTACCGACCTTAAAGTATTTTTACTTTCGTAGTATATTAACTTATACAGCAAAGAATCTTTATTTCACGTCAATGTTCATGTTCAATTATATGTCTTAAATCTAGTGGTATCACGTGCTAGTTTCAAATAAATGTACACGCGCTCATTAGATACTATTTTGAAACTCATATCTGATATGCATCCGAGATATATAATTATATCCCTGTAGTATTTAATTCCCTGTATTTATCTTCCTATATTTGAGAAAGGAGAATCAAAAGGTAGGAAAATCAAAGTAGCAAAATTTCTTGTAGAACTTTAGGAAAATATTAAAGGAGGCGACTGGTCAAATTGTTAGCTTAATACACAATGGATCTTGCTCATGATTATAAAAATTTGAATTTAACAACCAGTTTTTTATTATGCCAAAAAGTTTTACAAAAATTCAGGAAGAACTGAATGATCAGAAGAATCTCATTATTAACTTGAAAGGATGTATGACATGAAGGTTCTAAGTGTATCTCTAGTAAAACGTGACACTACAAAATAAAGAACACGAGAGTTCAGACTAGTTAGAGTTTATATATAATTTATTGATTTATAATGAACTCTTTCATTCTTGAGTACGATTTCCTAACCGACTTTCGATGTCTGCTAGAAAAAATGCCTTCATTAAGCAAAATAATGGTTAAAGCTTACTCGTAATTAGACTTTATACTGAGCTGTGTTTGTGTATAAGCTTTTTTCATTTAACCAATACATTGATTCGAATATATTCATCTCATTAAATAATGTCATAATAGTAAGTAAGTCTAATTCGGTGTAAGAGCATGGTATGAAAAAGCTTTTACTCTTTTAAATGGATATATATTGAGATTAATTACGAATTTTAATATTGAATTCCTTTTATCACCCTATCATACTATCCATTTGGCAAACATTCTTATCTCGCACTCTATACTTGCGTAAAGTAGTTTTTATTTTCGAGCATTTAATTTGACGGCCAATCTATAAATCTCATTTACCGACCTTAAAGTATTTTTACTTTCGTAGTATATTAACTTATACAGCAAAGAATCTTTATTTCACGTCAATGTTCATGTTCAATTATATGTCTTAAATCTAGTGGTATCACGTGCTAGTTTCAAATAAATGTACACGCGCTCATTAGATACTATTTTGAAACTCATATCTGATATGCATCCGAGATATATAATTATATCCATGTAGTATTTAATTCCCTTTATTTCTGTTTCTATATTTGAAAAATGAGAATCATAGGGTAGGAAAATCAAAGTAGCAAAATTTCTTGTAGCACTTTAGAAAAATATTTAATGAGGTGATTGGTCAAATTGTTAGCTTAATACACAATGGATCTTGCTCATGATTATAAAAATTTGAATTTAACAACCAGTTTTTTATTATGCCAAAAAATTTTACGTAAATTCAGGAAGAACTGAATGATCAGAAGAATCTCATTATTAACTTGAAAGGATGTATGACATGAAGGTTATAAGTGTATCTCTAGTAAAACGTGACACTACAAAATAAAGAACACGAGAGTTCACACTAGTTAGAGTTTATATATAATTTATTGATTTATAATGAACTCTTTCATTCTTGAGTACGATTTCCTAACCGACTTTCGATGTCTGCTCGAAAAAATGCCTTCATTTAGCAAAATAATGGTTAAAGCTTACTCTTAATTAGACTTTATACTAAGCCAATAAATGTATGACATATGTTTGTGTATAAACTTTTTTCAATTAACCAATACATTGATTCGAATATATTCATCTCATTAAATCATGTCATATTAGTAAATTAGTCTAATTTGGTGTAAGAACATGGTAAGGAAAATCTTTTACTCTTCTAAATGGATATATATTGAGATTAATTATGAGTTTTAATATTGAATTTCTTTTATCACCGTATCATACTATCCATTTGGCCAACATTCTTATCTCACGCTCTATACTTGCGTAAAGTAGTTTTTATTTTCGTACATTTAATTTAACGGTCAATCTATCAATCTCACGTACTGACCTTAAAATATTTTTACTTTTGTACTATATTAACTTATACAATGAAGAATCTTTATTTCACGTTGACGCTCATGTTCAATTATATGTCTTAAATCTAGTGGTATCATGTGCTAGCTTCAAACAAATGTACACACGCTCATTACATATTATTAAGAAATTTATATTTGATATGCTTCCGAGATATATAATTATATCTATGTAATATTTAATTCATTTATTTCTCTTCCTATATTTGAGAAATGAGATCTAGAATTGAATCATTAAAAGGTAGGAAAATCAAAGTAGCAAAATTCCTTGTAGCACTTTAGGAAAATATTAAATGAGGCGGCTGGTTAAATTTTGTTAGCTTAATATACAATGGATCTTGCTCATGATTATAGAAATCTGAATTCAGCAACCAATTTTGTATTATGCCAAAAAAATTTACGTAAATTCAAGAAAAACTGAATGATTAGAAGAATCTCATTATTAACTTGAAAGGATGTATCGCATGAAGGTTCTAAGTGTATCTCTAATAAAATTCGAGACCACAAAATATAGAACACGAGAGTTCACACTTGTTATAATTTATATAAAATTTATTTATTTACAACGTACTCTTTCATTTCTGAGTACGATTTCCTAACATTAGAGGTATAGTGACCGACTTTCAATGTTTGATCGAATAAATGCCTTTCATTAAGCAAAATAGTGGTTAAAGCTTACTCATAGTTAGTATTTTTTTTAAGCCAATAAATGTATGTCATGTATTTGTATATAAACTTTTTTCACTTAATCAATACATTGATTCGTTTATATTCATCTCATTAAATCATGTCATAATAGTAAGTTAGTATAATTTGGTGTAAACACTTAGTATGGAAAAGCTTTTACTCTTCAAAATGGAGATACCTTTTTAATATTGAATTACGTGATTTAATATTGAATACCTTTTTATCACCCTAGCATACTATCCATTTGGCCAACATTCAAATTGCACTCTGTACTTTAGTAAAGTTGTTTTTATTTTCGTACGATCAACTTGTATGGCCAATCTATCAATCTAATGTATCGACCTTAAAGTGTTTTTACTTTCGTACTATATTAACTTATACAATTGATAATCTTAATTTAATGTCAACGCACATATTCAATCATATGTCTTAAATCTGTTGCTTTCACGTGCTAGCTTCAAACTAATGTACACGCACCTATTAGATATTATTTTGAAATTCATATCTGATATGCATCCGATATATATAATTATATCCTTGTAGTATTTAATTCCCTTGATTTCTCTTCCTATATTTGAAAAATGAGATCAAGAATTGAATCATCAAAGGTAGGAAATCAAAGTAGCAAAATTTCTTGTAGCACTTTAGAAAAATATTAAATGAGACGACTGGATAAATTTAGTAATCTTAATACATAATGGATCTTGCTCATGATTATAGAAATCTGAATTCAGCAACCAGATTTGTATTATTCCAAAAAACTTTACGTAAATTAGGAAGAACTGAATGATTAGAGGAATCTCATTATTAACTTGAAAAGATGTATAGCATTAAGGTTCTAAGTATATCTCTAATAAAACCTGACACCACAAAATAAAGAACAAGAGAGTTCACACTAGTTAGAATTTATATAGAATTTATTTATTTACTTACAATGCACTCTTTCATTCCTGAGTACGATTTCCTAATATTAGAGTTGAAATGAACGACTTTCGATGTTTGCTAGAATAAATGCCTTCATTAAAAAAATAATGGTTAAAGCTTACTTGTAGTTAGTGTTTATACTAAGCGAATAAATGTATGACATGTGTTTGTATATAAACTTTTTTCACTTAAGCAATACATTGATTCGTATATATTCATCTCATTAAATCATGTAATAATAGTAAATTAGTCTAATTTAATTTAAACACCTAGTACGGAAAAGCATTTACTCTTATAAATGGATGTATGTTGAGATTAATTATGTGTTTTATTATTGAATACCTTTTATCACCCTAGCATACTATTCATTTGGCGAACATTCATATTGCGCTCTGTACTTGAGTAAAGTTTTTTTATTTTTTGTACGGCCAATCTATCAATCTCATGTACCGTCCTTAAAGTGTTTTTACTTCCGTACTATATTAACTTATACAGCGGAGAATCTTTATTTCACATCAACGCTCATATTCAATTATATATCTTAAATCTAGTGGTATCACTCGCTAGCTTCAAACAAATGTACACGCGCTCGTTACATATTATTTTGAAATTCATATCTGATATGCTTCCTAGATATATAATTAAATCGATGTAGTATTTAATCCATCTATTTTTCTTCCTATATTTGAGAAATGAGATCTATAATTGAATCATCAAAAGGTAGGAAAATCAAAGTAACAAAATTTCTTGGGCACTTGTAGAAAATAATAAATGAGGCGACTGGTTAAATTTTGTTAGCTTAATACACAATGGATCTTGCTAATAATTATCGAAATCTGAATTCAACAACCAGTTTTGTATGATGCCAAAAAGTTTTATGTAAATTCAAGAAGAACTGAATGATCAGAAGAATCGCATTATTAACTTGAAAGGATGTATGGCATAAAGGTTCTAAGTGTATCTCTAATAAAACATGGTACCACAAAATAATAAAAATGAGAGTTCACACTAGTTAGAATTTGCATAGAATTTATATATTTACAAAGTACTCTTTCATTCCTGAGTACGATCTCCTAACATTAGAGGTGTAAGGCCCGGCTTTTGAGGTTTGCTCAAATAAATGCCTTCATTAAGTAAAATAATGGTTAAAGCTTATTCGTAGTTAGTGTTTATACTAAGCGAATAAATGTATGACATGTGTTTGAATATAAACTTTTTTCACTAAACCAATAGATTGATTTGTATATATTTGATGTTTGGCATTTTACGCAAAAGTTTCCTTAATATTTCCTCACGTTTGAGCTCTTTATTCACTCGTTTTATAGTTTATGAATGTGGTTTTGTACTGATTTTATGTCGTATGTATGTAGGTTGTTATGCAGTGCAATTGGAGCTTTAAAGAGCACGATCGAGCAAGAAAAGATTGGATTTTGATTGAGGATTGGATCGAGCACACGAAGGCACAACACGAAGCGAGCAAAGGAGCAAGGAAACAGGAAATTGCACTGGCGCCACAGGTGGCGCGCCGCGCCAGGCAAAGCGCCCAGCCTGTGGCGCGGGGCAAAAGCGCCCAAAGTTTGGCATCTTCTGTCTTGGTTCGCGCGTTACGAGGCGCGGGGCGCCCGTTATAGCGCCCCTTGTGCGGATTTTTACTTCCTATTTCGTCTAGGCTTGGGTCTAACTTATTACTAGGTGTTTGGAAACTCTATAAATACTCTTTTACTTAGTTTTCGAGAGGGAGTTCAGACTTTGAAGCAAATTGGAGAGCTCATAACATCTTGAACAAGGGTTTTTCTTCCTTCCATTAATCTATTACATCATTATTTCATTATTTCATCAAATCTTTGTGTTGTTATTATGAGTATGCGTAGCTAATTCTATCGTTCTAGGGTTAGAGTATTACATGAAAGTTGATGTTTGAAGATTGATTTCCATATATTGAATCCCATAACGGGTTACTTATTCTTTCTTGATTTCACTTGTGTAATTGTCAGGGCCCGATTATTACGCATTTATCTATGGTTTTTAGATTGAACTCGAAAGAGAGAATTTAATTACGTAATAAGAAAGAATAGGACTAGTTTGTGAACCCGGGCATCGGGGAACCAATTTGTGAGTAGGATAGACATATACTTGCTCGCCTAGTTTAACTAATTACAGAATTCGTTAATGCGTGCACGTGATTCAACCCATAGACATATAGGGATTGGAGTAGCCTGCATAGACCGTGAAGAACTAAAAGGTTTTCACGGGTACATTTATTCTGTCAGTTAGTAACCCGGGATTTAAGAGGTGGAATCAATTGGAAAACTCAACTGGATTTTTCGTAACTCTGACCCTGGACCGTCTCCTTATTACTGATAACAACCAAGTTTTGCTCCATTGTTTGATACTGTTCTTTAGTTAATAAAATCCTCACTATTGGAAAAAGATCCCTGAATAGTTTATATAAATTGTTTGCTAGAATTCAGTCTGAATAGTCCTCGTGGGAACGATACTCTACTCTTCACTTTATTACTTGTCGACCACGTATACTTGTGTGTGCGTTGGGAGCAACAAGTTTTTGGCGCCGTTGCCGGGGACTAAACAATTGACTGATTTCTTTTTGAACAGTTTATTACTTTCTATTCAGGTTTAGTTTTTGTTTTGAGTTTTGTGTTGTTTCAGGTATTAGGGCCTGCTTGATCTTTACCTACAGGAATGGCAGCAGAACAAGCTTTAGCTGTGCGAGATGTTTCTCTCCCCAGCCTGGAGGGAGTAGCCTCGAGCATAGTTAAGCCTGAAATCACCGGGCACTTTGAGATTAAGTCCGGCACGATACAACTGTTACATGTGACTGGACAATTTGCTGGATTACTTAGCGAGGATCCACAACAACATATCCAGAATTTCTTGGAGATTAGTGATACTTACACACCGAAGGGAGTTCCTGTTGATTATGTTCGCTTGACGTTGTTCCCGTTTTCACTGATTGGGGCAATAAGGAAGTGGTTAAAGGCTGAAAAGTCTGGGTCTATCACTACCTGGGAGGATTTGGCTAAGAAGTTCTTGGCTAAATTTTATCCATCTGCCAAGACAGCTCGGCTGAGGAGTGAAATTATGTCCTTCAGACAATTAGAAGGAGAGTCTTTGTATTCAGTCTGGGAGCGATTCAAAGATTTATTGCGAGATTGTCCACACCACAACCAATCCAATGAGGTTGTTGCACACACTTTTGTTGAGGGGTTGAACCAACACACTAAGATCGTGGTTGATGCTGCTGCTGGAGGCCAAGGACTGGCCTTAAATTTTGATCAAATTTATGATTTGCTAGATAAGTTTTCGCAGAGCAATCCTGATTGATAGGGAGATGGTAGAGCTATTACGCAGAAATCTGCAGGGGTACTTCAGTTAGATGCAGTTTCAGAGCTAAGGGCGAGGATGGATGCTATTTCCAATCAAATTAGCAAGTTAGCTCTGCCAAAGACTCAGCAACCAGTGGCTCCAGTGCAACAACTCCAGAGTTTTTGTGAGGTTTGTGGTCAAGATCATGCTACAGAGGTTTGCTCCTCTAATCCAGAGTCAGTTTATTACGTGGGTAATCAAAACAGGCTACAGGGTCAAAATCAGTTTGGTAATGCTTATTATCAAGGCAATACGAGAGCCCCGAATAATTACCACCTACTTCCAGCTCCACCACAGTAGGTTAGCTATTCAGTTGAAGATATGTTAAAGCAGATAATGGCGGGCCAGCAGAGAATGATAGCTGACACTGCAGCCCATGCAATGGCCATACAAGATATTGCCAATGCTCACAAGAACCTGGAGCACCAGTTGGGGCAGTTGGTGGGTGAAATAAGCACTGTTAAAAAAGAGCCTGAACAATGTCTTGCAGTGACTTTAATTGAAGGTGGAGAGCTGATGGCCAAGTCCGAGGAGAGAGCTGAAATAGAAAAAGTTGAAAAAGTGGAGAAGGTAAAGAAGAAGGAAGAGAGAAAGGAGGCACCTCTGCCGCCTCCACCATTCCCACAGAGACTTATACCATCGAAGGATCTGGCCCAGTATCAAAAATTTGTGAGTATGTTGAAAGAACTTCAAGTTAATATTCCTTTGACTGATGTGTTTGAATTGATGCCATCCTTTGTGAAGTTCTTAAAAGAAATTTTAGTCAAGAAGAAAAAGCCTCAAGAGACAGATACAGTTGAGTTAGTTGAGGAGTGTAGCACAATCTTGAGCAAGCTACCTCCAAAACTTCAAGATCCTGGGAGGTTTACTATTCCTTGAACCATTGGAGGGCTGTCACGACCCAAAATCTGAATAGGTCGTGAGGGCACCCAACTAACCCTGTCGGGTGAACCCACTTGACTATGAATGAATAATATAAGCTTCTCAATGAAAAATATAGATATCTCAATACCGTAGAGTAAAGTAGAAATAATACCAACAAAGAAAGGTTTAAGTACTTCCCGAATCATGAACATCTAAGAGTGCCGATTAAGTTATACAACTCCAAAATATTGGAAATATATCAAAGGAAAATATAAACTATATAGGTGGCCACCACGGACGAAGGGTTGGCTCACCGCTAATAAAGGAATGCTCCACCTCGGTCAACCACGATGCTCACTAATAGATGGTGTCGAATCTGCAAGACATAAATAAACCAACAAAGAAAAGGAGAGGGGTGAGTCGAGTGACTCAATAAGCGGGGACGGGGCTCCAAGTAAACTAGCAAGCAAGGCAAAATAACTCAAAGATAATCGAAAGTAAAGAGAAACCGTTCAATTAACTACCAAGTAATGTTCATATTCCATCATCAAGTACCACGACACTTTCTTTGTAACTCGGGGATAAACACATAACTACGTCATACTACAACAATATGCACAGAACTACATCGTGCTATGATAATACGTACAGAACTACATCGTACGTCAATAATATGTACGGAACTACATCGTACCATAATAATATGCACGGAACTACATCGTGCCTCAATGATATGTACGGAACTACATCGTACCACAATAAGATGTATAGAAGGATATATTATACATAGGGTGTGGAGCAAGTCCACCAAGAAAGAGAAATACACTTACCTCGGTCCGAAGCTCACTAGTTAGTCAACGATGATTTTTCCCCTTCCGAATCTCTTCCCAACGTTCTCACTCTATTAAAGAACGTAATACAATCAATACCAAGTCTAATGGTTAAACGTTACAAACCTTAAGCTAAAGGGGTTAAGAAATCAACTTAAAAGTTAACCCCAAGCCCACATGGTCAAACGCCAAAATTGAACTCACAATCGTAATACCCATAAAGTTAAGAGTCTAAACATGTAATCAAGTCTTGACCTTGATAGGAATTGAGATGTGAAATCTCAATTTAACTAAATAGATAACTTAGGGTCAAATACCATTTTCTACTTCTCAAATACCATACTTTTAAAGTAACAAAATGCACTTCACTACACTCTCTTAGTTAATTAATTATGTTAATAATTCCAACATATTCCTTCATGTAATAATCATAAAAAAAATTTGAGATTTCAGCTTCGTAAGCTGCTACTGGGACCGAAGCAGAGACTCAGAAACAAGGTCACGCTACTAGTAGTGAACATAAGCTCACATATGAATGAACTTTCATTGCAACCACTCATTACCCAATAATCATGCTTGCCAATAACTTTTTTAATGATTGCACACTTTATGATAACTTAAAAGAAGATAAACAAGTGAGATTTCATACCTGAATGTACTTTTATTGGGAATCTTAAAGTGCTCACTGCATTTTCACTTCCCACGGCCAAAATCTCTAATATTGGGATAAAGAGTTGGCTACACAATGCCAAGAACAGCCGCCACTTAATCAGCTCTATATTCTTATATTTTTATTGATTAACACTTTTCTATCCAAAAATGGCAATATAGAGCTTTATGTGACCTAAAAATATGGGCTAACAAAAAAAGGTATGGGCTCAGCCCATAACTTCATTCTTTATACATATTACCCTCGATGTTTTAAGGTCCAACTAATATAGAAATATTTACTTGACCTAAAAACTATTTAATTATTATCTTCAACTAAATGCATTTATATTTTTACTTTATCACACAAATTTATATATCTACCTTTAATAACTTGCTAGATAACTAGACTATAAATAAAATTATCGGGTCATCACAAGGGCATAATATCACTGGTGCATTGTGTGATTTAGGTACGAGCATAAATCTCATGCCTCTGTCAGTTTGCAAAAGGTTAGGGCTAGGAGCAATCAAGCTCTCTTCAGTTACTCTTAAGATGGCGGATGGATCACTCACTCACCCTGATGGTAAGTTGGAGGATGTGTTGCTAAAAGTTGGTAAGTTTACATTCTCTGCTGATTTTGTAGTCCTAGATTATGAAGAGAACCGAGAAGCTCCAATCATTTTGGGGAGACCATTCTTAGTCACCTCGAAGGCAATTATTGACATGGAGCTGGGTGAGATGACTATTAGAGCGCATGGAGAAAAAGTTACTTTCAAGGTGTATACTGAGAAGGAGCACATAGTTAAGGTTGAAGAGTGCTCTATGATCGAATGTGTCAGACAAGAACATGGAAGTACACCACATGTGAAGTTGAAGAGGGGTTCTCTCAAAGAAGGGAAGAAAGCAAAAGTTCGTCGTAAGAAGAGAAGACGTAAATGCTGGAAGTGAGCTAAAAGTGTCGTTGTGCCACGACGTTAACTAAGGCGCTTCTCGGGAGGCAACCCGAGTTTGTACTTGTATTATTTTATTTATAGTGTCACGTAGTTTTTGTTTTTTCTTGGATTGCAGGTTCATGTACTGTCGAGGCTAAGTGTGGGGTGTCCTCACCCTTGCCTAATATTGATGGCCTGATGAGGGAAGTCTGAGTACCTCATACTATATGGAAGCTTGGAGGATGCTAGCACCAAGGACTAGAGTCTTCAGGGAAGTTTTCTTTACCTTGCACTTTCTTATTTTTAGCACTGAGGACAGTGCTTAGTTTAAGTGTGGGGAGGGAAACTACCCTTTTATTTATTTTTGAGGTTAGGGATGCATGTACCATAGGATTTTCTTTTGTCACTTGACTTTATTTTTATTTGTTTCTTGCTTTAATATATGAAAAAAAAATTAGAAAACCAATGAAAAATTCCAAACAAATTTTCCTTTTAGTTATTATTAGTGGTACATGTCATCCACCCCGTGGTTTTTCTTATGGCCTCGGTTCTTTTCCACGGGGAGACCTTTGAACCGGGTAGTTTTTATTTTTTAGGATTAGAATAGTTAGTATAGGTGACCCTAGACGAAGGAATAGGTAGAATGCTAGCTAGGTGCCTTTGATTTGTTTAATACCGGTGGACTTGAACTTGATTGCATGTGCTATTTGTGGTGTCCTTTGGTTTGAAATTGTGATGCATGCCTAGAAAAAAAATGGAACGACCCCCTTGAGATGCTTGAGTCCACTCGCTTGGCTTTGTTGTGAACCTTTGTGCATTAGTGCTTAAATTTCCACAAGTTGCACTCTAAATGCTTGACTGAGAGTTGTGATGGAGCCTTTTTGTGTGGATCGTGTGCAATGTGTGTTGTGAGGCATATTTTTATTATACTCCATGTTTGCATATTGGTGTCTAGAACTTGCCCCGTGTGTGTGCAAAGCGAAATCCTAGGTTTGCTCTAGTCGGGAAATGATACAAGACCTTCTTTTGATTTGCCTACCCTTACATATACACTTTGGAAAAAAATTGTTGTTGTGATTTCTTTGACCCTTTTTATTGGCACCCACACCCCGAGCCTACCCATTTGTTCTAAATTGTCTCTTTTGGTCCTTTACTCCTTAAGCACTTTAGTTGGTATTGTGTTGTTATTTTAGAGTTGTGGTTGGATATTGGGAGGTTCTTGAGTGGAACTAATGAAGGGGAATAATTGTTAAAATTGTGGAGTAGTGAAAAGCATTGGCAAGGTTGGAAAATAATGAAATTGAAAAGAAAAAAAAAAGAGCAAAGAAAAAATTTTGGAAAAAGAAATAAAGAGAGAAAAATATCCATTCCTTGCTAGTGTGTGGTTAAAAGAAAAGTTGCTACTTGTTGAGAAGGTGTGTGTGAAAGTTGTTGATTGGGTGGCTTTGATGAAACTTGTGTTTGAAATAATTGTGATGTATTAAAGTGCTTAGGGAGGTAGCCACTATTACCCATATGTATCCTACCCGCCCCTTAGCCTACATTACAACCTTTTTAAAGTCCTAGTTAATCCCGATTGGAGTGAGCTTACATTAGTGGAGTCCTACACTACGGGCAAGCCTATGGTACATTGTGTGTGACATGTGAGACTTTCATGAGGGTGAGTGAATTTGTTCTAAGTAATGGTCCCCGTTTTATTCATAATATTTATTGTTGTGTGTGATCTTTGGGGGACACTCTTTTGCTTCATATTGGTGAGGGCACATGGTTTGCATGAAATAGATGAAGTTGATGGCTTCTTGGTTGAGTAGATAGGTGTGATTTTGTGGGAGCATGGTTGCAATGAGTTGAGTTTGTGCACTTGAGCTATTTTGGGGTGGTTGTTCTCATATTTTTGAGTTTGTTAAATTGTTGGCATGTTTGTGGATCCATAGTAGTCATGTGTGCATTGGTTCAATGGTCGGTATCAACCATAGTCATAGGCAGACCTGTTTTACCTAGATTGGGAAGTTAGTTGTGACTTGCTCGAGGGCGAGCAAGAGTTTAAGTGTGGGGTGGTGATGTTTGGCATTTTACGCCAAAGTTTCCTTAATATTTCCTCACGTTTGAGCTCTTTATTCACTCGTTTTATAGTTTATGAATGTGGTTTTGTACTGATTTTATGTCGTATGTATGTAGGTTGTTATGCAGTGCAATTGGAGCTTTAAAGAGCACGATCGAGCAAGAAAAGATTGGATTTTGATTGAGGATTGGATCGAGCACACGAAGGCACAACACGAAGCGAGCAAAGGAGCAAGGAAACAGGAAATTGCACTGGCGCCACAGGTGGCGCGCCGCGCCAGGCAAAGCGCCCAGCCTGTGGCGCGGGGCAAAAGCGCCCAAAGTTTGGCGTCTTCTGTCTTGGTTCGCGCGTTACGAGGCGCGGGGTGCCCGTTATAGCGCCCCTTGTGCGGATTTTTACTTCCTATTTCGTCTAGGCTTGGGTCTAACTTATTACTAGGTGTTTGTAAACTCTATAAATACTCTTTTACTTAGTTTTTGAGAGGGAATTCAGACTTTGGAACAAATTGGAGAGCTCATAACATCTTGAACAAGGGTTTTTCTTCCTTCCATTAATCTATTACATCATTATTTCATTATTTCATCAAATCTTTGTGTTGTTATTATGAGTATGCGTAGCTAATTCTATCGTTCTAGGGTTAGAATATTACATGAAAGTTGATGTTTGAAGATTGATTTCCATATGTTGAATCCCATAACGGGTTACTTATTCTTTCTTGATTTCACTTGTGTAATTGTCAGGGCCCGATTATTACGCATTATCTATGGTTTTTAGATTGAACTCGAAAGAGGGAATTTAATTACGCAATAAGAAAGAATAGGACTAGTTTGTGAACCCGGGCATCGGGGAACCAATTTGTGAGTAGGATAGACATATACTTGCTCGCCTAGTTTAACTAATTACAGAATTCGTTAATGCGTGCACGTGATTCAACCCATAGACATATAGGGATTGGAGTAGCCTGCATAGACCGTGAAGAACTAAAAGGTTTTCACGGGTACATTTATTCTGTCAGTTAGTAACCCGGGATTTAAGAGGTGGAATCAATTGGAAAACTCAACTGGATTATTCGTAACTCTGACCCTGGACCGTCTCCTTATTACTGATAACAACCAAGTTTTGCTCCATTGTTTGATACTGCTCTTTAGTTAATAAAATCCTCACTATTGGAAAAAGATCCCTGAATAGTTTATATAAATTGTTTGCTAGAATTCAGTCTGAATAGTCCTCGTGGGAACGATACTCTACTTATCACTTTATTACTTGTCGACCACGTATACTTGCGTGTGCGTTGGGAGCAGCAATATTCATCTCATTAAATCATGTCATAATAGTAAGTTAGTTCAATTTGGTGTAAACACCTGGTACGATATATATTAAGATTAATTTCGAGTTTTAATATTGAAATCCATTTATCACCCTAGCATACTATCTATTTGGCCAACATTCTTATCTTGCGCTCTGTACTTGCGTAAAGTCGTTTTAATGTTCGTACGATCCATTTATACGGCCAATCTATCAATCTCATGTGTCGACCTTAAAGTGTTTTTATTTCCGTACTATATTAACTTATACATCGGAATATCTTTATTTCACGTCAACGCTCATGTTCAATTATATGTCTTAAATCTAGTGGTATCACGCGCTAGCTTCAAGCAAATGTACACGCGCTCATTAGATCTTATTTTGAAATTCAAATCTGATATGCATTGTCCGAGATATATATCCTTGTAGTATTTAATTCCCTTTATTTCTCATTCCTGTAATTAAGAAATGAGATCTAGAATTGAATCATCAAAGGTAGGAAAATCGAAGTAGGAAAATCAAAGTAGCACTTTGGAAAAATATTAAATGAGGCGTTTGTTAGCTTAATACACAATGGATCTTGCTTATGATTATAGAAATCTGAATTCAACAACCAGTTTTGTATTATGCCAAAAAGCTTTACGTAAATTCAGCAAGAATTGAATGATTAGAAGAATCTCATTATTAACCTGAAAGGATGTATGGCATGATGGTTCTAAATGTATCTCTAATAAAACATGACACCACAAAATAAAGAACACGAGAGTTCACACTAGTTAGAAGTTATATAGAATTTATTTATTTATAATGTACTCTTTCATTCTTAAGTACGATTTCCTAACATTAGAGGTATAATGACTGACTTTTGATGTTTGCTCGAAAAAATGCCTTCATTAAGTAAAATAATGGTTTAAAGCTAACTCATAGTTAGTGTTTATACTGAGCCAATAAGTGTATGACATGTGTTAGTATATAAATTTTTTTCACTTAACTTAATCAATACATTGATTCGTATATATTCATCTCATTAGATCTTGTCATAATAGTAAGTTAGTCTAATTTGGTGTAAACATCTGGTACGAAAAAGTTTTTACTCTTCTAAATGGAAATATATTGGGATTAATTACGAGTTTTAATATTGAATTCTTTTAATCACCCTAGCATACTATCCATTTGGCCAAAATTCTTATCTCGCGCTATCTACTTACGTAAAGTTGTTTTTATTTTCGTACGATCAATTTGTACGGCCAATCTATCAATCTCGCGTACCGACCTTAAAGTATTTTTACTTCCATACTATATTAACTATACAGCAAAGAATCTTTATTTCACATCAACGCTCATGTTCAATTATATGTCTTAAATCTAGTGGTATCACGCGCTAGCTTCAAACAAATGTACACGCGCTCATTAGATATTATTTTAAAATTCATACCTGATATATTTAATTCCCTTTATTTCTCTTCCTATATTTGAAAAATGAGATCTAGAAGTGAATCATCAAGAGGTAGAAAAATCAAAATAGCAAAATTTCTTGTAGCACTTTAGAAAAATATTAAATAAAGCGACTGGTTAAATTTTTTTTAGCTTAATACTCAATGGATCTTGCTCATGATTATAAAAATCTGAATTCAACTACCAATTTTGTATTATGCCAAAAAGTTTTACGTAAATTCAGCTAGAATTGAAGAATCTCATTATTAATTTGAGAGGATATTTGGCATGAAGGTTCTTAGTGTATCTCTAATAAAAGCTGACACCACAAAAAAGGAACACGAGAATGCACACTAGTTAGAAACAAGAAAAACAAGTGTCGTGGGTTCTCCTAGTAAAAGAATTGTTTGTCCGAGAACAATAATCCTCATTGAGCTCGTGATTGCAAGTTTTATAAAGTGAAGAGTCCTATAAAGATCCCTGGAAACTGAATACTTATCACAACATCAATTAACTCATTGCAAGAATACATCAAAAAATGGATTGTGGTCATATCTCCAATCAACAACGTCGGAATGCTTCATCTAATTATGGTAATCTGTTCAATTTTTCCACCATGAACTCATCTTTGGGATGTTCAATTTTTTATTTCATGATTGGATCGATCAGACCAGATGATGAGTAATAAAATTTCATAAATGTCAATGGTTGTCTTTGTTCGAGCCATGTTTTTGTTTAAAATACTTAATTTTCTTGAATTGATAACTTTGCATGTCCAAAAAAAACAAAGGAGGAAAGAAAAGGAGTTGAATTTTATCCATGATGCTTCATCTCATGAGTTGTGTTGCTCATACAGCAGAGCCGGTTAATCTGTTCATTTTTTCCTCATGAATTCACCATCCAAAACTTTAATGTATGGTATGAGTGAACTCTAAAATGTCAATAGTCATTGATGCTCAAGTCTTTTTATCCCTCCGTTTCTTTTTTTTGAACAACTTTATTTTTTTGTTTTGTAAACTTTTGAACATCAGTTTGTCCAACAATTTTGCATGAAGGAACAGTTTTTTTGACCATTTCATGAGTTTTGTTGCTTATATATCATCTGTAATTTCCTAATAGTACAATATATCACGAAATCGTCTATAGGAACTTGTACTTTTTGTGATTTTGTAAATTCTCAAATGTAATTGATATGAGGGAAGTGTTAAATATTCTTCAAATTTTATTAGTTAAATTACAATTTTTTTTTATGTTAGATTGATTTTGCTGAGGCTTCACTTCATGCACAGCTGAACTTTTAATTGTCAAGTGCAACTTATGTTTCAGTTTTTGTTTAAAACAATGTTACCTGTTCTTTTTTTTTTTCGGGAATATTCGCCTTTTTTTTTCGGTTCTCTTCGTCCTCTTCCACACTAACGGGAATATTCGTGAAAGACTTGGCTCTACATTCATTAATGATTGCATCCACTCTTCAATTCTTGAGTATGAATCAAAATGGTTTCCTAGTATTTCAATATTGGCTGCACTTTTACATTAATATATATGGCCAAGTTTTTATATTGAATTCTTATTATTGCGTTTTTTATTTGAAGTATTTTTCGTACTAACATCGTATACGGTTGAGATTCCTTTCCATACTATATTAAGTTATACAACCAGTATTTTTACTTTATGGCAATACTCGCATTTTCAAATTATTTATTTTAGATTAAGTAGTATCACGTGCTATCTTCAAGCAATGTACACGCGTTATCTTCAAGCAAGTATACACAAGCTTGTGGAGTATTGTTTTGTGTTCATATTATAGATGCAAATTATTTAAATAGGACTACTGTCCCAAATATGTCTTACCTACACTAAAAAAGATCAGATCTAGAATTGATTCATAGTTGTGATTAATAGAGATGTTGAAAATTAAAATGGACTATATATTATATAATAGTAAATATGGAGTACTAATTTGAGGCTCATAGATACACAGACTTTAATCAACAATGGCCTTGGACATGGTTTAAGATTTTATCTTTAAATAGCCAAAACTAGCAGGTCTCAAGATAGTAAAACTAAAGTAGTCTTCGCATTCCACTTTGTTTGTTTTGGATGCTTGTAATTACTCCTTTAGAATAGATTGTGTTAAATCACATGGATTTAAATTAGATGGTTTTATACTTTATATATATTACTTAACTTTTTTGTTTTCACATATATAAGGTTCAAATAACAATGGTAGTGGCACTTTACCCAACCAACAAGCTAGGCGAGAACAGGATCTGTACTTACCAATCGCCAATGTGACAAGAATCATGCGCCGAATTCTGCCACAGCATGCAAAAGTCTCAGACGATGCTAAAGAAGCCGTCCAAGAACTGGTGTCTCAGTTCATCAACCACATCACTATCATAGCAAATGAACGTTGCCATAAGGAACAACGCAGGACTGTGACAGCTGAAGATTGTATTTGGGCCATGAACAAGATTGGCCTCACTAATTATGTTGACCCACTCACCCTTTACCTCCAAAGGTATCGTGAACAAGAATCTGATCGTTCCTCGGGCCAACGCAGGCCCGTTCATATGAGCCCAAATGTGGAACTTGGGCTGGCACCACCTACTGGATCAGTCCAAGCTTTCCCACTTAACTATGCACCAGCACAAGGTTACCCGTACCCGCAGTTTCACTCATTTTATGATCCAGCTGTTATGATGAATGGGTTTAATATGAATTATGGGAATGAAGGAATGGCTGAGAATGATGAGCCTGCTGAGTCTTCTTCTTCAACTGGTACTAACTATGGTTTACCTGGGGTTAATGATCCATTTGGACAGTTCAGGAAGTGAACTTAATTATGATGAGTACAAGAAGGTGATGCGGCATGACATGGTCATATCTGGAATATTTTTTTTTTCATGTTTGAAAACTTTTAATGTGGAATTGTGTTTCCTAGTTTCTCCTTTTATTTTCTGCTGTGTTTTTAAATAAGTCCCTTGTTAAGAACTCTATGTTATGTACTACTCCTATGTACTAGCTATCTCTTTAATAAATAAAACAACTCTATGTTATGTACTACTAAGTATGTACTAGCTATCTCAACTCTATGTTATGTAGTATGTACAAGCTATCTGTTTGATAAACAAATGTGTTCAGTCCTCTTTGAAGACATGAAGATCGGTAGTGAATACAGGGCGTTATGTAAAGTTCAGAGATTCCTTTCAAAGTTAGATTTAACTAACGTATGAGTCTTTGAGCTTTAATTAAATGTGAGGAACAATAATACAGTAAGTAAATAATGTAAGATTGCAGGTGAGCCAAGTGAGAGCTTGAATATACAGTAATTCTTATACAAATCAGCAAAGCAATAATAGGGAATGTCCCCTGTTCTCTAGTCCTAATTAATGTTCCTTATACATTCTTTGACACATGGAGTTGGTGATAGCAAGTCATAGAAAGTTCACACCAATAGTTAACTCATATAAAAAATAATAAAAGAAAAAAACGTAGTCAAATTTCCAATCAACGGCGTAATAATGCTTCTCGTTCATCAAATTCTGATAAATTTTTCAAGTTTTCCACCATTAAGTCGCCTTTGGGAAGTTGAACTTTTAAGTTCATGATTGGATTGGATCAACCAGACCAGATGATGATGAGTGATTTTGTTTCTGTTCAAGCCATTTTTTGGTTGTGAAAATACTTAATTTTGTTGAATTGGTAATTTCGCATGACCCAAAAAAACAAGAGGAGAAAAGGAAGGAGTTGAATTCTGTCCATGATGCATCATTTTATGAGCTGTGTTGAATGTTGATCATAAACCAAATTTGAATAATCTGTTCACTTTTTCCTCATGAATTAACCTTCCAAGAATTTAACGTCGGGAATCGACAATAAGGTTTATATCAGATCAGATCATGAGTGAATTTTAAAGTGTTGTTGATGTTTAAGTCTTTTTTCCATTTTTTAGTGGTTTAAAACCACTTTTTATTTTCTTGTTTTGTAAACTTTTGATCGTCATTTAGTCCAATTACTATTTTGTATGACTAACAAACAAAAGAATGAAACAGATTTTGAGTTTACAGGAAGGAACCGTATTCTTGATCATTTCATGAGTTATGTAGGTTGCTTATATACCCCATCTCTAATTCGCTACAATATATCCGATATTGACGAAATCATCAAAAGGAACTTGTACTTTTTTGTGATCTTGTAAATTCTCAAGTGCGTTTGAGAATTTGGAATCGTCTTTTTAGTTTCTCCTTTTATTTTCTGGTGTGTGCTTCTAAGTAAGTTTTTTTTTTTTTTGTTTTTGGTCAAGAACTCTATGTTATGTATGTACTAGGCTACTAGCTATCTATTTAATAAATAAATGTGCTTAATCCTCTTTGAACCTGAACACCAAGATTGGTTGTGCGTGATGTTGGTACATATGTTAGCTCGGATTCTTCTTTTATAAATTGTATAGTCATCGCATCTAAAATTTAAGTTGTTAGAAAGATACACTTAATTATGTACTCAATACATCACCTTTCAATGAGGACTCGATTCTTTTTTATGAGTTAAGCATGTGAAAACCCGACTTTCTAAAACACCATATTAAATTGGGTGCTCATTTAAAAGCTTAAATTATCCGAGAAAGTACACTTTATCTAACTTAATATTGTATTTTTCTCCCATTCATCAGAAAACATTAGTAGAAAAGAGCTACAGTTCAATCTTACTGAAGCTCCAAATCTTGTTGCTGCACATAATCTTAAAGTTGTTACTAATACTCAACTCTGGAATCAAGAACTATTGCAACATTTAACGACAAATTCTCATAGAAAAAGTGAGGAATTTTTTTAAATCTTACTTTAGAAACGATAATCTCGTGTAAGATATGTCGAAGCAACCATTTTTGGAAGGATGCAACATACAATACACGTTCACCCACACCCCCTTTAGGCTTTATGTTCAGAAAAGTTGAAAATGGATGCCAAGGACATATTGCATTGATCTCATGGATTTTGAAGATAAAGTGGAATATACAATATAAAAAGAGTAAATAACATATCTAGCCATCCACAATAGTGGCCTTACATTTAAATGGTCGCTGGACAATATGCACAAAGGCTAGCCAAAAATTAATCCAAATACTAAATTCTATTTATGTTATGCATTAAGAAGCCTAATCCCCTCCCAAGAAAAATGCCTAATATCTCGTTAGTAAATAAATGGATAAGAGCTGAAATTTTTGGATATCTAACTAAATCAAAATCAAATCTCCTAAGGATACATACCATATAAAAACATAACAAAAGCTCCCAAAGATTTTTCAAAGATGATAGTTATTACAGAAAATTGCAAGCGGAAAAACAGATAGGAAATATAACCATTAACATACACACATTCTACACTTATTAAATTATTTCTTAAATAAATACGTAAAATATTAAATTAGAATTCAAATTTATATGTTGGTATTTCATTACATATAATAGACTCGATATTGATTGATGCACATAAAATATACAACAAATATATATATATATATATATATATATATATATATATATATATATATTAAGTGTTATGATAAATACACATTATACAACGGACCTCGAATATAACTTAAATATAGATATTTTAAGCACGTAAAACATATACTTGTGTTATGCAAAGAATATGCATAATTTACATCACAGTATGCATAAAATATAATTTAAATATGATCTATTTACACATTGTATCTATTTTATGCTCTTTTACGGTATAAGCCATATATAATACAAAGTTTCATTAATTTATATCAGTTTCACATCGTTTACAATCACATTTTATGTCAATGGCCATTTTGGAGATAACTCATTTACACACTAAATATACATTAAATATATAATATATTTAACCTCCAAAAATAGTGTAATTAGGAAATATATAATATGCATTAAATATTCATAGAATTATGCATATATACGCACAAATACTGGAAACATAGAATGTGCATATCTAAAAAAAGCAAGTATATGAGAGAGAAGAGAACGCTGAGTTGCTTTTTGGGAGAGAAAATGTTGTTTTAATTTATTGGATGCACTACTAGGATTAGTGAGATAATTAGGAATATTTTACTTCCTTGTTTTACTCATCTAGTTTTACCCATACAAGATTGGTTATTACCTTAGTAAAGTGGGAACATCACAATCGAGATTGTGTATATCTATTTGCTTGAAATTAAGAGATAATTGAGTGCGTTTGAGATATTTAATTAATATTTGAAATTAATGAGGAGAGATAACCTTTTAAAAAGCTGTCATGATCCATCATTTTCACTAAAATAGGCATTTAAATGGGTAAGTGTTTCATTAAGAATAATGGCTATAAAAAATAGAATAATATGCAAATAATATACTCGTGTTATGCAAATAATATGCACATATGTAACATCAAATATACATTAATATTGATAAAATATTAAAATAATACGCAAAAATCTTTATCTAAAAAATATTACTGCTAGTATATCATACATATTATATATAATGTTTATTTACGTAGTTCACCCCAAGAATCATGCTTCTTCCGCCACCGTCATTTCTTACCTTTATGGTTACACACTTACATGAATTCTTTTATATTCTTCTCCAATTAGTTGCTAATTTTTACTATTTGCGTTAACCAAGAAAAAATGATAACTGAACGGACATAGAGATAAAAGAGCTCTTTTTACTATTAATCAGGGATTGCAAGTTTTTAATTAAGTATTTTAAAACATATCTAGGATATTTAGTATATTTTCCAAATAAATGAGGGGAGATATCCCTAAATAATATGTAATGACTCATCAACTCCCCAATAATAGGCTTGTAAGGGGGAAAGTATTAAATAAAAAAGAATGTCTATAATAAGTAAATGACATATTGTTAAATGTCTATAAATCATAATAAAGGAAAAATATGTCTATTTTTTTTAAAAGACTCTTCTAAATGTTCATGCCACATAATTTTCTCATATAAAGATCTAAATGGAAATCTTCCAAAGACGTCAGAAGAAGATGGGCTGAAGAAGCAGCTAAATAGCTAATACTCAGATAGGGGAAAGTGCACGAAAGGCCACTTTTGCCACTGGTCTTTGGGCACAAGCCACTAATACCAAAATATTTAGTTTGTAGCCACTTTTACTTAAAAGATAGAATTTCAGTCCAGGGCCATATGGATTGAAGTTCACGGCCCTGGACTGAAGTTCACTCCTTAAAGACAGAACTTCAGTCCAGGGCCATGTTGACTGAAGTTCAGTCCTTAAAGATTGAACTTCAGTCCGGGGCCATATGGATTGAAGTTCAATCCTTAAAGATAGAACTTCAGTCCAGGACCATGTTGACTAAAGTTCAGTCCAGTCCTTAAAGATGGAACTTCAGTCCAGGACCATATGGATTGAAGTTCAGTCCTGAAAGATGGAACTTCAGTCCAGGGGCCGTATGGACTGAACTTCAGTCAATGATCAGAACTTAAGTCAATGTTTACTTAGTAAAAGGCCCAAAAGTGGCCTCTAGTGTAAGACCAAAAAAATAGTAGCCTCAAACCAAATGCCGGTGTCAAAGTGGCTGCTGAACGAAATTTTTACTCATAGGGAGCTATATTGGGCCGAAACAATGGGTTTGAATATGGGTTTTTTTTACACTATATACCCATGAAATTTAAAGTATTTACAAGTCCTACACATTAAAAATTACACTACACATGAAATTAAAAATATTTGGGATAATTACACTAAAAAACAAGCAAAAGACGAAAATTACCAAAAATGGCCCATATTTCCCTTACCCGAGTTGTCACCCTTTTCCTGAAATAGCAGTATGCCGCAAGTTTATACAAGTTTATATAATTTTATACAAATTTATACACGTGTATATAAGTGTGTGTATGCGAGTGAATAAATCTGTATATTAAGGATGTTTACATGATTTTTTACTTTTTTGTGTATATTTTTGTATTTCTCTCATTGCTACATATTTATATATGTATAATTTAATTTTTAGAAGGAGATTTGTGTGTATAAACTTGTCCAAAGCAATGATTTAGACGCAATAAACAACAAAATTCAGTAAAATATAAAAAAGTAATGACACCATTGGCGGGGAAGGTGTTTGCCGGTGGCTTAGTGGCTGGGGAGGGGAAAATTTGATATCTAGGGTGTTTTTTTATGAAGGAGTGCTAAAATTTGTAATTTTAGGGATGAATGCTATGTATGGAAAAAAAATATGGCCTCCTGTTTGTAATTTTGGGTAGTGGGCTGCCTATTTTTGAAAATTCCCAAAATATTTACCCAACCTACCCATTTATTACTATATACCTTTGTTATACCTTATGGGTGTATACTTTTAAGGTATACTGCATAAATAATAGTATACAAGTCTAGACACGAGTGTATACTGCATAAATAATAGTATACAAGTCTAGATGGGTAGGGCATGTAAATAGTTTATAGGTAAGGCTTGTAAATATGAAACTTATGGGTAGAGGTGAGTAAATATTTTGATTTTAATGGGTATTTTCGTAAACCTAGAACACAAAAGTTTTGGAAAGACAATGGAATAACAAAGAATTTCACTGGGCGCCCTCCATAAGGAGTGGTTTTGCTAAATTCTATGTGTTAAGCAATGATTTAGAAAAAATACCCTTATTTAGCCCGAAGCCAAGACTTTACGCCAAAATTTATAAGTATTGGTACGGGACCAAGACTTCAAAGACAAGTGTTGTTTTGCCAATA
Organism: Petunia x hybrida; assembly: GCA_037355625.1. Classification (NCBI taxonomy): domain Eukaryota; kingdom Viridiplantae; phylum Streptophyta; class Magnoliopsida; order Solanales; family Solanaceae; genus Petunia; species Petunia x hybrida. The sequence continues at coordinate 435,682 of JBBBVM010000052.1, read as the reverse complement.
CTTCAAGTTATATAGCGAGAATGCACGAAGAGACTGGAAGGGGCAAGTCTTGCCCTTTTGCCAAGACTTACGGCTAAGGGCGGCAAGTGTTGCCTTTTGCCAACACTTGAAGGGCTCTGTTGACAAAAAGGGGTCAAAGGCAAGTCTTGATCTTTTGCCAAGACTTACGACCAAGTGCTAGCAAGTATTGCCTTTTGCCGACATTTGAAGGGATAAGTGTTGAAAAGCAGAGAGTGGTTAAAGGCAAGTCTTGGCCCCAACCCAAAAGTTTGACAGTGACGTTTCCGTCCAGATTTTTTTCATTAAACTTAATAGGGGCATTTTAGCAAAACCACGGTTAGCGCGGGCAAAAGACAAACAATTGCTTATGATGTCATATTTCTGCAATTCGGCCGTGGAATAACATCAAAAGGTTGGTGGGTTGGTCCAATTAGTAAGTTCAAGAGAAAATCCAACAATTTTGAGTCTCAATTTGAGCAGAGAGAATACTGGAGAATACAATCTTTCATTTATCAGAATGTACTACTCCACAATTACATGAAGGGGCATAAAACTGACCACTGTTAAGTGTCTAAAACCAGTTTTAACACTATAGATGATAAAGAGGAACTAGTGGTAGGAACGACAGAAAAACAAGCATAAAGAGCTTGAACCCTGATAACTGGAAACATATTTTATTAAATCTTTAACTTGCACTTATTTCAGAAAAATCCTAAGTTCAGTCAAGAATTTTTAACTTGAACTATATGAAAAGGAAAAGATTTCATTACAACTGAACATAGTTAAGGGTACAAAACAAATAAGCAAGTGTTCACCCGATCTCTTGTCCTTGAAGGAGGGACAACGAATGTATCTATATGCTCTTGCAGGAACGGCCAATAGTTAGGTGTTACGGGCATGGCTTACAGAAGCGAGCTACCTTGGAAATGTATGGATACTTATTTCAGAAAAGAAAACGCTCTCCCAGATGAGGAGCTTCTGATTCAGGTGTTAGATCATTCCGCTCTGTAAAGGTTATGTTGTTTGATATAATCAATTACATCATCAGCTGTCAAGTACTTCACCGACAACCCTTTCGAGATGCAGTCCCTGACATGAGAATTAAAAGTTAGTTTGTACTAGATTATCCAGATTCATTTCAGATCCTCATAGCTAGTCAGATTCAAGATATTTTACCTTAATCCCGTTGAACTGATTCCATTTGGCACTACTTCATCCACAACTCTGATATTCTTCTGCAAATTACATTTTAATTGTTACAGAACACAGTATGTTACATACCTCATCAACCAATAACCTAACATTCTCTTTTATTTGGGAAAAAAGGGGGGCATGGGGGTGAAGCTGTCTCTAAATTTTTCAAAAAGGAAAAAAGGCCTTTTAACATTCTATAATGTCTACTACTAATGAGTAATGGCAACCCCCACACAACAGACAATGATCTCAGTTGATGAACTTAAAGAGTATAAGGAAGAAAGATATGGAGTTCTTAATGAATTACCTTACATTCATTCAGAATATCATCACCGTCGATAATCTTTTCAACATCCTGACCACCTCTCCGGATACAAACCAAGCCAAAGTCTCTACATATGGTCCTGACCTAGAAAATCAAAAGGTCTGTTAGACCCCTTTTATATCAACACTTGAGCATAACTTCAGTCCACCATGAAGAAGGTATTTCACTTCTAATAGACCCCTTTTATATCAACTTACCTGCTCAGGAATCCAGACACCGGGTTTGCTGAAAGATTCTAGCAGATCCGAACCACATACAAGCATGAGCATGAGGTCTTCTGCAAGAAACATCCCCACAATTTAAAATCCTGCATGGAAGTTTGTAAGCTACAATAGAATTAAACACAAAGTGCACTTGGATAGATGATGGAAATTTATAATGTGAAAGTGAAAGTGAAACAATTATTCCCTCCCTTACAGATGAAAGAAAAGTTCGTTTTGCACAAATTCTTAATACGTAGCAACTAAGGTATAGTTTCTTAGGTAGGACAAGTATGTGGGTTGATTTACGATAAGTAGGACAAAAAGGATAGGTGATAGACTACAGTGTGCTCCATAAATCTGTAAAAGTAGGGAATCACTGAACTTGTCATTATATATACTGAGAAACATATTCAATTCTACAAACTGAACATCAAATTGACAGAAGTAAATGAAGAATATGATATTCAATTTGACGCAGAGAAAGTACACATCCCTGCATGAAAAAGCCACCTCCACAAGAGAACTGTACTGAATGGTGATCTACAAAATGATGTTAGGCTTCAATACTTACAATCGGTTCACTTTCATTCTTCATTTTCTTGCATTTGTTAAGATCGGAAAACAGCATCTTCGTACTTCTCATACAATTATAAGCTGGTAACAACCAAAATATATATACTGCACGCATCTGTCCTAGAGTTTTATAAATTTATGCCAGTTAACCTGCTGCTACTACTCTATACTCCCTCCCTCTAACCAACTACAAACGCCATCCAAGGGGGAATAGGCTAGTTTAAGGAGGACATGAAAGTGTCTCCTGTAACCAATTGACCATCAATGATGGGCCTTACCACTGGATGCCAAACTTCCACCACAAATAGTGGACTTTATTCTGGAAAGAACAGTCAATGTTCGTTGATAGCTATTCTGACTTGCCTGAACAATCAATTTCAAACAAAATCAATTGATAGGATGAAGGTAATTTAGTGTTAGATTGCTGTGGTGGTGTAAAATACGTCAAATATAAAACTAGGTGATAGCAGTAAGCATACCAAGTAGGGTCCTAATATTACTCATATCAAAAAGGGAGGTTTGTGAGTTTCTTTTTTGGCGAAGAGGAAAGGAGGGGGGGGGGGGGGGGGAGGGGGGGGGGGAGAGAGACCTCCCAGGTATCAGTCATGACGAATTCTGAGCTTTCACAAGCTAACTGGCACATTGCAACACGATGCTCAGCAGATATAAGACCCTGCAAAAATAAGAAGCAAAAACATAAGCAATATAACTTTCTTGGTCCATTAGCAACATAAACATCAGATACGAAGCATGTTCAATTTTTTATAATATAGTCACCTGAAAAATACTAGACACACCTCATGACCAAGAAGAACACACATGCATTAGTATAAAACAATTTCAGGTCCCAGACCGAAACAATATAGACTAAGGTTCATCGTGCAACACCGTGATGCCTAGAAGCAAGTGATAAAATAGCAAAGCTAATTGTACACTTCTTTTCTTTTTAATTATCCCGTTTCCAGCCATGCATCTCTAAGCCATTCATCTTTTCCACGCAACTATAGTATATGTGTCTGAATGTAGTGAGCGAGAGAGAGAGAGAGAGAGAGATTTACTTGATTAAGATTAATAATATTCCAGCAAAGTGATTTCAGCCGAATGAGATTGGAATTGAACATGAATTTTTAGATGGAGTCATATGCAAAACAAATTTATTATCATGAGGCAAGACATTGAGAGAAACAGTAAACATCACAACATTAAGATCAATAAGAACCTCTACCAAAATAGCACGTACTACAAATTAGAGGCAAATAAACCAAAACGGAAAATCCTAAAGAGGTAAAAAGAGCATGTGATCTGCAATTCATCATATGGTAGTGCATGTTTTAGGCATCATTGCTGTAAGCCTGTAACCTATCAAATAAGTTGATATGCATCATCAGACCTCTAATGCATCATTGCATGTTATTTTAGTTTGTTTACCGCGTGCCCTATGAGGAGTCCATGGATGAAGCTACTCCGGACAATGTGGGTGGGTTACGTTCGCCAGGGTAACATATTTTGAAAATTCTAATGAAATTAATGGTAAAAGCATTCACACACAATTGAAATGCTACAAGAGATTCATTTCTCAAAAGCCTTCCAATGAATGGCACAGAGTTCACTGCCTGAAGATATACTGCGTACCTTCTTCTTATATGCATCATTTACTGGTGACATGTAACCTCCAATAACACAAAATCCTTCCGAAGTCAATGCATCTCTTGCCAGCTCTGAATTAATAGCACCGAAAGTTTAGCAAAATGCACTAAATAGATTGAACTTCTACCATGACAATCATTATGAGCAGCTTATGTGCCTGAGGACTTCTGACTTTACATGGTTAGTTCACATTCATCTAAATAGAAAAAATATAGAAAATTCTCTTTGTACACACCCAACACCACCTTCAGTCCCAAATACCTCCCCCACAGGCCACAACCCTGTGGGGGGGACAAAGGGGAAAAAAGAAGAAAACTTCTCAGCAAGAGAAATATTGTAAAGGTTGGAAGGTACATACCAAAACAACGCAAGTGCATGTAAGTTGGAGGATTGAAACTTCCTGTTGATACAAGAACTACACATGTCCTTTTCCTAGTAGGAAGAGAGAGAGTTAGCAAGTTCCTGAAGAACAGACTTAACCAGAGGAAGATAGCCATTTAAGGCATATTACTAATAAAATAAGTCCCAAAAGAGTCTTAGTATGCTGGCAAGTAGGTATATTCAGATCTTGCTTCTTCCTTTATTTCAATTTTTGTGCATGCATTTTAAGTCACCGCGGAACTGGTTCGACACTACTGCAGTAGTGAGAGTTGCCACATTGGAAAGTGGACTAGGAAAATTCAACTTTGCTTCCATGAAATAAGCTTGTCCAGTTCATGGTGATTGAGCTATGCCTATGCCCCTTTCGAAAAATATATAACATTTGATTTCTGAAAAAAAGTGAAACTAACGTTCGAAAACTTGATGACTAACCCTATCATAAGCAAGCAAAATTATTGACAATTGGCAGTTGTTATGGAAGAATGAAGTTAAAAGAGCAAATGTAAAACAAGTGAGCCAACAGTGAAGTAGGATGTGACAGTCTAGTAGAAATTAAATCAGACGCTAAACATTAATGTCGAAAGGCTAGCAAAGATCATATACTACACTTACTTGCTTTCAAGACTTGGTGTCTCCTCTTGTTTTATTAAATCTAAAGACAACTTATCCAGCGGTAAAGCAACATCGGTGTTACCTATGAATTTAAAAAGAATGGTTAGCACGAAAAAATGAAAATGAAAAATAAAAACTTGTCTACTAATGGTTACTCACACCTGCTAGTTAAAGCAGAAAAAACATATGGAAGGACAAGTAGAATAGGATTTTTCAAAATTAAAAAGAAAAAATGTAGAATGTGAAGAATGAATTCTCTTTGGATTGTATTTTATAATCATCCAATCCAGTCAAGCTTTTTTCTTGCTTATCAATGAATAGACCAACTAGTTTACAACAACAACATAGCCAGTGAAATCCTACGGGTGGGGTCTCCCCAGTGAAATGGTCTGGGGAGGGTGAGATATACCCACATTTTATCCTACCAAGGTAGAGAAGCTATTTTCGATCGACCCTCGGCAAATAGACCAAGACCAACTACTGAAAGGTCATAAAAGCAATTTTATGAATAGTGATGGCGTAAAATCACTGCCTTTTAGATGAATATCACCTTTCTTTATTCCATTTTTCGATAAAGTTGCTTGAAATTTGGAACCATCAATATGAATAACTGGGAAATAAACAAAGATAAGATGATGGAATACTTACCAGACATCTAAATTTGGGAGTCAGGAGTCAATATGGTGTTTGCCTTTTGGTTGAGAAGTGCTGAAACTGTTTCAGTGAATCTTGAAAATTAATTCTAGTTACACAACACAACAATTGTCGCTTTAGGTAAAATTGATTGGGTATGCTCGCCTAGTAAATTTATATTTTTTGTCACTTCTTCGCTTTACTGATCTGTATATATATTATTCTTTACCCCATTTTTTCGCAATATTGTCACTACTTGTTTGAATTAGTTGATTTAAAGTTTCTAATAAGTATCACATGTAGAAAAATGTTTAAGTTGTTGAATATGCTTTTATAAATAAACAATTATATATTAGAAGTACTGTTAGCTTGTTGGACCAAGCTTTTTAGATGCCAAAAGTACTTTTTTCAAGAAAAAAATATGGTTTTGAAGATTTTTTAGGTGTTTGACCAAAAAAAATTTATTTTTGAGAAAAAATAAAAACAGTTTTCTGCTGTTGGGGAGAAGCAGTTTATCAATTTTTAAGATAAAATTATCCTTACCAAAAATATATTTTTATATCATATTATATTTAATTATTTTAACCAATATATTTCTCAAATATAAATAAAACTTTGTTCTCTACTTTCCACTTTTGGTTTAACTTTATTTTTATTGATTAGAAGTCATACAATATATTTTAATTTTATATTCCACATTTAAATTAAATTAAATGAAAATAACAAATTAAGCTAACTCTTTCATTAAAAAAAATTTTAAATTTTTTATACGTTTACCTAATATTAGTCGCATACTGAATCTTAGGGGAAATTTTGATCACTAGCCATTTTTGGACGCGCTCAATGGGGACTATCCACCGTTTCAAAATTCATTAAAGAATAGCCAAAAATTCGCGCGCGCACTTAAGCTCCATTAGCGTTGGAAAAACACCCCAGACTAGCCACATAACAAAAAACTGGGGCTTTGAACAAAACTTGTTCAAAGCCCAAGTATTTTGTTATGGGACTTTATATATAAAGCTGAGTCCCATAACAAAATGATGGGGCTTTGAACACGCGCACACTTAAGCTCCATTAGCGTTGGAAAAACACCCCAGACTAGCCCCATAACAAAAAACTGGGGCTTTGAACAAAACTTGTTCATAGCCCCAGCATTTTGTTATGGGTTATGAGACTTTATATATAAAGCTTCAGTCCCATAATAATGCTGGGGCTTTGAACAAGTTTTGTTCACAGCCCCAGCATTTTGTTATGGGACTGAAGCTTTATACATAGTCCCATAACAAAATGCTGGGGCCTTGAACAAAACTTGTTCAAAGCCCCAGTATTTATACTGGGGTTAGTTTACTGAAGCTTCCCCAGTACAAATACTGGGGCCTTGAACAAGTTTTGTTCAAAGTCCCAGTATTTATACTGGGATTTGTCCGGAGGTGGCTATTTCTCAGCGAATTTGTTTTTGACGGCTACAAATCAATTAACGCGCGCCAAACAGGCCCCTACACTAAATTTTTACGAATCTTAGTACCGTACTTTTTCGTAATTTGACACTCAAAAGCACTTTTTAAAAAGATTACCCAAACACAAATTGTTAAAAAAAATACTTTTCAAATGAGTTGGCCAAATAAAAACTATTCATTCTTCAGAAGTACAAAAGTATTTCTTTTAAAATAAGCAATTTTTGACAGCTTGGCCAAACAGGCTCTGAATCTGGTTATAAGCAATTGGTGTGTTTTGGTAAAACAATAAGTTACTTTTTTGTTACAATAGGAGAAAGAGAAATATAATATTACTTTGAGAGAGATATGGTTAACTAATGAGGGATAATTTGATAAATATGGATTGTTGGTAAGTATATTTTTTTAAAAAAAAATTAAAAAATTGTTTGTAGTTTCTCCCCAACAACAGAAATCTGCTTCTGCTGCTACCTAAAAGTATTTTTGTTTGTTAGCCAAATATTTCAAAATTCCAAAAAAAAAAAAAAAAAAAAAAATTTGAAGGAAAAAAAATACTTTTGACTTGGGAGAAGCTATGCCAGTGACTTTTGGAGAAGATATGCCAGATGAATAAAAAATGGCAGGGACTAAAACCAAAATCTAAAGGGACCATAGCAACATCTTAGAAAGCATGAGGGACCAATATCACTACCTTTTCAAATAACGAGGGGCGTTACAACTTCATTACAAAGAAATTCACCCAAAATTTGAAAATGCCATCCGCGCTCACCCCAAACTAAAATCTTCTTCAACGGTCACTCTCTCTAAACTTCCCCCAGCCTCACACGGCGGAGTCACGGCGGCGATGCGGTTGTAGTTTCAGATGAACATGTCGACGGTGGAGAATCTGTTCGTACAAATCTTCGAAAGAAAAAATCGGATCATCGAACAAGTTAAGCAACAGACTGAACTGTATAATCAACACCTCCTTTCTAAACTTATAATCGACGGAATTAATCCTCCTTCATGGCTATTAAACACTCATCAATCTCTAGGTATTCCTTCATTTCTAGCTTTTTCCTGTTATATATTCCTAATTTCTGTTGTTCCGGTAATCTAGGGTTCCGTTTCGATAATTAAATGTTTCAGAAAATTATACATTTTGTAAATGCAGTGGTACTTCATAGCATGTAATTTCTAGAATTAGTCATTTGAATGTCGAATCGTTAACTGATATAATTGCTAAGTAAACTTCTCAATTATCTGTTAGTAATTTGAAGTCGAACAGCAAAGATTTATGGTAGTTCTGCTGTTGGGAGGTAGCAGGTACCCTGTGGAATTAGACGAGTTGTGCTTGTCATCATGTTGTTTTGAACATATTTTAACAAAATTTTTTGCAGTATATCGAAAACATGTCTGCATTTCTCTTAATTGCTATAATTTAGAAGTTGTTACTGATGTTTATACTTAGAAGATAATTTTATGTTTTGGTTTTGTGGAAGGAGCGCTTAGATGATATCATTTCTCTTCTTTTTTTTTTCCAGAGCTGAACAAAGAAGAGTGGATTTCTGAAATATTACTTCCACGGCCACGGCTACCTACTGTAGGCTATTCTAGTGCTCGTTGCTCATTACACAAGTGGCCTGCAGTAGCAGATGAAAATGAAAATCCATCTCGCGGAACATCATTGGAGATTGGTACCTCCAACAAAAGCATTTTCCCCGATGGGACCGCTATTACAGCTGTGGATCCTGATAATAACAAGCAATTTGCTCTCAATTGTGTTCCTGAGCTTGATGTAAGTGTTAACTCTCCCTTAGATCAGGTAGATGGAAGACTCCTGAATAATGCTAAGGATCTAGACCTGTCATTAGCCAGACTTCAGAGGTCTAAGTCTAGACAAAAGGCTCTTCAGATTCGGAATAGTGCACAAGCAGAAGAGAAGGGCTGCTCCAGTCTGCAGAATAATTGTGATTTTGCTCCTATAGTGATTGGTCTCTCTACTTCTGATCAAGTTAATCACAACCATGAGGTACACAAATGGTCTGAATCTGGTGTAGTTAGTGATGGTACTGGTGGATGTAAGGAATCAGCTGAAAGAAATCATGAAGACCAAGAAAGAGGGATCACTTTACATACTGCTGAAAACTCAAAGCAGAAAACATCTACCAAGGAACTTGAGTGTATGGTTGACTCTCTAAAAGTAGATAGCTTGTCTGATGCTGCTGAGAAAAGTCATAAACCAAAAGTGGATAACTCTTCTGCTGAACCCTGTGAAGTTGGTGATGGTAATGGTGGGTTTAGGGAATCAGATGAAAGAAATTATGAAGACCAAGAAAGAGGGATCAATTTACTTACCGGTGAAGATTCTAAGCATAATACATCTACCTTGGAACTTGAGTGTACGGATGACTTTCTGAAAGTGGATAGCTTTACTGATGTTGCTGAGAAAAGTAACACACCAAAAGTGGATAACTCTTCTGCTGCTGCTCAGAAAAGCCATTCTAACCACAAACGTGCTTGCAACTTTGCTTCCACAGGTATCAATTTGTCTGCTTCTCAACTAATTGATCTTCCTGTCAAGTCCGACCACTTGTTGGAATCTTTTCCTGTTGGTAGTGAAGCTAGCAAGTCAAAGGAATTTGTAGAGGTCAACCAGCATGACGGAATTGAAGTAGATAGCATCACAAGGTCCAGAAGTAGTGCCAAACAACTGAACTGTATAAATCATTCTGTTAAAGTGGATGGTTCTACTGACGCAGTTCAAAAAAATGATAATATCCAAACACACTCTACTGGTTCTGTGTCAGGTAGATCACTGGAAGTGGCTAGCACATCTTATGTTTACAAGCCAATAGTCAAAAGCTACCCAGAAATTTACTATAAGAATGTCAATCATTGTGGTAGGATCACAAGATCCAGGAGTATGGCCCAAAAATTGCCTTCTTTCGGTGATGATTCACATGCCAAGATATCTACATTTTCAAACAGGGCAAGCACTGATGTTTTTGCTCCAGCAATTGGTGGATCATCAGAAGTGGTATTTAACAATCTCGATCTTTTGGGGTCAGTTAATCCTTCCCTTGGATTGGATCATAAAAGCACAAAGACAGAGTGTACCATTGGCAATGAAGTCACAACAGAGCATGTTGATGCTTCGGATGTTGCTCCATCTGGAGCTGCAGGTTTCACATCTGCTGATTCAGAGAAGTCTTCACAGAAAAATGATGATACCCACCGTTCAACTGGTAGTAAAGCGATCATTCCCTACTCTAATAACAATGACACTCATAATCAGCAAGAAAAAGCTGAAGCTGTGATGGGAGGATCTCCCACTTCTAGGTCTAGAACCAGCAATTCTAACCCGAAAGTGGGATTTGAACGTTTGGTTTTTAATCCACCACCTGATTGTTTTATGCCAATGAAGCCAAAGCAACTTGACTTTGATGACATGGAAGAGTGTAACCTGAAGAAGACCTTTACACCTAACTTTGAGGAGAAGAGCTTGAAAGCGACATACGAAACTTCCAATACCTCAGTAGAGCCAACCCCAGAAATGAAGATATCTGGTAGCCCTGTAGATTGCAGATGTTCTTCAGAACAGGCAACACCTGAGCTAGAAATTTCAAGTAAGTTAGATGAAGTTCCAAGGAGTTCATTTGTTTCGAAAATCAAAGAGCCTGCTGGTACTGAAATGAATGGGCCTGCATCAAATATGAGTGAACATTTTGTATCAAGGAATACAGTATATGAGCCAAGGGGCAGACAGTTTTCTCGGCAATCTCCTTATCTGCATTATGACAAGACCCTGTCAAATGATGTTGGTCTTTGTGATGCAGAGACTCATCACGATAAATTCAATCCAAAAGAATCGGATAATTCTATGGTAGAGCTGCACTTTAAAGTGGTATGTTCCCCGCGTATGTTTGTCTTGCATGCGCTCTTCTTTGGCTTCACTGTCCATCTTGGTAAAGCTGCATTGGAAATTAATATGTTCCTCATATGTGTATTAGTATGTCCTTTGAAAAAAAAAAAATTACACTTCACTATCTAATAGGAACTTTGTGGAGTGTATTAACAGTTTTTGGTGCGTGGATCTCTTGAATTGACTTTAATCAGGAAGTCCTTGCTGAAAGATCTGCAAATTTGTGACGTATAATTATGGATTTATCTGGGCATTTCTACAACTAATGAAACTAATGACATCTTTAGATACTCTAAGTCTAGAACTATTTACGCCCTCTTTCCCAATTTATATGGCACACCTTCCTTTTTATTTGTCCCAAAAAGAATGTCATATTTCTATAAGTAGAAACAATTTTCCTTCATAGGAGCAACATATAATTTCCAGCCGCACAAATTGTTTTAGACCACAGGCTTCAAAAGTCTTTCTTCTTTCTTAAACTCAGTTCCGAGTCAAACTCCGCCACATAAAATGGGAGGGAGGTAGTGTTTCAGTAGGTATATAAGTTTTGATTGCCATATTTTTGGATTGCCTGCAGATTCTTAATAGCTTCAGTTATATGATAAAGTATCTTTAATCCCTTCAGATTTCTCGGTAAAAACAAAAAGATAAAGTACTTTATCCATTTTTATAATAACCTGGAAGAGGATCATCTATCTCTTAACGAAGGTGATTGTTGTGCCAGAAAGTTTTGGGAAGTTCGTGTTTTTCTGTGTTTTCTTTTTAACTAAGTTCAATTATGAGCTTCATTAAAAACACAAAAACTTAGTTCAGTTATGAGCGTGTTAGGATTGCTGTTAATGCAAATGATTTAAGAAGAGAGCATGTATATTATAATGTAATCAAACAATTATATGCCATATCTCCTGTAGATATGTACTGGTTTTTACATATTTAGATATGGCAAATACACCAAGTACTGTTATAACCATAGAAGTTAATACTAATACTAGCATTATTCTTAAAATATTTATCTAAGTGGAGAAAAAGACAAAACAATTGCGCTCTTCCCTTATATTAGTGGGTGGATGATCCTCATTCGACTGCTCAGTGAAGAAGCTATTTGATCTTAACCTGCTTTTTCTTGCACTGCGACCTTTCATTTCAGAAGGAAAAGCACTAACATGCGCTCGGCGCTCCTCTGTTATGCACATTCAATCAATATATCCATTGTATGAAGTTTTTGAGTCTTTCGTATATTCCATATTAGTTTCAAGTAGACAACTCAGAGTTTACACGATTTTTGGTATTGGGCCAGAACAATGCTCTGCTGACAAATAACTCACTTTTGCTTACGCATTGCCTTCAAGCTAATCTGAGGCTGAACTTCTTCCCCAATCGCTTGACAGGGAGGTAACAATTGTGAAGGAAATGCTCAATCTGTACCTGCATCTTATGTTTCCAACACCACAATTGCTGCTACACCTTGCTTCTCAAATTTGACTAAAAAGCTGGCTGGAGATTCCCAGGATTGCTCGGTGGAGAACTTTGAAATTAAAGATCCGACTTCCATCTCACCAGATGCAAAGAGACAGTCTTGCATGCCAAATGATCCAAATTTACCTTGTTTTGATGGTGAAAACAATCATAGAGATGTGTTTGTCAAGTGTGATGTGGATATGGATTCCCATCAAAAAGAGAATGACACGCTTACGATGAGTCCCCTTCAATCTGGACGGAATGATGATGAGACTCTCAATATTTCTGTATCAAGCAGAACTGGAAGTGCAAGGGAGCCCCTTTTGTTTGAAGGCAGAATCGGATCTGCTAAGATGGATTCATGGCCACAAGTTAAGAGGAAAAATATTGAAGCTAGGCAAACCGACGGCTTTTCTGCTTTTCCAAAATCTCAAACATCTAAGCTATATCAGATGCAGATGGATGCTATAAGCTCAAACTTCAATGCCCTTCAAGAAAAATCAGACAATGTTATGGAACACATACCTCTCAGAGCCAAGAGTTCTAATGTCAGTATATCCGAGTTGAAAGACTGTCATTTGAAAGAACGAACTGGTTTCTCGCCAGAATTGCAAAAAGAAGTGGTACAGTTCTTAAATTGAATCTATTCCCTAGCCCATATTTAAAATGCAAGCACATTCTTTTGGTAGGTAAGTAGACTTCATCGGTAAACATAATAATTTAATGCGACAAGATTTAGGAGAACGGCTAATAATACTGTCTTTTCAGTTCATTAAAGAATGGAATAGAGGACGAGCAGAGGAAGACCTGATTTTAATTGTAAGAGGATTTAATATTATCAATTTTATTTGGGGGAGGGGATGGAATGAGAGGACTGGAGGGCTCATTCTGATCAGAAAATGAACCATTTCTGCTCTAGTGCGTTTGCTTTTAGACAATTGTGACCTCTTGGGCAAGTTAGCGACTGCATAGATGATGTAAAGTCCTGCCACGTTCTGATTGTCATGTTGTCCATTTGGTGAGTGTTTAGGTTGTGTGTGACGCTAATTTTCTTCTTTAAGCCTAGACTGATATATTGAGGGGAAGTTGTTAAATCTGAGCCACTGCCATGGTGATCTACTGTATTGCACTTCTGTAATTTGGACAGAATGCCGCCCTTGCTTTGTAATGAAAGGAAAAAAGTAAAATGTCCTGCATCTTTTTTCTTACTGACTCAGCTGACTAACTTAACTTCATTTTATGACAAAATTTCTGCCTGGTCACTTATTTGCAGGACGCAAAATGTTGTGAACAGCAAAACAACAGCACCGTGTCTGCTTCCTCTTCTGATGACACACTGTTACGTAAATTCTCAAGTTTGTTTACAGAACCAGCTGAAAAGAACCTGGGAATAGGAGAACAAAATGAACTCCTTTTCAATGCTGAAAAATTCTCTGATGAACAAGATATTCCAGACTTGCTGCACCTTGAAAAGAAGGTTAAGGTGGACAATCCTGAAGACTTAGCTTGTTTGGAGAGAAAATCTCATACTGGAGAACAGAACCTGTATTCCCCATCACTTGTTTGCTCTTCTCCACAAAATAATGACATAGATATCGCTGATGCTGATCAATCTAGGCCCGTGCTTGAGGGTTTCATCATTGATACCCCAACAGAAGATGGAGAAACAGATATTACTCAACTTGGGATCAATTATGATAATCTGGATTTTCCAAGGACAACAATTGAGCGTGCTAGCATTCTGGAGCAGATCTGCAAATCTGCTAGTGCTCATACACCCTTACCTCATTTCACATCTGCTTTGGGATTGCACCATACTCAAAATCTATATCAATCTTTACCTAATGGCCTTCTTGAGCACCTGGATCTGAGGAGCAGCTTGTTCTCGGAGGAGGATGTCAACAAACAGCTTAGGGCAAGTTGTAGCTCAGTGGATGAAGTGAAAAATTCTGTACGGGGCATAACTTTTTCTGATTATCCACCTTCTTACGGATGTCAATTTGGATGGAGATCAGGAAGCCAAAACCAGTCTCCTGTTGGAAAGTTCCGGGAAAGGATCTCGTCACATTCTAGCAGTTCAGAGAAGTGTTTGAGCTCAAACCCGGAGCTCATGTGTTTCCCAATTGAGGAGGATCCGAATAGTAGTGAGGAAAATGAGGCTGCAGATGAGGTGGCTGGTAAAATCCATCATGAATATGATTCAACGGTAACGAATAGTCAGGTCAAACGAATACCACTTGCTGATGTAAGTGACTCATGTCTGAATGCTTCGGTCTCTGCAGCTGAGAGGTTTCATGGTCGGGGAAGTTTGGATTCTGTTAATGCAGATGTTAGTTGCACTGCCCATCATGATAAAGCCAAAAGGCAGCCTGGAAGTGGCTTTAGAAACATGAGCAGGGCAAAGGTGAAAAGGAGTTCTTTCACGGGTGCAAAAGGAATCAAACAAGGTAAGGAATCCTTTAAGAGGTCTAGCAGGCCAAAATTATCCGCTATGTCCAGTATTAAGAGAGACAGACAGAAGCTTTCAGAAAAAGGGCCAAGGTATAACAACATTGTCTCAACAGTGACTTCATTTATACCACTAGTTCAACAGAAACAAGCGGCTGCTGTATGTATAGGTAAATCTGCTTCTTTTTCTTATAAGTAATACTTTTAGCAAATTTTGGGTGCTATCTTTTTTCCAAAAAAATAACTGTGGTGTCGAGGCCAGCTTGGGCGCGCCTCGACTAATTCCACGAGGTACCTGCACAGGTGTCAGGGCCACCAGCATAGGTACCGGTTAACTCTATCCGCAAGGTACAAATGGGAAGAAATTTATCCGTATCACCTGTTATGTACCGGTAAATTTCTTCCCACAGGTACAGAGTAGGTGCGTCTGTCCATTTTTCTTTCTGAACTGGATTCCCTTATGATGATTGATTGCAAGCCAAAGAAACTTCAATCTTGAAGCTTCAACGTGTTATTTGCTCCCTCTCCGGCTCTCCCCCAATCTTTTCTCCTGAATGCTTATGCAAAAATGAAGTTTGTGCATGATGAAGAGCTGCCTTCAGATAATACTGGTGTAATTACTAAGTTTTCTGTGTTTCCGCAGGAAAGAGAGACATCAAAGTGAAGGCCCTGGAAGCTGCTGAAGCTGCAAAACGCCTGGAAGAGAAAAGAGAGAATGAGCGTAAGATGAGGAAAGAAGCAATGAAGCATGAGCGAGCTAGATTGGAGCAAGAAAATTCTAAACAATTGGAATTTCACAAGAAAAAGAAGGAAGAGGAAAAGAAGAAAAAGGAAGCTGATGCAAAAGCAAGGAAAAGGCAGAGGGAAGAAGATGAGAAAAATGAGAAGGAAAGGAAAAGAAAGCGAGTAGAAGAAGCACGGCGACAGCAGAGAGAGCAGGAAGATAAAACTCATGCTAAAAGAGCAGAGAAAGACAAAGGAGTCCCCACTATTGTATGCAACATTCTTCTTATTTAGGATTCTGCCTTTTCTGCTTCTGCTTTGATGTGCTGGTATCAATTATTGATTACTTTTTTTGTAGGATGAAAAGGCTATGGCTAAAAATAAATCTAATAGCGACATGGAAAAGTGTCAAACAGAAAAAGAAAGAGTTGGAAAGGCCTTCAATAAGCTGGAAAGTGAAAACAAGCCAGCTGATACTCTGAGAAATGATTCATTTCAAGCGACTCCAGGAACACATCACATTTCTCACAACTATACTGATCTTGAAAAGGTGATACATCCCCAGAATGCGTCATAATTAATAGGTTAATAATAGCTAAGTTCATTATAAGTTCTGATTCAACACAAATATACACTGGCTTTTCCCCCACAGTATCAATAGCTTATTCATTTATCCTCCCTGCCCCCCCCCCCCCCCCCCCCCCCCCTTCCACTGCCCCACACAAAAAAAAAAAAAAGGAAAGAAAGGTTATGATTGACCATAATCTATAAAAATTAGGCTATCTATAGCTTGTAACCCTTTTTGCAGTGACTAGTAAAGAATTTTTAATTCAATAGTCCCAGGGCTTAAATTGTTACACGCCTTCTTTATGATCGCTCTGAGCTCCCCTTCCTAAAGTAAGTGCATTCAAGTAGAAGGCAGTACACCCTAGCATAGTGTCTCCTGTAGAACATAAAAATTAAACCCAGTGTTGCTTGAAATGGTCTCCTTTAAAGCATTAGCACTATCTTCACATATTCTCAAAATTCAAGAATTCTTCCTGCTGTGTTTCTTCCTTCAGTACCTCTAATTGAGTGTTACTCTATATGTCCATAGTCATATTCAAGTTTCTCTAGTGGAATCAGACTTTAACATTTATTTCTTGAGATACAAACAAGCTGAGCTGCTACTGCTCAAACCACGTCTAGTCTTTTAATCATATTCTGAGAACTGTTAGGCCTGCCATTCCTTTACATTTTCTTCAGAACTCAGAAGTTGTAATCGCAGTCCATTTCAGACACTTACCTTACCTGGGGCAGATATTATACTTCTAGTTATAGATGGAAGGCTTGTTTTACATTTCTGATCCGGTTTTAATAGATATTGTTTTGCTTTCAGTCCTCACACTGGCATGTATTTTGTTTGCATAGGCAACATATATATTGGGGAAACCTGATGCTACTGAGTACGTTGCCAAGACAAGTCAAGAAAAATCATACGAGATTTCACCTTATCAGTGCTCCGATGATGAAGAGGATGAGGATGAAGATCTGCCCATCCGAAAATTTGTCCCCTCATGGGCCAGGTGATTAAAGCAATTTTATAACACCTAAACTTGAGATCTTCTTAAATATATATTGGAAGCTGACTTTTGTGTTTAACAATTTACAAAACAATAAAGCAAAAATGATTACCTTGAACTGTTCTAGTTGCAGATATCCACATTGATGATATAATGCACCAAATTATGGATTATTGAGCTTGTTATTGCCTCTTAACATTATTGTCAACCTAAATTGAATGCTTATACCGAGTTTATTGTCTCTGCAGCAAACCCAACGTGGCTAATGCTCTGCAGCAAGAAATTGACCCTGATTCAATATTCCCCACTGAAAGTTTCTGCAGTATGGAGGAAGGTATATCTTTCCGCATTTTGTATAACATCTAATGGAATTTCTCTGATTGATTTGGGAATTAACAACTTCCTTTCTTTGTAGTTCTTGTGCCCAGGAAGGTACAACAGAGACCGGTGGCAATCTGACCAATTTTTCCTAGACTTCAAGAATTTTTTTTATCACAGGCTTGTGCTTCTGCTCGAAGACAAGGTTCTCTTCTTTCCCAGATTAACTTGCCATTTGTAGACTGTACTTATCAACCATATATTAGAATTGACATCTGGTGAATTTTGAGAAGTTTCCCTGGCCTGTGTACCATACTTTTTAAGTTGTCGCCTATCATTTCTTTTAACATAAGACAGGAATTAGATCTCCTTTCTGTACTTTAGCTTCTATTGTTCTTAGGGGTTGCTGTTCCCTCCCTTTTTCCTTTTTTTTTAAAAAAAATGAAAATCTGATCTTCTACTATCAATATGACACTGTGACCATATATTTGTGTCTAAAAGACTTCTCCGCTCTTCTTGCCTGAGACACTCGCTTAAGTAAAATTATGGGTTACTTTTGCCCTTTAACTCAGCTCTCCCATTCTGCTTCCAACTCCATCTGCCAGTCGATCAGACTAATTTTTGTTATCAGTTTTATATTTAAGCCAAGGTTACTTTCGTCAAATTTTCAGATGGGCTTCCAAACTGGCCCTTACTCTCATGAACCAACCAGATCCCTGTTCCTAACTTATAATCTCTGTATTTTTCCACCTCACTGAATCTGCTAAATTCCATTGTAACTATGTGTTAGAAGCAATTTCCTAACTTAAACTATGTGCTGCTGTTATCAGATATTATACAACACGACGACATAGCTAGTTATCACATAAGTGGGGTTTGGGGAAAGGTAAGACGTATGCAGACCTTACCTTTACCTTGAGCAAGATAGAGATTGTTTCAGAGTCCCTCAGCTCAATTTTTGATTTTATAAAAAAATAATAATAATAACTGAACCAAACCAATAAATTATATACATGATCGTTGTAATTATGTTGATATGTAAGTTTATAATAGTTTATTTTTATGTACAATCTTTTTTTATACAATTGAATGCTATTTGATTCTTATATGTGTTTGGTCTCTTCAGCTATATCAGGTGTTCAACTTGAACTTTTTAAAACGAAGTATGATGAAGATTCAGAATTACTAGAGAAGTATCTGAACTAGTGTACTGAAAGAAAACGGCTATCACTGAAGTGATTGAACTGAAAGCAATTAGCAGGGTCTTCTATGGATGTAGACCTTTATATCAAGAAAAAAATGTTGCTGGATCGACATCTGTGCTCGACTTTTGATCCTTCTCATGAAAATGAACAGCATCAGTTGCACCAATTCCTCCAAAAAGCATTTTAAGTTTAATTATGTGTTCATTGCTATGTTGTTTGTCAAAATCTGATACATCGAACCAAATAGAATGCAAATTGATCACAACCAAACCGTTGGTCCTAGTTTTACTTGGTTTGGTTGTGTTTTAATATTTTAACCGATTAAATTGATTTGGTTTTGGTTTTGATTTTACCTGAAACCCGACCAATCGAACCGTGAACTCCCTACTCGTATAAATAAAATCCATTGTACAGATGAGAAGGTGATTTGCTCTTGCAGCTTCGGCGAAACATGCGTTGACGGCTACACACTGTCGTTTCACTCCCTTGAAATGTTCATTTTTAAAATCAGCGATTCAAGAACCTTTCCATTGTAAAGCCCCTTTGAACATTTTGTTTCTATTTAACGAAATCCTTTTTTTTTTTAATGTGCCAAGCAGTTTTGTACATCATAACTTGGGATGATTAGAAAATAGAAGTGCAGTAGTAGTATTATTTGTCTGTCTTTGCTAGGATCTAAATATTTTGTTTCGACATGTTTGATCGAAATGAGATGATAAAACACGAAGTGATGTTAAAAGAAGAGGTGATATCTTTTCATCCAAAAATGAGGTGCAAGAGCTCGATGGAAGTTTCTTCAGTTCCATTTCAATATTTCCACAATCAAATATGGTGGTTGTTTGTTCAACAAGATGAGATGATGGAGAAGATGACTGAATTGAACTCCAACGGCTCTATGACATGTATTACTATAGTCTTTTTGGATTAAACTAAGTGGGATAGTGGATCCAATAATCACATGGTATTCAGTGTCATTGTTGGTTTTCGAGGCCTCTGTTTCCTTTTGATGATTCTCTTATACACCTTTCTAAGGGTAGCAGCACAACTGCTATGCTTTTCGAGGATCATGATTTTGATTGCTTCGACCAGTTGAATCCTGTTGGGATTCACTTATATTAAGAACTTGTTGAATATTTACCGAATTAGTACAGCAATTGATTGTAACATTAACTATAAATACTTCAAAGTAAAATGCTAAACTGTGCATATCAATATGTTCAAAGTTTTTACGTATAACTTTAGTGCAAGATGTAATAAAGTCATTTGCAAAAAGTAATATTATAATTTTGAAACTTTAGCTCTAAAAGTTTCAAAAAAAAATTTAACTCATGACTTTTACATAAAGCTTAAAACTTTTCTTCCATAGCCCAAAGATATGTGATTTGAGAAGTATACTAGCAATCTACAAAGATATAGTATTAGTATAGGTGTATAGGAGTACAATTATTCGTTCAATATTGTATATTTTGTTATGCAGCTTTTTTTTAAAAAAAAAAAAACCGCACGAATTGGTCAAACCATGTGAAGAAATGGTCAAACTTTTATCGTACAACGGCTTGTTTTGAATTTTGTGAAATTCAGTGGGACCCTATAATTGTATCCAAAAATTTAATAATTGGGACCCTGAATTCACTTCGAGTAAATACAACTGAGGCTATGTAATACAATAGCTCAATCATTATTCACAAAAAACATATCTAACTCCAAGATATACATTGAGTAGGGGCCCTCACTTCCAAAATTCGTCTGCTTACCTATATTACCGTTATAACCTAAGCTCTATTATATTCTTCAATATTTCTCTTTCCTACTTTTTAATAATTCCACCAAAATATTTCCACCTTTCTTTTTATCTTTCTTTAAAGTTAAGTGAACCGACCAAAGGCGCCTATTTTCTTAACCGTTTATACCCCATTTTCCTATTCAGATTCCCACCATCTTTCTCCACTACTCTCACCACTTTTTCTCTTTAACCTCAATGTGTATATTCAAGATTCTGTATACTTGTTCATATTCACTCTTCATTTTCTGAAAAATAACAACACTTCAAAATTTGGCAACCATGCATGTTGTTGTGTATTCAAGTAAGCTTTTTCATTTCTTGATTTTCTCAAGTCTTTTGTACCATGCAACATTTGTGTCATCACAGAATTGTAGCTTTGATTTACAATCATTTACTCTAAGAAACTTCACACTTCTTGGAGATTCTTATCTACGTAATGGAGTTGTGGGACTTACTAGAGAGCTTCAAGTTCCATCTTCAAGCTCTGGTTCACTCATTTACAACAACCCCATTTCATTCTTTGATCAAGAAACCAATATAACTGCTTCTTTTTCCACTAGATTTTCATTTTCCATCAATAATATTAATCCATCTTCTTATGGAGATGGTTTGGCCTTTTTTCTTTCACCTGATAACCAGACTTTGGGTAGTCCTGGAGGGTTCTTGGGATTGGTTAATTCATCAAAATTAACCAAGAACAAGTTTGTTGCTGTTGAATTTGATACAAGGCAAGATTTGCACTTTAATGACCCTGATGATAACCATGTTGGTCTTGATATAGATAGCCTTATCTCAATTAAGACTGCTAATGTGAAGTTAGCTGGTGTTGATCTGAAAAGTAGGAATTTGATTACTTCTTGGATTGATTACAAGAATGAGGAGAAGCAGTTGCTTGTTTTCTTGAGTTACTCAAGTTCCAAGCCTAAGAAACCAATCTTGAAAGTGGATATTGACCTCTCTGATTATCTAAAGGAGTTTATGTATGTGGGATTTGCTGCTTCTACTGAAGGAAGCACTGAATTGCATTGTATTGAGAATTGGAGTTTTCATACGTTTGGATTTAGCCCTGTGAGGCCAAGGAAAACCCATAATGTTACTGATAATTCTGTGCTGGTGAAGCCCCCTATTGATCAGGTTTCTGATAATAATCATAATAAACATCATAAGAGGCTAGGTCTTGGTCTTGGAATTGCTGGTCCAGCTTTCTTTTGTGCTGTTCTTGTAGCTTTTGGTTGGATTTCTTTCAAGAAATGGAGGGGACTCAGCACAGAGAAGAACTTGAAAGCAGAACTTGTCACTGGACCTAGGCAGTTTAGCTACAAGGAGCTTAGGTCAGCTACAAGAGGATTTCATTCCAGCAGGATTATCGGCAATGGAGCCTTTGGTACTGTTTACAAGGCCTTTTTCATGGATTCTAGTGCTATTGCTGCAGTGAAAAGATCTAAGCAAAAGAGCCACGAAAGTAAAACTGAGTTCGCCGCTGAATTGTCAATCATTGCTTGTTTGAGGCACAAGAACTTGGTTCAGCTACAAGGGTGGTGCATTGAGAAGGGAGAATTACTTCTTGTCTATGACTTTATGCCTAATGGGAGTCTTGATAAAGTGTTATACCAGGAACCCGAGCATGGGAATCCACTGAAATGGCCTTACAGGTACAATATAGCAGTTGGGTTGGCCTCTGTTCTGACTTATTTGCATCAAGAATGTGAGCAGCAGGTGATTCACAGAGACATAAAAACCAGCAACATTATGCTTGATGGCAGCTATAATGCGAGGCTTGGCGATTTTGGACTGGCAAGGCTTATGGATCATGACAAGAGTCCAGTCTCGACACTTACAGCTGGAACAATGGGATACCTTGCTCCCGAGTACCTTCAATATGGAAAAGCGACTGAGAAAACTGATATTTTCAGCTATGGTGTGGTTATACTAGAAGTGGCTTGTGGAAGGCGACCAATTGAAGGAGAAGGGAGTGGTCATGAGATGGTGAATTTAGTTGATTGGGTTTGGAGGCTGTACTCTGAAGGTAGGATAATTGAAGCAGCAGACAAGAGGCTTAATGGTGACTTCAAAGAGGAAGAGATGAGAAAGCTGCTACTTGTTGGTCTGAGCTGTGCAAATCCTGATAGCATGGAAAGGCCTTGTATGAGGAGAGTCTTTCAGATCCTCAACAATGAGGCAGAGCCTATATTTGTTCCAAAAGTGAAACCAACTCTAACTTTCTCCAATAGTCTCCCACTCAGTATTAATGACATTTTTTCGGACGACGAAGGAAGTGAGTTTGAAATCAGAGTAGATTGAAGTAAATGTCTTGTGAATGTTCTGCAATATATAGTTTGAAATTCTTTCATTTTTCCTGTCCAATGTTAGTGAGATCTGATGTATACTGTAGTGTTGACTATGTTTGAAATGAGGGAAATAGCCTGAGTTCAAAGCCAATATATTGAACTCTATGCTCTTGTCTGTTATCCTGAACATTTCAAGGTTGTTCAATCTAATACGATTAACATCTCATTTTTTTCATCTCCTGCACCTCCTTTTATTTCTTTTACTGATAATACGTAGTGTTATGAAAGTGGAATGTCCAAAAAACAATGCTTCAAAATATCTTCTTTTTCTGAGGAGAGCTATTTGGACAGTGAGTTCAATAGCAGAAGCTTTCAGGGGTAATCAAATTCAATGAGCTACTGCAATAGTACTTGGACATATGATATTGTTTTTTTTTTTTTTTTGCAATGATTATGAAAGGCATCCTCTCTTTTACAACTTTCTGTTCATCTTTGTTTATTAGAATATGCCTGGTAACATCAATCTTTGGTTTCATAAGATATGGCAAACATGTATGCATATTAAACTAGCAATTGTACCACAGAACAAATCAAGATGGAAAACTCTCTTCCTTTGAATAAATATGTTTACAGAGTAATTGCTGAAGGATAAAAAAAGATGTGGTTAAAGCAAAATCGAGTACAAACATACTCGGTTATTTCCCAGCGGAACGTTTGGACTTGCAGGTTGAGTTATTCATAAATCACCATCCATACTTGCATTACACTAGATGTCTTTTCAGCTATGTACCCAGCTGGGACTTTGAGCAAGCCATGGCAGGATGAAGGAAAAAAAAAGAACTTTGCAACAGCCATGTTTGGCCAGATATAAAGATCTGCCTTCAGTTTGCCTACATCTCAACTTGAAGTTGAAATTGAATTAAACCTTCAACACTAGTCTCATTCAGAATTACCAGCACATTCTTAAGCAAGCAAAACTATTGAAGACTTTAATACATTTTTTCTGTAGTGTAATAGATGCACATTTAATTTACAGAACATGCTAGTAATCTCTAGTGACAAAACATTTAACATCATTACACTAATGAATTCTGGCTTTTGTTGTAGTAGGATTTCACAAAGCTCTTCTTGTTTGATTCACAAGCTGAAATATTTTTTCAGTCTTGGTTAGATGACACATCAAATTATATTCAGGAAGGCAAGTTGGTTAGTACATCTTTTGAAAAATATTCATTATTATGTAAGCTTTGTTGAGGATCCAAAAATGTGTGTTAAGTTTCGATTGACAGAAGCAGAGAGAGCACATTCCAAAAAGCAGCAACATCATTTTGCTGATGGCAGATTGTGCTCTCTCTCTTCTGTCAACAGAATTACGCACTTTGAATCCTCAAGATTAGTCCTCTCACGTTCCTGCTATATTATATCAACTACATCTTGATAACAAGAAAAACTAAAGCATGATCAGAACTGCATATCCCCAGAAAAAACAAGTGCTTAGCTGATTAGTTTATTCTCTTACATGAAAAAATGTCGGTCACAATCAGGTCACGTATAAGGTAATTACCGGCTAAATTTCAAAAATGACATACCCATTGGCTAAGAGAGGAAACTGGGGAAAAATTTCAAAGGAAGAAAATAAAGAAACTAAATAAAAGTGGCTAGAGTGTAGTGAGGCCATGAATATATGATTTACATATAGCCAATTTATAGAGAAGATGAGAATAGTGTAAGGCATGGAGAGGGACCAAAGACTTTAATCCTGTGCTGGCTAATATTTGGTAGTCCCGTTGATCTAGAGAATCTGTTAAGAAAAGGCAATAAAAATTGAAATTACTATGCATGCATATTTATTACAGCAATAGCAGGTATTGGACAGAAGTAACCTGTAATATACATATGTATACTGAAATTACGTGGAATTAGTGTTCATGATAATGAACCTTCAAAGCCACAATTGATGTCACGTTTATCTATTTCTAGTGTTAAAGATAATGACTTGCTGTGGCACTCTGCCACTCAAAGCATCCAAAGACTGAACATTATTCAATAGTGAAAGTGAGCTTTTCTGCTCATAACCTTAACTAGGCTTTTGGACAACAATATTTGAAAAATGATTGTTTGAAGCTAAGTTCAAAAAAGTGTATTTGAATGTTCAGTTCTGTTTGAACATGAAATCATTATTTGACTTGAATACTCCATCAAATTTTCAATATTGCACAAGTATTTGAAATACTTAAAGTCACTATTTTACAAATGGTTGAACCAGCGAAGTTCACCATTTCAAATGATGAGATAATATTGATATCCACACGGACAATAGCCACCTTAACAAGAAGCGAAGGCCTAAGAAATTGAACAGATAACTGCTAAAGGAATACCTTTGTCCTGAAAAAGTGAAGTATGCTTAGACCAACATTTGCTAAACTCTATCCCACTATTAACCTACACGAATCACATAATGTACAAAACTGGTATTTGCAATATACTCCACACGTCTCATTTTAAGTTGGTTTTAGCCCCAAAAATGTGTCAAAAATATTTGTAGCTTCAAATTTCTTTTATTTGAACTAGCTAAAAGTGTGTGTGTGTTTAAAGGAATAACTGGCATACGCTTTGGTTACTTCGGTTCTCAAAATGCTCGAATCTACTTGTTATAATTAAGTCTAAAGATGTCAGGCTTCAATTAGACAAAGACTGATATCTGCTCATGAAGAAACACTAGAATGGACTTTTTTTTTTAAATTCATCCGAAGGGGTAACTAAAATGATCATGTGATCTTTAGTTCTT
This sequence comes from Petunia x hybrida, assembly GCA_037355625.1. Classification (NCBI taxonomy): domain Eukaryota; kingdom Viridiplantae; phylum Streptophyta; class Magnoliopsida; order Solanales; family Solanaceae; genus Petunia; species Petunia x hybrida. The sequence goes on along the minus strand of JBBBVM010000052.1, from coordinate 410,183 downwards.
TGATAATCACTATACACGTTACAAAATTTTCAGCAAAAATACAGGAGTATGAAAGCTGTAAGGATCAGAAAATTGATCTCAATCTGACCAGTAATGATCTAGATCTACATGGATGTGCGTCTAATAAATTAGGTACCCCTACTCTATTTGCTCACCAGAGCTTCAGCTAGATAAAAAGAATCGGCAGGTCGATCCGTTTCAGAGTAGCCATATGATGAACTCATCAGATCATCTAATTTCTCATCAACCACCCTGACTTCGTTTTCTTTGCCAAACATCTGGTTACCCTTTCTACCCCCTTCTGCCCTGGATGATGCTGTTTTATGTTTAATGCAAACGGCTTCAGCCTGATCTGCAAATAAGATCTTTGAGACAGGTGAACTGCATATTTGTAGATACAAATCGTAGTCAGCAGCTTGAGTGCAGTCCCCGTTCAGAATATTTGAAAGAGGATGCAACACCGAAATTGGATCACTGCTCCTACTTAAAGTTTCCTTCATTTCCAGAAACTTAGAAACCAGTTCTGGCTTACTAAACTGAATAAAGACGGCACTTTCGTCCAAATGGTAGACAGAGTAGACAGAGTTAGGGCCTAAGGCTTTAAGTATGCAAGCTTTGATCTCCCTTGCTTTTAGTTTAGATGGAAATCCCCACAGTAAAATGATGCTAGGAAATGAAATCTCCTGGTACCGACTTTTGAGGTTACTTGTAGCTGAGGGGTCTGTTGTACATATACCAGTACTTAGATCAATGATGTCTCCACTAACCCAGCTAAGGTAAAGGCGATTGATATAATTCTGAAGCTTTTCCTCTTTGGCTAAACCTCCAGCAAGCACATGGAGGGCGAAATCAATTCCGAGATGATTGCACACCTGTGCAAATATGCACCCAGTCATAAATGCATCATAACCAGCTTCATGCTTGGCTCCTGAGTTCCAGTTTGAAAATCTGCAAGTTAACTTAGATTAGAATTTTTCACACAGATCATTTTGATCTTACAAATTGAAATACAGTGCAATAGATTAAGCAACAGGATGCTGAAGGAAGCCAAAGATTTTCTTTACAAGTGTTATCAAGTATATCAAAGGGGCAAAGCAAACACAGTTGAGACTTGAGACACAGATGGCATCAATGTGTCAAATGCATGCAGAAGTTTCACCAGGAGCTAAAGAAAATATTGCCCAATAAATCAAAAATAGTTGTCAAATCTCGAAACAGCTGGGGACATGGTAAGCACATAGTAAACTAAAACAATAACATCATGTTGATTGAATACCAAGGGTGGAGTAGAATGGGTGGTAAACCTTTTGTCATCTACTTGAACCTCCACCTCTACACACGGTTTATCAGCCAAACCAGAATTTTTGACACCTAAAGCAATTTGAGGACAGATAGAGACAAATGCTCTGGATAGAGATGTGTTGCTTTTATTCACTCTCTGTTGAAGAACACCATTTGCATTCAAGAGTATTTTGGTATCAATTATGAAAGGGAAGTACTTCTGCATGGAAGATACATAGTCCTCAGCGGTTGAAGGTAGTGGACCAATGAATTTATTGTATATATGTGCCATATCTGCATTGATTGTGCAAAATATTAAGCAAAATTCGAAATAGAAAAGTAGCCTTATGAAGAATTGAAGAGGAATCATTACCAAGAAAGCAATTGTGACCAACAATCAACTTCCGCTCCGAGGAAAGAAGATCAATAACATGTCGAAATCCAACAGCAGATTTGACCTTTATTTCTGCTTCTTTATGTAGTCCGGCCTTCACTTCTTTCTAATTGATTTTAAGACATGAGTAGCTATGATGAGATACAGTCAAGGTACAGATCAGACAAGGAATCACATATTTCTTTTCCCCTAATCATTTTAAGTGTTATCATAAATTGTGATCTTAAAAATTCTTTTTAAGGCAGTGGAACTTAAACCCATTTATTCACAGTTTTTCATTTAATAACTCATCATTCAGACAAATTGTCATAACTCATAAATTGTTTATGAAGAGAAGAGATCTCCTATTTGAAAAAATGATACCGACAATAACAGGTCAACAGGAAAAACAACAAGAGAATGGTCCTTTAGTTAATAAATAAAGAAGTCCATTAGTACATATGGACACTCTCAAACTGAAAAGTACAGGGAAAAGTCACAAATATAATCATTGTGTTCATATTATGTCTCAACAAGACTTATATTTATGAATCAAAGTCTTTAGCCTTACCATCAGTACGGCCCTGTCATCATCGGAATCTGTATAGACAATCAATTGCTGCGGAGATGTTGCTTCACCAGCTACTCTGATATACGCAAGATCTCTAAAATGCTTTTTAGCGACCTGAATTTTACAGTTCACCAAGTCAATCATCATCAAAGGACAAGATTATATCGACAACGACAAGTATACACTTCATTCATCACTTCTCTCATATTTGGGGAATCATAAAGGAACAGAGAGAAGGTATAACTGATAGTCTGATACTATTACAGGGTAAGCGATTTCTCCTGCTTAAATAAAAAGAATACATCCTGTTATGCAAACTTTTAGAATTTAGACAAAGCTTACACCAGCTAACATTGGATAAAAAGACATGATCTCACTGTCTCGTATCATAAGTTGATCATATTACAAAAAGGAAAGGACAAGGAAGAGGAGCTCACTACCGCTTTAATCACCCTTAGTTGGCGAGATGTAAACCCACTAAGTGCAAGGGCTGGACGTGTCTTAAAGAAAACCATTTGAAATTTCTGATTTGAATCACTTGATATTTGTTTAATTTCAGCGCTACCGCTTCCCTTACTTAACAAACTATCACGCCATTCCTTGATTTTGTTCTTCATTCTCTCCGCAAATAGGATGTCTGCCATCCTAACCAATGGGAAATCTGCATCTTCTCTCAACCCAAACACGGAATCCAGCGATTCATCCATGTATACTGAACTTATGCGTTCCAGCGCTTCCTCTTCTTGGCTTCTGGATAAATAAGAGACTCCTGAGATTACATAGAAGTATAAAATCTCAAAATGAAAGCAACTACGAGACACTTGAGCAAGCAAAATCAAAATTCAATGGGTAACATAAAATCTAAATAGTGACTTAAGTCTGATAGTTAAAATAGAAAAATATTTCAAACTAAATAAAGTATAACACCATTAACCTAAACAATCTAACGTTGACAGCACATCAGTTCACCTACTAGAGATGAAACTAATGATAGTTGCAACATAACCACTTATTGTGGCAGCAAAGAGACTCAAATGTAAAATATTACATTAGATAAAGCCAATTCAGAATTAGAATGCTACCAGTGCAGGGTGTCACATAAAACAACGTGATTCAAAGGGACTATCAATCGCAGGTAAGTTGGGACTGCTCATCAGGAATAAAGAGGGGAAGGGTCAGGAACTGATATGTCGATGGACAGTTCTTAAGATGAGCATTCACAGTTCATTCCTAATAAACTTTTAAATGAATGCACTTTGACACTAAACGCATCAGGTGGACTTCATTCGAATAAATATATTCCATACTTTGCTCTTTTGGGTAAAAATACAAAACTTAAGGTAGCATTTACAGTTGACATGGCTTTGCTGGTATTCAATGTTTAAACCTTTCTTTTTGGAGTCTTGGTAAATTGAGAAAGTCAAATGGAAAAATAGCAAAAGACCTAAACTGATCTTGTATACCAAGTTGAATCAGTACATTAATTTTCCTACTATCCTTGTGTAATAACTCATATGACTTGGACAAGCTGATGCAGATTCATATGTTTTGAGCAAGGCTGATACTAGCAGTTAATATAAAGTTTAAATTGTAACATGAAATAATCACACTAAGCTGTCCAAGAGAACAAAAAAGGGTGTTAAGGACATACCTTCGTGTATGCACAGATTGAAATCAAATTGATATTTTGCCAAGAAATCAAGCGACGTTGTCTGGCAAAGGAACTCATACAATTGGTTGCTACCAGGAATTTCTTGCCGTGGGAAAATATAAAAGTTATGTCTGCCAAAGAAAGAGAAATCAGAATATCATATTTCAGACATCAGAATATTCGACTAACTACCAAGATAAGCTGTGCTGCTTTTTTCATTAAAAAAGGAGATTTTTACTCTCATTTAACAGCAATCTAAAGCTCCAAGAATAATAAACTTGGATAAACACTATATCAATTAATTATTCCTCCAATTGAAATTAACTGATGAAGATAACCTGTGCTGTTTATTCCCCTTACAAAATACATTATTCTCCTTTTTTTCATTAGAAGACCAGTTATTTACCTCTGTTGAAATAAAACGGGTCCAATAGAGCAGAATCGATACAGAACTGAAATGTGCACATCTCTAGTAAGTCAAATAAAGTATTGCTGCTCGATTAGGGGATAATATGCATATCACTAAACAAACTTTGCCTTCTGAAGAAACTAAAGCACTCATATTAGCTCGCTATGTGGTCACCAAAGGTTCGAGCTAGCACAAACATTTTTCATTAAAAATAGAGTTTTCTACTCTCATTTAACAGCAATCTAAAGCTCCAACAAAAAATTAATTTACACAAAACTATATAAATCAATCAATTAATTATTCCTCAGTTCCTACTGAGTAATAATTTGGAGCTGTAGCTCCTCTCTACCTCACTCGAGGTAGAGTTAAGACCTGCCTACACCTCACCCTCCACAGACTCCACTTGTGGGATCATACCGAGTACGTTGTCATTGTAGTAGTTTCAAAAATAAAATAAAAATAAAAAGAAATGAAACGGGGAAGCTAAACATACGGATGAGCAATAAAGGAATGCTTATGAGAGTCCCAACGGAAAGGACAAACGCCGAACTGAACTACCGCGAATTTCTCAGCGGAATCCTTTACTTTGAGGTACCGAATATCGTAACGGTCAAAATCGAACGATTCTCGCCACGGAGCGCTAGTGACTCCAGTCATTTCCAAATCGATTGCGACGAAATCGGCGGCGCGTATAAGACCTCGAAGGTCTTTAAAAGCTGATTCGAAGTTTGATTTTGTAACATTTTTAAGAGCTGTAGAAGTGGATGAGGAGGAAGAGAGGGCGCGGCGGCGCGTGGTGAAAGAGGTGACCGGAGCGTGAGAGAGTTTGAATAGCCAGTGCTTCTTCATTCTCTGGCTAGTCCTTCATGGCGTTGCTAGTTTCAGGACTCGTGTGAATGGGAACCAAAGGGTTTATGTCTCATGTTTTCTGATGTTCTTGAATCTTGAGCCAGTGTCTATAGGAAATAACTTATGCTCTTTAGTATGCTAATAAGGTTTATGTATACTCTAACTCTTTGGATTTTATTTGTGGAATTACCTTAAATATGTTTTTTCTTTTTAAACTCATCCCTTCCCTATTTCAAAACAAATAATGGTCTTTCCATTTTTTGTTTTTACAGTGATTCGAACCTACAATTTCTTAAATATATTATTGTTAACTTGATAGGAGGAAAATATTTTCTAAAAAACTGTGAAACCTATACAAAAATTCCTATAGAAAATTAGGGGTTTTGGCAATCGTACCCTAAACTCATTTACATATAATGAGACGGACGTGGTATATTGATATTGATTATAGTAACTAGAGTATTAAATTGAAAAGTGTTTTGATGAAACCTTTCCATGCATATGACTAATAATTTATAGAATCACACTAGGTTTACACTTATAATCGTTGTCATCGTCTATTGGTGTTTGTTGAAACAAGTATTATGAAGTTAAATATAAAAAATAGTTGTGAAAAAATGACTTTTTTCCCTAGATTGGAGAAGTCAAATTTCTCCATTTTATGAAGAAAAAAAAAATCGTAAAAAATGACTTCTGTAATCATTATACCATGACATAAAAAATTTTACTGTCCTCACCCAAAAAAGAAAAATTATTTTGATAGGTAGTCATGTATTACTCGCGTTATTCAATTCCAAAATCAAAATTTTTATTAAATGAACCAACATTGCCCTTTGAAATTAGGTGCTTGGATACTAACCCCTCAACTTAACAATTAAATTTAACCAAAAATTCAAATTAGTTGAAAACAATCATATAAATAAATTAAATATATCCACTTCAAAATATTTAATTTTATGTGTATAAATTATTAATGTTAGACCATTTTACAGTATTGTCTAGTCAATATATTTCAATACTATGCCTTATTGAGTTTTTCAGCGACTATATATTTTACTAATGTTAAATACATAAAGTTATGTTGCTCCTTGGTAGGAAAAAATAAAAACAAATACATTTAATCCACGTAATGAACATGCATAATACCTTAGATATATCTAGTGTTGATCTATTTTATTGGTTTGATGTATTTTTGTCGCCAGCATAAACTCTTACTTGCGTCATCCATAGTCGCATTATAAACATTCCAAAGCCACATTATCAAAGTACGTAATAAATATTAAATGTAATCCATATTTGCAAATTTATATATCTTTTGCATTTTTATTATTAGATTTATGTACTTTTTACAAGGGAAATAGGAAGGCTCATTAGAGGTCTGAAAGTAATTTTTCTTATGAAAGTATTATATCCTCATGATTCAAATGCAAGACTTTTATTTGAAGATAGATACATTATATTTGCCATAACACACTATTTGATAATATTGGATCTCATTATAATTATTATAATCCGCTCTCATATATTGTTTTGGTTCAACACATATTTGTTTTAGAATTCTTTACCAATGATAGCAGCACATTACTTAGCCATTAAGCAGTTTCTCAATAAATGTTGCTTACTTGCCAACTGCCATACAACTATTTTTAATTGGCAATATAAGCATGTACATATATTGATAATCCTTTAAATTTACAACTATAGAATTTGAATTTTTTATACCATATTAAGAGTTCTTTAATCTACTTACTATTTTTACAATATTAATGATTACAAAACTGTTAAGTCAAACTACTATTATTCAAGCTCATGAACGCGGTGATTATCCTAAAATTTTATCTGAAATAATATTTCTTCCAACTTCTCCACATTCGCCTGGAAAAGAAAAAAGCAAAATCTCCCCATATATTTCTCCTCATATCTTTTAGCCATCCCTATAAATAGAAGCAAAGGGCAACACTCCACAACTTTATTTCCAGTAAATAAAACTAGTATAGCACTCGCGCGGTGCACGTAGAGTATCAAAAAATAATTAAATTATATTTGGTGTATTTGAGTACATTAAATCAAAGAATATTAATCGTATTAAACTGTGAGCTAGCTTGTTTGAGCATGTTATATCATATTTTGTTAATAAAATTTCAACTTTATATCTTGTTTCTCAATGCAATGTACCCAATTGTAAAAACCCTATGAAATTAAAGAAAATAAATCCAATGAATAACTTGAAATATAACATGATTCAAAAAAATTAAGAATACATTATTTACAACATTTCCAACATCTTTTGAGTATGAAAAAAATTAAATGCTTGAGATTACTTAAATATTGTAAGTAAAGCCATAACAGAGATTGAAGAATGATATCATTAATCATAAAGTCCTTCTTGATTTTGAAATTGTTTTCTTGAAACCCATGAGCTCCAAATTCGCAGAAAATCACAGTGGCAATGAACTGGTTCATGTGCATTTCAAAACATATAAAATTAAGTGAATCAAGAGTATATCCTTTAGTAATGCTAATAGAATTTGATCAGTTGCAGATATATTCTTACGAAAGAGTTGTTTGTCAAGTATATAGATCTTTGCCTTTTTCTTTTTCTACATATTGATCCATTTTACTCTTTTATAGTCTTTCAAGAGTGAAGATAAGCTGAAAAAGAATTTTACAAGATCTTTTTTCCATGTTTTGTGTTCTTTGTTTTTGTCCAATAATGATAGTTGTCTCCCATTTGATACAAAATGATTGGAACCTCCTATATCCATGCAATTTCTGTGAGATTCAGCCTAGGATATGTTGTACTCCTAACACCTAGATCCTGTCCTGAATTTGCTCGTCTCAAAGTTTGACAAATCAGGTCAAAACTAAAGGATTATGTCATGTGATGTAGTGGATTTATTAACAATAATTATGAAGCATATGCAAATGCATAAATGTTTGGAATTGAGTGGTGTAAGCGAAATGTCTTTAACAGCTTCATCGTTGAAACAGATTTGCTAATTGTCAAAAATATAGTGTCAGACAAAACGATGAAGAATATCAAATTGAGGAGAATCGTTAAAGATAATAAGCAGGCCATATACCAGATAAATGCTTGCAGTATCCATTGTTATAGAGAAGCCAACCGAGTAGGTGACTATATGGAAAAGCAAGCTACTCTTCAAGGAAACTTATTGATGTTATCTGCATTTTAGAACCTGCATGCAACAACTAAAGGTCCCTTTCAACTTGATAAGCGACATAGTAATATAAGACACATCACACATTTACTATTACACTAATTTTTTCTGCATCCCACTATAAAATTATATACTTGACCAATACTGCATTCTATAAAACTCGTAAAACAATCCACAAAGCATCCATAATCTTCATATTACTTCAACAACTCATATAGCATAATTTCTCAAGATTAAAGTCAATCTTGTGAAATTTTACTTATTCAAAATTGGTAATTTGTTGGTGCATCACAAATGACAAAGTAAAATATAAAATATCTACAATAATATTGCTAAGAAATGATGGTAACATCAACAAATATTTACCCTTAATCACTATTATTTTGTTAATTAAATGCGTGAATAAACTATAGAGGATCTAAATCACAAACATAAGATTGAATATTACCTTAGGACAATATAGTTGTCGGTACGATCCAACAACTTCTGCAGCAAAAACTTCTAATTTTTCTATTCTAGCTTGTAGTAGCACCATATCATATCATACTAATCATACTAATATAAAAGAGGGAATCTATGAAGTTAAAAAGTGAATGACCTAAAAGCCCATAAACAAAATAAATAAATATGAGCTAAATTTTTAATTGGAATTTCGGAGGTTTAATTTGAAATTGTCATTAATGTTTTAATTGATGAATTGTTTGGGGCTCACCTTTTAAAATTCCTCTATGTAGTAATGTACCTAATCATCCAACTTTTAGGATTCATAAGAGGAAGTTTTAGGTTCATTTATTATAATGCATAATGTGCACCTACTCTAATTATTCATGCTTAATTTATTGCAATCAAACGTAATACAACAATATTGAGTCTTTTGAATTACACTTTGCACTAATATATACAACATAATGTAGAAGAAACATGTACTCTTATAAAACGGAAAAGAATAAGTGGGATATTTTTTGTGTTCCCAACCTGTGAAAGCGAGTATCCGTAATAGGGATATTCATATTATGGTGCTTGCAGCCAAGTATTAGTAATATTATTTTACATGGAGAAAGAATATGTGCATGAATTCTGACAAATTCTTCAAGGTTCTCTTAATTTGCTCTTAATTCTATTTCCTTTTCTTTGACAAAATAATGTATTAGGATTTGGAATAACAATTTTAGCACTTTCAATCCATCTCATTCTTTTATTATCCACCTGATTAACTTTGTGCTAGCATTAGTATTAATTTTTATGTCACTGTTGAATGTGGATATGATTAGGAGGGTTTTTTTTTTCTTTTTTATTGGTTTGGAGTATACTTACACTTTTTACTTGATAGCCATCTCTAATTCTATGAATCGCATTGTTTTCTTTACTTTTACTTTTACTTGACAAAGTTATTATTTGATCTAAGTTAATATATTCAACTTATGCATGAAATTATGATTCAATGAATAATTTTGGAGACTCTACATTGGGATCCTAAGACCTTATAAATATTATCATTTCATAATGAACTCTATCAGCAACAATACTGACTTGAAGATAGCTGTCACCAATGAAATTTCAACAATCTTTAGTAAGTGTTGTTATAACTTGCGATAATCATTTTCAGTAACTTCTACTCTTGCAGTTAGTTTTATTCTATTTTATTATTAAACGCCTGTTTAAACACTAAATATTTTTGTATTAGTACAAGAAAATTACTCATTATATAGGACATACGCGCGAGGCGCATGCACAAAAACTAGTTATATTAAAAGTGAGAACTCCTTAAGTGTAAGTTAGATTACTAAAATACCCTTAAATTATAAGTGAGCGACTATTTTATCTTTCACGAAACTCTACTCCTAAAATGTTTTAATGCCACAAGGTTTCCATTACTAAGAACTAAAGAGTCTCATGTCCAAGTTCAATTTGAACTTTTTGTTTGCTTTCTCAAAATTCTGTAGTAATGAACTGTATACAAATTTTATTATATCATCCGTTGAAGAAACTCATGAAACACCAACTTAAATTGCTAATAAATTGTATGTTATTTACGGGAGGAAATTATTATTAGTACTCCTAATATCTATAAGTATTACTATTGTAAAGCTTAATTTCTTCCAATTTCATATACTCTAACAAGGTTTATTTTCTTCCACTTTCCCTTTTTTCTCACAATTATTGATGAGAGTTAGCAGAGGAGATCGTGATGCTTTATGGGTAACTTTTCTGAAGGTAAAGTCATTTTGTCCTTTGTTCTTTACTATGAGTATCTACAATTTTGAAATATATCTCTAAGCATCCCTATTATGAAGCTTGCTTTCTTCCAATTTCATTTACTATAATAGGGATAATTATTTTCCAATTTCACCTACTCTCACAATAATTATTCCGACTTCAGCAAAGGAAATAGCGATGGATGATTTATGGGGAACTTTTTGGAAGGTAAATTCAGTTTGCTCTTTTTTTCTTCCTGTGATTATTCACAACTTTTAAAATATGTCTGCTAATTTAGAGAGAAATATTATGTACATACATTATCGCTCGGCTCAATAAACCACTATGCAAGCAAAGAATGAATCAAAGTGCTATGAACACTACTAACAGATGTAAATAGTTATCCTACAAGTTAATCTAATCATAGGAATTCTCTATTAGGCCTTCGAAGTGCGTTAAGTGGCGAAATAAAAATGGATTAAATAAAAGTTGGTAAATCGACTCACAGTTAAAAATAAAAAGAAATAGGATCATTCATGTATTTGGCCAGCTTCTACAGATTAAACACTTCTCCTTTCCATAACTTCATGTCTTCTAATATTCCATGCATATATCACATTTTAAGAGATTGCTGTTGCAATTCCTTTACTTTTTTCATACGAAGCACCAACAATTATTTGTAGAAAATACAATACTACATTATATTCAATCCGAATCTACACCTACGCATCTCCACTATATGAATTAAATAAATTCATGTCGATAACATCAACACCTAAAATATCAAGCAGTGGCACACGCAGAAATTTTGATTAGTGGTGTCGAATTTAAAGAAGCGAACAAAAGAATAAATCGCTATAAATGAATTCAACTTTTCAATTAGTTTTGATTGTGGCTTAATAAGTTTTAGGTTTAGGTTTAGTTGGTAGTCTTTATGTAGGAATATTATAGTAAACATAGCCAATTAAGCTTAAAAAATGAAATTAAATAAAGACTATCACTTATGGGGTTTGATCTCCAAACCTCGAATTCAAATTAGAAGGGGTTCACCAGCTTGCCTGCTTATTCTTTTATTACATTTGCTTCATCCTTTTACATATAACCAGATTTTCTGTTTTTGCTTATTACCTATTTAGCAAATATTTTTGATTCAGTGGTGTCAAACGACACTGGTATGTTAGGTGCAAATCCCCCTGATATCAAGGATACATCAACATATCGCTGTAATATCCCTCAAATTTATCTTGTACTTGAAAACTTCATAGTTTTAGTTGCTCATCATACTACATTTTAACTTTTATTTATACTATTTTACACTATATTGTATGGTACACACGTGTTCAAAACTAGTACTAATATACGTAGGTTGATGAAATATGATGGTGTGATTCAGGCCATAAGAATTGAAACTATTAGATGGAAAATAAATTCAATAATGTATCAAATAACTAATATCGCATAATAATTAGATGAAAATACATGAGTTTTTCTCAGTAAACAACACAGTGTTCACCAGTAATTCAGAATATAAAATAGTATAATGAACAAACTTATATACTGAATGTATGAAATATCCACAATTAAATTAGATTACAGCACTTGCACCAGTTAATAGTATGGTAGAATTTGTTATATGCACACACATTATAAGGAACCTGTCATTAATGACATTATTGTTGTACTATTATACACCAATCAAAACTCTGGATACAAAAATGCCGAGAGAGGTCACCTTAGTATCAAGCTATGACCATTGTCCTCAGCTTTTCAGGATCCTTCCAAGTTGCTTTTCCAACATCTCCTTTCCATAATTCTAGTCATTGCCTTCACCTACACGTTGATAAAAGAAATTGATTTTCTTTTAACAGTTTTCTAGAAATTATTCCTATGAAACTAATAATGATAGATAGATAACTGGTTAATATAAGGCCAGACTCGATAAACCCAATTTTCAAATGTCAAATGTCATACAACAAACAATAAGAGGCTTCTAGCATGAAATTATATTGCATCTTTCTGTAAAGGAAAATCTTTCACATTTCAATGTTTTAATGCTTAAAGTGAAAGAAAAAAATTTATAGGATACCTAGCTACAATGAAAATATTTTTATAATATAAGTGGCGATACAGATGTTGCAATACTTATATATGCCATGAGAATAACTTATACATGTATTCTCATACAAGTAGATCTAACTCAAATATTAAATTGTATTGATAGGGATAGAAGACGTATGTTTTTACGGATATGTTGTAGCTCCGACAGTCCTCTTTCCAATTACGAATGAAAATTGTGATTCAAACATGCCTCCACGAAGATATGTCTTTTTCGTCAAGAAGCTCAAAGTTCTGACTTCAAATACTAAAGTGTATTAAATGCGATGGAAATTGTACCTAGTTTTTGGATATGTTGCAGTTCTGGGAGTCCACTTTCCAAAGGTGAAAGCATTCGGACTCGCCTCCAAGGATTTCCATTTAGACGCTCAAAGATGTGACAAAGGGAGTGACAGTATTCATATCGAACTTCAAATATTAAATTGTGTTGATCGGGATGGAAGTTGTGCGTGCTTTTTGGATTTATTGTAGTTCAAGGAGTCGTCTTTCTAATGGCGAAACAAGATTATGATTCAGACGTGTCTCCGATGAGATATGACTTTTTCTGTCAAAATGCTCAAAACTTTGACAATTTAGTGACATAATTGTGATCTGACTTCAAATAAAAAATTGTATTAAACGCGATTGAACTTGTACCTTATTTTTGGATATGTCGTAGTTCTATGAGTCCTCTTTCTAATGGTGAAAGCAGACACTGGTTCGAATGCACCTCCAAGGGGATATTGAAACACAAATATTATTGTTTGAAGGTTCGAGCACAACCTTCTCTTTATAATTATGTCATAGACATAAATTAACCAAAAAGAATATCACTATTTAACAATCCAGAATCATCGGTCCAAAAAAAAATAATAATAATAATAATAACATACCTGAATCTAAAATGAAGTTAAAGCACCAATACAAAATTCATATTTGAAAGAACGTAACAAAATATAGAGAAAGCTGAAATATGATGTTGTGATTGAGGCCATAATTATTGAACCATGAATTAGACGGAAAATAAATTCAATAGCGTCTCAAACAAATAATATCACATAAAAATAATTAGATGAAACATATAATCAATAATGTCTCAAATTAGATTGAAAAACTTCTTTACATGCTACATTTCTAGCTTCATTTATTATTTTTCCATCATCATCATCATAAACTAAAATCTTTAACCATTTTCTACTTATCACCCGTGAAAGAGCAACATAAATTTATCCATGTGTAAATACTGGTTTCTTCAAGAATAACTCTACATGCGACAATGATTGGCCTTGACTTTTGTTAATGGTCATGGCAAAAAATATAACAATTGGAAATTGTCTTCGCTGGGACTTTAAAGGTATTCTCGCTTCAGATGGAGTCAACGTCATTCTTGAGATAAAAACTTTTTATCCAGCCATATTACATGATAAAAGCTTGGCTTCAATAACACGAATTCCAAGTCTTGTGATGATTATCACACAATCCTGATGACTATCACACAATCCTGATGGCTGATCTATATTTCTCAATAACATCACAACAACAACAACCTTCAAGGTGATAGAATGATTTGAAAGTACAGAACATTTAATATATTATTTAGGAATTCTAGTGGATGTACATGCTCCGAAGCTATGAGAGAATGATCAGATATACAAATTGTATCAGAGTTCATATATGTCTTCTCGAGATTGTGAGTAAGCAACACCATATATCTATTCACCGATTCTACCATTTTAAGAGTAGGATCAAGAATTGTTCTTTGCTGCAGGTAATCTGTATCACTGAAGTGGCTAAAAAAATAGAATATTATAACAAAAATTGGATCATCATAATTCTTTATGAGGATTTCATCGGAGATTTGGACCTTTTCAATTCTATCTACGGAAATTCCAATCCTTCCATATCCAATAGCCAAAATCAATCAAAGATATTTCTTAATTCATCCAAAAGCGTGCCTGGATTTCCATGCAATCTCATATTCCTTGTTAGCTTCAGGACTTGACAATGGGACCATAAATATAGAGAATTAAGAGCAGCATTAACAATATCTTGTCTGTTACATTTTCTAATGACCGGCAAAATATATCTGAAATCACTACCAAGAACAATGATTTTACCTCCAAATGGTCGATCTAAGCTGGATGCATCTTTAAACCTAAGAATATATGTTAAGAGTTCTATCAAGAGCTTCAAAACAATATCTATGCATCATTAATGCCTCATCCCAGATAATCAACTTTGTCTTAAAAAATAAATTTGCTAGAGGAACTACCTTGCTTTATATTGCATGTTAAATCTTCACTTAGATTTTGGAGAATTTCATTCTTTAATGAGTTGTTCGACCTCGTAGAAAAGAAAAAGATGTGATACCGCTTGATGCAACTGCCAACACAATATATCCTCTAGATCGTATGGCAGAAGACAAAGTTCTCCAACTAAGTCTTGTCAGTTCCTCCATGACTATATAAGTTGAATAATCTACCTTTTTCTTCATTCACATTTGTCATTATATTATCATAAATACATAATTATTTAGTCGTCAAGTTGATTAATAGCTGTTGATATTCCTATAATAAAGAGCGCATATTATAGCACAATTTATCATGAAATAGTCTATTGTTATTGTCAACTTCCTCATCGTAAAGAGGTCTTGGCATCGCTGGAAAATCTTAAAAACTTCTGCAGCTGCTTTTCAAGATTCTTTCCAACTTTTGCAAACAACGATTTTTCATTTCATCATCTGTTAGCTCAAATTCTGCAAGAACATAATGATATAGAAATTGAGTAGCACCAATATAGAAAGAAATCACTTAACTACTCATAACAGGTTTACTAATTTAATTATTAGTTAGGTAAGCTAATTTTGTCATGTTATTGGACAACGCAAAGCTTACGACAGGATGCAGTCTCCAACTTAAGTAAAGCACATCAAGTTTCACTTGAAGATGAAACTATTACATATATCTTAAGGCGATGCTATTTACAAGCATATTAACTTATTAACATTCTTGAGAGTTTGTTTTGCTATTTGATATCTCAAAATATTGTCTAAATTGAATATTAAGTAAAGCACATCAAGTTTCACCTGATGTGAAACTATTGCATATGTCTTAAGGCAATGCTATTTACAACTGCATATTAACTTATTAACATTCTTGAGAGTTCTGCTATTTGATGCTGTCTAAATTGAATATTATTGTAGATTTTGTTGGAAAGCTTTTTGTCAGCAAATTGTGTTTTGGTATTCTATAAATATCCATAACCAAAGAATCAGGGAAATATTTTTCAAGTCTTCATTTGTAATTTTTATAATTTACGCATGTTTTCACCACTTTCCAGCATCTTGCATGGATTCACCAAACCAAATATCAATTATTATCACAAAGTTTGTAAAGAGAAAATAAAAAAAAATTGTACAATTGGTTATAAAATGGATAGAGAAAAAATGTCAAGAAGAAAACTGTAGCTTGCACTCACTGGAGCCTATTTCTGGGTTAGAAAATTTTTTAGTCTTTTTTTCCTTTTAAAGCAAATGAAGTGACTCATAACAATTTCAGTTAAATGTAGTTGAAAACAAAAATATGTAAATGACATCAATACTTAAATAGATCAAGAGTTTAGCAAAATGTCAACTTTGTTGTGTTCTTATAGTATTATGTGAAACATCTCTTTAGTATGAATATAGTTACTATTATTATTTTGGTCAAATTGGTGTTTGAGTTATATATGTAACATCTTTAACCTACTATGAATTCAAATAATCAACTACCAACTAATCATTTTTATTTTTTCGAGTTTATATTATGCTAATAGATAAAGTAAATTGGTGGTGAATGATAATACAACTTGCAACATCATGTATCGGGAAAAGTCATTTATATCCCAGCAGACACACTAAAATTATCTAAAAAAATCATGTCATAACATGAAATTAGAAGGTTTGTTTGAGTACCTGGATTATCCAATACGACTCTTTCTTCATGGAGGATATCTTACGATAATAATTCTCATATGTCTTGCCAAAGTTTTTATACTCATGACATCAAATTGGATACTATGAGCATAACAAATAATTGTCGAAGATACGATGGCATTCCCCAACTACGTGCCTCCTTTATGGTATCCACGTATTCTTTGTCATCATCTAATAAATCAAGTGCATCTCTAAGAGTTGGATGGACATAATTGTCAACTGTTCTAAGATCCATATAGCATGTTGGACCTTTCACAACATTCAACAATAGCTTGAGATAATATAACTTTCCAGTTCCAGGCGGAACAAAGATCTCCCCAATAGAAATCATAATTTTTTTTTTGTTTCTTCCATTTCTTCAATTTTTTTCCATACAAACTT
The DNA here is from genome assembly GCA_037355625.1 of Petunia x hybrida. NCBI lineage: Eukaryota > Viridiplantae > Streptophyta > Magnoliopsida > Solanales > Solanaceae > Petunia > Petunia x hybrida. Next base: position 393,226 of record JBBBVM010000052.1, on the reverse strand, counting down.
AAGAGGGGAATTCTGCATAAGTCAATTCTCTTACTTCAGGATAATCTTTATTAGCCTCAAACCAACTTAATAACATTGATTCCTTTACAGTTGGTCTACTAGCAACATCATCAATATCATCAGAGAATATGACACATTGTTCATTTTAAAAATTAAGGCAGAATATATATGTAGGCCATCTAACTTGGCACTTTTTTTCATTTTGGCACCTCTTTTAAACCTTGTGCCATTTTGGCACTTTAAGCGGCCAAAAACTGTGCCATTTAGGCCCTTCCATAGCTGGCCAACAAAAGAAGCAAGATGCGTGTAGTACACGCGCAATGAAGTGTCTAAAAAACAAATGAGAGAAAGCCACGTGTCTCATTAAGTTAAATAATCTAAAACCAAACATTTGACGCCAAAAAAAAAAGGAGATCTAGTTTTACCCCCAAAGCCCCAACCCTTCATGTTTATCCCTCTCCCCCCTCCCCCCCACCCCATCATCTTCTTCCCTACAACTCACTCTGCTCTGCAATTTGTTTACAATTTTAAGCTCGTGGAAGTTACTTTAAAAATATGTAAAAGAAATTTTGACTATCTTACCATATTTAATTAAAAATATTATTATCCTAATACTCATAACCCGATCCATTTCTTTTTAACTACATCATTCAATAAAATCAAACTCAATTGGAACTATTTGTTTGAGAGACAGACTCTTCTCCATTTAATATTTGTTTTGATTGGTCTTCTCCATTTTTGTTTTAATTTTGTTGGCCTCAGAATTTGGGTAGAATTGATCTTCTCCATTTTTTCGATACCAACGTCATGCGTAATAGAAAGCACAGAACACACTAATTTAAAAAAAAATGGAAGAGAAATTAGTTCAAATCTATTTCCTACTTCATTAACAAATTAAAAGAAAGTTGATATTTATGTGGAAGAAAAATTAAAAACGTAACCTGTTAAGTTAAGAAGAAGAAGAAGAAGAAGAAGAAGAAGAAGAAGAAGAAGAAGAAGAAGAAGAAGAAGTGGAAATAAGTATTTTCAAGTTGGAGAGAGAGAGTAGGCCCTATTTAATATTTGTTGAAGCTGATTCAAATGCTAAGCAGAAGTTAGATACACGCTCTGCTCCATGTCATTATGTAGTGTTCAAATGATACATTTTTGATGTAGATGAAGTGCTAAAATGGGACAAGGCAAAGAAGAGGTGCCAAAACGAAAAAAAGTGGAGGGCCTGCCTATGTATTATGCCTCAAATTAATTGATAGTCTTTCCACAGAAGGTTCCCTATGATGAATTGAAAATCTGAATATTCTTCAAGCAGCTTCACAAGGTGATAAATATTGACAATAATAATACATGTTGATTTCATCAATATTGGATAAACAATCCTCAAGCATACTTTGAGAAAATGCAATGGTGACATGATCATGTCCATTATTAAATAGCATACTTAAATAAGTATTTAATGGATCATGATTGATTGTACTATCGGACATTAATAAGAGCTTCATACTTTAATAATAGAAATCGATTATGCGGCACCACATATATTGTTGGGTTTAATGGAAGAATGTGAATGGGAAATGAGTGAAAAGGTGAAAAGGTTCCCTTTTGTAGGGAAATGCACTTTCTCCTACATTGGTAGAGGAAAATGATTTTATTGGGTTTAAATAGAGATTTACTTCTCTTACCTCTTAAAAGGGTTGAGAAGAAGGGAAGCCTCGCACCGTCGTCGTCGCTCGTCTCGGCTTCGGATTCGGATTTGGTCAATTGATATGATTGATTGGCTTAACTTTTTGAACCAACAAAACTAAAATATTAATTAATTAATATATTATCCGTTTGCGTAACGGGCAACTCCGTTTGTGTAACGGGGAGCTGAAGTGAGTCAGCAACGGGCAGCTGAAGTGAGTTCAGTACCCGGGCAGCTGAAGCAACATCAGCAGATTAGTTCCTCCACGTTTTCCCTCCACGTCTTCTCATTAATGTCGGTCATTAGTGGTAGATTAACTCCTCCACATTAAAGTCAGTTATTAGTGGTAGATTAATTGCTGCACATTGAAGTCAGTCATTAGTGGACAATTAAAGCTCTCCCATGTTTTCTCATTTATCACCAGGTGTGTCTCTTCACCGCCCTTGGATGTCTATATAAACTGGTCATTTGTCAGTCCTTGATCACGACAGACAGACGATAGACAACATAGACTGAAGCTCTGAGATAGAGACTCAAACTCGGACTGATAGGGACGTAACCTCGGACAGAGGATACGAAACCTCGGGCAGAGAATAGGAACACTCGGGCAGATAAAATCACTGACAGAAAGCATATCTCACAGCATCCCCTCCCTTTCTGCATATTAAGTGAGTCGTGTGATTTGCTCCGTTCTTTGTGTTCGCCGTGTTCTGACCGTTTGAAGTGTCGCTACGGTAGAACTGTTATCCCGTTCCATCCTGGGAGGAATTAACCCATAAACCTTGGGCATCGTGAGGGGGTTAGATTTCTTAAGGAGACACAAGTAACTTGTGGGCTCGGGATTGTCCTATTACTAACAGATTATTTACTGCAGGTTTTGTATCTCCTAACTTATTTGAGTGCAGGAACCAACATATATATTATCCAAGTCAATACCATTCTTCCTGATAGTTACTGATGTCATTGTCCCTTCTTCTATAAATAGGATAAACTTCTTCGTCGATTGTTGCTGAATCAACAAATACTTTTGGAAAGTGTTTTGAACACCTCCCATTCTGCATGCATGGTGAAGATTTTCTTGCAGAACCACATGGGTCGTGCATCATGAAACTTTTCAAGCCCTGTAATAATGAGGATTATCAAATTGGTCCAGTATTTCTGCTGAAAATTCGATCAATATCTGCAGCAGTCGGATATTCATTACACTTATGAAGAAAGAACAAGATATGAGCATGAGGCACCCCTCGCTTTTGGAACTCAATTGTACAAATCACTTCATAGAAAATCATAAAGTATTTGTTAGATAAATAAATAGTTTTAATGTATATTAAAAAGATTTTCATTACATCAAATTCGAACTTTTGTTTAAACTATTATTTTAGAAGTTGATATGGGTACCTTCTTTTACTTCTCAAAGAACATGATTGTCATGCAAGACTTTTATTAAGCGATCCAATTTGATTTTGAAAACCCTTCTTAAAATGTCTGGAGGATTCTCAAGACTTAAGCTCCTATCCTCAACAAATCTATGAATCTCAAGCCGCATTGGGTTGCAAGTGAACATGATAAAAAGATCAGGATACCCAGCCAATTTGCATATTTTTATAGCATCTTGACAATTTTGAATCATGCCTCGTGCACCTCCCGTAAAGCTAGACGGTAGAATAATTCTTTGCCCTAGAAAAGAAGAGTTAGCATCTCCATGCAGAATAATATTTGCCAACACTTTATACATATAAGCTCTAAACGGTTTATGATTAATTCTAATATACTTTAATCGAGAACCTTTGATCATTGTATATGCGTCGACTAAGAATTGCTGAAATAATCTTCTAGAAGACACAATTTTTGGAGTTTCATCCTTTCTTTCTTGAACTTTGTGAGAAAAATACTCTCGCATGCTTACAAATTTTCCTCCTCTAATTGATTCACCATTCCCATTAAAAGGAATATCTTTTCTATATCCATCTTCACAATTTGGAAAGAGTAAAGGATATTTCAGACCCAAATAGGCAGCATTCAATTCATTTATCCTTTACAGTTGTCCAGATTGTGTTTCTATAATGATATCACTATCACCTCTATCCAAGTCAAAATCTCCAACTACTAAAGCAGCAACCTTTTAAACCGTTGGTAAGTTGTATCTTCTCTCATCAGTGTTTCTTTTCCCTATCAATCTGAGTCTAACATTGGACTTGCATCTTCTTGAAATTTATCTCGTACCATTGTAAATGTCTTAGCCAGAACAATTTGGTCGTCAATCATTTGCTTCAGATCAACAACAATCTAAGCATGAAGTTTGTTGACACTTTGACCACAATTGCAGAAAAAAAAATTATATTGAATTATTAAAATTGTGTTTTCATTTGGAATATTAATTACATATAATTATTGTTTTTATGAATGATACAATATTAACCTCACAACATGAATTCTATTTTTCACTTCATTATATATATATATATATATATATATATATATATATATATAGACACACACACACACATACATACATACATACACACACACACACACACACACACACTTTTTTGGGATGGATCCCTCGAGAAGCAATGAACTTCCAATTTGATGACACACACACACACATACATACATACACACACACACACACACACACTTTTCCCCAATTGATGTAAATGAGAATATAGAATTATAACTCCAAATATTCTCTTGAAAATGACCATACTTTGGACCTGCATAAAATAAGTGTTGGAAAATGATGAACATGCATATGGATTGAAAATACCATATAAGAATAGAACTAAAATGTATATTTCATCTGACATGATCCAAACAATAATTGTTTTAAAATTTGAGAAGGTTCATTTGGATCAGGAAGCTTTAGTTTCCCGAAAAACAACATAAGGAGAATTCCGGTGTTTGAGACTTATGATGCTTGCCGATTCTTTCTTCATACCAAAATATGCCCCGCTTGTTATTCTAAAGAAATTTTATAACATAAGTAGTAATATAAGGAAGAGCAAGTCACATGCTCTGTAGTCTACATTACTAGAATGCAAATCTGGTATTTCTTTATGACATGCATGCATTCTATTGACTACGCTCTCAATGTTTTAAGCTTAAAATTCTACTAAGAACTCAAAATTATTAATTGATGTGAATTTCCACTCTACTTGTCATCCAAATGTGAAATTATAAGATCAATCAAGTATCGACCTGTCAATACTAGAGGAATATTTAGATTGGGGATAATAGGATTTGTGTGCATATCTGAGGAATGACATTAATGACCTATGATAAGATTAACTAATATAAATAAAGGTTTGAGTAACGTTTAAATAAGATAAATTTATATTAGCATACAGTACCACATCATATAGTGAGTACACACTCAATATTTGAAGCTTTCAATTCTAAATTATAACCGTTTTCATTATTAATTGTTGTACATTTCCACACTACTTGTTATCAAAATGTGAAAATATAAGACAATTCAAGCACCGAGTGGCAATATTGGAGGAATATTTAAATCGGGCATAATAGGATCTGAGTGCATATTTGAGAAATGACTTTAATGACCTATGATAAGATTAATTAACGGAAAAGGGTCAAAAATACTCTTAACCTATTAGAAAGGGTTTAAAAATACTCTTCGTTAACCTTTAGGGCCAGATATACCCCTGTCGTTAACCTTTAGGCCCAAATAACCCACAATATTTTATTTAGGCTCAAAATTACCCTTAAAACTAACGGACTTTTAAAAAAGTTAATAATAATTAATAAAATATAATAGTAGGGAATATTCCTTGCCCGTAATATTAACAAAGGACATTTCAAAATTATTACCAATAGTTTAGGACAAGTTTTTGTCCTTTTCCGTTTAAAAATTATAGGTAAACTTTAAAAATTAGCTCTTGACTTATCATTTGTTTAAAATAAACTTTTTACAAAAGGTATTTACTACTCACAGATATATATAGATAATATAAAATAATATAGAGAGTACAACTAAGTGCATATGTAATGTATGCAATATCTACATATCATAAAAATCAATTGATGATTTTCGAATAGTATATATAGTTAATTATTTTTTATGATTTCTGGATATTATACATTAATATATATGTGTTTAAGTTGTACTTTATTATTCCAAATATACTTCTAGTTATTTTTTTTAGTCGAGGCTCTATTAAAAACAGTCTTTCCACTTTGGTGGGTAAGGTCTGCATACATCTTTCCCCAAACTCCATTTGTGGAATTACATTGGGTATGTTATTGTTTAAATTATACTCTCTATTTTATTTTATATTGTGTATATATATTGGTGAGATGTAAACACCTTTTATCAAAAGCTTATTTTAAACAGATAATAAATCAATAGCTAATTTTCAAATCTACATATAAATTGGGGAAATTTTCAAAAATAGGCAGCCCACTACCCAAAATTACAAACAAGAGGCCATATTTTTTTTCATGCATAGCACTCATCCCTAAAATTACAAATTTTAGCACTCCTTCATAAAAAACACCCTAGCAACCAAATCTCCTCCTCCCCAGCTACTAAGTCGCCGGCAGACACCCTCTTCCGTCAGTGGTATCGTTACTTTTTTGTATTTGACTGAATTTATATTGTTCATTGCGTTTAAATCATTGCTTTGGACAAGTTTATACACACAAATCTCCCCCCAAAAAATAAATTATACATGAATATACATAGATAAATGCGTAGCAATGAGAGAAATACAAAAATATACATAAAAAAAGTAAAAATTCATATAAACACCCTTAATATACAGATTTATTCACTTGCATATACACACTTATAAAAATTTATACAATTTTATACATGTGTATAATTTGTATAAACTTGTATAAACTTGCGGCGACTGCTATCTCGGGAAAAAAGGGTGACAGCTCGAGTAAGATTCGAAAATATGGGTCATTTTTGGTAATTTTCGTCTTTTGCTTGTCTTTTAGTGTAATTATCCCTATAAATTTTAAACGGAAAAGGACCAAAACTTGTCCTAAACTATTGGTAATAGTTTTGAAATGTCCGTTGTTAATATTACGGACAAGAAATATTCCCTACTATTATATTATATTAATTATTATTAACTTTTTTAAAAGTCCGTTAGTTTTAAGGGTAATTTTTGAGCCTAAATAAAACGTTGAGAGTATATTTGGGCCTAAAGGTTAACGGTAGAGGTATATCTGGCCCTAAAGGTTAACGAAGGGTATTTTTAAACCCTTTCTAATAGGTTAGGGGTATTTCTGACCCTTTTTCGATTAATTAATATAAATCAAGATTAGAGTAACATTTAATTAAGATAAATTTATATAGCTTCACTTACGGATGAGCAATAAAGGAATGCTTATGAGAGTCCCAATGGAAAGGACAAATGCGGAACTGAACTACGATGAATTTCTTTGCGAAATCCTTCACTTTGAGGTAACGAATATTGCAATGGTCAAAATCGAACGATTATGACTCCAGTCATTTCCAAATCGAGGGCTATGAAATTGGCAGTGCGGATAAGACCTCGAAGGTCCTTGAGAACTGGTTCGAAGTTTGATTTTGTGACATTTTTAAGAGTTGGGGAAGTGGAGGAGGAGGATGAGGAAGAGAGGGTACGGCAGTGCATGGTCAAAAATGTGGCCGGAGCGTGAGAGGGTTGGATTAAGGTTGTTGATACAAAATTCAACAGCCAGTGCTTCTTCATTCTCTGGTTAATCCTTCATGGCTTTGTTAGCATGAGGGTTCGTGAGATGGGTACCAAAGGGTTATTGTTTTTAGGATGGGAGGTTCCGAGGGAAGGAAGAAGGGAGAAAATATTTCCTACAACTTAGAAGATGTTTTCAGATTTTTTTTTTTTTTTTGGGTCTGATGTTATCTAATTTAACTTGTTGGGAGGAAAATATTGTAATATGCTCCATTTATCCAATTTTATTTTTTGTGACATAATTTCTATTTTGGAATTAAATATGATTTATTCAATATATAAAAAGGATAATTTCAGAGATATCCCTCCAGGTTTGGCTCCACAATAGTGATCTCCCTTGTGGTTCACGATATTACACTTACTTCCATTTGTTTTAATTTTCTTGTAACAATTCTATTTATCTATTATTCATAAATGTAAATAAATTACAATTGACAACTTTGCCCTCACTATGATTATACCCTTCCAAAATTGATATAAGTCTTGCTTATGGGGAACGAGAAGCGGGAACCTAGTTCTCTTTACCCACTAGGAACTTCAAAGCCATGCAAAGCTAAATATAGTAGAAAAGAGTGTAATGTCTAAGAATAACAAAATACTTAATTCTGAAGTCCTAACCATCAAGTTTGGAGGAATTGATGCCACCATCTTTTCCTCTTAATTTCACTCGCAATACGAGGAAATTTTTCCACCAAGATCCAATGCGTAAAAGACACTTTCTTCATGATTACATCAAAGTTTATCAAGATTTCTTAATCATTTGGTGAATTCGTTTTTACGGGTAAAATGACTAAAGTCCACCATGAACAATATCTATTTTTTTCAACTTGACACTTTAACTTTGCGGGGGTCCTAGTACCCCCCTCGAACCCATTCAAAGTGACATTAATAGACCCTCGCGACCATTTTTTGAACCAGCAGTCTTTGCAATGTTTAAGGAGCGTGTGAAGGCTTTAAAATATATCCTAAACCAATAAAAAAAAGCCACCGCCTTACCTTCTTTACATATTAGCAAAGAACCCTTCTTCCCAAATATTTCCACCCACCATTGAAGCTCTAATATCCTTCCACCATTGAAGGATTAGAATAACTCCATTTTCACTCATGCTCAAAATCTTACCGCCAGTATAAATTAATTTCAAAATCCAATGGTTTCTAAGATTTATATCTACTCAAAATCTTTACTTGTTTTCTTCCACTTAGAACCCACTAGATGAAAACAATTATCAATTCCAAGATTTGAAAAAAAAAAAAAAAACTAGTACTTAATATTAATAGGTTTTTCGCTCGATGTGCTTCCAATTAGTAGAATTATCCAATAAAGGTTCAATGTGACTGAATTATTTTATTGGAGTTCTTTTGAGCCATGAATTCTCCTTCTTCTCCTTTTTCATTATTTTTTTATTAATTTATCAAGTGATGATCTGGTGGTAATTTGCCTTTTTCAGTGATGAGATTTGGTCAAGTTTTGCTTTTTCTCTATGCTGTTTAATGGTGATTTTGATTTAATAGTGGTTTGGTGGTAATTTGATTTTCATACTTTATTTGGGGGCTTGGTGGTGGTTCATTGGTGACCATGGAGAAAGTGGTGGCTATGACAATGGTGTCATGGTGGTTATGGTAGATGCGATGATGACGGTGTCTGGTGGCTATGGCGGAGGATGCTACTGGAAGGGAAAGAGAAAGAGAAAGGAGAAAAGAGAAAAATAAAAGAAAAGAAAAATGATAACAAAGAAAACAAAAGATAGAACAAAATAAGTAGTAAATAAAAAGGTAAAACATATATATTTTTGAACGAATTATGTGGCACAATGTGATTGGTGCGTGTTCCACCCTATTTTTTACAAAATTAGAACTAGTTACAAAAGATAAAATTTATACCACTTCAAACAACTACAAGGGGTTATAGGACCCCCGCAAAGTTTGAGTGTCATCTTGAAAAGAACCTCATAGTCCAGGAAGGACTTTAGGTATTTTGCATTTTTTATGTTGTACAGAATTTTTAATGAGATATTTGATGTTTTGATAAAATTACTAATGGGAGGGGTTTGATAGTAGGGAGGCAAAGCAGTCAGTTATAGTGTATTTATATTTATAAAAAATAGGTAAAAACAAATTTTACAAAAAAATTAAAATTAAGGAAGGTAAATTTAATATCGTAAACCATAAGGGAGGTCACTTTTACCAAGTCAAACCTGGAGGGAGGTCTCTGAAATTGTCCCTATATAAAATTATTAACTATGTTGAATTATATATTTTTATTTACTTTTTAAATATGTAAATTTCAATTTAAAAAAAATATTAAATCTATACAAAAATTCCTATCGAAAGTAGGTGTTTTGACGATCGTACCCTAAACGCATTTACATATAATGAGATGGAGGTGAGATATTGTTGGGGAAAGGTTTTGAAGAATGACAAACGAGAATGATCCAGTGGTTCTGGAGGAGAACCTGGTCCTTGTATAGAAGGGCACGACTGATCGAAAAGATTTGAGGGTTGCAAATCCCTGCGGAACTAGGAGTAGTGACGCGTGAACGAGTATGCATCCTAGTCAGACTAAATGAGGTGGTGCCCAGGCTGTGTCTTCGAAGTACGAATACGAGTTGGACTTAAACAAGGAAAGAGTTACAAGGAATCTTGTCTTACCATAATTACAAGGTTTTCTTGTGGAACTCAACTAGGGTTGTGATACCCATAATAATACAAGTAGTCGAGGCAGCCGAAATTCAGTTTTTCACAAATAAAGAGTTGAGAGCATACAAAGGTGATTCAACAACTTTCAACGTGAGATAACTGAGCAAGACAACTGGTGGAGTTAACAAGTTTGAGTCTAGATATTCTGTCTAGGTTCTTGGTTTGTAAGTTGTCTATGTTTTGTGCGATCATTGTTTTTACCTATCAGCTTATCTTAGAAGCAATTGTGTTAGGTGAACTTTTGAGAGATTACTTAATAAAGCTAGAGTTTAGATTTGTTGAGTGATTAGGGTCTAGAGTGTAGCCCCTTGGTTACAGAGTCTTGTAATAGAAACTTGCTCTTTGTGTTAGTGGATTGAGTTCTAAAATCTCAGAGTGTGGGTCGTGGTTTTTCTTCCTTAAGCAAGGTGTTTTCCACGTAAAAATACCGTGTTCCATGTGGCTTTTGTTTGTGTGTGTGTTGTGGTGTCTAAGTGCAAAATGGTAAGTCAAGAAGAATCAAGTCCTTGCAAAGAAAAATCGGTAGACATTATTCAACCCCCCTTCTAGTGTCCTTAGGAGGTGCTTAGATTATAACAAGTGGTACCAGAGCATGTCTTCTTGTGCTAGGTTAACACCTTGAGAAAGATCAGAATCATGAGTGCACCACCTACCATCGCTGAAGGACAGTCAGTTCTAGGACCCCCACAGTTCAATGGGCAGTACTATGCTTGGTGGAAGAACAGGATGGAAAATTGCATATGTGCTGAAAACTATCAACTATTGCTTATAGTATCTGAAGGAAATTTGATCCCTACCAAAATAGTTGGTGAAGGAGTTACTGCCAAAGAAGAACCTAAGTCAAAAGAGGAGTTCATTGAGGCGGACTATAAGATGATTGAAAAGAATCACAAAGCCAAACGTTTGGTAATTTGTGGACTTGGTGCTGAAGAGTTTAACAGAGTACCATCTTACAAGACTTCTAAGGAAATCTGGGATGCTTTGCAACTTGCACATGAAGAAACCACTTAAGTGAAGGACTCCAAGAGAAGAATGCTGAAAAGGCAATTTGAGTTGTTCTCTGTGGGAGAGAAGGAATCAATCCAGGATATGATGACCAGGTTGACCATTATCACTAATGAGATGAGATCCTTGGATATGGAGTTGCCTAAAGTAGAGATGGTGGATAAGGTTCTGAATGTGTTACCTGAGGCTTGGGAACCCAAGATGACTGCTATCATTGAATCCAAACCTCTCAGATCCATCAAACTTGAAGAACTGGTTGGAAGTTTGAAAACACATGAGATGATGAAAGATCCAAAAACTAAACCAGCTCTCAAGAAGGACAAGACCCTTGCACTCGAAGCAACTGATGAAACTGATGATTATGTTGATTTGCAATCAGTTGAAGCAGCAATGGTTAGTGCCTTGAGACAGAAGTTTAACTTGGGAAAGTTCAAAGGTTTTAAAAGAAATAACAAGGAGAACTCTAGAAGAAAGAATAAAGTTGACAGTCCTGATTACTCAGGATGCTTCAAGTGCTTCAAGAAGGACCATGCTGTCGTGGATTGTCCAATGTGGGAAACAGAATAGATGAAAAATAGAGCAACCAAGGAGAAGGAAAAAGAGGCGTCAAAAGAGAATGACAAAGAAAAGAAGAAGGTTGGACGACCTCCAAACTTCAGAGCAGAAAGAAGGAAGAAAAAAGAAGCTTTCTATGCTACATGAGGACCTACTGACAGTGAATGTGATCATGAGAAGGAATCTGGAGATGAATCTCTAGTAGCGTTGATGAGGGTTGTCAGATGTTGGTTCAGATGAAGAAGATCTTCGGGAGTTTAGAGGAGGAAGAGATCCATCAAAGCCACTTGTGTTTAACTAGACAAACTACAAGTGCTGGAAGAAACAGATGAAAAACTTCCTTCAAGTAATGGATTACAGTCTTTGGTTGATTGTGAAAAGAGGACCTCATGTTCCTGTAAAGAGAACATCAAATGGGGTCCTGGTTCCAAAGAAGGTAGAAGAACTAGATCCTCAAGACCTAGACTGGTTACAGGCAAATTCCAAAGCTGAATTGTACCTGATGAGAGGGCTGACTACTGATGTGTTAGCAAGAATACTTAAGACAAAATAGTGGGCTTCCTGCCCCCTTCTCAAAGAGAGGAGGACATGTTATTCATAAAAAGGCCTTGTTCTTTGGAAGATCTATCTCGTGTCTGGTACTGCACGGTTCCACTCTGCAAGAACTCCGAATCATTCTCTTGATGGAGCTTCATTTCATCCAAATTCTCGGCTGGCCATTTCAAAATGCGGTCCAGCTGCAGGAAAGACCAATTAAAAGAGATTCCCGCCTTCGGGCGGGGGTTTCCCCAAATTGAAGTATCAGACTTTTCTGATATCTGATAATTACTATTAGATAGTGTCCAATTTTTTTTTTTTTTACTTTTTTCAAAGGACAGTGAAGGCCTTCCTTAGCACTTGTTTTCTTATTGATTCCCCCCCCCCCCCCGTTCAATGAGAATGCCTCCTTCCCCACCATTTCGGCCTATTGTTGATAGGTATTTTACCGAAACACAAGTCTGCCAAAGAAGTACGGGAACAGCTGAAAGAGATGTACTCGAAAGAAGGCCAAAAGAAGGACCAGCTCTTATGGCAACTGATGGAGAAGAAGCCGCTCATTCAGCAGAGGTATGTCTATCTGATCTTAAAGAAAACTTACACACATACTCTACTGAAAATTTGATCTTAATTACTGCCACTTTAATTGAGGGTTACGAAAAGGAGAAAATTGAAAAAGATAAATTAACTGGAGAGATAAGTGATCTCAAAACTAAGCACAAGAGTCTTCAAGAACAAAATATTGAACTGGAAGAAATCAATGCCATTTTAAAAGGGCAGACTCTTGTGTCAAATTCTAAGATCACAGAACTGGAATTGGAACTAAATCAGCTAAAGGAGAGTGTAAATGGTAAGCAAGTAATAAGTGAAGTTCAAAGCTTTCTTGAAAATGAACTTAAAAGAACAAATGATATCCTATACCAGGAAACTGAAAAGAACAGGATTTTGAATCAAAAGGTTGAAAAATCTAACTATGAGCTTACCAGATTAACAAAATGGAATAAGTCTTCTGAGGCAATGAACTGGGTCCTTGCAAATCAGAACAAGGGAAAACAAGGGCTAGGATTCAAGAAACCACTGCCTCCATATAATCCTAAAAGCAAGTATGTGGGTTTGCCTTGTAACATGTTGTGTACCTTCTGTGGTGAAACTGGACATTACAGACAAAAGTGCATGAATGCAAGCAAGGCAAAGACCAAGAATAAAAGAAATGTTCTACCTAAATGGGCTAAAAAGAATTTGATTTATCCATTTTCTCATAAGAAGAGACCCAAGCTTGTTTGGGTTCCTAAAGCTAACCCTTAATCTGTTTTGCATGCTGGAGTGAGGGAGCACAACCCAAGCTGGATTCTTGATAGCGGTTGTTCAAGGCACATGACAGGAGATAGAAGAAACTTTCTCTCACTCGCAGCATTTTAAGGAGGCAGTGTAGCCTTCGGAAGAGGAAAAAGTGGCCAGATCATAGGAATTAGAAAAGTTGGGAAAACTCTGGATCATGCAATTGAAAACGTATACTGTGTTGATGGTCTCAGACACAACCTGCTGAATATCTCTCAACTGTGTGATAGAGGAAATGAAATGAGCTTCTACTATGTAGGGTGTATTGTGAAGAACCTATAGAGTGGAGAAATTATTATGGAAGGAAAAAGGGTGAACAATGTGTACAAAGCATCACTGAAATCACTGCCTGAAAACAACTTAACATACTTGAACATGCAAGAAAGTGATTCTCAGTTGTGGCATAAAAGAATGGATCATGTTAGTCTCTCACAACTCAACAAGCTAGTATCAAAGGAGCTGGTTCGTGGACTGCCTAGTAAGAGATTTGAAAATATAAAAATGTGTGATGCTTGTGTGAGAGGGAAGCATGTGAGATCATCTTTTAAATCAAAGAAGGTGGTGAGTACATCAAAACCATTAGAATTGATACATATGGATCTGTGTGGACCTATGAGAGTCAGGAGCAGAGGAGGAAAGAGATTCGTGTTCGTAATTGCTGATGACTACTTTAGGTATACATGGACTCTGTTCTTGGAGTCCAAAGATGAAGCCTTTGATAGCTTCAAAGATTGGGCTGGTGTTGTGCAGAAAAAATTGAGCTTGGAACTTGTCAGCATTAGATCTGATCATGGAACAGAGTTTGAAAACTCAAAATTTTCTGATTATTGTGCAAAATATAGCATTTATCATAACTTCTCTGCACCAAGAACTCCACAGCAGAATAGAGTAGTTGAAAGGAAGAACGGGTCTCTGGAGGATATAGCAAGGACTATGCTGCTGTCAAGAGGTCTTGCAAGAAACTTCTGGGCTGAAGCAATAAACACTGCATGCTATTTGCTGAACAGATGCTCCATAAGAGCTATTCTTGACAAGATCCTATGTGAGTTGCTCAGAGGAAGGAAACCAAATATTGCACACCTGAGACCGTTTGGTTGTAAATGTTTTGTCCACAATAACGTAAAGGAACCATTGGGGAAATTTGATGCTAGAAGTGATGAGGCAATATTTCTTGGTTACTCTACTCAAAGCAAAGCATACAAAGTGTTTAATAAAAGAAACAAACAGTGGAGGAAAGTATGCATGTGGTATTTGATGAATCTGATAAGGCAGTAGATGAAAATGAAGTAGATGATCAAGCAATTGGCCTTCCTCGAGAAGATAGTGTAACTAACTCTGAAGATCCAGAAGATGGGGAAGAATCATGTGAGGATTCAACTTCACGAGAACAATGAGTCAATATGACAGGGGGAATATCAGATGAAGTTGATAATTCAAAAAGTCAGGAAGAACCTACACAAAGTGTTGCTGAAGGTTCTTCTCGTCATATCCAACCCAGGCCATGGAAGCACCAAAGTTCTCATCCCTTGGAGAATGTATTATCTAAATTGGATACTGGGATAATGACCAGATCAGCCTTGAAGAACTTTTGTGGATTCTTTGATTTTCTGTCATCTTTGGAACCAAAGAATGTAAAAGAAGCCCTAGAAGATCCAGATTGGGTTCTAACTATGCAGGATGAACTTCATCAGTTTGAAAGAAGCAAAGTATGGCACCTGGTTCCTAAGCCGAAGGACAGATCGATAATTGGAACCAAGTGGGGGTTCAGAAATAAACTGGATGAGCATGGTATAGTAACAAGGAATAAGGCTAGATTGGTAGTCCAAAGGTACAGTCAGGAAGAAGGAATTGACTATGATGAAACTTCTGCACCAATGGCAAGAATGGAGGCCATTAGAATGTTGATTTCCTTTGCTACATACATGGAGTTCACACTGTATCAGATGAATGTGAAGAGTGCCTTCTTAAATGGGTATTTGAATAAAGAAGTCTATGTAATACAGCCACCAGGTTTTGTGAACAGTGAATTTCCTGATAATGTTTACAAACTGGATAAGGCACTCTATGGACTGAAGCAAGCTCCAAGAGCCTGGTATGAAAGATTATCAGGAACCCTATTGAAGAATGGTTTTACAAGAGGAAAGATCGATAACACACTATCCTTAAAGAAGAAAGGAAAGGATCTATTAGTAGTTCAGGTATATGTTGATGATATCATTTTTGGAGCCACTGATGAAGAGCTATGCAAAGGATTTGCTGAATTAATAGGCAGTGAATTTGAAATGAGCATGATGGGAGAACTCAATTTCTTCCTAGGATTGCAGATAAAATAGACTCCTGAAGGAACCATGATTCATCAACAAAAATATGTCAAGGAACTTCTGAAGAAATTTGACATGGAAGGAGCAAAAGAAATGACTACTCCTATTGCTCCTGGAACCAAGCTAGATATGGATGAACTAGGTCCTTCTACAAATGAGACAAAATATATAGGAATTATAGGTTCACTCCTCTATCTCACAGCCAGTCGACCTGATATTGTATACAGTGTGGGACTGTGTGCTAGATTTCAGTCCAAGCCTAAGGAATTACATTTGACAGCTGTGAAGAGGATCTTGAGATACTTGAAAGAAACTCAAGATCTATGTCTATGGTACCCAAGGGGAGGTACTTTTGAACTAATTGGTTTTGCTGATGCAGATTATGCAGGTCACTTGGTGGACAGGAAGAGCACTTCAGGAATGACACACTTTCTTGGTCCCTGCTTAGTTTCTTGGGCAACAAAGAAGCAGAACTCAGTTGCCTTATCTACTACTGAAGTTAAGTATGTAGCAGCTGCATCTTGCTGCTCACAATTGCTATGGATCAAACAGCAGCTGGAGGACTTTGGGATTAATTGTGGAGCCGTGCCTATTTTCTATGATAACACAAGTGCAGTGAACATTGCCAAGAACCCAGTCCAACATAAAAGAACAAAGCACAATGATATTAGACACCATTTTCTTAGAGATAATATTGAAAAGGGATCACTATGAATTCTTGCAGGACTGAAGATCAGATTGCAGACATCTTTACCAAAGCACTGAACAAGGTTCAGTTTGAGAGGAACAGGTTGGAGTTAGGGATGACCAAAATACACTGATGACTCAGCATTTGTTCCCCAATGATTGGTTAGTTAAGTGTTCAGCAACCTGTGTAAAACTATTGTTATTATTGTCCAGTCTAAATTTTGTACTTTATTAAGTATACTTGTTCAGTTAATTAGCACCAGGTTGGGCTAATGTGTTCCCATGAAAGAACCTACAAGTTACATAGAAGGAATCAAGACAAACATGAGGAACCATGTCCAAGTACAACTACACAGCTATTTATGATAAGTGTCATAACTGAAATTGATTGTCAATTATATGTGTGTCAAGGGAGGCTTCCCATGTTCTTGTAACCGTCCTTGATTATAGGAACAAATTCCTTTTGTGGTTAGACTTCTACTAGACTTAACCGGACCCCACTCACTTAAAAATACCTTATTTGGGCAAGTCTATGTAACCGTCAAATCAGTCACTTTTTCCAGTTTTCAAAACTTCAAAAGCCGCTTTCTGCCTTTTAGTCATTATTAGCACCTTTCCCTAGTGAAAACCTCTGAACCCATTACTTCTTCTCATTTACACAAATTTATAGAGATAGAAATACACACTCCCAAAATCCCTCCTTATACTATCCTCCTTCTCTCTCTAAAGTCGAAAAAAATCTTCAGAAACCCTAACCAAAATTCGCCATGTCTCAAGAACAATCGTCCTTTGCTTCGCCTGCCAAGACCTCAGAAACCCTAACGTCCAAGAAATCTACTCCCAAACCTCCCCATCTACTCTTGCGGAGAGAATCGTCAAAGCTAGGGTAGAATTTCTCAAAAGAGCAGTGAAATGTCGAGAAGACGGTTGTGAGATCCTCGTCTCCTATGCCGGCGAAACCAGTTTCCTCTGAAAAACCAGTTGAGGTAACATATAACTCTACTCTATCTGATTCTACTGCTTTAGAAGTTGTAAAAAGACCTGGAAAATTGAGCACTGAAACATTGGTGAAGGGACTAGATGAAATTGTAGAAAAGATTGAGCCCTGTGGAATGTCTGATAGGGGAATGTAGTTGAGGAGAACTTGAAGGTTGTTCATGAGGAACCTATGCATAAGTCTAGTTTTCATGTGCCCTTAGTGACTGAGGAAACGGTGGAGGTTAATGCAGTTGAAAACGTGGTGGAAATATTGAGAGAAGAGGTTTCTGCTAAAACCCAAAAGGAACATGTCAACGAACCTAGTTTGGAGACTGTTCCTCTTGAAAAAAGTCATGGATTGTCTGTGTTAGAAGGTCCTGTAGTTGTAGGACCTAGTTCTGTTAAGGTTGCAAAGGGTTTGAGTGAAGAACCTGGTTCTCGCTCAGATCCTATTGTGGCTGATGATGCAGAACTCAATTAGACTGGCTCTGATGAGGAAAAGGATGAGAAAATTCTGGAGGGAAATGGTGAAAGTGAGAAATTTGTAGAGGAAGTTGAAGAAAAGAAAAAGAAGAGTGCAAAAAGAAAATTTGGGGTGGAAGATGAGAAGTTGTTGGAAGAGGGTGATGAAGAGGGGGAGGTTGTTTTTGTAAGTGAGACAAGAGTAGAAGTTGATAAGATAAGGAGATTGTTGAAAGGGGGAAAGTGTGTGCCTAAAAGAAGACTTGTGGATGAATCTAGTGAGGACTCTCAGGAGGAGAGGACTGAGAGTTATGATAAAACTGCTTCTCAGCCAGCTCCTTCCTTAAGAAGAGTGGCAACAAGATCAGCCTTGAAGAAGCAGTTAGCAAAGGTTGATAAGCTGGAAAAGACAGTCAAGAATGTGAGGGATAGAAAACTGGAGGAAAAGAAGAAGAATGAGAAAAAAGAAGTTGAAGCCAAAGAAGAGAGTGATGAAGCTGGAAGCTATGTGGAACCCGGTGATTCAGATACAGATAGTGAGTTGGAAAGCAAAACGAGGAGAAAAGACTCTGAAGAGGTCGACAGAACAGCCTTCTTTGCAAAACACCAGGTATTGGCTGGGAGCATCCCGAGTGATGTGAAGGAGCACCACATGAAACCCTTACTCAGGAAGGTAGGGGATCAAGGGTGGTTAGGTCTATTTGGCAACAGAGACAGGCTGCTGTATTCTGATAAAATCAGGGAGTTCTACACAAATTGCAAGGTTGCTGCTAGGAGAGTATTTTATGTTGTGAAGGGAGTTGAGATAGAATTTTGAAGGACAGAGCTGGGAGTGATACTTGATGTGCCTATTGAGTAAGGGTGACTAACGGTCCGGTTTTGACCAAACCGGACCGGAGTCGAGCCGGAAACCGGCTCGGACCGGCCCGGACCGTTGGTCCCTAACGGCCCCCGGCCCTGGTCACGACACGGCCTCGCGAAAAAAAACCGGATGGACCGGTAAAAATTTGGGCCGGAATCGGCTGGACCGGACTGGTCCAAAAAAAAAAAAATCTGTTGCAATGTAGTCGTTTCTAGCCGTTGGGCAACGGCTCTTTTGACCCCCTAGCCGTCGTCCAACGGCCAAAAATGGCCAATTTCACCCCTCTACCACCCCATAACCACTCCTAACTAATTTTTTTTTTATAAATACCCCATTATTTCATCATATTTTTCACACAAATCTTCCAATTCTCTCAAATTTTCTACAATATTGCTATTATTCTACTTTGGCTATTTGTTAAAAATTTATAATTTGGCTACTTTATCAAGTTCTATTTGGAGTTTCTATCAAAGTTATATTTGGCTATTTGGTGAAGTTTACAAATAATGCTACAAACAACACAGATACACTTAGGAACTTGATACCTATTTTGAACCCCCCCTTTTGCTGAATTTTTTCATGTTAGGTGTGCATGTCATATTTACAACTTAGTAGTAAGAGATGGTCTTGCCTTGTTTAACGACATTATCAAAAACGAATTAAATTTAAGAACGAATATCAGGATTATTTGCGATATATGTTTGATAACTTTGACACTAGAGTATGTCTTACTACGGATATGGGCCGTTCTACTAATGGATGTGATTATATTACTGTTACTGTTCATTGGATAGATCCTGATTGGGTATTTCAAAAACATATTATTGCTTATAAAGTTGTTGATGAACCACACACGGGAAATTATATTTGTAATAAAGTTTCATCAATTTGTCGTACGTACTTTTTATCTAACAAAATTTTTAGTGTTACGGTAGATAATGCTACAAACAACACAGATACACTTAGGAACTTGATACCTATTTTGAACCCCCCCTTTTGCTGAATTTTTTCATGTTAGGTGTGCATGTCATATTTACAACTTAGTAGTAAGAGATGGTCTTGCCTTGTTTAACGACATTATCAAAAAGGTGCAGATAGCTATTACTTATATTTTTAGAAATAAAAACCAAGAAAGAAGACGAGAATGGGAAAGAAAATGTGTAGAATTAGGAATGCCAATTAGGAGAGTCCCAAAGGAAGTTTGTACTAGGTGTAACACTTTATATGATGCATTGACTGTCGCTTGTGACTATAGAGTGCCTATTTCTTAAATGTATAATAAACATTTTATGGAAATCTATCACCTTAAAGATGAGGATTGGCAAGTTGTTCAACATCTTCTTCAGTTTTTACAAAAATTTTATCAAGCTACTTTAGAATTTTCCGGTCAATATTATCCAACTACTCCTACCATGTTATATTATATAGCTGGAATATCGGAATTATTGAAAATGTATAAGCAATATGAAGGTTACAATGAGGCTGTAGAGTTAATGATCGAAAAATTTAGAAAATATTTTTTTCCAATTCCTCCGCTTTTTTACATTGCTTCTGTGCTGCATCCTGCTTTTAAAATTAAGTTAACTGAACGACTTGTTAGATAAGTATATGCAAATTTAGAAATTACTCCTATTGAAATTGCTACTAATGGGTATCCAAGTGTAGACGAGGCTGTTGCTAAAGTTTATGCAGATATCGTGGCTGTTTTTTCAAAGTATAGAGCTTGGGCAGACACTGCTACACCAATGGAACCTATACTATCCACCGGGCAAAGTTCTTCACATGCGGGGATGAGCACTTTTGGGGGACTTGACGAAAAGTTGCTTTCAGAACAGGACGAGTACGGGGAGGAATATAGCGAGTTCCAAGTGTATTTAATTCAATATCCAAAGAAACTTAACAACTTTGGAACTAAGAATTTGTTGGATTATTGGAAGAATCAAGAATCGCAATTTCCAATTCTTGCAAAAAATGGCCCGGGATATATTAACAATTCAAGCTTCATCAGTTGCATCGGAAAGCTCTTTTAGCCAAGGAAGATTTCAAATTGGAGATCACAGATATTCGTTGAAGGAGGAGGCAATGGAGACAGGAGTTTTATTCAGGGATTGGATCAGAGCAGAGCGAAGAAACTTTGGTCTACCAGAACTTACTAAGGAAAAGGGCAAAGCATATCTCGATCAAATTTTGAGCGACGAAACAAGTGAAGGGAGTCAAACCGGCAATGAAGAAGAAGAAGAAGAAGAAGACGAAGAACCAGAAGGAGATGATGAACAAGATCAACAACGGCCAGTTCCAAAAGAAAAGCCTACAACTATCCTCAAGAAACTAGCTAATATGTTTAAAAGAATGTAATTTTCTAAATAAGAATTTTGAATTTACAAGTTTGAAGTTTAGATGTAATTTGCACTGCTTATGTCTTAAACAATTCAATAAAATTGCTCCAAGTCTTGGAATTCAATCACAACTATTGTCTTCATACTTTTTATTTTTAATTTATAGTTTGCGCAAAAAATACTACAATTAATTACTAGTTTGTAAATTAGTTCAAAGTTTGAATTTTGAACTTAACAAATTAATTCAAAATTTGAATTTACTAAAATTAATTCAAAGTTTGAATATTGAACTTAACAAATTAATTCAAAAGTTTGAACTTTGAATCATCACTTCAAAAATTTCATTACTTCAAAGTTCAAAGTATAAAAAAATACTGCAAGTTTTTTAATTCTAAGTTTAAACTTTAAACATTGAAATAAACTAAACATTCCAAATATATGTTATATGTACAAGTAAAAACTTAATAATATTTTGTTGTAATATTTTTCAAAGTTTCCACCACTTTAAATAAAACACAATGGAAAAATAAAAATAAAAACAAAAAAAAATATATTTGGCCCGAACGGCCGGAGCGGGCCGGAACCGGACCGGATCGGACGGCAGTTTGGGCCAACGGCTCTCTTTCAAATATAGCCGTTGGCCAACAGAAAAAAAACGGCTATATTTGCCTATCACCCCCCCTAAACGCCCCCCATACACCCCCAACCTATTTTTATCTATATATACTCTAATATTTCATCATTATATCACACAATTTAGCACTTTCTATCAATTTATCTCTCAAATTACTCTCAAATGCTATTTTCTAAATTTTTTCCAAAATCCAAACAATTATAATGGCTGAAAATCAAGCTCCCGCTGCTCCCGGTCCTAGTGAAACAAGAATTGCGGAACGAAGACGTCGTTCTATAGTGTGAGAACTTATTATGAAAGATACTGAAACTCAGAAAGCTAAATGTAGCCTCTGTAACAAAGAGTGACAAATTTACACTGGCCCCAACAATGGAGGGACGGGAAAGTTTAGGCAACACTTAGAAAAAAATCACAAAACCGAATGTGATAGAATAAATGGCTTTATTCCGCGTGATTGAAAATTTTAAGAGATGGCTAAGGGAGTATCTATGTCATTTCAATTATGTATTTTCGAATTTCTAGTTTATTTAGTATCTTTGTAATTTTTCAATTTCTAGTTTGTTTTGTCATTTTAATTATGTATTTTCCTTTCAATAAACGTTTGTTTTGTGTTTATTTATTTACTTTATATTAATAAATTTTAAAATATAATTTACATAATTATCACAAATGGTGTTTAAATAAATTGTTAAGTTTTTCAAATTTTAACTTTATTTGACAAAAAAAAAACTAAAAAAAAATTAAAAAAAACAGTTAAACCGGCTGGACCGGACCGGGACCGACCGGCTTAACGGTCGGCGGAACCGGTTCAGATCCGGCACCAATTTTTTAAACCGGCTAGGACCGGACTGGTAGACCGGTAAACTCCGATTTTGAAATTTTTTTGGCCCGGTTCCGGAACGGAACCGGAATCCGGCACCGGCACCGGTCCCGGATCGGGCCGTTAGCCACCCTTACTACTGAGGGTTATTGCAGGTATGTCAAGTTAAAATGGCCAAAAAGAACGGATGGAGTGACTGCCCTGAGTGCCGTGAAGAAATTCTCGAGGAAAACAAAGCTCAGGAAAGAAAGGAAGGTTGACAAGAAGGAAATGGTGCCGGCTCATCAGTTGCTTTTTGAGTTTGTTCATCGGTTTCTACTGGCAAGGGGAGAAAGGAACAGTGAGGCTAGTGCTCTTGACTTAACC
This sequence comes from Petunia x hybrida, assembly GCA_037355625.1. Classification (NCBI taxonomy): domain Eukaryota; kingdom Viridiplantae; phylum Streptophyta; class Magnoliopsida; order Solanales; family Solanaceae; genus Petunia; species Petunia x hybrida. The sequence goes on along the minus strand of JBBBVM010000052.1, from coordinate 370,245 downwards.
TACATGGATCTGCTGGACAGAAGAGTGAAAATTAATCTACTTGGTCTAATAATTTGACACATCAAAAGGATTGCAGATACTGATTAGAAGCCACATTTATTGGTGCATTCCTACATCCTACAGCAGGTTCTTGAGAATTTTGGAGTTCCTTTGGAAGCAGGGAAAAAGCCCTCCATTTATAAAATGTTTGGGCATAATGTGCTGAAAAGCTATGATTTCTTCAAAGAGCAGAGAGCTTCCAAGAAACCAGTGCAGGTTAAGCAGGAGCAGTCATAAGAAAGTGAGGACTATGGACCAGAGGAAGCAATAACAGCAGTCAAAGAATTGGAACATCATGTTCTTGAAGTCAATACTGAGAATGCTGAGCTGCAGAGGAAGCTTGAGTTGAAGGATCAAGAGATTGATCACTTGAAAATTGAGTGCCACAAGTATGAGGCCGGGCTGGTGATGGAGAGGGCCAAGAATACGAAGAACCTTGAGGTACTGGTCAAGCACTTCAATTTAAAGCCTGAGTCCTACTTTTCTTCCTCCATGTCCTTGATTATTACCATTTCTTATCTCTCCCTGTCCTTCCTTGATATGTGACTTTAAGACAATTTTTTTATGATGCGTACTTTTACTGGGGTTGTGTGGCTTGTCATGCCCTGGATGGATGGTTTTAAATTTCTTTTGCTTGCTTTAGGTCTGTTCTATTATATCTGGTTCTATTTGGGCCCTTAGCCTTATTTCTGTGTGTTTACATTAGCTGACTTGTTTGCTTTGTGCTCCAGACTGGATCGTACTAACTAGTTCCTGCAGGTGTTTGAATCTTTTCGATGATGCCAAAAGGGGGAAGAAGGAAATGTTGGGGTGTTTGTGACCTAACTCATATGTTTTAAAAAATTTCAAACTGTTTTCCTATTTTTGTGTTTTTGAAAACTTTGTTTATTCAGGTTCCTTGGCAACATCTATTTGTCATCACCAAAAGGGGGAATTTGTTGAGGAAAGGTTTTGAAGAATGACAAACGAGAAGGATCCAGTGGTTCCGGAGGAGAACCTGGTCCTTGTATAGAAGGCACGACTGATCGAAAAGATTTGAGGGTTGCAAATCCCTGCGGAACTAGGAGTAGTGGCGCGTGAACAAGTATGCATCCTAGTCAGACTAAAAGAGGCAGTGCCCAGGCTGTGTCTTCGAAGTACGAATACGAGTTGGACTTAAACGAGGAAAGAGTTATAAGGAATCTTGTCTTACCATAATTACAAAATTTCCTTGTGGAACTCAAATAGGGTTCTAATGCCCATATAAATACAAGTAGTCGAGGCAGTCGAGATTCAGTTATTCACAAATAGAGACTCTTGAGAGCATACAAAGGCGATTCAGCAACTTTCAACGTGAGATAACTGAGCAAGACAGCTGGTGGAGTTAACAAGTTTGAGTCTAGATATTCTGTCTAGGTTCTTGGTTTGTAAATTATCTTGGTTTTGTGCGATCATTGTTTTTATCTATCAGCTTATCTTATAAGCAATTATGTTAGGTGAATTTTTGATAGATTACTTTGTAAAGCTAGAGTTTAGCTTTGTTGAGTGATTAGGGTCTAGAGTGTAGCCTCTTGGTTACAGAGTCTTGTAATCAGAAACTTGCTCTTTGTTTTAGTGGATTGAGTTCTAAAATCTCAGAGTGCGGGACCGTGTTCCTTGTGCCTTTTGTTTGTTTGTGTTGTGGTGTCTAAGTGCAAACTGGTAAGTCAAGTTCTTGACTTAGAAGAATCAAGAACTAGTAAGGTTCTTGACTTAGAAAAATCGGTAGACACTATTCAACCCCCTTCTAGTGTCCTTAGGAGATGCTTAGATTATAACAGATATTAATATTGATTATAACATAGTATTAAACTGAAAAGTGTTTTGATGAAACCTTTGAGTACTAATGACTAATAATAATAAAAATATTTATGAGTGTTTTGGGTTCTCAAAATACCCATTCATTTAGTTTTTTATTTGTAGAATCACATCGAGTATATAGTTGTCGTCGTCGTCGTCTATTAGTTAAACAAGTAATATGAAGTTAAATATTAAAGTTAGTTGCAAAGAAAATGACATTTTCCCCTAAATGGAGAAGTCAATTTTCTCTTTTATATGAAAAAGAGTATTCGTAGAAAATGACTTATGTGTTCGTTATACCACAACATTAAACTTTTTATATTTTCGTCTAAAATATTTTTATTTTGATAGATATTCATATATTACATGCGTTATTCAATTCCAAAATCAAAAGTTTTATGGAGAAGGGTCAAAACTGCCATTATTCTATTCGAAATAGTTTAAAAATGTCTTCAACGTTAATTTTCTGCAAATTTAGCCCTTATCGTTATTTTTGTGGCTCATTTATGCCCTTACCACTAACGACCCTAATTTTTGGTTTTTTCTAACGATCCTATTTTAATTTTCTTTTTCTTTTCTTTTAGATTACGTGGCGCTCTATAATTGGTCCACACTAATTAATTAAACCCAACTCAATCAAATACCCAACTCTTTATATAACCCGCCCCAAACCCAATCCAAATAAAAGTCTTCATCTTAACCCCTTCTTCCTCATTCAAATATCCAACACCTTCTTCCTTATTGTGTTATAAGAATTAGAGTTCCAAATTTCTATCAAAAGTTCAAAATTTTTACCATTTCCCATAAAAGCTTGATAGAAATTTGGAATCCTAATTCTTATAATACAATGAGGAAGAAGGGTTGGGTATTTGAATAAGGAAGAAGAGGTTAAGAAGGAGACTTTTATTTAGGTTGGGTTTTATAAAAATATGGATTTGGGGGGATTTATATGAAGGGGTTGAGTATTTGATTGGGTTGGGTTTAATTAATTGACATGGACCAATTATAGAGCGCTATGTAATCTAAAAGAAATGAAAAGAAAAATTAATTACAATAAATAGCCATGTATTTCTCGGTTATTCAATCATAAATTGAGATTTATTTATTCAATGAGCCAAATTAGTCATTGAAATTTAGGTGCTTGAACAATAATCATTATATGACATGGAGTCCATTAATTCTACAATGTGAAGCATATATTCTATCCCTCGATTTAGAAACCGACTTCTATCACCAACAATACGTCTCCAGATGTTAAATTAATTGTAGTTACAAATGTTTAATACATAAAAGCGATGTTCAATCTCCAAGGCAGAAACATGCAAAAAAAATTTAATCCACGTAATAGACATGCATGACACCTTCTCAATTGTTTATTTATTTTGTCGGTTTGATGCGTTTTGTCGTCAGTCTCACCTCATGCTTGTGTCATCCTCACTAACATCTCAAACACTCAAAGCTGCAATAGGGAAATTCACATAAATATCAAATGTAATTTATATTGACCAACTTATTTATCTTTTGTATTTTTATCATTTAGATTTTTTATGACAAAGGAGACGAGAAGGCTCACTTAAGGGTTGAAGGCGTTCTCTTTTAATTTTTAATTTTTATCATTAATGCAAGTATCATGTCTTCAAGATTCGAACTCAAGACTTTTATTTGAAGATAAATACATTTCTTCCTAAAAAATCATTTGATATTATTGAATCTTACTAATAATTACTGTGGTTCGATCTCATAAATTGTTTTGCTTCAATATACGCTCTTGCTCATGGTTTGTTTTAGAACGCTTTAGGAATGATACCTTCATTGACCATATTACTTAGCCATTAAGCAGTTTCTCAAAATATTTCTTATTTGTCAATTGCCATACAAAAGGACTTTTAATCGACAATATAAGCATGTATATACATTAATAATCATACTTTACGACTATATACTGTATCAAGAGTCGCTTAATTAACTTGCTATTTTTACAATAGTTTTGATTACTAAAATCTCAATTCAAATTACAATTAGTCAACCTCATAAACATGGAGCTTATCCTAAAATTCTATCTGAAACAATATTTTCCCAACTTCTCTCCACATTCACCTGAAAAAGAAAAACATCAAAAACTATTTTTTCCCAAATATGCAAAATTTGCTGTTAAATATTTCCCAATATCTTTTCCCATTCCTATAAATATAGAAGCAAGTGGCAACACTTCTCAGCTTTATTATTTGCAGTAAAAATAAAAATAGCTCTCTCCTATCTTTCTTCAATTTGTTCTACACTCTCCTCTTCCTCTATCTCTCCGCGATCCTCAATCACCATTCCTTTTTACCCAAAACCCCTTTTTGAAAACCCTAGAAATCCCTACGATCTTTTTCAAAACCTCATTGCCCCCGTTTGAATTCTATTTTTGATCGTTTTAAACCCTCAAGTTCTTTAATTTACGATTCTTTCGATCGATTCTTGTTATAGAATCGGTCAGTTTTATCCTTTTTAATTTGAATTGACAATGGTTTCATCGTTTGGTTGATTTCAAGATGAAATTAAAGCGAAGGAGGGCTGTAGAAGTGGTTAGTTATATGTCTATATATGCGTGTCTTTAATTTTTGATCATACCGATTCGATGTAAATTGATTGCAAGTGTTTTTACTTATAAAATTGATGCCCTTTTAGACATAAGGAGTTATTAATTTTGTTTGGTTAAATTTTTATACGATACCTGTTTGTTAGAAATTTATGATTATATGTCATAAGCTTTGTGACATGAGCAGGAGTAGATTGAATTGATTATAGAGATTTCGTGTAGTCACCCTGACTAATTGGCCATCGACGAGTAGTTGATTGATTGATATGTTATAAGTTTATGGTTTTCCCGAGCTAAAATGAACTTTGCAATCTCCCATGCTTATAAAGTTGCTGTCTTTTTAGATATAAGGAGTTTATTCATTTTTTTATAATTTTACTACAAGACGGGTCGATTGAAATTTATTCGTATGTCATAAGCTTTATGAAATTAGCAGGAATAGATTGAATTGATATAGAGATTTCGTATAGCTCCCTGACTAATTGGCCACCGAGGAGATGTTTTCGTTGATTGATATGTTATAAGTTTATGGTTTTCCCGAGCTGAAAAAACTCAACTTTACCACTGTTTGGAGCCCCCAAAGGTTCTTTCAACCTAGATTAATCTGGTTTCTGTTACTGTAATCTAATACCAGTGAAGGAAATTAGTCTGTTTTCTCTTAGTGTAGATTCTAGTGAAATGAAGAATGTTTGACGTGTTTTCTGTTAAGTAGGCATTCCAGATACTCGGATACGAGTGAATTTGATGATCAATCACGAGATTGAATACCATATTTTGGCTCTGCCGGAGTCACATTTTATATGCACACTTAGTAATTTGAACAAGTCTATTCATTTTGGAAATCACAGGAAGTCTAAAATGAGCTTTGGTATCAATATCTATAAGATCTTTAGATATCTGCATGTCAAGCTCCCAAAATGAGTGGAGCAATTTACTATATTTAAAAGGTGCATAGGCAGCACCCTCAGGCTTGATCTGGGATTGGAGCTTAACATCCCCAAATCTTCAGATATTTGTATTTTGAATCCCCTTTTAAGATTTTCCGGTGGACAGGTATTGGTGTTTGCTTATTAGGGTACTTCTTTCAGGCTTCATTTATAAACGTTTCAAAGTTTTTGTTGAGCAATTTAAGGAAAGAGACTCATAGTTTTGGACTTTGTTAGCTCCCCAGTTCTTGATTGACCATTTTTTGGACTTTATTAGCTCCGTAGTTCTTGATTGATAGCCTGTCAATGGGTTACCCCAAATGTCTTCTTCTTTTTTTTTTTTGGCTACTTTGTAACCTTGCATCTTCTTGGTGCCTTCCTCTTGTAATGAAATACTTTACTTCATCAAAAAATTTAGGGAAAGACACCCTCTTGAAGCACATTATTTCATGGTTATTTTTGTGATGTTTGTTTGAAGGTGCTGACATTGTGTTCAACATGTACTGCTTTAAAGCAATTTAAATTAATGTTGATCACATTTGGTTTTGCCTTTCTATTTTCAGCCTCCAAAGATTCGATCGTTTATCAGTAGCGTCACTGCTACTCCATTAGAGAATATAGAAGAACCCCTGAAAAGTTTTGTTTGGGAGTTTGATAAGGTAACTATGCTTTTCATGTGATGATGTTAGCATTATTCCCTCTATTGCACCTCTTCTATTTCTTAATTTATTTTTTGCTTTTCTTATTCATATTGGATGCAGGGAGATTTTTATCATTGGGTTGATCTCTTCAATCACTTTGATACATTTTTTGAGAAATACATTAAGACTAGGAAGGATTTGCAACTTGATGACCATTTTTTGGAATCTGATTCTCAATTCCCAAGGGATGCTGTTCTCCAGGTTCTTCGTGTTATAAGGATAATTTTGGAGAACTGCACAAATAAGCATTTCTACAGTTCATATGAGGTACCTGAAGCTTACAGAAGTCCATCTTTTTCGAATTTGTTGGTCCAGATTATTGACATATGATTAGCTATTTGTGCCTGCATGTTGCTTTGTTTTTTTATACGAAGTCATCGTGCTTCCTTAGTACCACAGACAATATATTTTTTACTAAGTAGGGACCCTTGGGTTTAAAGGCGTTATTCTGAATACTAATATTACAGAAACAGGAAACACTAGATAGAATAAGGGCTATGTGTGGAGGAGATTGTGTTTGTATTGAGCTTGTTCATCTAATAGTCAATTCTATATATATATTTTGAACTAAGCCATATCAATTTGGTTTTCTTCTGTTCTCCTCTCTCCATCTACGTCTCTCTGAAGAATGCTTGGGTGTTCTGGTAGAGCTTTATTATTACTGAATCATTCTTTCCTCCTATAATGTTAAATACTCTAATTATTTTATTGATATAAAAGAAGATAATTTAGATATTTGGTGCTCAAATTTCAGTGTTGAAATTAGAGAGGAGGAGGGGGGGGGGGGGGGGGGGGGGGAGCTTTGTTTATGGAGGCTGAAGCTACAGAGAGTATATTTAGGTGCTTTTGGAGAATAGCAAATATTGTGTCTCTAGGGTCTTTCATGACAGTGGCAAATATTTGCTAAACAAAAGGTGGAGTTGCTCATGACACGAGGATTTAAGATGTGAATTTTAAATACATCAGCAGCACGCCATTTAGTTTCTTCTATTCATCAGTAGGAATAACTATAAAAGATAATGTTTCCTGGCTATTTTTCCTTGGAAAGTGCATGTCTTTTTATATTCTGGTTTCAGTTTGAGGTTATCTTTTCTAGCTTTAACTTTCTTGGAGTTAATTATCAGTGTCTTTTTCTTAATGCATACCACGAGAATAGTGGATGCAAAGATAAGGGGTTCTAAAACTTCTCATCTTATAGCACAGTAAAGTGGCTTTCCATGGGTTAGAAGTGGCAGTCTTGAGGTGGTATTCTTGATAAACCTATATGCATAAGGGGGTAATTCAGTTTACTTTCTGAACTGACTCTAAGACGTAGGAAGTTGCTATGTATCTGAATAAATTATTGTGTATTTCTATCTTTGTACTCTTTCCATTTCCATTTCTGCTCTTGATCCAGTAAAAGTTTGATATTGTCTTGGTGGTTTCTATTATCTGAACGTACATTACAAAATCTTATATATTTTTGTTTCTTTTCCTTGCTGGTGCAGCATCACTTGTCAGCTTTGCTTGCTTCGACCGATGCCGATGTGGTTGAGGCGTGCTTGCAAACATTGGCTGCCTTTTTGAAGAAAACAATAGGGAAATATGTCATTAGAGATGCTTCTCTTAATTCAAAGCTGTTTGCTCTTGCACAGGGTTGGGGAGGCAAGGAAGAAGGCCTTGGGTTAATTGCGTGTGCTCTGCAGCACGGCTCTGATTCAAGTGCTAATGAGTTAGGTTGCACCTTACATTTTGAATTCTATGCAGTGACTGAATCTTCAGATGAGCCCACTGCTCCTGTTGGTTTACAAGTCATCCATTTGCCTAGCATGGACAGCAGAAAAGAATCAGATCTTGAGCTTTTGAACAATTTAGTCTTACAGTACAAAGTTCCTCCAAGTTTGAGATTTTCTCTTTTGACGAGATTGCGATATGCTAGAGCATTCAGTTCCCCAGCTTCTCGACAGCAGTACACTTGCATACGCCTGTATGCCTTTATAGTTCTTGTTCAAGCATGCAGTGATTCAGATGATTTGGTCTCCTTCTTCAACACTGAACCGGAGTTCATTAATGAGTTGGTTACCTTATTGAGCTATGAAGATGTAGTCACTGAGAAGATTAGAATTTTGAGTCTTGTTTCCTTGGTTGCTCTCTGTCAAGATCGATCACGCCAGCCAAGTGTGTTGACAGCTGTAACATCTGGGGGGCATCGTGGTATTCTCTCCAGCCTTATGCAAAAGGCCATTGACTCTGTTGTTAGTAACTCTTCAAAATGGTCTGTTCTTTTCGCTGAGGCTTTGCTATCTCTCATTACCATTTTGGTCTCATCTTCATCTGGTTGCTCAGCCATGCGAGAAGCAGGGTTCATCCCTACTCTTCTTCCACTACTTAAAGATACAGATCCACAACACCTGCATTTGGTTAGCATGGCTGTTCATGTTCTAGAGGCATTCATGGATTATAGTAATCCAGCTGCTGCTCTATTCAGAGATTTGGGAGGTTTGGATGATACCATAGCACGGCTTAACATAGAGGTTTCTCGTGTTGACAATGGTATAAAGCTGCCAAGTGCTAATATTGATCTCGATAGTTCTGACTTTAGTAGTTCTCAAATAGTTGCGGGTACTTCTTCTGAGCTAGACAGCATGCAGGCCCTTTACTCTGATGTGTTGGTTGCTTATCATCGGCGATTACTGATGAAAGCTTTATTGCGTGCCATATCTCTGGGAACCTATGCTCCTGGAACCACTGCTCGTATTTATGGTTCAGAGGAAAGTTTGTTGCCTCAATGCTTGAGCATAATCTTCCGAAGAGCTAAAGATTTTGGTGGAGGGGTGTTTCATCTTGCTGCAACTGTGATGAGTGATCTTATTCACAAAGATCCAACATGCTTCCCTGCATTGGAAGCAGCTGGACTTCCATCTGCCTTCATTGATGCTATTATGGATGGGGTTGTTTGCTCTGCTGAAGCTATAACTTGCATACCTCAGTGTCTAGATGCTTTATGCTTGAATAACAATGGTCTTCAGGCTGTGAAAGATCGCAATGCTTTGAGGTGTTTCGTAAAAATATTCACTTCAAAAACATATGCTAGAGCCCTTAGTGGAGACACCACTGGATCTTTGTCTAGTGGCCTAGATGAACTAATGCGGCATACCTCGTCATTGCGTGGGCCTGGTGTGGAAATGATGATTGAGATCTTGAACGATATTGGAAAACTTGGATCTGTTCCAGAAGTTATTTCACCCTCTGCTGAAAGTCCTGGTTGTTCTGCTCCTGTTCCTATGGAAACAGAAGGTGAGGATAGGAGTGTGGTTTTGCCTGACAAAGACTCACAAAAGGCTAAAAGTGTGGAGCACGTTGAATCATCTTCTGATTCTTTGGTACTAAATGCCGAGTCCTTTTTTCCTGAATGTATAAGCAATGCTGCTCGTCTCCTTGAAACAATTCTTCAGAATTCTGATACATGCCGTATTTTTGTTGAGAAGAAAGGAATAGAAGCTGTTCTGCAGATATTCACTTTGCCTGTCTTGCCACTTTCAGTTTCTGTTGGTCAGACCTTATCTGTTGCATTCAAGAATTTCTCTCCGCAGCATTCTGCAGCTCTCGCTCGTGCAGTCTGCTCGTTTCTGAAAGAACATTTGAAGTTGACAAATGAACTTATTGTTCAAGTTCAAGGATCAGAGTTTGCCAAGGTGGAATCTGCTAAGAGGATAACTTTGTTGAAGAACCTTTCAAGTCTTGAAGGTATTTTATCTCTCTCCAATTCTTTATTGAAGGGAAGTACGACAGTGGTTTCTGAGTTAGGAACTGCTGACGCTGATGTCTTAAAGGATCTTGGGAGAGCATATAAGGAAGTACTTTGGCAAATCTCCTTGTGCTGTGATTCTAAGGTGGATGAGAAACAGAACGTGGAAGTAGAGCCTCAAAATGTAGAAGCCGGTTCTTCCAATATGGGAGGTAGAGACAGTGATGAAGAGACTAATATTCCTTCAGTTAGATACATGAATCCTGTTTCTATCAGGAATAGTTCTCACTCTCAATGGGGTGTAGAACGTGAGTTTCTTTCGGTAATTCGTTCAAGTGATGGTTTTAATCGTCGTAGTAGACATGGTCTGGCACGAATTCGTGGTGGAAGGACCAGTAGGCATTTGGAAAGTCTACAAGCTGATTCTGAAGCTGCTCCCAGTGTTGTGGAGAGTACGTTCCAGGAGGTGAAGAAAAAAACTCCCGATGTTCTGGTTTTAGAAAATCTAAACAAGCTGGCTTCTAGCATGCGTTCTTTCTTTGTGGCTCTAGTTAAAGGATTTACATCTCCAAATCGTCGCAGAACTGAAACCGGATCTCTAAGTTCAGCTTCAAAGAGCATAGGAACTGCCTTAGCTAAAGTTTTTCTTGAGGCTCTTGGTTTCTCAGGACATCCAGATGCTGCTGTGCTTGATATACAGCCTTCTGTCAAGTGCCGATATCTTGGTAAGGTTGTGGATGATATGGTGTCCCTGACATTTGATGCCAGGCGACGTACCTGTTATGCATCGATGATTAACAACTTCTATGCCCAGGGAACCTTTAAGGAGCTTCTTACAACATTTGAAGCGACCAGTCAGTTGTTGTGGACACTTCCCTATTCCGTACTGACATCTGGAATGGTTCCTGAAAATAGTGGTGAGGAAACCAAGTTATCTCACAGTTCGTGGCTTGTTGATACTCTGCAGAGTTATTGCCGTCTGCTTGAATATTTTGTCAATTCGGCTTTGCTCCTATCTCCAACCTCAACATCGCAAGCGCAGCTCCTTGTTCAGCCTGTTGCAGTTGGTTTGTCTATTGGATTGTTTCCTGTTCCAAGAGACCCAGAGGTGTTTGTTCGTATGCTACAGTCTCAGGTTCTGGATGTTATACTTCCCATTTGGAACCATCAGATGTTCCCAGGTTGCAATCCAGGGTTTATTACTTCTATTATTATGCTTATAACTTACATCTACTGTGGTGCTGGGGATGTGAAAAGAAATCGCAATGGCTCAGCAGGTTCTGCGAACCCACGTGCAATGGCTCCTCCACCTGATGAGGCTACCATTACTACCATTGTTGAGATGGGCTTTTCAAGGGCAAGAGCTGAGGAGGCATTAAGACGAGTAGAAACAAACAGTGTGGAGATGGCCATGGAGTGGTTGTTTAGTCATGCTGAAGATCCTGCTCAAGAAGATGATGAGTTGGCTCGTGCACTGGCTTTGTCACTTGGGAATTCGTCAGAGACGTGTAAAGCCGACAGTGTTGATAGATCGGTGGATGTTCTATCTGAAGAGCAACAAACTAAGCCACCACCTGTAGAAGATGTCCTTGCTGCAACAGTTAAGCTGTTTCAAAGCAGCGACTCAATGGCTTTTCCCTTAATGGATTTACTTGTGACTCTTTGCAATCGGAACAAAGGAGAAGATCGTGCAAAAGTGATTTCGTATCTCATTCAGCAGTTGAAAGATTGCCAGATGGAATTTTCCAGGGACAGCGGTGCCTTATGTATGATATCACATACTTTGGCATTGCTTCTCTCTGAAGATACAAATATACGGGAAATTGCGGCAAAGAATGACATTGTCTCTGTAGTACTTGAAATATTGATGAAGTTCAAGGCTAGAGCTGAACATGAGATTATGGCTCCTAGATGCATCAGCGCACTGCTTCTAATCCTATTTAATTTGTTGCAAACCAAGCCTAAAATCTCCACTGATGACTCCGAAAGAGTCGCAGCTTCATCTTTACCTGAATCACTAGAAGAGCCCCCATCCCAGGTACCTGAAGCAGTTATTGAGGAGAAGTCAACTCTAGTCTCCCCGGAAGATGAATCCTCCTCTGATTTTGAGAAAATATGTGGGAAACCTACAGGTTATTTGAGCATAGAGGACAGTAGTAGGGTGCTTGATATTGCTTGTAACTTGGTAAAACAACATGCCCCAGCCATGGTTATGCAGGCTGCCCTACAGCTGTGTGCACGCTTGACAAAAACACATGCTCTTGCCATTCAGTTTCTTGAAAATGGAGCAATGGCTTCTCTCTTTGGTCTGCCACGATCTTGTTACTTTCCTGGATATGACAGCTTGGCATCTGCCATTGTTCGACATCTTCTTGAAGATCCTCAGACCCTGCAAACAGCCATGGAGATGGAGATACGGCAGACTCTCAGTGGAAGTCGTCATGCTGGTCGTACTTCTGTTAAGACATTTTTAACATCAATGGCACCTGTAATATGCCGTGACCCTGGAGTCTTTGTGAAAGCTGCAGCTGCAGTTTGCCAGTTGGAATCATCTGGAGGGAGATCTATCATTGTCTTATCAAAAGAGAAAGATAAGGAGAGAGAGAAAGAGAAAGGTAAAACGTCTGTTGAGTTTGGAGCTTCTAATGAGTGTCTGCGAATTTCTGAAAGTAAAGCCCAGGATGGATCAGGGAAGTGTTCTAAAGGCCATAAAAGGATCCCTGCAAATATTTCTCAGGTTATTGATCATCTTCTTGAAATTGTAGCAGCATTTCCTACACAGGTAATGCAAGAAGATGGCGTGGAAAATGCCTGTTATATGGATGTTGATGAGCCCACAGTCAAAGAAAAGGGAAAATCAAAGGTGGATGAAATGCGGGAGGTTCAGTCTGACAGTGTGTCAGAGAAATCAGCAGGGCTCGCTAAAGTGACTTTCGTACTCAAACTATTGAGTGATATTCTTATGATGTATGTGCATGCTCTTGGGGTTATCCTGAGAAGGGATCTGGAGATGTGTCAACTTCGGGGATCCCATCAGCCAGAGAATCCTGGTCACGGTGGTATTATCCATCATGTTTTGCAACGGCTTCTTCCCCTTTCAGTCGATAAATCTGTAGGCCCTTATGAATGGAGAGATAAGCTGTCTGAAAAAGCTTCATGGTTTCTGGTAGTTTTGTCCGGCCGATCTAGCGAAGGTCGTAGGAGGGTTATTAATGAACTTGTGAAAGCCCTGTCTTCATTTGTGAAATCTGAAAGCAACTCTACCTTTAGCGGTTTGTTGCCAGATAAAAAGGTCCTTGCTTTTGTTGATCTGGCATATTCCATTTTGTCCAAGAATTCATCCTCAGGCGACTTACCTGGTTCTGGGTGTTCTCCAGATATAGCCAAAAGCATGATTGATGGAGGATTGGTGCAGTGCTTGTCTGGTGTCCTTCAAGCACTTGATTTGGATCACCCTGATGCTCCTAAAGTTGTAAATCTGATTCTTAAAACATTGGAAAGCCTCACAAGGGCTGCCAATGCTAGTGAGCAACTTTTTAAAGCCGACTCTGTGAGCAAGAAAAAATTAACTACTGATAATGGTAGGCCAGATAATCAAGTGAATACTCCATCAGCCTTTCCGAATATAGAAGCCAGTGGAAATGGAAATGGCCAGCAGGAGGTCCCTAATTCAAATGCAGGACAACTGGCAACTGGTGCTTCTCAGAATCATAGCAATGAGAATGTGACAGCAAATCCGTCAATGGAGCAAGAAATGAGAATCGAGCAAGAAGAAGCAACTACTGACAACCCCCCTCTGGAGCTTGGGTTGGATTACATGCGTGATGAGATGGAAGACAATGGTGTTATAAACGACACTGAGCAAATTGGGATGGGTTTCCATGTTGAGAATAGGGCACATCATGAAATGGGTGAAGAAGATGATGATATGGTAGATGACGCTGAGGATGACGAAGATGATGATGATGGTGAAGATGAGGATGAAGATATAGCTGAAGATGGCACTGGCTTGATGTCTCTGGCTGATACGGATGGGGAAGACCATGATGCTGGCCTTGGAGGTGAATACAATGATGACATGGTTGATGAAGAGGATGATGAGTTTCATGAAAATCGAGTTATTGAGGTTAGGTGGAGGGAAGCCTTGGATGGCCTCGACCATTTACAAGTTTTAGGGCAACCTGGAACAGGAGGTGGACTTATTAATGTCGGAGGCGAGACAATTGAAGGATGGAATGTTGATGACCTCTTTGGGCTACGCAGAACCTTTGGCTTTGAGCGCCGCCGCCAGCCAACTAGGAATTCCTTGGAACAATCTATTAGTGAAGTTACTGGCCTGCAACATCCTCTCCTCTTGAGGCCGTCGCAGTCTGGTGACTCTGGTCCTGTCTGGTCATCGCTTGGGAACTCATCCAGGGATTCAGAAGCAATATCTGCTGGTAGGCTGGACGTAGCTCGTTTCTACACTTTTGATTCTCCAGTACTCCCGTTTGATAGTGCACCATCTAGCCTTTTCAGTGATAGACTCAGTGGTGTTGCACCCCCACCCTTGGCTGACTTTTCTGTTGGTTTGGAATCTCTACATGCTCCAGGTCGGAGGCCAGGTGATGGTAGGTGGACTGACGATGGTCAACCTCAAGCAGGTGGTCAGTCTGCTGCCATTGCGCAGATGGTTGAAGAGCAGTTCATTTGTCAGCTGAGTAGGATTGCTCCAGTAACTAATCCTCCTGAAAGGTTGTCACAGAATGTTGGAGTACATGAGAGAGAGCAGGAGGATATACCTGTAGTAGGTGAGAGTCGACATCAGATGGAGGGTGATAGCACTGCCGGTCAACAGATTGATGATCCCCAAAACAATAGTGGGCAGGAATCCAATCAACCGGTTGAAGTTCAGTCATGTGAAAGGGAACAGAATCCGGAGGTTGTTGCTGTTCAAGGAGGTGAAATCCAGGAAGCTATTGATCCTATAGAAAATATACTTTTGGACAGGACAAGCAATGGTCATGGCAGCATGGTGATTGGAGAAGGAAATGCGAATCCAAGTCATGGTATAGAGGGAACTTATGGTGTGTCATCTATACAAGGTGAAGGTGATGCGATGCCTGATAGAACTGCTGATGGTGTTGTAAACATATGCAATGTGACCTCGACTGATGTAGGTAATGACACAACCATAGTAACCGATACTCATGCCAGTGATGAGCCACTGCTAATTTCTGGTGAAGCAATGCTGGATTCCAGTGTTCATCATGTTCCCTTAATTCAGGAGGATGCTGATATACAGATGCAGGCAGCCGAAACAGAAAGAGAGAATGACCAACCATTCCCTATTCGGCCTGAGGATCCGTCAGTGACTCAGAACCTTCAAGAAGTTCAAGATATTAGTCAAACTGATGAAACTAGTTTGAATGATGAAGCCTCTACTGCAAACGGTATAGATCCAACCTTTTTAGAGGCACTTCCTGAAGATCTTCGGGCAGAAGTTCTTGCATCCCAGCAGGCTCAGGCTCAACCTCCAACATATACAGCACCAACAGCTGAAGATATCGATCCAGAGTTTTTGGCTGCTCTCCCTCCAGATATTCAAGCGGAAGTTCTTGCCCAACAACGTGCTCAAAGAGTTGTACAGCAGGCTGAAGGTCAGCCTGTGGAAATGGATAATGCTTCAATCATAGCCACATTTCCTGCTGATCTGCGTGAAGAGGTCTGTTTTCTGGAGTTGCCCTGTTCTCTGAATGTTATAACATTTTATTTATGCTTCTTTTTGGTGTTGGTCAGGTGTTGTTAACCTCATCAGAAGCCGTTTTGTCAGCACTGCCATCTCCATTACTCGCTGAAGCGCAAATGCTTCGGGACAGAGCTATGAGTCATTACCAAGCGCGCAGCTTGTTTGGAGGCAGCCATAGGCTTCATGGTCGGAGAACCGGGGGATTTGACAGACATGCAGTTATAGACAGGGGCGTGGGTGTTACAATTGGCCGGAGGGCATCATCTTCTTTTTCAGAGAGTTTGAAGTTGAAGGAACTTGAAGGCGAGCCACTTTTAGATGCTTACGGTTTGAAAGCATTGATCCGCCTCTTACGATTAGCACAGGTAAATTGCTTCACATCAATCAAACTGGCTTGAACTGGTTCTACCATTAGACAGTCTGTTTCTGTGTAGTTGTAGTTGGTGGTTTAATTGTTTAGTGTACTTGTATTTTAAAATCTATGTTCAACTTATTAAATTGAGCCATTACATCTTTGTCTTCAGCCTCTTGGGAAAGGTCTCTTGCAGAGACTCTTGTTGAATTTGTGTGCTCATAGTGGTACAAGAGCAGTTCTAGTCCATCTTCTTCTTGAAGCTATCAAGCCTGAGACTGGAGGGACTGTTGGTGGTTTAACAACCATTAATTCGCAGAGACTTTATGGCTGTCAGTCGAATGTTGTTTATGGCCGATCACAGCTGTTTGATGGTATCTGTCTTTTCTGAAGTGTCATCAGAGGTCTGTGTTTACATATGGTCTTTTGCTAACCATTAAATCATTTCCAGGACTTCCTCCACTGGTATTGCGCCGGATTCTAGAGATCTTGACGTACCTTGCCACCAACCACTCCGCTGTTGCCAGTCTTCTTTTCTACTTTGAGCTCTCGCTTATTCCAGAGTGGTCAGATGTAAAGTGTTTGGAAACCAAGAGGGACAAAGGCAAGGAGAAAATTGTTGGAGGGCATTCGTCGAATCCTTTTGGAAGCTCTCACAAGGGGGATGTTCCATTGGTTTTGTTTCTCAAACTCTTGAATCAGCCACTTTTCTTGCGCAGCATAGCACATCTTGAACAGGTAGGTTATAGTGAAGTGTCTTTTCTTTGATACTGTTGAAAACTTAGTTAGGTCTTTGGGGACGGGTAGCTCAGATATAGTTATTTCCTTGCACGTTCTGTGCAGGTCATGGGCCTCCTTCAAGTAGTTGTCCATACTGCGGCTTCCAAGATGGAAAGTGAGTCTCATTGTGAAGAAATAGTAGACCATTCTCATACTCCTGCTGGCAATGGAACTATGAGTGATATACAGAAAGATCCTGGCATGCCAGACGTGAAGTCTTGTCAAGATGATGGCAGCACTGGTTCTGCCAACCCTGCATCTGATGGCAATGGAAGCCCAAACATTCGTGACATCTTCTTGCAGCTGCCGCAGTCTGATTTGCACAACCTTTGCTGTCTTCTTGGTCATGAAGGGTACTTTTTGTATTAAAAATTTCTGTACCTTGATTTGTGATCTTTCTTTTCATGCTTTTTCGTTTCCTCTTTTAATTATCTGTCCTTTATGCTCCTGAAAGATAAATGTCGTGTTGCAACTATTTAACCTCTAGCGTACATCTTCTAGGCTTTCGGACAAAGTTTACATGCTTGCCTGTGAGGTGTTGAAGAAGTTAGCCTCAGTTGCTGCTCCCCATCGCAAATTCTTTATTTTAGAACTTTCAGAGTTGACTCAAAGGCTGAGCAAGTCAGCTGTAGATGAGCTTATCACACTTAAGAATACACACATGTTAGGATTGAGTGCTGGATCCATGGCTGGAGCTGCAGTCCTTCGTGTACTACAAACACTCAGTTCACTAAGTACAGCTTGCACTGATGGCAATTCAGACACGCCTATGGAGGAGGAACATGATGAGCACAACATCATGTGGAAATTAAGTCTTGCAATAGAACCATTGTGGGAAGAGCTGAGTGAATGCATTGGCACCATGGAGTTAGAGCTCACACAAAGCAGTTTTTCTTCAGTTATGTCAAGTACTAATGCTGGGGAGCATCTGCTTGGTGCTTCATCTGTACCTTCTCCATTGCCTCCTGGAACTCAGCGTCTTTTGCCTTTCATCGAAGCTTTCTTTGTTTTGTGTGAGAAGCTTCAGACAAATATCTCTGCTATGCAGCAAGATCATGTGAATGCAACTGCAAGAGAAGTGAAAGAATTAGCTGGAACTTCAGTCCAGTTGTCCTCCAAGTCTACTGGGGATTCACATAAAAGAGTAGATGGCGCTGTAACATTTGTTAGATTTGCGGAGAAGCACCGACGCTTGCTTAATGCTTTTGTCCGGCAGAACCCTGGCTTACTGGAGAAATCACTTTGTGTAATGCTGAAAGCCCCACGGCTCATTGATTTTGACAATAAAAGAGCTTATTTTCGCTCCAGAATACGGCAGCAGCATGAACAGCACCTCTCAGGTCCTCTGCGAATTAGTGTTCGGCGGGCTTATGTGTTGGAGGATTCCTATAATCAGTTGCGTATGCGACCCAATCAAGACCTGAAAGGACGGTTAAATGTGCATTTCCAAGGCGAAGAGGGTATTGATGCTGGTGGTTTGACCAGAGAGTGGTATCAATTGCTATCAAGGGTCATATTTGACAAAGGAGCTTTGTTGTTTACAACTGTTGGCAATAATGCAACTTTCCAGCCTAATCCAAATTCTGTTTATCAAACTGAACATCTCTCATATTTCAAATTTGTAGGCCGCGTGGTAGGATTTCTATAACTTCTATTTTTTTTTAAAAAAAAAAATCCTGAGCTTTGACTTTATCCTTATTGAATTTATATCTTAATCTAAATCCTTGACATAATACTCTTTGTAGGTTGCCAAAGCACTATTTGATGGGCAGCTGCTGGATGTTTATTTTACCAGGTCGTTCTACAAACATATCCTTGGTGTAAAGGTCACATATCATGATATAGAGGCTGTTGATCCTGATTACTATAAGAACTTGAAATGGATGCTGGAGGTGAGATTACATAAACACACTGTAATTTGTTAACTGATCTAGAATTTCACCATGAAGCTTTTGACGGTTTCTGGTTTTCCTGTACCAGAATGATGTGAGTGATATCCCAGATTTGACTTTTAGCATGGACGCTGATGAGGAAAAACTCATTCTTTATGAGAAAACAGAGGTACCTATGCATAAATTTTTGACTCCCCCTTAATATTTGAATGTGAAGTCAGATTACTTTCCGGGAGGTGATATCATAACTTTTTACTCTTGCATGCGCAAGGTTACTGATTATGAGCTTAAACCTGGAGGAAGAAATATAAGGGTCACAGAAGAGACGAAGCACGAGTATGTTGATCTTGTTGCTGACCATATTCTGACAAATGCTATTCGTCCCCAAATAAATGCATTCCTTGAAGGTTTCAATGAATTGGTTCCACGTGAACTTATCTCCATTTTCAATGATAAAGAGCTCGAACTTTTGATTAGTGGTCTTCCAGAAATTGATAGTAAGTTGACATGTTTCCAGTTTCTCCACCATTGCCTTGTGTATACACCGTAATTGTTTCCTATGAAGTTTCTTATCATTATTCTGTACGCAGTGGAAGATCTGAAGGCCAACACTGAGTATACTGGATATACAGCAGCATCTATTGTCGTTCAGTGGTTTTGGGAGATTGTTAAAGGTTTTAGCAAGGAAGACATGGCACGATTTCTGCAATTTGTGACTGGTACATCCAAGGTTAGCAATATTCCATTGTTAAATTCATTATTGGTACATCTTGCTTCTTATTGTCCACTTTCTACTAGAACCCCATGCACAAGCATTCTACCTCTTTTCCTCCTACCCAACCTAGTACTGGTTAAATCTGCTGCAAACCTGTTTTTTTTTTTTTTTTTTTTTTTTTTTTTTTTTTTTTTTTTTTTTTTTTTTCTTTAGGAAATCTACTCTTTTTTAGCATACAAAATATTCAGGTGCTCATGAATTCTGTTACACGTGCTCTGAATTCTGGTAATTTGTGATTGGAGTTTGATATTTGTTTCCCTCTGTATCGACTATTCCATCTGTATCTTTTTCCTTGTTATGTCTGCTCTTAAATTCTTCCTCTCATCTCCTTGGCTCCCCACTTTTCCCCCCTTGTTTGGTGGTCTAGGGTTCTGCATGCCGTTTTGAATGTTTTACCGAGTCCATGCAGAACTCATGTAAACATTTGTGAAGTACTTCTTTGATATTTTTTTTACCCGTTCTGTGGGATTAATTGTGGGTGGTTTTGGCCTTAGGTTCCTTTGGAGGGCTTCAAGGCATTGCAAGGGATTTCTGGACCTCAGAGATTTCAAATTCACAAGGCTTATGGAGCTCCTGAGCGGCTGCCATCTGCACATACCTGGTCAGTGCTTGTTTATCAGACTTATTAGGCTTATCAGTGGTTCACTCATAATTAAGTAGCAGCATCGTGATGGTGATTTAGCAAGCAATAGTGGCCCTTACAGTCACTTTTTTTTCTCCTCACTCCAGCTTCAACCAGCTTGACCTTCCGGAGTATACTTCCAAGGAACAGCTTCAAGAACGCATGCTTTTGGCTATCCATGAGGCTAGTGAAGGATTTGGTTTTGGTTGACAAGCTTCCATCATGCAGCTTTCCCGAAAATTACTTATGTTCGATTGCCTTGTGATTGCCATGTAAATGTAAGTATTTTCAACTCTCTTTTCATTTTACTTTTTTTTTTTTTTTTTTTTTTTTTTTTGGCTGTCTTTGGGGTGGCCGTTCCGTTATGCTTTCATTATGTCTTTGCTTGTCTAAGGTGCAATCTGAAATGCTAAGTTGGCATCTGAAATGACTCAGTTGTTCAGAGGAGGTTGCTAGAAACGTTTTAGGAAGAGTATCGGTTCTGGCTAGTTTTTTCTGAGTGCTCAAAGTTTGCTGTTTGATGGCATATGTTTTGCACTCTTGTGCTCAATGCGCAGTTTCTTCTAATGTCCTGTGATAAGCATGTTTCCTGTATTTGAGGGAATGCTGTAGTTATTTCCTTAGATTGTTAATGTGTTGCTTTGAATCTCTGTTGTCTCATTTTCTTGTACCCCTTCTATCCTCGTGCTGCTTCGACCTACATTACATGAACTGAATGGTTTAAATGCTCAATTTTAAGACATAGAGGTATCCTGCTTGCTTGATTTACTGATAAACTCAAATTCGGCAAAGAAAGGAAGGACGAGCTTCAGCTTGCTCTGATCATTAATGTCTTAACCCTTGTTGTGATCACTTTGTCCTGCAGACTGGCTGATCGACACCAACTGCCCAACATAGATCGGGAGTGTATTGCTTGCAGATTTGAGTGCATACATAGCCTGCCTCAAGGATGATGGGGCAATTGCAACTTCACTTCGGCCATATACATAGCACTTTAGTATCTTGAGGACGTACATGGCAGTTTAGTTTCTTGAGGTAACAGGTTCATTATGGGTGCTGATCTTCTTGCACAGTGACGAGGAGCTCGGTTATTTTATTGTTCCTTCCATTGCAACCAAGGGCGGCTCCACCACTAGGCCAATAAAGCTATTGCTTTGGGCCCCGAAAATTCAAGGCTCCCAAATTGTTCCCCCCTAATTAGATGTAAAATATGTAGTTCAAATAATTATTGGGAGAAGTCATTAATGAGAAGCAAATCTTTTTAACATTTGTTGCTGGCTTGTTACCGATCATTAGTCAAATGATTATTACTATATATTGTTTTTTTTTTGGGGGGGATTTGGTTGAGGTAGTTATACATGAAAGTTGTATGTAGATAATTAAAACGAGTCACTCAAACTTTGGCTGTTGTAAAGTTTCTTCTTTCGAAGTGTGAGTGTAGTACCCGCTTGAGGCTAATTAGATGGAGACATGCTCCAGATTGGGAAACAAAGTGGTAGGAGGAATTGTGGAACATGATGTAAATTCTTTTGTTCTTAAAATTGTATGATTCGGCAGCCCCAAGTCCCGGCTCAAATAGCGCTCACATAATAGCCTAGGAATAGTGTGGTTCCTACCATGGGGGAGGAATTGGAGGAGTCTGTCTGAGAACATCATTTTCTTTCTTCACAATAAAATTTTGGTGTTGTTTCCATAGCAGACAGAATATTTCTCATTTTCTTTCTTCACAATAAAATTTTGGTGTTGTTTCCATAGCAGACAGAATATTCAACTTTTAAGGAGACAGTAATAAAACTTGGGACAATTACATTGAGAGACACCTCAACTCATGAAAATTATCAAAAAAGACTCCTGTTTTGCTACCTTACATGACATAGCACCTCCTTCCTTTTTTTTTTCCCTCACTCCATATCATCCCTTTATAAAGAAAAAAAACCCTAGCCCCCATTTTTTCCCCTCTTCTCTTACTCTTTTTCCCATTTTTCCTCTCTTCTCTCCACCCTAACAAGTCCACCACCGCCCCCCCCCCCCCACCACTGTCTCACCTTCACTCCCCCTCCTCCAAGCTGCCGCCGCCACCACCGTCATCAACGTCGCCGTCGCTGCTTCTTCTTCTTCTTCTTCTTTTTTTTTTTGCTTTTTGAATAACATTGATTTTCGTTGTATATTCCGATCAAAACTCCGGTGAGGAGTTTATTTATCAAGTTTCTTCTTTTTTATCACTTTTTTCATAAAAATTCGTTGAGATCTACTAGTTTTTTGTTGCAACTTTTGTGTAATGTTTAGATCTAGTGTTTTTCTTGGATAAAACTGTATAGATCTTGATTTTTTGTTAAGCTTTTGTGTAAAATCTGCTTAGGGCACTGTTTTAACATTATTTTGTGAGTTTATACACTTTTATACATTTTTATACAAGTTTATACAATTCTGTAAACGTGTATAAAATGTATAAATCTGTATATGTATGCATTAACAGTGTATAAAACACATTCTATACATTGTAAATTTTGTATAAAGCTATATATGCGTGTGAACAATGAATAAAATAGTATAAATTTCAGATTTGTGCACTTTTCATGGATGTTTTGTATAAAACTTATGTTTTTTGTGTATATTTTTGTATTTCTCTTTTTCCATACACATTTTTCTATGTATTTACATGTATAATTTATTATTTTGATAGATTTAGGTGTATAAATTTATCAAAAATAATTATTTAAACAAATCCACAAATAAAATAAGCAAATCCGGTGAAATTTTTATTTTCCGGCCACCAGCCACCGCCGGCCGGCGGCGGCAGCTCAATTTCTGGTGGTGGGGCAGTGGTGGGGGAGGGTGAGGGAGTGGTTCCTAGGGTTTTAGTTTAAATGGGTGCTATGTTGTGTAATTTTGAAAATAAGGGGGTGATATGTTGTGTAATGTAAAAATAAAGGGGTGCTATGGATGAAATGTGGCCCCTCATTTGTAATTTTGTGTTGTGGGCTGCCTAGTTATGAAAATTCTCCTATAGTTATTGTTGCTTTCAAACTACACCTATTAACAGATATAATATGCAATAGATACAACCCATACACAACACCAAAAAAAAAAAAAAATCTAAAATTAAGGAAAAGAAGATGAACTGAAAAAAGAATGAACATATTAGCTCGTTTAGTTTTTAATCCTTATTTTTGCACCAAAATAAATATAACAAAAAATGCACCAACTTTAATTATGATTAAGCATGACAGAAGCTAAATCCTTCTGGAACACCAAAGTCTATTGTTGTTCATATTATATACTAAATGAGAGATTTAGGCCTTCATTTTACCAAAGATCAAAGTTAAGGAATAGGTAATAATATCCTTTTTGTGTAGGAGTCCCATGCATTTTGCATAAATCTTGTCCATGAATCGATAGCCGGTTGTTGAAATATACTGCACCAAGTTCATAGTAACAACAAACATATGACAGACAACATATTCAAGGTTCCTTGAGACACCATGGTTATTGCCATGGCAATTATGACAATACATGCGCTTCTCAATTGAACCTTCTATTCGTATGTTGAATGCACTTACTCTTTCATGTTTCACAACCAAAATTATTTTGAAAATCATTGTATTTGTATGTTAAGAATTAACTATAACTGAAATTATATGGAAGTATGAAAAGTAAAATAGGGAAATACATATGGAATTTTAGAAGTTGTCTTTAAATATGTAATACATGTATAAGAATACAAAGAAAAAATGAAGTGCACGTTTCTAGACATTTCCAAGATAAATAAGAATTTAAATAATACTGTGGATATGAACTTAATTAGTATTCAATTTCAAATTTGTGAAGGTAGCCGAATGGTTTCAGACTTTATTAGCAACTTGGAAGGTCGTAACTTAGAATGTTGGAAAGGTTAAAAAGTTGGTCATCTTCATGGTACCACCTTTACCGGTTCTTCAATTTTTAACCTTTCATATACAAAGCAAATAAAAGTCAACAATTAAATGAATTATTTCACTCTTGAATTCTATTAAATACCGTTCACAAGAAATTATTATAGGCTTAAAGACTGCACACTTGAACGGGTTTAGCATTGTGGCCACTAATGAATGAATAACCTATTTATCCTTATATATGTATGTAAATTATATATGTTAATAGTTATTATTATTTATTTATAAAGTCTTTTTACAAATTTGTACATTAACATTGAAAGAAAATTACATGATTAAAGGGTGTATATATATATATATATATATATATATATATATATATATATATATATATATATATATATATATATATATAGGTCTCTTCATTTGTTCTAACACATTAATTGAATTTATGTTTCAGAAGAGTTTGCCAATGGATAAAAGTGTAACAGATTTAATTCATTACTATTGTATTAATTATTAGGAAACTTTATTTTGAAACGTTTTATTTGATCCAAACTGGCTAATTGATAATTCATCTCATATATAAAATGATTTAGCATTATCAATTAAATTGAGTATCTAATCAGTTTCTTCAATGGATGAAATGTTCATTGGCTTTACTACGTTCTCATTCTTGGATATGTTAAACGACATCGACAGGTAGTACATCATTAATTATATTTCTCTAACAAATCAAATACAAAGTACAAACTGAACATGGAGATATGAGACTCACTAGAATAGTTCTGACTAATTCTGCGCTAGACTCATCCATAAACCGGTTACTGGTACAAATAACATAAAGAAATGTAACCAACGTTTATTGGAAAAAGCAACCCAAAACCATTCATTGTTTTAATGCAGAATAGCTAGTTGTGTGAATGAAGTAGTTGGTATGTTAATTGATTAATGAACTCCCTCCGTTTATGTTTACTTATCCAAATTTACCAAAGTCAAATTTTTAAATTTACTTGTTCTTTTAGCAATTCAAGATAAGATTGGCTATATTCTTCTTAATTTACCCTTGATATTAAATACCTTGTACTTTTCAAAATCTCTTCCCAATTAAATATCTTGTACTTTTCAAATACAATTAATAAGGGTATATGTGTCAAGTTTAAGTTTTCTTATTTTTCTTTGGTAGGAGTGAAAAACTGAAAGTAGATAAGTAAACATAAACGGAGGGGTGCTAATTTATGAGGAATAGTTTTTATGATTTATTTTGAAGAGCAGTATAGTTTCTCAACATTTTAGGGGTATTTTGGTCTTTCACTTTTTACTTAAGGGATTCTTGCTTTTATATTAACTAGTATTCGGGCACGCGCATTGCGCGTGATTCATGCTAACCAATACATAGAATATGAGTACGATAACCTACACAAAATTCTAATGGAAGAAAAGTAAGATCGAACATATAAAACGATACCCTCATCCTTGCATCAAAGTTATAAACCGGTACAATCTTTTTATCCCTTTGTTAACTTTTCCAAGTTACCAAATTTGACCCCCATTTTTCCTTGATTTTACTCCCTTACAAAGATATGTCTCCTAAAAACTGAATAGTTGAGCACCGTTTATTTATATATCAGTAAGGGGTGCCTAGACAAATAACACAAGCTAAGAGATCTCTTTGACAACTTGGCGCTTAGGGAGACTTTAAAGCTACCATTTTCTCAAACTATTGTTTGAAATTAAACTTATAAATTGCAAAATTCTTTTTTAGTAGAATGAACAATGTTACATCTTCTATTTCCAAAATAAGCAAAGACATAAATAAATGACCAGAAATACCTTGAAAGTAGTTCAATAAAAGATAGTTTGGTGTAATGGTGGCACATAAACTTTTTCACGTGATGCTTTATAAAAAAGTGCTTCTGGATGGTGGCTAAATCTTCAATGACTTAGAGGGATGCATCTGACAAACTGACACAGTAGTGGGTTCCACCATTCTAGGCAACATAAATTCAAATGTTATAGATCTCATACACAACAAATAGAATTTTTGGTGATGGAGCTATGTCTTCCATTGCTAAATATATAATAATACAATTACCAGCACATAAGTTGACAAATAAGTTTTAGATCGTAGAAGTCTAAGCATTACCGTTGAGTAATTGTTAATTGAATGTTACTTATTCCTCGTGTTCATAAAGAAAGAGTTACGTTAAGTATAGTAGACATATAACTTTCTGTATAACGCTTCTCATCGTCTTAAGTAACATAAAAATTTTAATAATAGCCTTTTCATTTATTTGCTGTGGATTATTAGAACTTGAGCCGTAATTGTTTCAATGCATGAATCTGCTCAAGTGGAGTACAACAATAGCATGTAATTATTACCACGATTGCTAGTTTGCTACTCCTAGGAATTAGTATCTTTTTATATATAATAATTAAATACTTATATATTATTTATTAGAATGTATATTTATAGTGTTTGTTTGAAGGGCAAAAAAGTCTTTCACTTTTTATTTAGTAGATTGACTCTTTTATAATAGTATGAAGTATGATATGATAATGATGGAAAAGGCGATGAATGGTGAAGATCCAACTCACTCTTGCTGTGTCATAATCCTGGTAAAATAAACGGATTTGACTATGGGTAATATGGCAAACAAAAGGAAAAACAAAGTGCATTTGTGATAATCCCAGTTATTAAATTTATACAGAAAATGATTTGTTGGTTTGAGTAATGCTATGAACTACCGATTATGTGATCGCAGCTTTGATTCTGCTTCTTTACAAGGTTTTTTATATATATATGTTGGTCGTCCAATTTTACAAAAATTATAATTAATGCAAAGGTCAAATCCTGGCTGACAAAATCAAGTGCAGGCTAATTATTGAGTAATGGGTATAAGACTATTGGAGAAAGAAACTCATTCAATACCCAAAAAAGACCGTGATTTCCTTAATCCTCACAATTTGCAAGGTAATAAGGATAAGTTTAGTCGTTAAGCACTCACAATTTGAATTGTAGATTGTAAATGCATCGAGTTTCAATTGTTTTTTCGCCATTATTAATTGTAAATTTTTGTAACTCTTATATTCTTCTATACTTATACTAATGTAGGAGGGACATGTCTCGACAAATTAATATTCAAAAGATTCTTTTCTGGTCTCTCCTAGTCATACTTCAACAATTCTGTGCTTTCAAGCAGATTTGAAACCGTAATGCTCTAAACTTTTTTGGTACGCAGGGAAGAAAAAGTCAAACATAACAAAAACAACATCATGCCCCATATGTACTACAAATGGAGTCTTGGAATGGTGAGTTGTACACAATTTATCTTTAGTGAGACAGGAAAGTTGTTTCTAATAGACCTTTAGCTCAAAACAAATAATTTTGAAAATGAGTTTGAAAAAAGAAATACAAAAATACAATATTAAGATATAAATACCGAGGTACAGAAAAGCAATAAGATCAAAGAATTAAAACTAACCTGGGAAATTGGAACAACAGTACTAGTAAAAGTGAAAAATAAGGCAAAAATAGAAACATAACAATAATACTGATAAAGTTCTCTACAACACGACACTAGAACTATGTTTTCCCACAGAAAGCATAGAAAATACTTAACTATCTTCTAACCTTCTACTCTAATTCTCTACCTCCATGCTCCTCTATGTGGGGTCAAGTCCTTGATGATCTGAAGTTGTGCCATGTCCCGCCTAATTATCGTCCATGCTGGCCCAGTCGAGGCTCGTCCATGCCCAATCCCGATGGGCAAAACCTTCGATTTGCCCCTACCCTAGCTCTATAATCCACCCGTGACGCCGAACTCGACTCGGATTCTAAAGGGGGAGGACCCCCTGATTCAGGAGTCGAATTCCCACTTTCATTGGATCTAGATGAGACATAAGTTTCCCCAATCATTAAAGGAAAGGCTCGACGAAGGGAGGGAGGTGCGACGGGGGAAGGAAAATGCTTCGGAGATCGAGATTTTTTTTTCATCGAAAACGAAGAAGGCCGAGGATGGCCTACGGTGCGTCTTATCTGAAGGGAACACGCTTTTTTGACCGCCGTGGTTATTATTCCTCGATGCATCTCCTCACCGGAGCATCTGTGCTCCTGCTTTTCACATGGTCGAACTATCTCTGTCTCGCTTCCTGTATTTTGTCTACCACTAAGGCCACTCTCACCTGGTCTCGTTGACTTTGTTCCTAATCTTATCTTTTCTGGTATGACCACACATTCATACATTTTTATGCAAAATTGACGCCACTCGTGAATATGCGAATTACCATTAGAGGTTGTAGTGAAGTAATAAATACTCCATTCTTCACGGGAGGTATCAAGTTTGAGCACTTGAAATGAAGCTACTTTTGCATGGAGCATTTTTACCCCAGCGTGAAACTTTTTGGCAAAAAGCCAGACTAATCGAACCCCAAAATAATGTTCCTAATCTTATCTAATAGTGATACACTTAGATAAAGTACTTTCAAATTTTATTACTCCCTCATCCCTAATTTATGTGAGGTACTTTGATTTTGTGTGGAGTTTAAAAAATGAAGATTGACCTTATAAAGTTTTAAAATTGTCCTTGTAAGATGTAATAAAAAGTAAAAGAAAAAATTAGAATAATTAAAAAATTGTTGGTAGTTTTTAAGTAAATAGAATCCAACAAGGATATAATAGATAAAATGTTATTAATTAATTATCAAATTAAAAAATATATTATTAATAAAAGAAATATATCACATAAAGTGGGACGACTGAGTATTTTACATGGGGGTGGTCCACGAAAAAGTAAGCGACCCACCCATCTTATTCCATAAGTTGTGTTTAATTTCATTTCATAGGAGTAATAATATACTAATTATAGTAGTATGTAACATTTCCAAATACACTTTCCATTCCCAAATAACACACCTCAAATACACCTAATATACGCATTACACACTCATACTTTTCCTCTCACAAATTCTCTCTATCTCCCTCTGTTCCATTTTAAGAAATCTACTTTTCACTTTAATTCATGTCGGTATGTATTTATGCTCTACATTTATTTTTCAATTACTTTTTTCTTGGTCATTCAATTTCATATTTTCTTGTTCATAATTACCTTATTTGATTCTATAGTATATGTATTGATCATTTGTACTTGTACAAAGACTTAAGTTAGGTTTGTTGATTTTATTTGGGTTTTATGTTTAATTGGGTTTTCAGTGATCGCTTCATTTTCCTAAAGTTACCCTGACTTTGATCAAAAGAAAGAATCTTGACTTTTAGGTAGATCCTCTATTGTGTTTGGATTTTCTTGAATTTTGAATATTTACTTCTGCTTTTTCATTTGATTTCCTATGCTTAAGCCAAATTTAAATGCTCCCCTTGGTGCCAATACATTGCAATTGGAATTGTAATGTTATGAGCTCGACTGTTTCCCGGTACCTGTGCTGGTGGGAGGTAGCAGGTATCTGGTTGAATAGTCCGGGTGCGAGCAAGCTGGCACATACACCAATAAAAAGATTTATGAGCTCAGACTCTCAATGGCCTTCTGGTCACTGCTGTCCAGTTCGGTCTTCCTTATTTCCTATGAACTTTGAGCAAAAGAAGAAAATAATGCTCTCTCTTTGTTGCGCTCTTCATCAGGATATCGTTTTTCAGTAGTTTCTACTGTTTCTTCATTTGCTTCTTGTTCAATGAGTACTTTCTTGATGTGATTGCTATCTACTGATGATTTAATTCCATAACTATAACATTCCAGCTCATTAGTGATATTGTCCACTTTGGGCCTAGGCTTTATGGGTTTAAAATGCGTCATTAGGGTCTATGCGCAACATCTGTCCCGTGTTTTGCGATGTGGGATTTGCCTAGAGCGTCACATATACCCCCTAAGGGACTCAGCTTCCTCGCTAAGGTTTGCCCCATCTTTTTGAGATTTTCTTTGACTCAACACTGAGGTTTGCCCGGTCATCCTGGAATTTTCCTAAGCTCAGTTGAACCTAAGGTTTGTCCCACCATCTACAAGGCAGACAGAGTGGCTCTGATATCATCTGTAACAGTCCAATTCACTAGTGATATTGTCCATTTTGGGCTTAGGCCTACACGACTTTAAAACGCGTAGTGTTGGGCTGAGGCTGTTACAATAGTTGTCGTCCCTCATAAATTGTGCCACTCTAATTTTCCTAAGGAACACTCTACTTTATGCAAAATATACACTTGACACAGTTGCATATCCAAATCCTATGCCTATGCATAATGTTGTTCAAAAAGGGAGTTTTTGTTTACTATCTCTGAGAATCTAGCACCAAAATGATTTTTTTTAGTTCAGCAACAGAAATGGGTTGCTGGACTAAAATGTTACAAAAATGGGTATATCAGCACTTGTAACGCGTATGAAATTCATAAAACATACATATCTGGCACTTGAGGAGGTCAATCTTTAAGTGTTGGGCACCATGTTCCATTCGGCGCGAATCCGCCGACTTATAGCAATTGATAGACGGAGCAACTTAACGGACAACCGAAATATATATTTATATAAGTCGGCATTTATTCCACCGACTTATTTAAATAAGTCGGCGGAATAAGCGCAGACTTACGCCTTTAGATCATTAATGTTAATCGGCATTAGTTTTGCCGATTTAGAAGTCGGCATGCATTTTCTGCTCTTTATAACTCCAGCCTCACATCTCTCATCTACCACCACCGAGCATTACCTCTCATTCTTATCTTTTCTCACATTTCTTATCAGCAACAAGAAATAATTTTTTTTTCTTGTCATGTCCAAAGTAAAAGTATCATTTTATTGGGGAGGCGAAGTGTTACATGAAGATAACAATTCAGTAAAATATAGCTTACCCCCTAAAAGTAATTCGAAAGTGCCAAATTCTATTTCGTATGATAGGTTTGTTGGTATTTTGGTATTTTGTTAAGGATACACAACTTTTAATTTCTTTTACAACCTAAATACACTCATATTTTAGCCAATTGATAACAATAATAAAGAAAAATCAGTCAATTACCCATCAAAAGAACCAGGATGTTGTGATATGCCATCATAATGTGTTTGTTCATAACCTCTTGACGCATCATTTGGGTACATAGTCTCCAGTTGAGAAAAACTGCATAAACAATTTAATGTATAAGTTATCGTCAACATTGAAAACTACATGACTAAAACATAATATACCATGTTCTGTGCGTTATGCTTAGATCTGCTATGTGCATGTTATCTGATTGAAGGGTATATATCACCAGTTGGAGTTAATTGAGAGGATCTAGAAAGGTAGTTGATGCTATTCTGGTTTTGTTATAACCATTAGGGCCTAGACCTGCCTGGAGATATCAAGTCCCTTTTAATGGTATTGAGGAATGAGTTCATAGTGGTTTAAAAACTTTTAGGAGGCAACTTGCCAGCAATATCAGGGTACAATTTCTGGATTTAGCTTTGATATGAAGTCTAGTTCTTATAAGAAGAATAGAGTTGCATTTTGTGGATTCATAATGTAGTTTGTTAACTGTTGGAAGACTTGATATTTTTGAAGATAAGCAGTTCAGATTATCTGGTCATGCAGTTCAAGCAGGTGTTTCTTTTTACTTATGTGCTTCTCAATGCATCAACTTCAAATTTTCATGTTGTTGTATTATATTGTTGGAGAACTTTGGCCTTGTTCTCGTGTCTGTTGTTTTTTTTTGGAATAGAGCCATAGATATGAAGTGTTGCACTATGGTGTTAACAAAAATATGGTGACATACTGATAAGTTTAGCTGCTTTCGTTGCGATATTGTTTGTTTATGATCATTAAATTTTACTCACTTGAATGAAGGCAATTATCCTCTTGGGGAGTATTTTTTTGGGGCAATTATTCATCTTTCCCGTTTTGCTTTCACATCTTACCTTCCAGCAGGAGAAGGGTCGACCGTTGCCTAAGTTTGGTGAATGGGACGTCAATGACCCAGCTTCAGCAGAGGGATTTACTGTGATTTTCAACAAGGCCAGGGATGAGAAAAAAACGGGCGGCAAGCCAGAGTCACCTTCAAAGGGTGAGGGTAATACAAAGCATGGAGAAGAACCATTAAAACCTCAAACTGTAAGTTATTTAGATAACTTGTTTTTTATGCATAGATTATATGACTTATGGCCTCTACTTTTTTTTTTTTTTGGTGGGCGGGGGTTTAAATGTTACTCTCTCTGTCCCAATTTATGTGGCTCTATTTCTTTTTTAGTTTGTCTTAAAAAGAATGTCATATACCTTTAAACTTCCATCTTTATCTTTAATGAAATGTTTTCCGGCCACACATATTTGTATGGTTTGTTTTAGACCACAAGTTTCAACCGTCTTTCTTTTTTCTTAAACTTCGTGCTAGGTCAAACCCCGCCAAGTAAATAGGAAGGAGGTAGTAACAGCCTCCGTTTGGCCATGGGAATTTTTTGCCTTTTTTTCAAAAGTTTTTGAAAACTTGTTTGTCCATGAAAAACAGTTAGTTTTGGAAAAAAATTGAAAAACAGTTTTTAAAAAACCAAAAAGTAGTTTTTCAACTTTTTTATCATTTTCTTCTCTCACAAAATTTCAACTTTTTTTCAAGTAAAATTCATCTCCAAACACAATTTCAACTTCCAAACATAATTTTTCAACTCAACTTCAAAAATTCTTTTTCAAAAGTTTTTTGGTATCTATGGCCAAACGGCTACTTAAACTGAATCCATTAGCTATATGAATCTGCATCTTTACAAAAAGAATATGTTTTCCATTCAGAGGATAATTCATCTACGAAATCAGTGAAGTCCCATCCCGCTCTATGGCATTCTCAAAACAGTTGAAGGACTTAAGATGGCCTAGTTGATGTCCACTCTCGACAGACTAAGCCACTTTCAGCTGTTTGATATGTTTCGAATATTGTAATTGTGATTTAGTGAAGTGTACCAAAATAAAATTTCCATCTCATGGTATAATCATATTTTCAAGAATAATTTGATAGATCAGTGCATACGTTTAGCTTAATTACTTGAAGAGTCAGAGCATTAACTTGATAAGCATAAGTTTGATGGGGTGCGTCTAATTTGATTAGGAAAAAGATTGTGAAATGTTGGACAAGTTTGAAATGGGGTACAGTCTGGCTAGATTCTTGTGTCAAACTTAGTCTTGGAATTGTCCGGCTAGATTTTTGTTTCTTTGCTAATGTGACTAGATGAACTGCAGCGTTGAGCGTTGTACTTATTTGTGACTGCTTTCTGATTTAATGTTGGACAAACTTGTCCGGTGTCCCTTCAGAATATATTCTTTTGGATGCTACTTCTGTCATTAATCTTCGAATCAATCCTTATATCTTAGAATTCCGCCGATATTTTTTGCAGAAAAAATGGTTGTGCTGTATGCAGAGCCCCCATGCAGAATCTTGACATGCTTATCTGTGAAAGCTGAATATAGGATGCATATTGATAAGGAACCCCGCAAGTTCTTCTGGATTGGTGCCAGAGACTGAAGCACTGCCTAAGTCCCATATGTCTTGTAAAACTTGTGTTATTGTGGGGTGAAAATGTGAAAGACAAAATGTTTGATGTACCTATATGTTGTATCATTTATTTTACCATTTAGTAGACAAGCAGTCTGTTTGCTCTCACATGTGTGGTTTGTAAAGCACTTTTGAACCGTGATGTTTCTGTTAATTTCAACAGATTATTCGTTCTTTTCCTGAATAGTAGTGCTTAGCCCAAGATTTTTCGAACCAGATAGCTTTCGTTCTTTTACATTCACTTACCCAGACAAACTTTTGAGATGCTAATACATTTCTCTGAAATCATGGAAGATTTTACGATTTTATTTGCATTCACTGGAGGTAGTGCGGCAAGTCATAGAACAGCTGAAATGAATTATATTATGAAACTGAATGCAGTCCGGAACCATATTGCAGATGGGCAATTTGCAGGAGGAAATGTAAATTCAGGGTCGAGCTTGTGAAAGGGAAGGATGTGGCTGACAAGCACCAGAATGGAGAAATCATCAAACATAGATCAAGAAAATGTCAGGATAAATCTTTATTAGGCTATGTTCTTCCATTTAAAATCGTTGAGCCACCAACACCCAGCTGGCCAACTAATTCCTGTAAAAGACACTGACTTGTAATAACTTAATCTCTGAAGAACACGTTCAGTCTAGTTTTTACACCCCCTTCTGAAGGGAAACAGAAAACCAATACATTTCAAGAATTCTGCAGCATAAATATCCTCTGCCCTGTCAAAAACTAAACTCTGGACTGCCCTAGCTTGCGTTCGAAAAGATGCTTTAAGAGGACAACTTGCAGAACGCTCACACAGATGAGAGCAGAAGATTCGAACAAAGCTTTGTAGACTGCCCTTTTGCTCATTCCTTCATTCACTGCATAAAGCAGAAATTATATCCACGTATTAGAAAGACAGACTACCATGATTCTGGGCAGATTTCTGTACACAACTTGTCATTAGTATATAAAATTCGAGATGCCCAGATAAACACTAAGTGATACTATTCCCGTTAGTCAACAGGAAAGAAAGTGACATTATGCAGGTGAAAGATCTGAATCACTAAATTCCAGATATACAGATCCTTCATCAAAAGAATACAACCTTAGAAGTTCATAAAGCTAATTGGTTAAAAAGTTCTACACGTAGCAAATTATGTCTATGCAGATTCATAAAGTTCATGATACTGAGGTACTTCACCAACAAAAACCCTTTTTATTTTGGTTGAGAAATAAAAAAAATTGGATAGAAAACAAAAACTAAAACAATAAAAATGATTTCACTGGATCTAAGACTAACATCATTTGAGAAAACAGAAGAGAGGAACATGAAGGGAGAATTAGCTGACTGAAAACATAAGCTGAAACGTGGAAGAGTCATATTAAGATTATGCAGGGCTTCTATTTATACCTATTGCTTGCCGGTCTGTCTGGGCCTCTAGCCAATGCTGCTCAAACTGAATGTTGTACAAAGCTTCCTCTAGCTTTCCAATGTGCTCAAACAACGGTTTAAAATGCTCTGCGTGTCAAACTATGAAGTAAGATCTCTAGTTTAAATAGCTCCCAAACAACAGAGATGAAAAAGTGGCATGCTAACCGTCTTTAGCGTGCTCATCATGGTATACAAAGTGGGCAGCATGTAGATCAAAGTCTATGGTTTCATGATAGGGTGACTTGTTGGTGAAACAAAAACGATACACTCCTTCGTGATGGGCCACAAACTCGGTCTTCTCACTTATTTTGTCACGAAAATCATGAATCTGTTCTCCAGAAGGTCCCTTCACCTGATTTTCACCATCATAGCAACATTCATGAAATAACCCACCAGGTAATGGATAAAAGCACCTTTTTTCAAGAAAAGAATGTAAAACACAGCTATGTGAGCTTCTCCTCTCGATAACATGAAGAAACCATTGCATAAAGGCAAAAACTACAACGAATCAGAAGAAAAGCTAACTGAAGTAGGCCTTACACGGATAAATGTTCATCAGATTTAAATTGACAGCTCCAAGCTTCAAACTTTCGAGAATAAAACCTATGTAGTTCTGATCATGGTTGGACTCAATCCCCCACCACCCCCAACCCACCCCCGCAAAGAGAAACAAGGGATTCCCCTTTCCAGTGCCTTTTCTTCACTTTTATTTCTCTCATCTTGTCTATGAGAAATAAAAGTAAGGAACGACACTGGTAGTTTCTCACGGACATTTCGAGCTTCTAATGTAGCTTAAACTAAAAGTCAACCCGAAATTGCAAACAACACAGCAAAGCAAGAATTCCAAACTCCACTTGCATTTAAAAGTTCATAATCATATTAACAAGATATAAGCTTAATCTGAAAACTACTATAACCACTTTATACTAACAAATCACAAGGCAGAATTGTCCAATTAATCAATAGAAATCACCCAAAAAAAAAAAAAAACATAAACAGCAAATTAAGACATAAACAGAAAATTCCACAAGTATACATGCTTAAAAAAAGAAGAGTAAATAATTACCACAAGATCAACACCCTCTTCACTGTAATGCCAAGAACCCTCTGATTTAATAACAACAAATGAAAAATGAACAGTTTCTCCCATTTCTACTTTATGTGAAAAACATTCTTCTCTGTCTATTACAAATCTTATTCCAAAAGCCCCTTTTGTACTCCATGCTACCACCATTATTGTAACCAACATCCATAATTCTGATGACAAAATTCCCATCTGCCATAAATTTTCAATATTAATTTCACAGAATTGATTAAATTTTGAAAGAGAAAAAAAATTGAATTTTGAGAATTAGGGTTTACCTTTTATTTTTTGGAGTTTGGACAAGGAAGGGAAGTGGTGGAAGAGTTGAAAGTGGTAGGAGTTTGAGTTTGACCAAGTTAAGGTGTACTTTCGACTTTGCGTGTCTTAAAACAACTTAACCCCAACCCCATTTTGTGTACCCGAGAACCTGTAAATCAGTTGGAATTGGGAAATTTTTTAATAAACTTCTTTAGTACTAGTAATAGTTTTTCCAAAAATCTAAAAAAAAAAAAAAAAAAAAAAAAGTTTTCCAAAAATAAAAAAATAGTTTTTATTTTCTAAAACGAATTCACCTAAGTACTTAATACTATTTTTTAGTCATATGCACGTGTTCCACATTCGTTTATAGAGATATCACCAGATGGAATCCGGAGCCAAAATAGGGTGTTATTTTAGTTGAGCAACAGAAATGGGCTGCTCAATTAAAAAGTAACAAATATGGGTATATCGGTATTAGAAGTGTCGACTTACATCATTTGGTGTACGAAGCAGCTGAAGAATCGGCAGAACAAATGCTGACTTACTATGATTTTTTTAGCTAAGGCTAATCGGCATTAGTTTTATCGATTTATAAGTCGGCAAAACTTCTGCCGACTTTTATGCATTTTCTGCTATTTACTTTATATTATTTTTTATTTCTATAACAGAAAATCAGTTTATTTGAAATTAAATTTTAAATTTCAAATAAATGGTTGCATCTGTTTGTGAAATAAAACGTCTTTTCTGAAGAGGTCTTTTGGTGCCATATAAATACTGACTATTTCCAATGAAGTAACATAGAAAAATCTGCAAGTATCAATTGTGGTTTATTGTATCCTGAAGTAGAATTGTCAGTTCTCCCCAATCTGTATACGGGCAATATCTTCTTTAAGGAAAGCCGAATCTTCGCGCCTCAAGCCTTGTTTATTTCGTTTTAAATTCTGTATTTTCTAACATTTGGTAGGTATCTATAATCATCTACTAGTCAAGGCGTGACAATATATTGTGAGTGGAATATATATGACGATGAAGCATTGATGGAATTTTTAAAGTTACCGGAAGAAATGTCCATACGAGTGCTTGAAATTTATGTCCGTAATGAACCACACATGATGAATGAAGTTCCTTCTGAGCAATATTGTGTTGATCTTAATGTTCCAAGTGAATTTACTCAATTGCAAGTAAATAGGCTATCTGAGAGGCCTTTTGATCAATTCGGACAGAATTCTGGGTACGTGCTTAAAATGTTGTTATGAATTAAAATAAAAGTTCCATATGATTTTTTAATGGTTTATTATGTTTTAGTCATTTAGTTTTCGAT
Source organism: Petunia x hybrida (assembly GCA_037355625.1). NCBI lineage: Eukaryota > Viridiplantae > Streptophyta > Magnoliopsida > Solanales > Solanaceae > Petunia > Petunia x hybrida. Next base: position 332,850 of record JBBBVM010000052.1, on the reverse strand, counting down.
GTTGACGATAACTTATACATTAAATTATTTATACAGTTTTTCTCCACTAGAGACTACGTACTCGTATGATGTGTCAAGAAGTTATGAACAAACACGTTATGATGGCATATCACAACAGTATGGTTACTTTGATGAGTAATTGATTTATTTTTTTTAAAAAAAGTTATTATCAATTGGCTAAAATATGAGTGTATTTTGATTGTAGTAGAATTAAAAGTTATGTTTCCTTAATCTTGCAGGTGTTATCAACCTGAAATGGTTCCTAGAGAAACAATGAGAGGAAATGAAGTTGCTCATATTGATGAGTTGGCTACCCATCATGACTGGTAATATATGCACATTTCTTGATATATTCAAATATTTTTTATTTTCATTATTTTTAATTATCTTTTATTACTTTAATATTTGTTAGCGTGCATCAACAAAAAGACTCATTTTTTAAAAATCTCAATAATTGGGTGACAAATAATGATGTTGTTGATGGAGGTATTGAGGAATCGGAGAGTGACATCCCAAATGACGCCGATGATTCAGATGATAAAACGTCATTTTCGGGAGAAGAAAGTGAAGAGAGCATCCCCTACATGTGCATGACCTGGGAAATATGAATTATCATGCCGACCATATTACATACCTAGATGATCTACTGGAGGGGGATGATGTGTTTGCTTTAACACGAGAGGATGATCATATCTTTACATCAATGTGGTCAGCAAACAAGCTAATTGATCTTCAAGGAAAAAAAATGTGATTGCAATATGCTTATGTCATACCATCTACCATGTTCTCATGTAATGAAGGTATGTGAATATTTTGGCATAAATGAAAACTCTCTAGTAAATAATCATTACACTGTGGCGAACTATTTGCAAACATATAGTGGGTTGTTTCAACCGCTCGGGCACGAGGCATACTGGCCATAGGAGCCATTCAAGATGGTCTTGAATAAAAGTTATTTGCGTATGACAGGTGTCAACAGAGGATCCAGAATTCTTAACCAAATGGATGTAGGGCCTTTCTTGATATGTTAGGAAGTGCGGATCATGCAAGGAAACATGCCACTATAAGCGTAATTGTCCAACTCGTGCAAGTGGAAGTAGTAGTGCTAGGCACTAAATTTATTATTATTGTTTTAGCAAAATTTCTATATTTCTGATTGCTGTATTAACTCTTATTTTACAACTATCCATGTTTATTTAAATATGAATCTATGTTTTATTTATACGTGTGTTGTTCTTATTATTGTTTCTTTTATAATGTGTAGTCTTGTTCTTTGTCTTAGTCTAGTGACTTGATTGTTCCCCTTATATTTGTAGGCAGTCACCAATATTTTTTACTCCACTTGACAAATCAATTACATCGGCCCACGTGAATACAAAATGCTAGGTCCGTATTCCAATTAGATAGGGTAAGTCTATAGTCACTTCACAAGCTTTCATGGAAAGTTGCCTTCGATGGATTGCCGACACGTCTCTTTAGATTCAATAATAATATTTGTAGTAGGGTACAATAATTTAACATATGATTTGACGAGTCTATGTGCCAAGCTGTGTGAAAGGTGATTTTACAATTCCTTTTTGACGTGTTAGAGAGCAATTACTGCTATCAATAAAAACTTAAATAGTTCTTGAAATAAAGTTAGACTGTCTAGTTGAACTATTTTTCTCATCATAATTAACAGTAGATATATAGTACTCGTACGTGACTTGACAAAGTTGGATACGTGAATGGACAAAATACTGCATAAGCTTTCAAAAACGATCCCGACCCTGCTTTAAAAACTTGAAATTATAATTAAGGTTTTAATCAATATAACTCGATAAGCATGCATATGGGTGGAAGCTGATTACTTCAGCATTTTGTAAACCTCGAATTATTGTCTAAAGTTTGCTTCTGAGTGGTGCCTGGTGAAAAGAGAGTGTCTCTGTTATGAAAGATTGATCTACTTGATTGAAGTTGTTTAATCTAAAAAATGAGCTTTCTTTTTCTGAGAAACACGAAGCTCTCCTCGGACCATTCTGTTTTTGAATCTATCAATTGTTAGTTTTAGAGAGTAGTATTAAATAATCCTTGGAGCCATCAACTGGTACGAACAAGGCTAGACATTTACATTGAATTGGAGATCAAGAAGTCATTTAATGTCTAGAAGATGTATAAAAACTACTTTTTTTTAAAATAAAAAAATAATTGTACAAATATTCATGATCAAAATATGGCTAAATATTTTTGCATATGACCTATACATGCTAATAATGCTAACAAAAGAGTAGAGAGCATAGAGGTAAAAGCTAGTCTTCAGTCAAAAGCTTTATGCCTAATCTTAGACTTCGGCCTAAGTACTCCAGCATCTGCATTGCCATTCTTTACTGAACGCCTTCCTAACAAGTCCATTCTTTTTGTGTGCACACTCTTTTTGACCCGGTAAGTCTCTCACTCCATCGAGTCTTTCTTTAATTCAAACAATTCATGAACACTAATATTAATAAAAAAAATACAATGACCATTAGAAAATGTGTATCACCAACAAAAATAAAAAATAAATTAATTATATGTACGAAAGATATCACTGGAGGTGTAGCTGGTAAAACTTACAAATCTTGACCAACATCCATATGACCCTTCAAAAAGATGAAGGTTAGACCAAATAGTCTAAAGAAAGCATTTAGATCCAACAATCTTTTAACTAGCTAAAGCTTACTCTAAAGTTGACATAGGAACAAAAAACTCCATTCTAAAAAGTGGACATATCAATACACACACACAGATAACCTTCTGAAAAGAGAAAAGAGACAACATGCACGTGGCTATCGGAGAAAAAGGCCGAAACCATAAGTACTCTTTCCAACATTCACTCATTTTACAGAAGCGACTATAGGAATAAAAGACCAAAAATGATGTACTTGATAAGGATCGAAAATCAAAAGACGATAAAAGTAAAGATAAGGGGAATGAGATGGGTCTTGAACTCCCTACAAGGTAACCACAGAGAAATTATTCCATGATACCCTCGTATCGGTGTCAAGAAGAGCCTACGCTAAGCAACTACCCTCAAGTCAACAAAGAACCCGCAAGTAGAATGATCGGGGGGTTTGGGGATCAACTAGCTCACCTAGAAGACTCAAACCGTCAAAGGGTTCTTTCATTCAATTCAAAGAGACTCTCTCTCTCTTGAAGTTTGTTCATTCATTCATTCATCAAAGCTAACTAAGTAAAATGAAAGGCTAATGAAGTATTTATAGGCTTCATCTAGACATAATGAAAGCCCCTAAGTACCCCCAAAGTGGGTCTAAATAACAAAGGCCACGTAGGGCTATAATAGTAAAAACATAACAAATAAATGAGGTGTCCCATCATGTCTTCAGCAAACAGGCACCCCGCCTTGTTCCAGCAGGCGCCCCGCCTGATAGTCTTTCACTGGGGAGTAGGCGCCCCGCCTCTGTAAAGGGGCGGACCGCCCATAAACTTCAGAGAGTTGGGTAGGCGGTCCGCCTGCTTCTCTGGCTCCTTGAAATGCCTCGAAATGTGTCTCGGATGCTCCTTGTTCCATGGCGTTCCAATGCATAAGCTCTTCCTTGGCCTTGGATGGTTGCTCGAGTTGCCCCGCATCATCCTCCCCTTCTTGAGAAGATTTCGTCCTCGAAATCAAGGCGTGGACTCTCATGGCATCAACAACTCCTCGGGGTGGCCAAGATTCTCCTTCTTTGTTCTTCTTGATCGTCACTTTGACATAGGCTTCTTCCAAGGTCTTCCTTGCCTTAGCATGGAGCTTAGAACCTACAAGCAACGACAAGCAAACACAAACAAACTTCCTACTTTGAAAGTAAGTTAGTGCAAGAAGTGTGGAAAACACACTCTTGTGATATAACCAAGCATCAATAATAAGCACAAATATCAAGTCTCCAAAGAAAACAATAAGTACTTGGTTAACGAACAACATGCACCCAACACAATAATGAGTAAATAGGCCATGTGGATATGGAAAATGCAATATCAAGCTATCAAAATCCCCTTGAACCTTAGGCTCAAGATCAACAAACCAATCTAACCTCAAGGTGTGATTAACATGTGGAGTGGAGTGAGTCAAATAATTCAACCTACAAGTAGTATCAAGTACTCCACTCCTCTTCTTTAGAGCATACTTACTCACACCAAGGGATTCATCTTCCTCTCCCATTTCATCACCTAAGCAACCCTTCTCAAAAGATAAGCTCTCAAGGAAGGCATTGATGATGGATTCTTCTTCATCATAACCCCAACAAGCAATAGTAGGGTCACTCTCTACCTCATCCAAATTCTCAAACAATGGGTTTCCTAAGGGGTCAAATTCTTCACACCATGAGGGTTCCATTTTACTACCCACCCTAGTCCGATACAAGTCATTACCACAAATGAGGATGCCTACAAATAATGGATTAGTAAAAACATGCATCTCACTATCATGATCAAGCATAGACAAGTTATCAAGACTAGGTTCACTTGAGGAGTCATTATAGACAACCTTGTCCAATTCATGCAATTTGGATTCCTCAAGGTCAATTCCACCTTTACTACAACACATTGATCCACCAAATAGAACCAAATCAATAAGGGAATGATCAACTATCTCATCTTACCTTTTGTTAAAGGTTGGTGGTAGGTCATAGCAAAGGTCACAATCATTGTCAACTATCAAATCTACACTAGGGAAGGTTTCAATGAACAATGAGCTCACATCAAGATGCGGCATAGCATCCCTCCCAACTAGTGTTGAGTCATCACAAGACAAGTAGTTAGTAGACTCATGAAAGGGTGAAGTATCACTTACATTTGTAGTACTTCCTTGATCACTCACAAGGCTTGAAGTGTCATATGCAACTCCTCCTTCATGAAGCTCATATTGAGAACTTTCCTCCTCTTGTCTTTCCTTCTAAGCACATGGTTGAGGCTCTAATGGCTTGTCTTTAATTGTACCTACACAAAAACTTTCACAAGAAAAAGTAGAATATGAAGAATTGTTAGAACAATGGGTGCTCTCAGTCTTAATTTTTCCTTCCTCACCTCTCTTCTCTCTCAATTTTACCTCAAGGTCAAGTGTAGTTTGTGGTGGCAATCCACTCACATCACTCCTCAAATCCTCTATTTTTTCCTCTCTTGGATTGTCACCGGTCACTTCCTCACTTCTCTCTCATTTGAAGTGGAGTGACTCTCATTTTCATCATGCAATGGCAAGACAATAAGATTGTTCGCCTCGGGTTCAAGTACAATGGGTGAATTTGCTTTAGCCGCCTCCCTCAACTCCTTCATTTGCTTGTAGTCTTCCCTTACTTGCCTCGGAGTCAAAGGTCTAAGCACATACTTTCTCCTATCTTGCTTGACCGTGTAGGAGTTGGTCCAACCATCATGCACAACACATCTATCATATTGCCATGGTCTCCCAAACAATAGATGGCAAGCTTGCACTGGGACCACATCAAACATGATCTTATCTTTATAGTTCCCAGTGCTAAACTCAAGCAACACTTGCTTCACCACCTTTAGTTCACCACACTCACTAAGCCATTGTAAACGATATGGTTTTGGATGCTTTAGAGTGGGTATTTTCAATTGGGAAATCAAGTATTGGCTCATTACGTTAACACAACTCCCCGAATCAACAACCATTGAACATATTTGCCCCATCACACAACATCTAGCATGAAAGAGGTTTTCTCTTTGATCATTTTCCACCTCCTCTTCCATGAAAATGGTACTCAAACTCCTCCTAACCACCAAGAACATTTGAGGACCATCATCTCCTTCTATAGCCTCCTCACAATCAACTTCCTCATCTCCCTCTACTCCCTCATTTTCGGGCTCACTATCTTGCTCATACACCAAATTACCAACCGCAACCATGGTTCGTTTTGTAGGACAATCCCTAGCAAAATGACCATAGCCCTTGCACTTATAGCATTGAGTAGAAGTAGAAGTAGGATTACTCAAGCAAATTTTAGAAGTACCTTCCAAGTGTGGTGTAGTCTTCTCATATGGCTTCTTCACTTCTTTGCTAGCACTTGCACTTGGAAAGTTTGCATTTGGAGTCTTCCATTCCTTTGGCTTGCTTATGGTAGTAAGAGTGTTGCTTTTGGACTTCTCTCCCTTAAGCCAATTCTTGGCATCAATTGCGGCTTCAAACATATCTTGAAGTGAGAGATAATGATGCAACCTCAATTGAGAAGCTATACCATAGCTCAAGCCATTCTTGAAACGGATCATGACTTGTTCTACACATTCGGTATCCATATCCAATAACATCCGGGTCTTCTCAAACTCATCAAAGTACTCATGCACCGTTTTGACACCTTGTTTTAGATCAAAAAGCTTCTTGAGTTGCTCTTGTCGATACCTTGGAGTTATATACTTGGTGTTCATGAGTACTTTCAACTCATCCCAAGTCACATTCAAATGCAAATTCATCCGTCTCCTTGACCTCTTCATGGATTCCCACCAAGTAGAAGCATAGGCCTCAAAGGTAGAAATAGCATAGGTCTTTCTCTCCTCGGTCATCTCATTGGTGTCAAACACTCTCTCCATGAGTAGTACCCATTCCATGTATGCCTCCAGATCACAAGTTCCCTTAAAGGATGGAAGATTGAGCTTGACACTATTGAGGTTGTTGTTGTTATCACGTACCCCATAGTTAGGCTCTGGTTGGTCTCCATAATGGTCATCATGAGCAACATATTCCCTCCCAGTATTCCCTCTAGCATATCCCATAGGTGGCCCTCGACCTCGGCCTCTACCCCTACCCCAATTCATTTGCCTCCTAGGTTGATAAGGAGCATCATACCCATAGGCTTCATCTCCATACTCGGCTTCCTCCCCTTCATGAACTTCATCAATTTGCTAAAGAGGTGGAACATTCCGTACGGGTCTTCGAAGTGGAGCATTTCCTTGGGGATTGCCCACGGGTTGGGTGTTGTCCAACACACGCTCTTGAAGAGCTTTAACTTTCCTTTGTTCATACTTCTTGAATAGCTCCGCAAAGTGTCCGGGAGTCATAGGAGTGCTATGACTTGTGCCTTCTCCGGATTCAATTTGGACACTCGGGGTCCTCCTCTCACTGGTCTCAACTTGATTCCTCTCAACAGACTCAAGTCTCAAGATTATGTCCTCCTACTTGGCTATAACAGTAGCCATGAAATTTTTCATAGGGTCATCTCCATCGTTTGCCATTGTACCTACAAAATCAACAAACGTTAGTGAAAACACTTCACTCACACCCTCACGTGTATAGCACTCGGGTCACTCGTTTAGTGGTGGTGGATATTTCACTCAAGTTTGAGTCTAGAAGCTTCACGTAGTTGATCAATGAACCACTACTCAATCACTCACTTCACAAGTCCAATGCACTCCGGGGTGAGTGGAGTTAATGAGACTCAATTGGAACGATAAGCTCTTTAAGTGAGGACTTGAGTCAAAAGATACTACAGGTCTTGTTTGAATTCTACTCTCCTTGCTAGGCACGATGATCCTAAAAGCTCGAAGTAATTAGTACTAATCAAGTAGGATTATACTCTAATAGCACAAATTAGAAGCAATGCAAACAATGAAATAAGAGAACCTAGGATAAACTACCCAAAACCAACTTCCAGAAAAGTAGGCGCCCCCACCTCTTTTGAAGTAGGCGGTCCGCCTGGTTCTCTGCAGTGGGGAGTAGGCGGTCCGCCTGGAAAACAGGCAGCCCAAAGTCCAGAGAGCTCACCCAAAGTGGGCGGTCCGCCTCTGAGACTAGGCGCTCCGCCTACTGCAATTTCCAGCACAGTCCAACTTCGTTTTTCTTGCCTTTGGCACCTAAAATTCCAACAAATCTCACGTTGCTTTAGCAATCCGAAGGTACCCAATCGTGTTTTCAATCACCAAGATCAAACCCCAATAAAAAACAAACAATCCACCATGTTCATCATGTTCATAGCTAGGGTTTCAAAATTTTCAAATCTTCAAGGGTTTCAAATTTTCAAATCTTGGATTACAACTTCAAATCAAGGTTTCTAGGTACCAAAATGACGGGTTTCCAACAAGGAACTAACCTCAATATCAATCACAACACGAATAAATCAAATGAACAAGATAGGCCAAATTTTTTTTGGTGTTTTTCAATTTTTCTATTTTTTTTGTGTTTTTCTTCTTTTCAATAACAACAAACAAGAAACTAAGATAGAAACCAACCTAGGCACGAAGAATCAACGGTCGGGGGTTTGTAGAAATAAAATTCGAGCCTTGCTCTGATACCAAGATGATAAGGATCGAAAATCAAAAGACGATAAAAGTAAAGATAAGGGGAACGAGACGCGTCTTGAACTCCCTACAAGGTAACTACGGAGAACTTGTTCCGTGATACCCTCGTATCGGTGTCAAGAAGAGCCTACGCTAAGCAACTACCCTCGAGTCAACAAAGAACCCGCAAGTAGAATGATCGGTGGGGGGGGGGGGGAGGGGTTTGGGGATCAACTAGCTCACCTAGAAGACTCAAACCGTCAAAGGGTTCTTTCATTCAATTCAAAGAGACTCTCTCTCTCTTGAAGTTTGTTCATTCATTCATTCATCAAAGCTAACTAAGTAAAATAAAAGGCTAATGAAGTATTTATAGGCTTCATCTAGACATAATGAAAGCCCCTAAGTACCCCCCCCCCCCCCAAAGTGAGTCTAAATAACAAAGGCCATGTAGGGCTATAATAGTCAAAACATAACAAATAAATGAGGTGTCCCGTCATGTCTTCAGCAAACAGGCGCCCCGCCTGGTTCCAGTAGGCGCCCCGCCTGGTAGTCTTTCACTGGGGAGTAGGCGCCCCGCCTCTGTAATGGGGCGGACCGCCCATAAACTTCAGAGAGTTGGGTAGGCGGTCCGCCTAGTAAGTGGGCGGTCCGCCTGCTTCTCCGGCTCCTTGAAACGCCTCGAAATTTGTATCAGATGCTCCTCGTTCCATGGCGTTCCAATGCATAAGCTCTTCCTTGGCCTTGGATGGTGCTTTTGGATGGTTGCTCGAGTTGCCCCGCATCAGTACTATTACTAGCTTTACAAATTGTTATATCGACTAGTCATGTTACTTATCTTTTCCTTTCTGTTACATCGACTAGTCATGTCATTTAGCGTGAACCTACTATGTTCACCAGACAAGCATATTAATAATACATACAAAGGAAAGTATGCTCGTCATATGGCTGCCAAATGAACTATAATAATAGGGTCATAAACAGTACCATTAAATAGAAGTTACTATGAACCTGAACCAATTATATAAACAAGAAAAACAAAAATAATATAGACATACCATGTCATACGCCATGCCATCCAGTACTTCCCTATATACTTGTAGATCTCCAAGCGCAACATCACGATCAACTCTAGCCTTCCATCTCTCCGCATAAAACTCAAAGAAAAGTTCAATCGATGGATCAAGTGGATTTGGTTTTGGCGGATCATGCGGAATCGGTTGAAATAGTATCAATGCTCCCAAGCCCATACCTGCATATCATACACATTAATGCTACACATATATTTCAACGTTATCTTATATAGAAGCATAATTACATTACATGTAGAAGTGTTGTATATCCACAAAAATTTCTCGCTCCACTTACAGACGACCGATACGTCGCTCAATAAATGTAGGCTAAGACGGCTGAGCCCCAACTATAAGAACCAATAGCATCTACATCATCCAAAAGCGGTAGCAGATTAAGCCTAATATAAACCCCCTAATTATCAGGGCAGAGTAGACCACCAACAATCCATAACAAGTATGCTCTTAATTGTTGTTGTACAACCTCATCTGGATCATCTTGGGTAATCTCCGGTAATTCCCTAATGCAAGCCTCAAAAGCCGTAATGCTCAGCCTGCTGTTACCGTTTATGTGTGAGGCCTGCGGTCGAAAGCCAGCCAAATGATATATCTCATCCTGCCACTGTCCAAACGTACGATCTCTACTTAAAATAAATGTTGGAAGCCCATCCACAGGCAAACCATACATCACCTCCACATTTTGCAGTGTGATAGTAACCTCACCACATCGAAGGTGAAATGTGTGTGTCTCTGATCGCCATCTCTCCAACGAAGCAGTAATCAATGAACAATTATACTGTATGCGTCCAACCTTCATTATTCCAATAAACCCTGATGTATTGAAATAATTTATTATACAATCATGAAGAGGCCTTTCAGCGATGAGATGCCAAAGGTTCAAGTCTAATCGTCATGGACGAATACAATTCTTTAATCCTCGTCCCTCCCAAATATCTGTAGATTGATGCATAGATGTAGTGACAACATAGTAAAGTCCCCAAGTCCAGAATGAATAACAACATTAGACATTATAAATATGCACCTACAAAAAATATTAATAAAAAGAAAGAAATATGAATTAAAGAAAATTACAAAATAAGATAACAAACCGTTTTTATGAAAATAAGAATGATTCCGACTACAAGTTAAAACTAAGAGAATTAACTATTTTAACTAATAATAGTATATGATCAAGTATTTATTCTTGGAATTGTTTGTTTGCCCCATTATAAAGATTGCTTAAAAGATTCAAAAATATCGTTTGTAGTCACATCTAACTTCTTTTTTTTCTCCTTTGGGGAGAAACAATCAAATGTAGCTCAATAATCATGATTTAAACAACTAAGAAACTGTTAATCTGTCAAAATAGCAGAGATCAATAAAGGAATGAAGCTACTTTTAATTTGTTACAATTGTAAATATATTTAAATTCTACATTGAGGCTTGTATCAACCATACTTGTAACATAGCTGCAACCTGTCGTCTTTTTCGATGACGATACTTCAAAAAAAAAAAAAAAAGAGAGAGAGAGAGAGAGAGAAGGGCAACACATATCCTGATACTTTTTATATGCTACTCAGAAGTTAGAACTAAATGAGATACTTCTTTACACACATCCAACATCATCAACTGCACCATCCACCTATGCGTTAGCTTTTTTTTTTTTTTTTAAAAAAAAGGGTACATGGTTCACATAGTATCAATGTATTGTCACTATCACTTATTCTCGCAAGACCATTGCTAATCACAGGGTATATTCATTATTCAAAGATTAATCAACCTAGTACAATTTATGGAAAGGGCCTTTAACCACATTGTATAAAATGCAGATTAAGGCTTTTACCTAGTTAAGCCAATAAAATTACTATTCCAAGATTTCCATCTCAACCATCTAAAAGACTATAATTCCAAGATGCAATTTTCCACTATTAGTACACAAATTTATATTGTCACAGAATTAGAGATTATCATTTCTTTTGTGAATAGGATCAACATTAGCGCTAAGTGCCATATCAAAAATAAAGAATTGTATAATAATTATTCCATCGCTAAACAGTTGCCTAGAGTTATAGTCACAGGTAGCTTGGTTAAAGAAGAGCTAGATTATCCGATCCCTTACAAGTTACTCCCTCCGTTCCAAAATGATTGTCACAGTTCGAATTTCGAGAGTCAAATGAGTTTAGCTTTGACCGTAATATTTTTATATATCTTTTAAATATTTTGAATTATTAATTATTGTGACTTATAGTACTTTTTATGTAGTTTCTAAATATATAAACATCGTTACAAAAAACTTAAAGATTATATGTTTAAATTTACGGTCAAAATGAACTCGTTTGACTCTCGAAATCCGAACTGTGACAATCATTTTGGAACAGAGGGAGTACAACACAAAGAACTTCCCAAAATCAAAAAGAAAAACAAATGGTCACAGCAAATTAAATTATAAAAAGCAATATTAACCCTCAAAAATAAGAAACACTTCCAATGTAGTGCTAAGAACATATTCCAAGATAGCACACAACAAGAAAGGAAAGGGCTATTTCACAAAATTAATAGGATAAAATTCTAAAACATTCAACATATATCTCTTTTTACACATTCAATATTTCTCTTTTTACATAATTAACGTCGAAGTAGCGGGCGTAGGGTTGGAAAAATTAAACACGGGAATGGGGGACGGTGACAGTGGCAGGAGGATTTACAAGGAGATGGAGAAGACAGGAGAGGGAGAGGGAGAGGGAGAGGGAGAGGAGGAGGGAGAGAGAGAGAGGAAACAATTATCAGTAGAGCTGGTGGAGTTGACCGGCGATATAGTTGGCGACGGTGATGGGTTGGGCGGTATTGGGTGTCGATGGAAAAGGGGTAAAAAGATTAGAGTGGGAAAAGGTTTGGTGAAAGTTAAAAGTGAAGTCTATAAATCGGCACAAGCCACAAGTAACGCCGACTTATATATGGAAGTAAAACAAAGTCGGTGTTTGTAATGCCGACTTATTTATCTTTTGTTTTCTAATTTTATTGACACACTTTGTTTCGTCCGTTAAGTGCTCCATCAATCTATCAACACAAGTCGGCAGAAGTACAACCGATATACCCATTATTGTAACAATCTACTTGAGCAACCCATTTCTGTTGCTTCCTTAAATATTTGAGTTATTTTGGCGCCGGATTCGGTATAGATCACATTTAATTTGGAATGCATATTTTAACCATTATTGTGAAGCAACTAAATTTAAATCTTTTATTTTTAACTAACAAGACTTATATCTATTTATTTATTTGTCTAAGTGACATTGTTTAGTTCTCCTTCTTGTATTTCTTCATGTGAGTAGGGTAATTTACCATACCATACAAAATAATCGTACTTCATTATGCCTTGCATCCTTTGTCACAAACATTATTACCTTCTTTAGCTTGTTTAGCTTACGTACTATTCAAAGATTTATGCTTCCAAATTGTGCTTTCAATACTAGATGCAAGAAGTTCTTCTCTCTTTTTTTTTTTTTTGAAAATTTAAAAAAAAGTGTATAAGTTTGCTATATTCAAGAGATCAAATATAAAATTTATTACTTATAAACTTAGAGACTAGAGTTGTTTAGTTCTCAAAAAAGAAAAACAATGGAAAAATGTTTTCCTCTTGTAGTCTTATTAACTTTCTCTATATCTTAGGGATTTGTACTTGAATACATAGCGTTACTATATTTGTAGGTTATAAAAACAATAAAAGAACAAAATACATCTTGCCTGTATATGACTATTGTATAAAATATCCAATCTCTTTATTTTCTCTTTTTTCATCGGAGTCCCTTCTTTTCTGTTAAATAAAGCATTAGCATTTCATCTCATGATTCCAAGATTACACTGTTAGAATTATTTATTAAATATTGGACTTAACATTAACTTATTCGGTTTTACCAAAACGGGCTAATTGTAAATAGTTGGTGGACAATACACGGGCCACATATTTGTGGATTCCATGAGGGGTCTGTATTGTTTCTTGTGTTAGGTGTGGGCTGACAGTAGTGTAGGCATGTTGTTAAACCTATGGGCCTATTATGGGTGGGCCCATTAGGTTAAGGCTTTTAAGCCTATATATATGAGGCTAGGTCTCTTCTCCTGGCTTAACCTATTGTAGACAACTTCCCATTAAGCTGTCAGTTCTCATAAGCTCAAGGAGAGGAAAGACTTGGCCTTCGCTCGTCTCCAATACCGTGTTGCCATGGCGGATAAAGGTACGCCCTTTTACTCACATCTTCATTATGGTTAGTAGGTGTTCTTGATTTATGTGATTGTGTGTTTATAATTAATTCAACAATTGGTATCGGAGCGAATCACACAGATCTAGAACCCTATTGTTGTTAATGTGAGATAAAATAATCTTTAACTAGAACAATTATGCATTAATCGTGGTTTGATTTTCGCAATCCATATTTTGAAACCAACCTTAAGTTCCGCTGCTTATTCCGGTTATCTACTGTGCTTCTAAAATAGTTTTATCAAAATAAAGATTCTGTTGGTGAGTTAGCGCAAGAACCCAATACGTCTTTTGTGTACTAATTATTAAGTAAAAGAAAGATCTTGTCTAACTGTACCACGCAAGTTTGGTTTCCATGGATATGATTTGTCCTACACTTCTAATAAAACAAGAAGAAACAAGTTTTAATATTAATTTATCGTTTGGAATTCAAGTTAATTTATATTAGTTATAAAATCCTTGATTCTTTAAGATCAAGTTTTTGTCTATTGTGCAAAATATATGTATTCATTACATTGTTTTGAATTATGAGTGAATGGCTTCTGACAGATATTCTCCATGTGAACTTTGATAGAATTGTTTTGTTTCATGCCGTATACTGCTCCCGTTTGCTAAATTAATATTCATCATTTTTTTTTTCTTTCATATGTAATTAAATGAACTCTACAATACTGATTAATTAAGCTAGTACTTTGGGAGTTAAGACACTGTTGCGAAGAGGTTAGGCAATTCACAGTAATTGTTTGATTGATCCTTAATACAGTTACGAATGGATACATATTAAAATACTCGAGACACAATAACATCACACGTACATGTTGTGAAGTACGTGTTAGGCAATGACATATGTAATCTCGGGAATTGAATTTGTTTTGTAAATTGGGGTAAATAGTGTGCACCAAAGTGGCCTTTTTATCTTGATTTTGTGAGACTTATTCACTCCATGTTGGGGATACCACTAGGTTATAACATACAATAGCCTGCCCAAAGGGGGTTAATTGTGTGTTGTAATTTGGTGTATTGATGAGGCCAATTATATGAGAATATTTTAATTTAGTGAATCTGTCTGCCCAAAGGGGATAGGTTTCTAATATTGAATATTTTCTTGCCCTGCCCAAAGGAGGGCTACTGTTGTTGTTGTTGGACTCATCGTTGTGATAATATTATCTTATGCCTTGCTAATAAATCCTATTCATATTGTGATATGCACAGTTACTATTACTTTGAACAACAATAATGCTGAAGTTGTGGTCCTGTCGGGGTCTAACTTTAAGAGATGGAAGGAGGATCTTGATTTTGCTTTAGGCATGGCTGATATAGATCAAGCTTTGCGCGAGAATGAGCCACCTGCTCTCACTGCTACTAGCACTGCTGCTCAAAAGGAAAATTATGCTAAGTGGGAGAGATCTAATAGGCTATGCATCCTTGCTTTTAAGAGAACAATTGCTGAGCATCTCAAGAGTGGCTTGCCTGAAACTACCAATGCTAAGGAGTTTCTTACCCAAGTGGAACAGAGATACCATGTATCCAATAAGGCTCAGACTGGAGATCTGATGAGTAAACTCACGGGGATGAGGTATGATAACATAGGAGGGGTTAGAGATTATATCCTTAAGATGGTCCACATCCAGTCTAAACTGAAATCTCTAGACATAGTTCTTCCTGATGCTTATATTGTTCACTCTGCTCTTAATACCCTGCCTGCTGAGTTTAGCCAGATGAAAACTGCCTTTAACACCCAAAATGAGTCTTGGTCAATTAATGATCTCATCTCAAAATGTGTTGTCGAAGAGGAGAAAATAAGAAAAGAGAAGGGTGAGACTGCATTGCTTGTTTCCCATAATTCTAGAGCAAGCTCTAGTAAGGGACCTAGGAAGTTCAATAGATCTAATCATCATACTTCTAAGAAGGGTCAAGACACCAAAAGACATGATAAAGACCAGACGAAAAACCTTGGAGCAAATAACACTGTCATTAAGAAAAATAATAATTGTTTCTTCTGTAAGAAACCTGGTCACAAGCAGAGAGATTGCACCAAGTTCCACCTCTGGTTAAAAAAGAAGGATTCAAAAGAAGATAATTATCTAGCTCTTGTTTGTTTTGAGTCAAACTTAGTTGATGTCCCCATTAGTTCCTGGTGGCTTGACAGTGGGGCCTCTGCCCATATTGCCATTTCTTTGCAGGGGTTCATAAACAAAAGGAAGCCAAAGGAAATGGAGTCAAAGATTAGAGTCGCCACAGATGTCCAAGTTGAAGTAGAGTTCATAGGAACAGTAGTTTTAGTATTAGATTCTGGTCATAAGCTTGTTCTAGAGAACACTTTTTATGTACCGTCTTTTAGGCGGAATTTGATTTCTATTCCTGTTTTGAACAGAGTCTGTTATGGTTTTCTTTTTGATAATGGAAAAGTTGATTTGCTTTTGAACTCTAAAGTTATTGGTCATGGAATCCTGTCTGGTGGTTTATTTAAAATCTCCTTGGCTTCTGATTTTGAGTACAACTCTTTTAATTCTGAAACTATTGGAACCAAACGATCACTTTTGAATGAAAAGTCTGGTATGTTGTGGCATAGGCGTTTGGGTCATATCTCTAAAGAAAGAGTTAATAGATTAGTCAAGTCCAGTATTCTACCTTCTCTTGATTTTGGGGACATAGGTACATACATTGATTGTATTAGAGGAAAGTTAACCAAAACTAGGAAAAAGGGTGCTACTCGTAGTTCTGCCTTGTTAGAGATCATTCATACAGATATTAGTGGTCCTTATTCCACCACAATATGTGGTTCAAGTTACTTTATCACTTTCATTGATGATTTTTCCCGGTATGGTTATGTTTTTCTTATAAAAGACAAGTCTGACTCTCTAGAAAAATTTAAAGTGTTTAAAACTGAAGTAGAGAAACAACTGGGAAAGGTCATTAAGATAGTGAGGTCTGATCGTGGGGGTGAGTACTATGGTAGACACACTGAAACTGGGCAGCACATGGGACCTTTTGCCAAATATCTGCAAGATTGTGGCATAGTTGCTCAGTATACCTTGCCTGGTAGTCCTGACCAAAACGGTGTTGCTGAAAGGCGAAACCGTACCTTAAAAGACATGATGAGAAGTATGATGAGTAGATCTAACTTACCTGAGTTCCTGTGGGGTGAAGCTATTAAGACAGCCATGTACATTCTTAACCGTGTCCCTTCCAAGTCAGTTCCTAAAACACCTTTTGAGTTGCGGACCAATAGGAAACCCAGTTTGAACCACTTTCGTGTTTGGGGATGTCCAGCGGAAGTAAGGATTTATAATCCTTCTGAAAAAGAAAATTGAACCAAGAACCTCGCGTTGTTTCTTTATTGGATATCCAGCTCATTCTAAGGGATACAGGTTTTACTGTCCTACAAGGGGAACAAGAATTGTTGATTCACAAAATGCAAAATTTTTGGAATTTGATGTTGCTGATAAAGATTGTTCACAAAATATTGTTGTTGAGCCTGCAGAGAATGATGAGACTGTAAGAATTCCTCTTACTGTTACTACAGAGACAGTTGTGAGTGCACCTACACAAATTGAGCCTATACATGTACATGTTGAAGAGCCTATGCCTGCACAAGCTCATGCACCTGGTGCTACTATACATGTAGGGCAAAATTTGAGAAGATCAAGTAGAGAAAGAAGATCAGCATTGTCTGATGATTACTTAGCTTATCTTGCTGAAGGTGACATTGTAGATCCTATAGCTTACCATGAAGCAGTTTCTTGTGCTCAATCAAAGATGTGGCTTGATGCTATGTCTGAAGAGATGAACTCTATGCATAAAAATAATGTATGGGAGCTTGCAGAACTCCCTCAAGGCTATAGGGCTCTTGGTTGTAAGTGGGTCTTTAAGACCAAGAAGGATTCGAAAGGGAGGATTGAACGGTTCAAGGCAAGGCTGGTAGCTAAAGGGTTTACACAGCAAGAAGGGGTTGATTATAATGAAACCTTTTCACCAGTGTCATCAAAGGATTCCTTAAGGATTGTTATGGCTTTGGTTGCTCATTTCGATCTAGAGTTGCATCAGATGGATGTAAAAACAGCTTTTCTAAATGGTGATCTTAATGAAGAGGTGTACATGCAACAACCTTTAGGTTTTATTGACACAGGTAATGAGCACCTAGTGTGCAAGTTGAAGAAGTCCATCTATGGCCTGAAGCAAGCCTCTCGACAGTGGTACTTGAAGTTCGAGAAAACTATCACTTCTATGGGGTTTGTGGAGAATAAAGTTGACCAGTGCATCTACATGAAGATCAGTGGGAGTAAGTTCATCATTCTTATTCTTTATGTTGATGATATTTTACTTGCCAGTAATAATTCAGGACTGCTTTATGAAACTAAGCAATCATTAAGTAAAGTATTTGATATGAAAGACCTTGGAGAAGCATCATTTGTCTTGGGCATTGAGATTCAACGAGATAGGTCTCGTCGATTGTTAGGACTTTCGCAAAGAGCATACATTGATCGTGTTTTGAGCAGATTTCATATGGAAGATTGTAAGGGTGGAGATGTGCCCGTCGTGAAAGGCGATAAGTTGAGTCTACAATTGTGTCCCCAAAATGATATTGAGAGAGAGTCCATGAAAGACGTGCCATATTCAAGTGTCGTCGGGAGTCTTATGTATTTGCAGGTTTGCACTCGTCCTGATATTGCTTTCATTGTTAATGCTCTTGGACGTTATCAGTCTAATCCTGGAAGAGCTCACTGGGTTGCTGCTAAAAAGGTGATGAGGTATTTGAAGAAGACAAGAGATTATATGTTGCTCTATAGAAAAGTTAACAATCTTGAGGTGATTGGATACACAGACTCAGATTATGCTGGGTGCCCAGATGATTTGAAGTCCACTTCTGGTTTTATCTTCATGTTAGCAGGTGGTGCTATATGTTGGAGGAGTGTGAAGCAGACTCTTACTGCAGGTTCTACTATGGAAGCAGAGTATATGGCCTGTTACGGTGGAGCTTCGCATGCTAGTTGGCTTAAGAACTTCATTTCACAACTTGCGATTGTTGATTCCATATCAAGACCCATAAAGATGTTTTGTGATAACAAGTCAGCTGTGGATTTTGCGAATGATAGTAAATTCACTCCTGGTAATAAGCACATTGACATAAAGTTTCTTAAAGTGAGAGATAAGATTAAAGAGAAGAAAATTGAGGTTGAGCATCTACAGACAGACTTCATGCTCGCTGATCCACTGACTAAGGGATTGAAGACCTTAGTTTTTAAGGAGCATGTTGCTAACATGGGACTTGTTGAATCTTTTGATGCGCCAGTTTAGTGGGAGTGTTAGGTATTCATATTTTTGCCATGTTATTTAGACTATTTGCTTCATTTCTTATGAGCTCATGATGATACATTTTATTTTGTTGAGATATTCACATTCTTAATAAATTTATGGTGAATTCTGCTATCATAAATAATGTTGATATTTTGTGCACAATTGATTATTAAATTATTATTTTAAGACTTGTTGTCTTAAGTGTTGATGGTGTCTCATGTTGATGATGGAGACACATGGGGCATATTGTTTATGCCATATATATATTTTTCTTGGCTGTTGCACATTATGGTTAGTTGCACATGTTGGGCCTTGAAGATTATGATTTTCTGGTGAAGCACATGTTGTTTAGTTGCTCACATGTTGTAACAGAAAATCATGTTGTAGATTTTCTAATGGTGCGCATGTTGTTTGGTCGCCCAATGTTGTTTATGAAAATCGTTTGTTGGGCCGACAATGAAATAGTCTTGTTTTGGAGTCCATGTTGACTATTTCTTGCTACACTACCACACCTTAGATCAGTCAGCAAGACTTTAATGTTTGTGATCGTGGACTAGTCTTGTGTCGTTGATTGATGCAAGTACTGCTGCTTTTCGACATTGATAGTTTTGTTTGATTAGATCATGTTGGAAACAATGTTCCACCACTATATGTTTGTGGCCACTGTCTATTTAGCCCGAGAGTCATTTTATAAATAAACTTTTTCAAACTATTTTAAATAATTAAGTTAATGTTGTCCAAATGGGAGGATGTTAGAATTATTTATTAAATATTGGACTTAACATTAACTTATTCGGTTTTACCAAAACGGGCTAATTGTAAATAGTTGGTGGACAATACACGGGCCACATATTTGTGGATTCCATGAGGGGTCTGTATTGTTTCTTGTGTTAGGTGTGGGCTGACAGTAGTGTAGGCATGTTGTTAAACCTATGGGCCTATTATGGGTGGGCCCATTAGGTTAAGGCTTTTAAGCCTATATATATGAGGCTAGGTCTCTTCTCCTGGCTTAACCTATTGTAGACAACTTCCCATTAAGCTGTCAGTTCTCATAAGCTCAAGGAGAGGAAAGACTTGGCCTTCGCTCGTCTCCAATACAGTGTTGCCATGGCGGATAAAGGTACGCCCTTTTACTCACATCTTCATTATGGTTAGTAGGTGTTCTTGATTTATGTGATTGTGTGTTTATAATTAATTCAACATACACAATATTGCTACAAAGATCCTAAATGTAGTGTACTAGTAATACAAATATGTAACACATGTACAAGCAGAAAGTGCAAACACAACCGACTGTACTGCAGTGGAGCTAGGAATTCTGCCCTCGTCTTGCCTAAAGAAGAGGCCATTATATATAGGCAAGTTAATCAAAACCAGAAACCCACACAGCAGAATTTGCAAAGCCATAGTTTCAAATGTATAATATCTCAATCCGACATCTCTTGTTACCAGTTCCTTCAATAACCACACAAGGCAGAAAAGATTGAGCATTGCTAGTGTTGACAAAATAGTAAGCATAGGTGAAGCACTTCCAAATTCCATTTTCTCTTGCTTGTATCTCAACAACACATCCTCATCAGAGACTTTGGGACTGACTATGAATGTTATTGAATTTGAAAATCCCAATAACTTCAACATGACATCAACAAACGCAAAGAAGTAGGAACTTGTTCTCTTATAAAGCCAAATTCTTTGGTCATTCCACCATCCCAATATTGTTCCATCACTCCAAAGAAATTCAGCTAGACTACATATTAGCTCGGCGATTATCACATAGGCAAATGGCAGAAACCATTTATTGGAGACCTGAAAGTTAGGACCAGCAGGAGAATTTGTCAAATTCTTTTGCTCGCTATGAGCTTCTGTTGCCAGTTATAACTCCTTTTCGCCAGTTATTACAAAAAGTGAATTTCTTGCTTAACAGATGGTAATTTTAATAGAACGACTTGTAGAGAAATCCAGACTGGAACTATTGATGATCATACATCAGCATTAAAATTGAGTTTGCACCAAACAAAAAGGAAAAAGTTTTAATTTCCAAAATCGTCTTCCCTAAACTATAGAATCCAGCTTTTCTTTTTCCATTTTCCTTGCAACTTGTAATGCATTAAAGGGACAAAGACCAGAATATCCTCGCTCAATGTGGCTCAATACCGGTATGGTGCAGTAAGGCATTACACAAGACAATAAATGCAGTGTGATGTTTTTAAAAGATGCAATTATCAAGGGACAAAAGTACCTGTGGAAACAAGGAAATTCCTTTGAGTAGATAAAGGGATGGGACGATAGAGTAGTACAGAGTCGCCAAGCAATTAGGAGACCAGAGGCAATAAGTCATAGACCCCAGCACAAGACCAAGATTGAGCTTTCCGAGTCCATACCAAGCTGGGCTATATTTTGAAAGCAGAATCATTAGATCGCCCTCGGACCATCTCTTATGCTGCACTAGTGTTTGATCCAAAGTAGTCGAATTGACCCCTAAAAAGCCCTTCCTTTGTGGATTACAATAAACAGATTTCCAGCCTTTGCTCAGAATTGTGATCCCAGTCAATACATCTTCGACAGGGCACCCATACTTCAAACCAATCTGCCAAGTAAATGAAGTTCATAATGAGTCATTTTGAACAAATATAAAAGTGAAGAGCAATAGACAGACCTCATTTCCCCATTGAGTGTTTTCCTCGTAGGCGCAACTTGCTAATCTTTCTAGTCTTTCTTCAAGCTCGTGCATGTTTTTTTCCTTCTTGCCAGGACATGCACCCTTCAAATTAATCCTAGATTCCTCGTTAAACTCTCGACCACAAAGGGTTTCTCTCCGATGAAAACAGCCAGTTCCGATATACCAGGGGCCTCCATAACCATCCAAGCCATTGAACTCCATCTTAAGTTGATATTGATAATGGAGACGAAAAATTATTTTAAGAACTCTATCTTGGGCATCATTCGATAACATATATTCAACAATCCAGGAGTTTAATGAATTAGAAATGAGCTGACCTCAGTAGTTACTCTTAGAGTGCCATAAACTTCGTTTTTAGTGGTGTTATGGTAATACTGTGGAAACTGCACAAAAGCAATTTCATGACCTCGTTCTTCATCCATAAAGAAGCAAAGAGCATCTTGAATTGAGTTTGAGTTGTTCGAGTACATATCACAATCTACATTTAAGATTATTGGTGCATTGCTGATCTCTGAGGACACCCTGATCTGAAATTGTTAGATTACTAAATTATTCAAACTTAATAAAGAAACAAAAAGAGTAGGGAAAGGAAGAGGAATTAAAGGAAACTGGGGCAATACAACTTGCTCATGTGATGAGCAATTTGTATCCTACTTACCAATGCATTCATTGCCCCAGCTTTGAAATTATGGAAGTGCTGGGGACGCTTCTCCCGAGCCAAATAGACCAAAGTTGGCAGTGTTACCCCATCAACATCCTTCGTCTCTTCATCTCTGCTATCAATTAGTATCTGGTTCATAAATGAAAGAAGGAATAGACGAGATCAGATAACTAAAGTTTCATGAATTCGACCATTCTGTGATAGTTCAGCTTATTGCAGCATCAGAAATTTTGTTAATTTCATTTTCCTACCTGCAAGATGGCAGCATGGTTTCCTCGAGATGAATACGAATCCCATTTGGAAAATCCTGAGTATTCTAGTTTTGCTTGATCTGGGACACTTCCAACCCTGCATGCAAGTTCAATTCTGTTTGCCATGTCCTCGTATAATCTCTACAGCATCAAGAAAAATTGTTGGCTATCAAACCGCACATCGAGCACAGCATAGTGACTTCCCCTACTAATGGGCTAGTAGAGTAGTGGTAAGCAATATGCTTGACAATTGAATAATTTTCTCGTAAGTTGAAACTGAAACACATTTCTAAGAAGAATTGATGGTGCTTACCACATATCAAATCAGAAGCATAAAAACTTGTCACTAATATAGTAATTTGGACATAGTGGACAAAAATTATTTAATTGATGAAACTAGATTAACACTTGTTACGTACAGAAAAGTCACTATAGTATAATTTAACTAGCAGGTAATGGGAAATTAACTACACACATACCCCTTAATTAAGGTGGTTGGCAGAAGCATTCACCTACTCTGTTGCTTTGTTATTTTATACTGTAATTGAGAAGTCTAACAACTTAATCAATTGGGTCAACACCTTTCAATAGAGCTGAACAATCCTCAAACACTTTAATCCTCCAGGATTGTAAAGAACAGGCACCTGAAACTGCTATTTCAGCTAGATAAACACTAACTCCATCCGATTATTTTAAATGTCGATGTTTGATTGGGTACAAACTTCAAGAAGCAGAGAATGACTTTTGACATATACTAGTAAGTACCCTTAGAACTTGTTATCTAAAAGATGCAAATTTGTATGACTAAATTAGCATGTTACTAAGAATAAAATGAGAAACTTAAAGTTGAAGTTTGCAATGTCGAAATATTTCATTTTTTTGACAGACGGAAAAGCAAATGAAGTCATATAGATTAGAACAGAAGAAGTACCTTAATTTTGGAAAAATCTTCATCAGATTCATCTAGTACAGACAGGGACCCAAAATAGGCAGCAGGGGTTCTTGGCTCAATGTTGAATTTCTTGCAATAGGGAAGCCAGTGCTTTGCAAAGCGAGAAGCCTCCAGAAGTGCAAAGAAGGTAAGCTCGGAGCCACCATCATCCGAGAGATAAACACTAAGCTTTTCTGGTGGATAATTATAAGCCATGACTGATAAAACTGTATTAATCACCATAATTGGTGGCTCTATGACAGGGTCAGCTGTGCATACAAAAACATCTACTCTTGGCAATTCATTCTTATACCTGTTCATGGACAAAAGTAAATTATTTGCAACTATTTAGCATTTGCTCCTCTGTTAAGTTCTTCCCTTAGTTTAAGTTTTATGGCATGACTGACTACACTCGATACATAAAATTATTCACACAATCAGGTCACTAGTACGTAATTACACAAGTAAGAAGAAAGGAAATCAGAAAGAGACCTTTGTAAGAGCCTGTCTTTAAATGTATGACGATAGACTCGGTTCCAACGCTGAGATTGAGTGAGGAACCAGTAAATTCCGAACCAAAGTTCAGCTCCAAGCATACCAATCCAACCCAATCTACCATCTTCTCCTGGTTTTGGTATGTTACATAGTCTATAAGTCCATATTAAGATGATACCACAAAAAAGAGAAGTGGCAAATAGCCTATACATTATCCTGCCCTTTGCCTTCTTGGTCTCAAACAAAGGCTCATACTCTTTTCCCATCTCTTTCACTAAAAATATTTCCGATACACGTTCAGTCTCTTTGAGATATATATATAACTAATGTCCACAACGTACCACTTGCCTGTTGTATATCTTTTCTTTATACTACAGTAGAATATTTTTGTCTAAACAAAGAGCCTTATCGCGTTTGTAGTGAGGTTTCACTATTACTGCAGGAATTTCAACTATGGCAGCTGCAGATGAAACATTTAATATTAGTATTTCCTAAAAAAGAGTTCCATGGCTAAAGCCAACTCTTAAATTTTAAAAAGAAAAGAAGTCGAAGATAAGACATAGGTAACCAATAGTCGCTCAAAAACTTTCAAGAAATTCAACGAGATGGAGACAAGTTGGAATTAAAAATTATTTAGATACTAGGGACATTTGGTCAAAAGGGACACTCAAGAGTGAAAATAGGTAAAAGGGACAAAGTCTTAATCAATGTAATAAAAGGGACACATCTAATTAATGCTCTTAAACATAACTTTCCTCAACTCCCCTTCACCCCAAAGTTTCATTTCTTACACTTTGGTCCTCACGTATATAAAAAATAAAATTTGCCAAATTAGGGAAATATTTTTCCCTCCGTTTATTCCCTCCTTTCTGTCTCTCTCTCTCCTCACTTCTCTTCTCCCTCCCGACCTGAAACACCATAGCTGCGCATCTGCTTTCTTCAATCTCCATTCGTTTTCGCTATTATTCTTGCATTCAACCTCTCCCAAACGGAAAATATTGTCAGATCTAAAATCCATTTCGGTTAATTAGAGGTATTATTGACTCTAATTTAATAATTAATTTGGGGAAAATACGCTGCAATTCTTTGAATAACAATTTCTGGTTGGCATTACTTTTAACGCTGGGCATTACTTCAAACTGGAAAGCTTGACAACTCCCATATCTCCTGTAAGTGTAAATCTCCGTCTTGCTAATCTCTACTATTCTAATTTTTGTAAAAATCCTTTTAAACCAGTATGTTGCTGTTTTGAAACATCTTACCGTGACGATCGCAACATTATAAAGATTGTTCTACAAATACTCGTACAACGTAGTCACAATTATGGAACATTGTATTAGATGCTCAGGATAATCCTTTTGATGTTCCTATTGTGCTAGTCAGACTTACGGAACATAATTTTGGTTGCCCGAATAATCTTACAGCATGTTCAGTAAATGCTATTCATAATGTTGGAACATTTTTGTAGATGGTCGGAACTGATGTATCGATGTTTCACATCAGTATGATTGTATTCTTAAACATCCTTGGGCATGTTCGGATCTGTTTTTCGATGTTCCAGTATCCTTTGCTACCTGAACCACATTTGATGAATGTTTATCCTAACTTGCAGATATCGTTAAAGTAATGGGGGACAACATACTACTAGGAGTTGATTTTCTCGGCGAATGGGTTGAGCGTTCGAAATGCTATGCTTGGATTCCTAAGGTGAAAGAGACAAGACCTATCCTTGTGAGTAGGAATATTACATATGATGAACTTGTCGACAAAATCATACGCAGTTGGGGGGTAAGTGATGATCCTAGGGATCTTTGCATTTCATATATGCTGAGTGTTGCCGCAAAGCAAAAGACTGCTCCATCTAAAATTAGGTCTGATGATGATGTTCAGCTTTATATGGCTGATGTAGACCCAGCTGGGGCTAGGCCAACACTAAGGGTTAGTGTGATTCCAAGGCCTGAAGGAATTTCAAGTTCGAATGAACAAGATATGCATGTTGAGATGGATGAAGATGAATTAAAACAAGGTGGAGAGGCAGACGAAGAAGGTGAAGAAGGTGGAGAAGTAGTTGGTAATCCTTCAGAAAGAGCACCATCATTGAGCAGCCGCAATGATTTTTTTGGAAAAGACGGCACAGGTTTTGTAAAGGGTATGACTTTCAAGAACAAGCGAGAATTAGTGGTGAAGTTGAGGCTTGCTGCAGTGAGGAAGCCTTTTTCTTTCAAAGCTGTGAAGAATACAAAAAGGTTGTTTTATGCCCGATGTGTTGATGCAAATTGCAAGTGGTGGCTTCGAGCATTGAGGTATCATAGTAGTGATACATTTTATATTACAATCTACAATGGCGAGCACACTTGCGGTGTGCAGCACCTGCAAAGCCACCATAAACATGCCACAGCTGATGCTGTTGGTGAATACATGAAAGATAGGTACATTGAGGGGAAAGGAATAACACCAAAAGACATCAGGGTTGCATTCAACGGAGAATTGGGATGCAACATTAGTTATTGGAAAAGTTTGAAGGGATGTGAGATTGCAAAGGCAATAGCAAGAGGGACACATGAACACAGCTATGAAATTTTAGAGGCATACAGTTATATGGTAAGGTCCCAAAATATTGGAAGCAAGACAGCTTTGAAGCTTGATAGTTGTGGGAGGTTTAAGTATTTTTTTATATCTTACGGATCTTGGATTAGGGGTTTTCTGTATATGAGGAAATTCCTTGCTATTGATGGGACTCATTTGTCAGGCAAGTACGGCGGTGTGTTGTTGTCTGCCGTTGCCCAGGATGCAGAGAAGCACATATTCCCTGTTGCATTCTGCGTTGTGGACAAAGAATGTGATGCTTCCTATGATTTTTTTTTCGAACAATTGGTTGACATAGCCCAGTACAATGATGAGTTGAGCGTCATTTCAGACAGGCATAAAAGCATAGCAAAATCAGTTGCCAAGTGGTTTCCCCAAGCTCACTACGGAGTTTGCACGAGGCACCTTGCTGAAAATATCCGTACAAAGTTTCAGTTTGGAGACCACCTGGGGTCCTATTACTTGGCAGCAGATGCATATCGTGTGGAGGATTTCAGAACGCACTTTAAGCAAATCGAAGACAACGATCCAAGGGTTGCCAGATATCTTCAAGATGACGTGGGGTTCCATAAATGGAGCAGATGCTTTTTCCCTGGGCACAGGTACACGACTATGAACATTCATACCAAATGTTCTGAACGTTGCGTTGGAATGTTCTATATTTACATGTCAATTAAGCCGAGAACATTCTAATTGACGTTCACAATAGTACAAATGATGTGTATGACGTAATTATTGATGTTCTGATCGCATGCTTAATGTTCGCACTTGGATTAGACGTATTTAGCATTAAGGTCTTTGTTTGTTTGTTACAATTTCAGATTTGCAGTGATGACCTCGAACATTGCTGAGTCCACAAATGCAATGCTGAGGGATGAAAGAGAATATCCTATCGTTGCCCTATTAAATCATATCAATCGTACATTTGGCGAAAAATTCCATGTGAGAGCTACGGAGTTCCTCGAGGTTTCAACCATATGCGTCCCTTCAATTGAAGGAAAAATAAGATTCAACCTGGAGGAAGGGGGTAAGCTCGCAATTAGTCGAAAAGGTACGTATGGTTTCACCATCATCAGTCCAGGCCAGGGAGCAGAAGTCGATTTACTCAACAGAACTTGTATGTGCAGAGAGTATCAAATTGACTTAATACCCTGTAAACATGCTATGGCAGCTATCAGAATGCTGCGTCCAGAAGACTATGGAGCGTGCGTCTATGACTTCACTTCTGCATATTACAAGTTAGAGTCATATATGCTTGCCTATGCAAAACCGATCAATGCTGTTCCGCCGGAAGAATTTTGGAATGTTCCTCCTGAGCTGCTTGAGAGATGAATATTGCCTCTTTTCATCGACGTGGGTAAGGGTAGACGAAGGAAAAAGCGGATACCATCAGTTGGTGAAGTATTTTCAAGTAGGAGAAACAAATGTAGCATCTGCAAAAGGTCAGGCCACAAAAGAACTACTTGCCCGAAACGAGTGGATAGTGGACAATCCTCCCAAACTCAAAGTGTTGATTTTTGAATTTTAATCTTGACAATTTTATATATTTTTATATTTGAACGTTTAACTTAATGTTCCGAGCATTTATCAATGGCGTTCCAAATTCCTATCATTTTTGTAGTATATAATTCAAATTGATCATCATACAGATGTTCTAATACTGCAAACGGGATGTTCAGTGTAATGCAATAGTCATGCTGATTGATCAAGCGAAGGGTTGCCTCGTGCAAGCATCCCCCAAAACCTGCATACGAAAAGGCATTAATTAATCCAGATACATCACCTAGAGAGTAGTGAACGACTTTTCAATGTTCATATCACGCCTTTTGGTGTTTTTTATATTTTTTATCATCTATAAATACAAACATTTCCTTGTCCCTCCATACACACAATTATCCTCCTACTTGAATTAGCAAAATTTCTTCATAAACAACATACACAAATGGAAAATAACCAAAACGAAGTTGTCGCTAATGGCCACTATGCCCCAGCCGACGAACCTGACCATAACGAACATTATGGAAACATCGCCTGGGATATTGCCGGTATACAAACTGACATCACTGCAATCAACCATTCTGTGGACCGCTTATCTGCTGATGTATGGAGCATGAGGCAAGTGTTAGTTCAGCGCTGGGAGCGTATTGAAAGAATGCTTTTGGGACTCCTTATCCATCAAGGGATGAATCCGGAGCAGTTTGCTACTCCTCCAAATTCTCCCAATGCTGACAACTAGAACTTTTATATAAGCATTATATCTAGTACTAGTACTTTTGTCTAAGCATTATATCTAGTACTTTTGTCAAGCATTTTGTCAAGTACTTTTGTACATGTATTTTGATTCCTTAAGTATGAATGAAAATTATCAGATTATGTGTTAAGTTGATAATACTTCCACTACGTAAGTGAACGCCTAAACTTCATCAGCAACTTGAAACATTCTAAACCACGTTCCAAACACCGTATGAAGATGTTTGAAATCGTTATTAATGTAAACATGCTAGCACATATTTTAACAACTCCCATCTAAAATGCATCAGCAAGTTGAAACATGCTAACAAAAGTTCAGAGTACAGTATGAAGATGTTTGACATAGCAGAAGGAGTTTGGCCTTAAAATCGTTATTAACACAAACATGCAAAAGCCGCTATTTGTACAACAACAACAACAGTACACAGCACTGTTTTGGGAGATTTGACGAAAAAATCAACAAAAAGCAGAGATTTTCACGAGAATTTCAGTCCAGAACCAGAAAGAAGGGGTAAAAACCCTAGCTTTATCGAAATAGCCAAATAGCAAAACAATAAACCCCGATTCACTTGAAAACATCAATATAGTACAAAATTTACCTTTAGATGTTGCCGGAGAACATTATGTAGATGGCCGGCGACGAAATAGAAGACTCAAGAAGAAGACTCGAGAAGTGTGTAAGAGAAGAAAGGGGCGGGTGTTCGATGTTTGAAATGATTGAATTGATAAGACTGATCAGCCGCATTTTTAATTAAAACTTCACTTTTGGGGTTGTCATAATTGCCATTAAGGCCCCACCTTTTTTTTTGTTCCGATTTCCACGCGCGTCCCATTTTTGTATAAAATCGAGCCCGGGGCTGGTGTACATTTCTTTTTTGAGATATTAGAACGTTCTTCTGAACGTGCCAAACATAATAATCAATTAGTACACGTGTTTAAAATGAAACTCGTTTGCTCAAAATAAAAAGTACCTTTTTCACGTTCAAAACATAATAAATGATGTTTAAACCCTAACCCTAACCCTAACCCTGAACCCCAAAACATAACCCTAACCCTAACCCCAAACAGCAAAAATTCCTAATATTTAGAGAACATTCATTCTCATGTTCTGAACCTTTTTTGGAACATTCTTGAACGTCGCAAGTCTGTTCTGGATCTTCATACTGATGTTGTTTTTGTACCGTTGAGGATTAGTTGATAAATACTAATATAAGGATCATTTAAAATGCATAAACAATGATTTAGTAGTTTAGTAAGATTCCAAAACATGCTATGTGTAAGTAAACCAAAATATATGTCGTTAATTATACCAAAATGTAATTATTAGGTTGTTTGGATAAGGAGTGTAGGATTGATTCTAGATCAATTAACAATTTTAAACATTAAGAAGTGTATTATAACGAATTGTAGCATAGATTGGACGTTATATCACTAGATAGACACATTATTAATCTATTTGCTGATCTTGCAATCTATGTGTAGCTCAATTACAGGCATTCTTCGTGTATCTACAACAACTAAGACTTCAAATCATACAAGTATTGATTGTAATACTCAATATTATGTGTATTTAAGGTGACTACATCAATAGTATGTCTATTGGAAGTGTTTACTCATAAAAGTTCTACTAGAGTATACTCATTTATATCTATTGAAAGCGATTACTTAGTTATATCAAATGAAACACTTACTAAGTTATTGAGTATTTCATTAGATGTTGTTCTAACTAATGGATAATCTATATAATGATGACTTAACCTCAAATATAAAGACTTATTAATCTTTTCATGTTATATAGTTTCTTATTACAACCATATTAAAGGTTGGAACACTACATATTAAATTAGGCACCTACTATGAACTGAACATATAAACTCACGTTCGTAACTTAAATTAGATGTTTTTGCATCAATCTTTGGAAATTTATGTATATTCAAAGAGATTACTCAATATTATGTGTATTTAAGGTGACTACATCAATAGTATGTCTATTGGAAGTGTTTACTCATAAAAGTTCTACTAGAGTATACTCATTTATATCTATTGAAAGCGATTACTTAGTTATATCAAATGAAACACTTACTAAGTTATTGAGTATTTCATTAGATGTTGTTCTAACTAATGGATAATCTATATAATGATGACTTAACCTCAAATATAAAGACTTATTAATCTTTTCATGTTATATAGTTTCTTATTACAACCATATTAAAGGTTGGAACACTACATATTAAATTAGGCACCTACTATGAACTGAACATATAAACCCACGTTCGTAACTTAAATTAGATGTTTTTGCATCAATCTTTGGAATTTTTTTTGATGTTTGTAGTACTAATACAACGGATACATTTGTTTATAGATATTAGAACAATCTCTTCTACGTGCCGAACATGGTTTTCTAATGCTAAAAAAAGTGGAGCAACCCGTTTTAAATACGTGGAGCGACCTGCTCCACACAACTTACATTAATCCCAACCCGTTCTATTATCTTATAACACGTGGAATAACCCCAACC
The DNA here is from genome assembly GCA_037355625.1 of Petunia x hybrida. Classification (NCBI taxonomy): domain Eukaryota; kingdom Viridiplantae; phylum Streptophyta; class Magnoliopsida; order Solanales; family Solanaceae; genus Petunia; species Petunia x hybrida. The sequence continues at coordinate 301,623 of JBBBVM010000052.1, read as the reverse complement.
ATTCAATTAATTAGGTCTTTTCCCATTATTGTTATAAGTTATCCCTAGGGACCCCCTTTACCTCGTCTTCTTCTTAACTCAACCATGTCTCATCAAGGATCAACTTGTTCTCACAGCTCCTCTCAAAATTGTCGATGTTGGTGTGGCTTACCTGCGATACAATTCACGGCGGGCACACAGTCGAATGCTGGACGAAAATTTTGCAAGTGTCCCCGCAAGGGTAGTAGCAATTGCGGATTTTGGGAATGGTGTGACGAGGAGTATCCCCAGCCTACTACATTGGTTTTAAACAAGTTGAAAATTTCACTTGATGAAGTTTGTGAAGAAAGGGCCAATTTGCTGAAGGAAGTTGACAAATTAGGGGCTTGTAATACTACAAATTTATTGAAGATCAGCAAGTTAGAGGCTAAATTGCAACGGTGGAAGTTGTATTTCTTATTGTCTTGGGCAGCTTTTTTGGGTTTCATTGTAGCTAGGTTTATTTGATACCAGTTGCTGTTTATTTGAACGTTTAAGTTAATGTTTCGAGCATTTATCAATGGCGTTCCAAATTCCTATTATTTTTGTAGCGTATAAATCAAATTTATCATCATACAGATGTTCTAATACTGCAAACGGGATGTTCAGTGTAATGCAAAACAACATTCATAAATATTCAAAACATGCTAGATTGTACTGAAAATTAAAGGACAACGGTTCTAAACACGACATTCAAGTCATATAGAAAATCTTCTTAAATGACTACACTTGAAATAGTTCTTCATTTCACATGCGTTCCGCTGGAGGCCGTGGTGGTGAAGAGTAGTTTTGGGGGTCAATCTCGAGTGCAGCTTGAATACCACGAAGCATACGCTTAATAAGATTGATATCCTCACGGAATTCATCGAACCTAATTCTTAATCGCTCCACTTGATCCTCCACATTTCCTATATATACTGCAAACTGATCAACATCTGAGGTCAGATCTGCGATATCTTCACGGACATGATCGATTTCAGTGAACCTACTAGTACTTGGAACTCCACTATCATGTTCTGGTGCTCTTGGTTGCCTTACTCTGCGAGACATTGTTTTTGTTTCGCCTTGTTGTTGTTGTGCAGACATTTAACATTTATAGAAGGCTTGGTGCCTTTTCGGTTGCATATGTGATGATTTAAAGAGGTGCCTATTCGCATTGAATGGTTGGGGTTAGTACACGTGTTTTAACTGTGACCAGGGGTTCCTAATCCTTCCCGCGGAAGTCAGAACATCTTCATGGCGATACGAATCATCATATACTCGTTCCATTAGTCTATTGGTTTTTGACGTTTATAATTCAAATTGATCTTCATGTTTGAAAATTATTTATAGCCTTCCAGTAGACTATTACGACTATTGGTATTTTTTAAACTACTCATCATTATACACTTAACGGCTATCCCCTTTAATTCAAATCTGAAGCAAAGCAACGAAGCGTCACTTCAAAAATTTAAAAAAATATATAACGGCTAGTGTTTTGGATAAAACACACTTAAGTCGGTTACCTATTTTTCTCCTATAAATACTCGATCAAACCATTCAAATTCAAAAAACTCTATACCACTACAACCTATAATCTTCAGCCAAAAATAAAAATGGTTCGCCGACCTTCCTCCTCAATAGTTGCTACTGCTGCAAGAACAGGAGCAACAAATACAAGAGCATCCACGTCAAGAGTACCAAAAACGACAAAGGGAGCAACCTTGAAACAAGAAGGAAGAGGTGAAGCCAAGCAAAAAGAAGGAAGAACGGGAAGAGGGTCAGCCAAACAAAACGAAGGAAGAACGGGAAGAAGTGAAGCCAAGCAAAACGAAGGAAAAACGGGAAGAGGGTCAGCCATGCAAAAAGAAGGAAGAAAGGGAAGAGGATCAGCCAAGCAAAAAGAAGGAAAAACGGGAAGAGGATCAGCCAAGCTAATAGGAGGAAGAAAAAGTCGAAACACATCTGCAGAACGACAAGAACGTGCAAATGATATTTTGGAACAACTTCGTGCTGAAGTTTGGGGTTGGAAGTTCAAATTTGAGGAATTCTTCGAATACTACAATAGGGACGTCAAAAAGATGTTGAAAGAAATAAAGAGGATAAAGAACATGCTCCAGATAGCAACCTTGAATCAAGAAAGGACTGCATCGCGTTGAAGTGAAAACGCATATTATTGACCAGGATGTTAATATGACTGTTTATTAAGTAATGTCTTAAATGCTAATATAATTAGCATACTTTTGTAAAGCGCTGAATCTTTGAACGATCAAGAATGTTTTTGCCTGGTTCTTGATTATCAATGTATAAAGTAACTTTAATGTTTAGAACATCTGTTGTTGTTTCCCTATTTACTAGATATTGAACATCAAATAACCATTAAGTTAAAAACTATTTGAACGTACAAAATAATGTTCCGAAAATAACTAATGCTGTTCCTATAGTCTATAATTTTTAATATTTTTAAGTCAATCTTATCATAATACAAATGTTCTAATAATGTAAACTCGATGTTCAGTGTAATGCAAAACAATAGTCATCATTTGCCATATATACGCATCAAAAATGGGTAATCATCCATATATTACACCCATCAAAAACAAAAACATAATTATCCAAATTTTACAACCCATACTAAGGGACTAATTTTCCATGGAATATGTCCACAGCAAATTTAACTAGACAGTCTTCTATCACATTGTCACAAAGATATTCCATCGGGGTGTTGGACAGCAAATGTTCGAGGAACATGATGGCATACGCTCCACGACGACGCTACTAAATTAGCAAGGGACAGCTGGATCGCATCAAGCTTCTGATCCAGTCCCTGTCGCCATTGAAGGCAGTCGTGACACTTGCAACTGCAGACACTAGGCTCCACATTCTCCTGTTCTCTCCTCCTAGAGCTTTCTCCAACTTCGAACAAACCCCTACCACTAAAAAGCCCACCAGTAAAACGACCAGCACTACCACCAATCTCATCACCAACTTGTGTTTCACATCTGCCAACACCTCCACTAACAAATTCTTCACCAACCTTTCCTTCATCAATTACCTCTCTTGGAGGGGTCCTGGGGAAATTCCTAAAAACTGTCACTCGATCACCACCAACGATCGAGCTGGCCCCCTCCAACATCACAACAAGGTGATCAATTACCTCGTCGGCCCCATCAACAAACGGCTCAATATTCTGAAAAGTTTCATCTTCCCTCTCTGCATCGATAGGGTCAATAAAAGGGTGCACCACCTACATACCATAAAAGAGTGTTCAGAACATCATTATTACTGTTCGACATTTAACACCATTAAAAATGAAACATCATATCTGTCGTGATCGAACATCTGAAAAGATGTTCTTAACATTAACAACAATGATTATAACGACATTGCAGATGTTCCAACATTTAGAAAATTGTAGGTAAAGTACTTACAGGCTTTGCAACATTCTCAAACAGCCTTAGGGAGTCTCTTTCATTCTTTTCAGTGATCCACCTGTGCATCCTTGGCATGCTCCTCTCCTTGGGAAAATCCCTGGGACGAAGCGAAGGTATTGCTTCAAATACCCAACCCACAAATGCCCAAGGAAACCCATAAAGATTGTAATTTGGCCCGTCCTTGGCCTTGCTAGCTGCACGATCAGCCATGGGCTTCGTCAGGTACTCAATGGTCAGCTCGAAGCTTTTCCGCCCCCAAGGATACTTGGCAAATTCATTAGGAAGGTATGCAAGACAGACCAGTAATTCCTCAATACCAGCTTTTTTGTCCTTGGCGCACAATATTGAGTGAACAAACCAAGCCATGGCAAGCCCAAACTTGTACCGTTCAGGAACTTCCTCATTTTCTATCAAACTCAGCAACCGGGAAGCAGTTACTGCTCTTGCTTTCCCATCCTCCCACGCCGTTGAGATATACTCCCACATCTCCCTGCCCCTCTCTTTGATCGCAGCCTCCCATTGGACACTTGGATAGGCTTGGCATCTCAGCTTTGTCATCAAAGCAAACTCTTGGAGGCCAAAACGAACAGGCACTCCATTGAAATTGAACCAAGCTTCTTTTTCTTTATTGCACAAAACTCTTCTTAGCAGAATATTGTGCACCAACCTGGTTGGAAACGATGGCTCCTCCGGCAAGTCCAAGAAATGGCCAAAGATACTGTTTTTGAACTTGTCATACAAACCACTTGTACGCAGCACAATCCTGAACTCACGCATTCGTCCAATAAGCGACGAGCGGACAGTTATCTTGGATTGAAAATGCTCATGCTCATCCAAGTAAGTCTTCAGCACCATTGGTGGAATGACACTGGTGACGTACTCAGGCTGCACGAACTCAGGCTGCACAATGTTTTGAAATTTGTTAGTTTAAGGAATCACCAGGGTAGTAAGAACATAATATCAGATGCATGAAACATCCCTTGAGATGTTCCAAGAACTACAATAAAATACTTCGAACATAGTTAAGATTGATCTGATCATGCACGCGAGTGTTCTCAAATCACATAAAAAATATTGAACATTCTACTGTAAAGTGACGAACAACTTTATGTATGTTCTCAACTATACCTCTCTAGGTGGCTCTGCAGAATCAGCTCCCACGTCGTCTACGAACTGACCTTCTCCTTCGCATCTCTCACCCTCTTCTTCTTCCCTACCATTCCTACCTCCTTCACCAGCTTGAACATCTACTATCTCTATAACTTCATGTACATCATCTACTTCTTCTACATTTGCAACTCCTTCAAATTCCCCTGCAAGATTATTTACCAACCTTCCCACCTCCTCTTCTTCTTCCACATTTAAAAGGCTCTCTTTTTTGTTTCCATCTTCATCCCAGTCATCATCACCAAACAGCGCTTCTATTTCTTCTGATAGATTACCATCTTCCGGCAGCTGTGGCCCAACATTTACATCATAGTCTAGGGACCCCTCCTCTTCGTCCTCCAATATTAGTCTCCTCTTCATAGGAGGCTGTTTACTAGGAGGAGTAGTCTCCTTCCTCTTAATTCCCCGCTTATAAGCCATTGTAGCTGCAAATCACAAGTACATTCATCAATTAAAGATGTACAAGCATGCAAGTAGAGTCATCATTAAACGTTATCATCCTCTCGCACGGTCGGAGCACTGTCTCAAATGTTTTAGAACTTTAAACATGCATGCACAAACATAAACATGCAAAATCTTGACTATATGTACATTTTTTCAACCTTTAGCATATTTATTTTATAAAACCCTAATTTATTTTAACAAAAACCATCTAAAATGCATCACCAACTTCAAACATCCCATCACACGTTTAGAACACTGTCCCACGACGTTTGACTCTGCGAAGGAGTATGCGTACAACATTTTTTCAACCTTTAGCCTATTTATTTTTAAAAACCCTAATTTATTTTAACAAAAATCATCTAAAATACATCACCAACTTCAAACATCGTATCACACGTTTAGAACACTGTCTCACAATGTTTCAGTCTTCGAAGGAGTATGCTCTTAACATAGTAATATAACATAAACATGCAAAACTTCACTATTTGTACAAGAACATAGCACTATTTGACGAAAAAATCAACAAAAACAAAGATTTTCACAAGAACTTTCTCAGTACTGTAAAAAGGCGTAAAAATCATAGTTTTTTCAAAATAGCAAAATAGCAAAGAAAAAACCCGATTCACTTGAAAAACATCAATATTGTTCAAAATTTACCTTTAGATGTTACCAGAAAAATGTTTATGGTCGGCGACGATGATGTTTAGAGTTACTGTAGAAGAGACGAACTTGAGAACTGTGAAGAGTGTAAGAGAAGATTTTTTGGGGTTCGATGTTTTAAATCATTGCACTCAGTCCGTTCGGTTCGTTTTCCCACCTTTTGATTAAAAGTTTTTGGGATTGCTAATTCAGTCCAAAAGGTTTTTAATCAAGCCCCGCAAGTTTTGTTGTTTCTAATATGGCTCATGGTTTAATGTTAAACGCGCGCGTTATTCGACGCTCCACGCGCGTCCCCTTTTATTAATTAAAGACTTGAGAGGGTCTTTTGGCCCATTCTTGTCTAGATACTACTTATTAAGTACTACGTAACTCATATGATGGGGGGTTCTGGGGTGCATGTGACTACGATTGATTGTCGTGAATAATTAACGAGAGCGTCAGATTTAACAAAAGGTCGCTTTTATGTGAGAAGAAAAAGACGTGAGATCCAATTACTGCACAACTTATAGTAGTACCATTACCATATGTTATAAAGCCCTTTGATGGGACAAAATCTATTTCACTCGACGCCTTCCTTCGATTGTGACTGCTCTTTTCTAAGAGCATGATTGTTTTTTTCTACTACTAATAATTACGATATGATCATTACTCATGCTTCTGTTTTTTTTTTTTCCAAATTTAATTTGCTTTTTTTCAAACTTCTTTCCGTAGAGAAGAAGATGAAGACATAATTAAAAAAATAATAGTAAGACGTATCATTCTCCAACAACTAAGCTTTAAGCTTTAAAAATTAGATGGTCACACATCAAAATGATATCAAAGCAGGCAAAACACTTGCGTTGGAGCCTCACCGGAGCACAAAAGGAAAACAGAATTTAGTAATGATAGCTAATGAAATTATCTTATTGGGATATTTGGTTTACAGTGACATAGTAGATTGTACTTGTACAATACCAAGGTGCTAAATGGGGCACCTAAGGAAAACAACATTTAAGAACAAAATTGAAAGCTAAGTCTAAAAGGGAAAACAGATAACATGGTGCATGCAAGCGTACTAGTAAGCTAGCTTGCTATTTTTCTTCACACTTAATTATATATGACACCTAAAATGATCAGCTTGTTGTTTCATGCTTTGACATTTCTCAGCCAATTGACCTGAACCATCATCGAATTCACAAGCCCCAGCTGTTGCTTTTCTCTGATTCATCCCTTGTGTTGCTGCAACACCTTGGCCGTGCTCTTGACATAGCTGTGACATTTCATTTACGTCAAGTTCTCTCTCAACTTGCTCTTCTTCTTTAGTAGCTTTTTCAAGGTTATCCAATATTGATTGATGTGCTGGATGATCGCCGCCGTGCTCTTCCGCTTTGAGTGTTGCCATTACAACGTTTGATTTGATATTCACCTTAATTAAACTTAATTGTTTGCGAATTGCTTAGGAAACATTAATTAAGGTGGCTTGTGGGAAGGGAGTGGAACATATGAACGTTTTCATTTTCAAGGCACTTGGAAGATGACACAGCGTGACACGTGTGTAACACCTCTGTCGAGCTGTCGATTTGTCAAAATGAGGTGGCCATTTCTTGTGAGGTTTGTATGAATCCGGACTGAGTATGTGTTACTTGGACAGTAGACGTAGGTAGTATTATTGAAGTAACCAACATAAATATCTTGTTACGGGCCAAATTTCGAAACCAGACGCACAACTATTCTAAAGAAAGAGTTTAATATTCCATTCAATGATGCCTCCTATATAAAACAGCAAATAATTTGAGGTGTAAAGCAACTATCAGTGTTTTGGGACATATCAAAGAACAACCTAAGGTGTAAAGTATTCATTGAAAAAGGCATTAGAACCCCCCCTACCTACTGAACTTGAGTCTAATTATCAGTTACACACCCCACTTTTGCAAAGATTCTATCACCCCCTAATCTATTTCAAAACCAAAATTCACCCGCTGACGTGAGAGGTAAAAAGAAGTTTACATCTGATTAACAGAGACACCTGTCATTTTTTAGTTGGAGACTTTATAATTAATTGCTTAATTTAGTCTCATAGTAATAACTTAAGTAGTTATCTTTCTTTTTTCTGGTTGAAAAGTTGAGTCAACCACATCGTAAGAACCACCATTATGAATCAGGACCTTGACCACATCACCACCGTCCATCACCCAATCACCACATCGTAAGAACCACCATTATGAACCAGGACCTTCACTTCTTTATGGAATTCTCAAAAGTTTTCAAGTAATTCATGACTCTTGATAACCCAAACAAACTAATACGCTGATAAGTTTCAGATGTAGCACCCATTTTCATCTTAAATAATTATTCAAGAATTGCAATTTAGATATTAAATTTTGAACAAAATACAACAGCTCCTTTTAATTGAAACTTTTTTCTACATTTATGTGTTACTAAGAAGATAAGGGATGGCACTGGAGGTCGTTGGTGGCATAACAATGGTGTATGGAATGTACTAAGGCGGAGGAAAATGTAGCTGCTTTGATAAATAAAAACAAGGTTTTCACATAAAAATTTTAATGTGATTTTCAGGAAGAATCCGAATATCTGTTAGAAGCTAGTTCAATTCATTTATTAGTCCAACCTCAACTACTAATATATATGTTCCTAACTTGAGGTCAGAGCAATTATGATATGGTCTCTTGTACCGCTGGTCCGACAACGTGGTTGAGGTTCTAGGGGAGCAATAATCCTAATGCTTCAATTTTTTTTCGTTAGATTTTGGTTGGAAGAAGCATAATTAATTCTACAAACAATGCTAATAAAGCTAATGGTAGTTACATGCTTCTTCACACCTACAACCATTGCAGAAGCACGAGATGCTAAAATCAAATTGTACAGTGTATATGAACACTCAAAAGACTTCAAGAATCAGCGAGCTTCTTGTTAATTAACAAATTTCATACATGGATAGTAAAAATTTTGTGCAGAGTCATTTTTGACTGTGTTAGTCTAGCAGTAGCCCGCGCGTACAAATTTGTTGAAAAGTAGCCGGATCTGGAAAAGTCTCAGTATAAAATACTGTTAGTTCAAAGTCCTAGTATTTATACTGAGGCTTTAAATATGAATCCCAAGTATAATATTCAAAATCCCAGTATTTTATACTCTTTAAATATAAAACTCTGATTTTTGTTGAAATTTTGAACAAAACTCCAGATTTTTTTACTGGAGTTTAGTTCAAAGTCTCAAGTATTTGTATCGCGGCTAATATGGGGTGTTGTTTAACACCAAAAGGTTGTAAGTGTGCGGGGAGCTAATTTTGGCTAGTTCTAAATGAAGCGTGAAATGGTGAATGAAACTCACTTAGGACATCCAAAAATAGATGCTCATCAAAATTTTGCTACACGGATACCCATTAAGCTTGAACCTAATGCCACTCCAAAAGAAAATGCACAAATAACCACTTTTTGGCTACCTTTTACAGTTGGAGCTATTTTTTTTCAAACTATTTAATTTTTAGCTATTTTTTGAAACTTCAATCTTTGCGGGCTGAACTACATACCTATATGAAGTTCAACTTCAGCCCATTTTTAGAATGCGTAATTTCAGCCACTGTGGAATGAAGTTGAACTTCATACCTTCCGCCTATAAGGACTAAAGTTCCAAAAAGTGACTTCTTTTTCACAACCAATAAAAAGTGATCTGAAACAAAATAGCAGTAACAAAAATGAACTCTGGACGAAATTTTACCCTAAAATTAGCTCGGGTTCCATAAAATTTCGCCTAGAGGCCATTTTTGCCACTGATATTTAGTTTGAAGTCACTTTTTTATTGGTTTTATATGAGAGGCCATTTTTTGGAACTTCAATCTTTGTAGGCTGAAGTTCAAACTTTGTGGGTTGAACTTCATGCTTAAGTTATGAAGTTCAATTTCAATCCTTAAGGGTTGAATTTTTAAACATAGATGCCGTAAACTTCAGACCGAAGTTTGAACTTCAATCGTTGTGGTGAGCTGAAGTTAAACTTCAACCCTTGTGAGCTGAACTTGTGTGAAGTTCCACCCAAAAGGATTGAAGTTCTAAAAGTGGTCTGTTATGCAAAATCAATAAAAAAAGTAGCCTCAAATCAAAGGCCATTGGCAAAAATAGACTCTCATGCCCTTTCCCCGACTTCTTCCCACACCATTACTGCATTCAACATTAATCTTCTCCCTCCACTATTCAGGACGTGTCGAATCGCACATTGTTGGGTAATGTGTGATTTGGCCTTTTTATAGTTTTTAGCAATCCTACCTATAAGTTGGCTACATATTTAACCGACAAGAGATAGATGAAACCATATGTACTGCTCAAGTTCAATGGACCACATGTGGAGGCGCTATAGCAAGTTTGCACGTGATGTTGCAAGCTCTCTTGCAGATTGTATCTTTTTAGGATACCAAGTGCCGTTACTGTCCGATTCTTTTCTGGATTCTAACATATTCTTTATATTTATAAGAGCAAATTTTCTTTACTATGGAGGCTTATTATAATTTTACATCATCCTTTCAATATTTTTTACATTTTGATTATCCCTTGAGTAATTATATGTAATAATGTAGATTAGTGTTCTCCCTTTCCAGTAGGGTACTCAATAACACATACAAATAACTTTTGTTATAGTGTACGAGTTAGGGATTACCTGATTTTGCATTTCCATCTGGCATACAACCTTTCAATAAATGATATTGACTGCACTGCGAGGATCCACCAATACACGTTTGACTCGAGCGTCATGTACCTGCAGGTGATTATTAAAGCATTGTAGTGGGGATGACGGGCTCGTCTGAGTCGTCGTCGTTGAATTCGATGGTGTTGAGGCGTGGCTTCTTGGTCATCTGCTGGTGAGCCTCGCAAACCATGACAGATTCGGTCCCGGGGCCCCCAAAGATCGTGCTAACGAGCCTTTTGACCGCTGATGGTGTTTTATAATGAGGGGTGATATTCTGGCAAGATCTCAATTCTCAGCCATGATGACAGGTAACTGGGTTCTGATCTTAGATAGTAGTTCACAGTTTCAGTCGTATTGAATGAGCTATGAATTATCTGTTGGATCTCGTTATCGGCATCTTGTGCCATCGTGACTTGACATGATTGCGTCCTTTCCTTTGCAGGAAACGTACAATTGTCTGGGGCCCATGGTGGGTGCCAAACTGTTTATGCCTAAAATTGTAGGTTTAGGTTAAACAATTATTTATGGTTAGGGTCACAAGCAATACAGTAATTACAATGGAAAAGTATGTAAATATAATGAAAGCAGTAATGAATAAACAAAATGAAATAATTAAGAGAAAGACAGAGTAATTCTTATTCCTTGAGAATAGCTGGATTCAGTATTGAATCCTTCGATGTACAATACAATGTAAGGAGGGGTATTTATAGTAGTGATACCCTGTCCTAAATAAGGTAAAATACAAATACTAATAAGTCTATGGACCTATGACTCAAGGTGGTGGTATATATTAAACTCTAACTAGGAGACTGTAAACCTTAGGCGGCGGGATGTATACCCTACGTCCAATAGCCGTGCCGCCTAAACGGTCGTTGGCTCCAGGAGCGGGCGTATATCCTCTGCACCCGGTGACTTGTAAGATAAGTCTAGTCTCGTCAGCTGGACTCGTATCCCTATAATAGTAATTGACGTATTTTTGCCCACACACTTAACAATGGTGAACCCATCTTCTTAAAATTTTAATCCCCTCTGGTTTAGTGGACTCTAGACTTAAAAACAAAATAATAAATAAGTGGACGGTCAAACGATCCCTTATGACATTCTCCTAGTCAAAAAATCTAAGAATAAATAGCCTAAATTGAATAATCTGAGAAATACTTTCAGGCCAACAACATAACAGTTTGCACCTTTTTGACAAATTTTATAAGGGTCTAAAGCAACATATATAGTCAAATATCACAATTGAAAGTTTAAGATAGCAAGTACATGCATCTCAAACTTCCTTTTCTCTCTTTTTTTAGCTTCTCAAACGTTAATATAACTCTTCCTATCTCTCATTTTTTCTTTCAGTTTTCTGTTTCAAACGTCAATATAAATATTTTAAACAATTGGATAGGAAGAAGCAAACTCAAGAAGCTCATTATCCTTGTCAAATTCAGACATGATTTGTTCCTCTAACGTGATGATTGCTTCTATTCCTTTGCCACATTTACTATCCATCAAGACGAATGTTTTCTCAAGTGGAGTTGGGATAACTGCTCTTTCAGGATTCCCCCATCCAAAGTCCACATTATAAATTGGATAATTGCAAACACTGCTACCCCAATAGATATCAATTTCATTAGCAGAGGGTGGACTTTCTTGTTGCTTGTCAAAGTTCACTAGTGCTGACAATAGCTCATTTTCTTTGATAGGATCTTTTTTCTTGAATACTTCTTTTGCCTTTCTCAGCTCTCTGACAACATTTGCTAGTGTCACGTCTTCCTCTTTGGCAGTTAGAATAGACATGTTAGAGATAATGTTCCCAACTGAGCTTTGTGGGAGAGGTGGCACTATTCTCGGTCGCAAATTAGCCATTTGGTTCAATACAGAAGGTTTGAATGAACCCGAAATTGTTCTTGTTGCAGCCATAGAACACTTGTATAGTAGTGCTGTGGCTACTTCGACACGAGATGGATGTTGCACACCTGATTGAGAAGAGATTTTGGCCTTAAGAGCACTAAGGTTTGAAGCTGAGAAAAGGTACCTTTTAGTTGTAGTAGGTTGTCTTTGAGCCTCAATCATTGGTCTAGTAGAAGGAACACCTTCATTTGGAGGAAAAATAGATGAGCCAATTAGTTGAGGTGATGGAATTTTCATGCCTAGATTTTTTGTTGTGATAGCCCAATCACTCATAAAGTTACATAAAGTACATGCATCACCAAGCTTGTGTGATATGCATGCACTAATAGCTATTCCTCCACAATCAAAATGGCTTAACTGAGCCACGACTAAACTATCTTCATCTGCACTATTATTCCATGTCATACCTTTAGCAAAAGATAAATATTCAGGACCAGTATCAGGAAGATTGGCAATTTCAGACATTGGACAATCATAACGAACATTTATGAGTTTAGCTCCTTTGTCATTACAATCAACAAATATATTATCTCTAAGTCTTCCAGCAAATGGATAATAAGAAGTCAAGGTTCTTGACAAAGAAGTCTCAAGAATTTGAGATATTTGGGCAGGCTCTTTGGAGCTGAAACCACTATCACCTTTATGTTTAGGATAGAAGAAGGCCAAGGGCATGTACATATTACCCATGACTTGATCAAGTAGAGAGAGTTTATAATGTTTAAGTGGAGAAGGGGTGGGAGAGAAGGGCTTAATGAGTTTTTTGGACACTGAAAGAAGTCCTGAGGCAGCCATCTTTCTGAGTTTGGATATGTAGATTGTTGATTTACATGCAAAGCATTCATATACATATATATATATATATATGTACTATTGGAGTAATAACATTTGAGAACTAGCTTCAAAATTGATGGCGCTGATATCTTTGATAAAATAAAATTCAATCTGTTCAAAGGATTGCGTTGGCCATGACACTTTTGTTTCTTTGACTTTGACCAATCATATCTAAGTGGACATAAAACTGTACAGCTATGGAAAAAAGTGGACCTCACTTGAAGTTTTCTTACCCGCGCGCTCAATTCCAAGCTTTGGTGAATCGTGATGATTTAATATTAATTATTAACCAGTGATCATTGAAAATTGAAATAAAAAATAACTAATTTTATGATAACACAATAAAAATTTAGTCTTAGATTGATTTTATCTTTTCGATATGCTCTAACGGTAACACTATCAATTATTCATTAATATACTTGTATATTTATAAGACTGATTATAATTTTTTAAAATACTTAATTATAATTTTGCTAATTTAACTTATATAAAATTAGAGAGTCTTTAACTTCACGACCTACACTATACTCTTCCTCAAGGACATCATCAACTGAAACAAAGATTTGACTTGAAGTGCAAAATCTTCTTTACATGAATATAGATTTTTAATAATTAAATAAGATAAAATATGATTTAACAAAACTCGATAATACCTTGTGCCATTTGTGGCAACTGAATGATGTGCGCTACAGTACCAACAAAACGATACATACACAATTAAGCAATTTAATTTTGAAACAAAAGGACTCCAAATAAGTTATGCTATTACTTAATATGAGATTAAAACAAAGCATAATGCCTCCACAAACTTACGTTATTAAATGGTCTTCTATGATATTTTTCTATAAAAGTTACAAAGTTAATTTTTCTCACTTTAAAAACATCCACGTTACATTTTTCTACAAATGATCTCATTATGAAAACTAATATCAATCATATATATTTCTTCTTTGGCCTTTCATGCTACTCGGTATTATGTTTTTTATTGTTTAGATTGTAGATGCTCAATTTCATAAGGTTGACTATTTTTCTCTTCTCTCAAATAAAAACAAAAATAAATAGATAAAAAGAAATTGAGAATTTAATTCTTACAGTGAAATAAATAGAAAGGGAAAAGATTGAAAAAATAGAAAGATTTCTTGGCAATAGAAATAATATGCCAGAGTCACCGTAAGCGTTCTTGCAAATACTATATGACTAACTATATTATATATATGTATCTACATTTTAGTCATTACAGAGATAAAGATGCAATAATATCTAGTAATTTTCTTTATTTCTTTACTCAATCCAGAGTTGTAGTGTAGCTATTTGTAATGGCTAATGCTGCTTTGCTTTGATTATATTATACAACAGTATTCCAAGAGGAATCATCAGAAAACAAAGATGGTTCTGCTCATTTTTTTAACCACTGAATATTTTCTGCTCATTTTTTTAACCTTCAGTCAGTAGCACTATATAGCAATACTCAAGAAATATCAATCAAGAGTAACAGAGTAATATATATAGAGAAAAAAAGAAAGGTGAAAGTGAAAAACTTGTACTGCTTCCGTTCATTTAATTTGCCAAGGAGTAATTACGGAGTATATATATTATAGAGTAATAGAGTAGTAAAAGCCAGGCCACCTGCTTAGGTAACAACTACACGTGGCTTTATAGAAAAGAAACAAATAAAGAGCATTACAAGAAATGACTGAAATGCTTGGTGTCTCGCCCATTCTCTTTAGCGGCTAATCGATCTTTCCAAAGATTAATAGCAAATAATAGAAAAATAGCTTCTAACTTAAAACAATGGAATATTACATATAGCAGTGTTCCGGGTTTGGTTTGTATCCATTTTTTTAAACAAAACAAAATTAAATAAGTCAATTTTTAAGTACTTAAATCAAATTAAACTAATTAAATCGATTTTTCACCAATTTTATTTTTGTCGGTTATTTCGGTTTGTTCGTTTTCCCCCCTTTTTTCTCTCTTTAAATATGCGACAAACGCTTCCAAAGATCAAACACATTATAGCGACTATATTCCACACAATCGAACCAAATATTTTCAAGAAAAGAATAAATTGTATGTAATCAAGTCATATAAGTAGCTTCATCCTAAAATTGTATGATTGTCTAAGCATTTAACCATTTCAAAATAACTTAATCTTTTGAAGGACTACAAGAAAAGTTATTTGTAACATGAAATAGATTGTTTAACTTATCAAAATATAAACTAGAATTCAAACAAGAATATAAAAGCAAAAACAATAAAGTTAAGGAACTAGACTAGAATTCAAGAGTGCAAAAAGTTAACATATGGTATAAATTTTTGAAATATTACATAAAGTTCACATAAATTCCATCCGTTTATAAAACTGTCACAATTTTCTTATTTGTCGGTTTAAAAAAGAATGGCACATTTATAAATTTGGAATAATTCTCTTCTGAACTCCTCATTTTAACTATAGTGAGACGTTTAACTACCCAAATATTTATAACTCATTTTAGACCATAAGTTCCAAAAATCTTTATTTATTTTTTAAAATTTTGTGTTAAATCAAACTATGACTTATTATAAATTAAAACAAGGGTAATGCCAGTTAAATTTAAAAGTATATCTTTATATATATACAATGGCACAAATATGATTAAATTCATACTTATAGTTGTAAAAATTTCGCCCAGCAGCCACTTTTAACACTGGTATTTAGTTTGAGGCCACTATTTTCTTTGGTCTTACACTAGAGGCCACTTTTGGGCCTTTACTAAATAAATGTTGACTTAAGTTCTGATAGTTGACTGAAGTTCAGTCCATACGGCCCCTGGACTGAAGTTCCATCTCTTAAGGACTGAACTTTCAGTCCATATGGCCATGGACTGAACTTCAGTCCATGGTATGGCCATGAACTGAACTTCAGTCCATGGCCATGGACTGAAGTTCCATCTTAAGGACTGGACTGAATTTCAGTCCATATGGCTGTGGATTGAAGTTCAATCTTTAAGGACTGAACTTCAATCCGGCCTCTGGACTGAAGTTCTATCTCTTTAAGCAAAAGTGGCCACAAACTAAATATTTTGGTATTAGTGGCCTGTGCCCAAAGACCAGTGGCAAAAGTGGCCTTTCGTGCACTTAGCCCCTTATAGTTAGCTATAGAATAGAGAAATAAAAGTAGGCGGTCTTTCTCCTAATAATGTTTAACTAACAACAAAAAGTTTAAAAGGCTAACCAAACAAAAATAGCACAAAACTTTTCTTAACATGTACAAAAATGTAGGAAAATTTACCCCAGATGAATATTGATTAAAAATATTTACTCTTCCTAAACACCTTTTAATGTGTCTTTCTTTATATAGCCATTCATTAATTTTTATATAATTATTATCTGATTTTATATTACTAATTAAAATGATATGTATATCCCTTAATTAAGGAAATTTGATAAGTTTTAAGATAACTGATACGTTCCATTTTTTTAGGGGTTGTGATTGTCCAGAATAATCGTTTACCTTAATTCCACCTCTCCACTTACCACTTTTCACACGCAAACTTTTCAATTATCACTCCAAACTTATCACATTCTTCTCCATAAACCTTTCCATATCCCCTCGATCAAAGCTTCGGTTTTCATCAAATCTTTTACTTTTTTTTTTACTCATTATGCTACCGGATTATAAAGGTTGGTTCATTTATCCTCTACAATACATCCCAAATGATCTCTGGGAAGGGTCGTTGTTCCGGCAACAATGTTGTTATTCACGGTCAGAACACCACACCCCATACCAGTCACCCGACCCTTAACAGCATGCATCACTTATGCCTTCGAGAATCACTCGATCCAAGGTTGCATGTAACCAAAAAAGGAATGCTGAAAAGAGACCTCGAGATGTGCATAATGAGGTTGATATTGTTGAGGTTGAATGTGCACAAAACATTCCAAAAAAGAAGGTTAGACGAAAGGTCAATGTTGCTAAACCGGATTTGGATGTTGACACAAATGTTGGTCCTTCTTTGAAGATATTTCTTTAATTTTAGAATTTTTTATGTGTTGTTTTAATTTAATATAATTGTAACAATTAGGCAATTTCATGTGTTTTTTTTATTAATTAATTTGTAGGTTAACAATTCATATAGATTAATTAGTTGTTTCTCTATTTCATTTTATTTAATTGTCTTTGTTTTTTTATTAAAATCGGTTTTTAGTTTATTTCATGAATTTTACCTGTTGTCTTGCATTTTACCTTATTTTTGGTGTAACGTTAATCAACATTTTTGGCCTTAAATATGATAGAAATTTTAGGTTCATTATTGCAGTTTTATAAATTTTGTACTTATTGTTTTAAAATAGGTTGTGTCTATTATATGAGTATTACATTTTCATCAATATGTTATGGATATTTACTTTTAGATATGATATGAATATAAGATTTCATATCATAGTATTGTTTAAGATGGTACTTTATTTTGTTCAGACATGAGACTTTTTCACCCCAAAGGAAAAGCATGGCAATCGGCCAATAAACGTGCACTGCAACAAGGAGATCAGTTTTGAGTTAAAACAAATGTTAGCTGGTGGATTATATGAGAAGTTTAAGTCCACGTGTTTTGGGCATTTCCTTGATATGCCCCCATTTCATGTCCAAAATCAGGTGCTTGTTGCATTGTTGTTTAGAGAAGTCGTTCGTCCAAGTCATGATGCATTATATTTTATCATCAATAACAAAAAACTTAAATTTGGCCTGAAAGAATTTGTCATGGTTACGGGTTTGAAGTTTGTAGGAGATTTTTTGAAAGATTATAGCTCAAAAGAGAAAAATTGTCTTATTGTCAAGTATTTTGGTGGGGTAGAAAAGGTTAGGAAATCTGCCTTGGAAGAATGTTTCAAAAACAAAATGTGGGACAATGATGATGATGCTATCAAAATCTCAGCTTTGTACCTTATCAATACATTTTTTTATCCCACCAAGAATAGCGAAACCACTCCTCATTATATAGACTCTGACCATTTTGATATTATTGAATCGGGTGAATGGGAATCATATCCATGGGCTTATAAGATTTTTCATGCAACGATTGAATCATTGCACAACAAGGTTCGTGTATGAAAATTCTCTTACAGGTTTGCAGGGATGCCATATGCTTTGCTTGTATGATTTTTTGAATGCTGCCCCACAGTTGATGGCAAGCTAGCAAATCGTGTTGGAAATAAGGTCCCTTGTATTCTGAATTGGGAAGTTATTAGGCATCAGGTATTCAATGAAGTGCAGAGGGGTTTCTTTTCATTAACATGGGACAAGGTGATTGTGACGCCTGGTTTTCATATTACTCTGATATTGCATAAATATGTAATTCATTATTTATTGATATTGATATTTAACCGATATCAGTCTGTTTTGTTATTTTTTTTAAATATGCAGATGGTTGTGGATAGTATTTCTCCTACTGATTAGAGTTGGAAATATTGAATTTTCCTGAAGAAGAAGAAATTCATGTTGATGAAGATATTGCTTGTCAAAGTGATGACGAAATCCCAGAAATCAACGCATCGGCCCAGACAGATGGTGATAATGATGTCTTTGTGAGGAATATTGATTTTATGAAAGAATTGGAGATCATAAAACAAAACCAGATTGAGCTGCAGCAGGAAATTCAGTCAAATACTCTTTCGGTTGCCGGTCTAAAAGAATTTATGGTGTCCACAGCTGATCGCATTTTCAATGAACTGGATCAAATTTCAAAGAAGTTTGTTGTTAAGGGTCCGGAGCAGGTATGCAAAATATTATTGTTAATTGACTCTTCCAGTTCAGGTTTTATTAAATTTCAGTGTAATTGACTATTCTCTTTTGTTATATCATATATTCAGGTCGGAGGTATGGAAGACATGTTTAGCTTTGGTGGTTTTGGATCCGACAATGATGTTGTTCTTGATGAAGAAAACAATGTTGGCATGGAAAGTATGCCTACACGTGCACCCCGAGACACATTTGTGTTTGGTAAGTTATTAACATTTTTGTCATATATTGAATCTATGATTCAGAGCAACATCACAAGAATCTGTGTGATTGTCATTTTTTACTAACAATATGTAGATACAATTTTTGAGTATTTGTAACATTTTTAGATTCTAGCTGCAGGCACTTCATTGTGTAACAGTGATGCACCACTGAATCAAGCAGCTCTGGAGGAAGACAAAGCAGCACCGGAGAATGTAGCGAGCAGCAACACAAATTTTATTGGTAAGGTTTTATATAACTGTTTTAGTACAGTATTAAAATGTGTCAATATTAATGTATTATTTGTTTGCAATAGATGTATACAATCTATTAGTAGATATGTTGGCTCCTTATCTTGTGTTCTTTTTTTATCAGTACCTACAAGACTTGAGTTTGGTCAACTGAGAAACCAAGATGTAGATGGTGCAGGTCTTGATTCAATGTCCACTCAGGACCTAAACATCATTGATGAGAGTGTTGAGAAAAGACTTCATGAATCTGCAAAACGTAAAGCTGCAACTGAAGTATCTCCACAGTTCCATTGTAAGACAAACTCAGTATGTTTTTTCATGAATATGATACTAACTTGTGTGGTTTGTTAATATTGTCTATATTTTGTAGCTGCAGGTACTGCAGTGTGTAACATTGGTAAACAACTAAACCAAGCAAGTTTGGGTGAAGCTTTGGCAGCAACATGTGACAATGGAGCGAGTAGTGTGAATAATGTTATTGGTTAGCTTTTGTTTTAGTATCAATATTAAACTATATCACTATTATATGTGGTGTCTGTTATTCATAATTATTGTTGGCTCGTGATGTTGTACTTTTTTGTGTTATCATAACCTACCACACTCGAGTTTAGTCAACTCGAAGAGCAAAATGTCGATGGTCCAGGTCTTGATTCAATATCCACACAGGATTTGAACGTCATTTATGACATTGTTGAGAAGACAGTTCATGATTCCGCAAAATGCAAAGCTGCAGCTGAAGCATCTCATATGACCAAAGGCAAGTAAAATATATCCTGATTACATAAACTCTAATTTGGTTTAAATATAATCTCACATATCTTCAAATTTAAAACTATCCTTATATTTTTTCCTTTTAAAGCACTTGTCGTGTCATCAGAAACTACCACACTCCAGTTTGGTCAACTCGGAGAGCAAAATGTCGATGGTGCAGGTCTTGATTCAATATCCACACAGGACTTGAACATAATTGATGAGATTGTTGAGAAGAGAGTTCATGATTCCGCATAATGCAAAGCCTTAGGTGAAGCATCTTCCGAGGCTAAATATGAGTAAAATATACTCTAATTTTACATACTCCGATTTGTTACACATATAATCTCACATTTCTTCAAATTGTTAACTGTCTATATGTTTTTTTAAAGCACCTGTTGATGTGGCAATGGAGGATGTTCCTGGAGGTTTTCCCAACTTCAGGTTGTTTGACACTCAAGAGGAAGTGGAAATCTATGGTAAAAATGTTCCCCCATCTGAACAGGGTAACAATAGTGTCATTACAGAGGAACTGCATGATGGTGCATCGGTCGATAAGAGTATTGATATTCTGTCTTCAAATTTTTTCTGTTTATATAATAAAATATATGTATACTGTTTAACTTTTGCGATGTTTTTTTTTTCTTTCTAAATATGCGTTTAGTGATTAAAGTGATATTGTTGTATTTTTTGTGGCAGCACGGGTCATTTTGAAAAAAAAATTGGCATGGAAGCTGGATGCAGCAATATTGCCAAGGCAGGAGAGCTTGTATGTGGTGAACTAAAAGTTTTTGAAGGTGATTCGTCAGGTAATTTTTAACTTTATAAATATTATTATTACATAAACATATTCAATATAAACTTCAAGACATATTATTTAAATATTTGGTAGAAGTGTATATAATCTTTTTGTACCAACTGATATTCTTACCTTCATCACATCTAACCTGATCAACTGTACTGTTTCTCAACTTTTGCAATGCCCAATAGTGGACAAGTGGTGAATATTAGTAGTGATTGGGATCTAAATAGAATGCTCAATGATATTGATGAGTTTAGTGAGAAGGACTTTGAATCTTTTGAAAACAGTGTTCCACAAGAGGATAATTGCAACCAGCTCACGCTTGCAAAACAGAAAACTCTCCGTATTAGGAAGCCGACTAGATTCCACATATCACCTTTGACAAATAGTTATGGAGATTTTGGTAGGTGTCCCAATCTTGCATTGAATTCATACTTTACCATGAAGCACCCATTCACCAGCAAACTATGGCGTCGAGTTGATTCCAAGCTATCAAAAAGCTTTTGTGCTTGGATCAAAACTCAGTTGAGGAAGACAAGGTAACATTCATATCTTGCAATTTATGTATTGTCTGATGCACTCATATATATTATATCTTACTTCAACTAATTACAAGATATGTTAAACAAATGCACTGGGAGCAACCATTTCACTTTACTGCTAATATACTCAGGCCTAAATTTGATTTTGGTGTGTGCCTTGTTTCATCTAAAGACCGATTCCATATTCTTTATTCTGCGGACAATCCTTTGCAAGAAACGATATGTTTTTAGTAATTTACTCCCTCTGTCCCATTTTGTTTGTCGTAGTTCGGATTTCGAGGGTCAAACTTCTTAAATTTGACCGTAGATTAGTATATAAAATCTTTAACTTTTTTAAAATAAAATTTACATATTTGAAAACTACATGAAAAGTACTATAAGTCACAACAAATTACAACTCAAAATATGTAAAAGATGTATATAAAAATTACGGTCAAAGATAAACTCATTTGACTCTCGAAATCCGAACTACGACAAACAAAGTAGGACGGAGGGAGTAACTACTTATAGGTCGAAATTATTATGTCTTGATTTTATAGTACGAAGTAACTTAAATTTCTTCATATTGTTTTTTATCTAGCACATTGATGTCATTTTGTATTACCTGAGGAAAAAGGCCAAGCACGATCCAGGTGTCCAAGGTCTTTTCAGAACAACCGACTGCTTATTTAATTCAACCATTAGAGATGTGTACAAGAGTTACTTGAAGAATAACAAATCTCTAACTGTTGCTGCTGATAACCATATCATATTTGACTATATAAAGGGTTTTTCAATTCGTTGCAATACCCCATGGCAATTGGCAGATGATGTGTTGTTGCCCATAAAAGTATTTGAAGACTGTCACTGGATTCTTGGTAGGCTTTCATTTAAGAAAAGGGTCTTGTATGTGTATGATCAAAAACTAGACAATTTCTACTATGATGATGAACTCATACGAGCTGTGGAGTCATATGCCATTCTGATCCCACTATTCTTGTCTGCCATTGGATTTTATGATATCATGGATGACTTAAATCCTAAAGATTATGTGTTTGGTGAAAAATCAATCACTAAAAAGTGGGAGGTGTTACATATATATATGACATGACTGGTGTACGTAAATCGTAAGTATCTATGTTATATTATTTTGACAATTGATATCTATTATCATAACTACACTCTGTTTATTAATTTTACTTTTCTTTATGGTTGGTTCAGCGACTATGATGTTTTTGCTCTTATCTTTGCTGAGCATTTCATGCATGGACGCAATATGCTCCACCTGGTTGCAATATTAGTCGATATAGGAAGTGATATGGGGCGTTGCCATGGGATTATGGAGTTAAGAAGCAGGCTGCAAATCAGCAAAGTGAGCTTAAAGACTAATATGTGTTGATTTAGTCATTCTGTCGCAGTAATGAACTACATCTTTAAGTATTTTGCTTTGAACGCTTGTTAATGTTTTTGCTGGTGTTTTAGTATTCCCTGAATGTTATTTGAATGTCGCTTATTCTGGCATATGACATTGTCAGTTTTTGTTATTTCAGTATGGTTTTTAAATAAAGCTGCGACTGTTTTATTAATTATTCTTTCCTTTATGTTTCTTTAAACTATATGTCTACTTTTGTGTATCAGGTGTATTAGATGTATTAGATGAATAAACAGATATTATTCTCGGGATATCATATCTTTTAATATGTACATAATATGTTCATACAATTTTTACATTAGATATACTCCTATCACTTAAAATATATAGATAATATGAACGTAACAATATCATGCATTTCCACATATTCAACACTACTTTAGATCACAAATCATTCAATTATTCTCACAAAATATTTTCATTTCTATCAACTTAATTACACATTTCTAAATTATAGTATGGAAATAATCAAAATTGAACAACTATAACTTTATGGAAATATGAACACAACATCAGCTTGATATTCGACTATGTAGATATGCACATTTAAATAGTTATGTTAGTCCTTATTAGTGATATGTTTGATACATATTGAACAATTTCAATATGTCTATTGTACTTCCATTAGTTATATTCCCTTTATATAACCCATACTTTACATAACCAAATATATATACTCTTAGCCTTTAAATGATGTTCAAGCTTTATTTGATCAATGAATATCAAGTTTCACTGAATTCAAATCTAATTAAACACATAAAATGGCATTCCTTAATGTTTAAACAAATTGTTGCAATTCCTAATTCTCAAGCAACAGAAAAGTAGTGATCCTTCTAGTTGTCAAACTAAAGCTTTAAGAAACCATTGGAGGATTACGACATGTCTTCCGATTATGCCCTTGTTTTCCACAACGACTACATGCAACTTTGCACTTAACTTTCCACCCTGCTTTAAACCTTCGGTTCTTTAGTCTGCCTGCTTATGTTCGCCCCTTAGGTGGCAGGACTTCCTCCCCCAATATTTTAGCAGTAACTGTCCAAGCGCTCTGATCTTGCATTGGAAAAACAGGGTGTTCATATGTTTTAACAAGGTTCTCCTTTGTGCATAAAGGTGAGCAGTAGCTATAAGGATTGATATTGTTGTATTTCAGCACTGCCTGTGTGTGAGGGCAAGGCAATTCATCCAACTGGAACCTCCTATACGTACATGTCTTATAACTAACGCATACCGCATGCCTTGTCCCACCATCATGCACCTCGTACATGTATTCATTTGAAGGTATGACCTATGTACGTACATATATAACATAAAATCAATTAATATATGTACATATAAAACAGAAACTGTATGTAGATGAATTTATAAATATTTAAACCATATCGTCATCCGCCTCGAAGCTTTCATACTAGCCTTGAAAATACTCTGATTTTTGTTAGTCAGCACCTTAAAAGTACCCATCGCTTTTTTCCTATTTTCCCAATTCCACTTCCTCACCATATCTCTCATTGCGTCAAGCAATTCCACGATAGGCAGAGATCGTGCATGCTTATTTCTTCCATTAATAGACTTTGATATGTTGCTTGTTATCACTCTGCTCTATTTTCCTCTGTGTATGCACGGGACCACTTATAGTAACCAATATCAGACAGATATTTCTTCACTCTTTTATCTTCTTTCTCAAGTTCTTTCATGTAATGATCAAAATCCTTAACGGCATATGCCTTTGCTAAGGTGAAAAACATTTCACCTATTTCTTTATGGCTAATCTTAAAGTTCGCTTTTACATTATTCCAAAGATGATACACACATATGCAGTGGGACACCTCTGGATAGATTATTGAACAAGCACGCGAAATGCTTGGACACCTGTGAGATACAATGCACATACCAACCCGGACTCCACATGTCTCTCTGAATGATTCAAAAAACCACTCCCACGATTTGTCATTCTCTGAGTCGACGACTGCATAAGTAAGTGGAACAATGCTACCTATATCAATACAAACGATTAGTGAATATTCTGGTGATTAACTATAATACAATAAAAACAACATCATATGTTTATCGCCATCAACTATATAAAAAACATCAACAATGTTACCTTCACTATCCTGGGTTGAAGCTGCAATCAGTGTACCTCCATGAACATCTGAAATAAAGCAGCCATCTTCCACTACAACTGGCCTACAGTATTCCCAACTTTTTATAGATGCATTCAATGATACGTACACGTACCTGAACCGATTTTCAGAGTTTTTGTGCAGCTTTGTCACAAAACCTAGATTCGTTGTTCTAACCATATACAGATAACTCGGCAACACACTATATGATTTAGATGGATTTTCTCTTAACAGTTCAAGCGCCCTTTCCTTCGATTTTCATGCCTTCATGTAATTAAGTTCAAGACCATATTCTTTCCTAATGTCCTGTATTATATTATTAGGTGTATATACTCTTTTAGGATCTTTGAATTTATCCTTAATAATTTCTCCTATTGTTGCATAACTTGCATGTCGATCTGAAAGCAGTCTCTCTTCTTCAGGGCAAGTATGTGTGCTATTAAATTCGCGTATTTTAAACACACCAGAACCACCTATACTTGACGATCGCATGCTCCATTCACATTCTTTACCAGCGCACAACAAAGTGTACCTACATGTTACATATTCAGATAACCTAAGATATTTATCTGAAATTATAAATTGGATTGAGCAACAATCATCAACAATATAATTGGTATATAACTATAGAATTATCATTAGACTCAATACATTTAGTGATATCTATACCAGTTTATAATTTTCATTTATTACCTTGTAGCCGACGATCTGTCAATTCTGACTTTGAAATCTTGTTGTAGCGCGAGATTTTTCATTACACTTACTAGTGTTTTCTTGTCTCTATATAATTGTCCGGCACAAACATCGTCGTGCATTGGGTCGCTTATGATACATATGTCATTCAAAGATATTCCACCATATTCATTGCCATCACTATCCATCATCACATCATCATCCAGTTCCATATACAAGGCGGATATTTGCAGATCATTCCGTCTGTTTGATTGCGAAGATATTACAATTCCACTATTTGCACATATAATTGCACCAGGGTGCTCTTGCATTGTTACACACAAAAGATATTGTGTAACATCAGTAGTTGTTCGCCTAAGATCAATGTAGAACTTCAAGCTCATATCATTGTAGAAAACCATTGCCTTAATCCATCCTTCAACTTGTATTTGATATCGATCGAACCTAATAAACCAACCCCTTCAAACATCTTTTTAACTGAACACACTAATGCATTGTACGAACAGTCTTGAGGAACAACAATACCATCCATATTGTAGTTTTTGTAGTTGAAATCGTTGTTCCACGCCCCATTGAACTGTATCAGCAAATGAATATTTTCCATACCTGGAAAAAGTATAATTTTCACTAGTAGAATTTTTTATCTCATTCAAGCATGTATTAAAAATACTATATTTACAAAGGGGAAAAATGATTTTTGACAAACCTGTGTTTTTCCTTGAGAATTTCTGCAGTTTGATGGAGATATGCATATTCACTAACTGATTTCGTGTCGCCTTTACACAGGAGAGAGAGAGAGAGAGAGAGAGAGAGAGAGAGAGAGAGAGAGAGAGAGAGAGAGAGAGAGAGAGAGAGAGAGTGTGTGTGTGTGTGTTTTTTTTTTTAGTCTATTAGGAGAGTGCTTAGTTACTCTTTAAATCGTACTTACCGTTGTCCCCATATTTTACGCTAGCAGTATTATCATGTTAGGTGGATAAATATTATTTTAGGTATTTAATAATGATTGAATATTAATATTAATAATACAAATTTTATTATTTTTGATAATAAATAATGGCTACAAATAGTTGCGGCTATTAGAAAATAAATATTTATGAGTTGGTGGCTGTTTATATAATCAGCCCAAAAATGTACGCGATTCACCCATATTTTTTATTTATGTAAATCACTCTTTACTTTTCTATAATTCATATAATAATCTCATTAAAATATACTAAGTAAGTTTTTAGCAAAAAGTTTCACTTGGTTCGGGGAGTTTGTCCCCTTTTACCACGGTTATAGTAGAATGATCTCGGCTTTCATTCCATCCTTTATTTGGTTTTGAAGTGTCATAAAGGCAACACATCAAGGTAGTTAGTTGGTAGAATATGAGAAGAGGTTAATGGTAAGTGCCACCTAGGCTACACATCAATTATCTTGAAGATTGGGCAAAGGTGAGGGCAAGTGCTGCCTAGGCAATTCTTCAACGCGATTAACTAGAAGAACATTGGAAGGGATGGAGGGCAAAGCACTACTTTTAGACGGATAAAAAGAAGAAAAAGTGCCATACTTTTGCAATCTCATCGGGCCCGTGTCAACACGGGCCAATCGTAACTAGTACTATTTTGGAATGGCTTAATGTACTGAAGCAGACATGTCTGCATCAACATGTCTGCTTGGGCGTACAAGGGCATTTCGGTCAGAAATGGCCTAATGTGGTGAAGCAGACATGTCTTGGTCAACATGTCTGCTTGGGCATACAAGGGCATTTTGGTCTTTACACTAGGTAGTAGAATAGAATCTGGTTCTCCTAGAGCGACACATAGCCATATTTGCTGAACACTAGGCTACCTCTGCGATAAAAACGGTTTGTTTGCTCCTATCTATCTTCAACCTCCCTTGTATATCTCCATCTGATTTCCCTCTACTCCAGTTCTATCCTTGAAAATTCAAAGTTATGCTCAGCCTTCCTGCAATGGCAACTTCAATTCCAAGTCGTAAGTGAAATATATAATTTATTCTTTATAAAAGTCAGGTTCTTGGTATGTTGTAGTCATGTACTTTCAGTAAGTTTGATGCCTTTACTGTAGAAAGTTCTCCGTACAATTCAGTTGACGACGGGGAGTTTTACTAGAAATTGACACGTCACAGCTTACACCTTATTGCAGGACAAAGCACGGAAGGTGGTGGGGATGCAGTCAGATGTAACTGAAAATGGTTAAGTTGGTCTGAGCTGTTTTCTCTAACGTTGATCAAGGTGTGGCACTTCAATCTGCGTACTTTATTACTTCATGTAAATGCAATCGTTATTCAGATCCTTTTGAATTTGAAATGCATTCTCAATGATCTTGTTAATGAATACAAATGTGGACTTTTTTCTTTCTACTGTCACTTAGGTGAGATACACTTTGAGTTCTTGTAAACAAAGAGTAATCATTATCAAAGCCTTGAATAAAACAAAACAGTCAGAATGCCTGCCTGTAGTATTTTGCTTGAAGATCATACAGAGTTAAAAGAAAATTTAAAATTGCTTTTTTCCTCAGTTAGATGATTCCATGTTCTCAACTACTTTATCTCTTATATTATCCTTAGGAATCAGGTTCATTGTCCACTTATTTGGAAGTTACTTGTTTCCCTTCTCAATTCTATTGAGTCTTAGCTCATATTGATGATTTACAGCTTTGAATAAAACCAAGCAGTGACCATGCCCGCTTGTAGTACTGTGTTTGAGAATCGTGCAGAGTTAAAAAAATTTGAAATTTCTTATTTCATTTATTCTGAGGACCTATAAAATTTAACTTCTAACTTCAAGCCATAATTGATTCCAACTGCTATTTAGGTCCTTGAATTAGTTGTGGTACACTCATAGTAGAAAGAACTTTAATTACTTGATATAGACAATTCGATAACTTATTAGTTTCTACGATTGAAAGTGAAACTAATCTTTTCCTAATTCTATAGCAACTGTTTTAAAAGGAGAAGACATTTAACCTAAAACCTCTTCATAAAGTCTTCCTCGACTGCATATTAAGAGCCAATGTTTGGTTCCTCCCATCATGCCACACGATATATTTATCATGCTGCAATTGCTGTCCTTACTTTACCAGGATTGATTATCAATAAAATTCATTTGTACTAGGTCCTACTATATCTCTTATGCATAATATTTTATAGAATTTGCTTGAAGGTAATTATTACACCAAATACAAAAGGTTATGAGAATAAGTGTATCAGTATCTAACAATGCTTTCAGTTTTAAAGTTCAAACTAGATAACCTTGAGCAACTACCTGTATCAGGAGAGTGCTAGATTCATACAGTGGCTTTTGAGGTACTTTTTATTCTTTTCATATTTCTTAATCTCAATATGAAATTGACTGCTGGTGCTTTGTCTTTTCTAGTATTTCACTTCTATTCTTATATTCCTATTTATACCATATATTGAAATTATATACAGGAAAACTTGAACTGCTTAATTTTAGCTGAGAATTTTTTTTGTCTCTAATGATTCGTGTACACCCTTTCACTTTTTCTGATTTTTGTAATTCAAAAGTATTATTGGTACTTTTCCAGCGCCGTAATGATTAAAGATTGATTCTTTTTCAAAAATTTGGATAGCAAAAACCTTTTATATTCAAAGAACTTATTTTTTTAAATAATTGAATCATCTGAATATGTCTTTGTTTCCTTCATTGTTAACCTTAACTTGCTACTGCACTGACAAATTGGATACACACTTAAATTCCTTATTTGGTTGTCCATTTAAACTAACTTCTTAAACTAAACCAGGAAAAATGTATGTGCCAACATGTTCTCAAGTTGTGCGAGTTAATGCTGCTGATGTTAAGCTTAAAAAGGACTACTAGATTTACGGAACCAAAATATCGTACAGACTATGCTGTTGTAGTTGAAGAGGACAATCTGCATACATCAGGAGTCTTGGCTTAATGCCTATACTGCATTGTTGAGGTGATTAAATTGCACATGTCATATGTATAGGTGGAACGCTTTGGATTTGGTGGTTTAATAAAAAAATCCGCAAACTTCTGAAAAGCTATGTCAAAGTCTGAGAAACATCATTACTTGTTGTATCACCATCATGTAAGTTCTTGAAATCCTTTTTAAATTGTTGATTCTAGGTACCAGTAAATTGTTGATATCCATTACTACAATTTTTCATTGCCAGTTTAGGAGAATGTTTGAGTTTTATGGTTAGGTCACTTTATTCTTCAATGGTGTCGATGATGATCAAACTGAATTCTTTCTTCTTCTAATCCTGTATAAATTCATCCATGACTCTGGTGTGGGCGCAACTTATAACACTACAATATATGACATGTGATTAGAAAGTGAAAGCTTTCAACCTTTCAGTACAGGCAGTTGTTCTGCTGTAGCGTTTTGCTCCCGTACTATATAAATAACAGAGTTTGTCGAATAAATGTCTACAGTACTTGAACAAGTTTAGAGTTGACATGTTCTTACATTATCAACATTTCTATTGAAGCTTGATGTTAAAGATGGAAACGCACTGTGTCCTCAGGTGCAACTAATATATTTTGAAGCCTGCGCAAGGATGTTTGCCATCCTTAATATTGAATTGGATGTCACTGGATGAAATTACCTCTGCTTGGACATCTATGAACAAACTTAGTTCTGTTTCCATTGCTATATATCTATTTCAACATTATTGCAATGTTATAACCAAGTGATTCATGTCATTCTCTCTCTAAGTTATCAGACTTAAATCGATTCAATATAGGTTGCATTGTTGGGCCCGTGCTGGCACGGGCATTCTCCATTAGTTATATAGATATTCGATATTTTTCAAAGATAATTTTTCACAGTTTGGATATGGGTAAGAAATGAAAGAATATAATGTTAATTAAAACATGTTGGTTTATCTTGATGAAATGATAAAACTCCAAAATGCGCCGTAATTACAACATTGAGTAAAAATATTTGTATCTTTTAGACTTTACTGGAATGTTGAAGGTGAAAAGTCAAAGGCCAAAGTCCAATATGTGTAGAAGAACATCCGGGACGGCCGGTGGGTAGGGTGGGCACAAACCGAACCAAATCGAAAAATCGATCGAACCGAAATTTATTTTAATTCGGTTTTCAGTTTTTCGATTTTTGGTTTGGGTTTGGATTTGGTTTTACATTTTAAAATTTTCAATTTTACGGTTTGATTTTGGTTTGGGTAAAAAAAATTCGGTTAAAACCGAAAAATCGAATATAGGCCTCCTAACTTTGTCAACTAAAGTGTTTTAGCTCATAATAACATCTCCATTCCACTAAGCAATAAGCTCACGAGTCTTCACCTTAAGGTTCACAAATTCACAATTCCTCTCTACTTCTGTCTTCACCTTCTACTATCTAACATCTATCACTATCAACTATTGATTCTGGAAAGCTATTGGAGAATCGAAGGACTAAGGTATCTACTTCAGTCTTCACCTTCAATATATACTTATCTAACACTTCATTATTTTTCCATAACTTACAAATTGAGATAAAGCTAAAACTATTTGAAATCGATACTAAATTAAGCAAGCATTATTCAAATGGAACGAAGCGGATTAACTAAAGAAGACTAACTACTGTAGCTTTTCATTAAGTTGGTAAAATAAAAGCAAAATGCATAAATTACCCATAAAATTGTCCTGAAACGCTTCTTACGACCTTTAACTTTGCGGGGGTCCTATCACCCCTACTCCCATTTGAAGTGGTACAAATACCCCCTCCTCGCTCACCTGGCATATAGAGTAACACATTCTCTCTTAAAGAGAATGAGGGGACCAAGAAAAGATTAAAAATTTATTTTTACAAGATATTTTAATTAAATGTATTTTTTTCCTTTTATCTTTTCCCTTCAAACCCAATTTGTAATTCCAATTACTACTTCTTCCAAATCTCTCGCTATACATTAATTCGCCTTAAACATATATTTCCTTCACTTTCACAACTCTATGTCATACAATTATTAAAAAAATTAAAGAAAAAGATGAAGATAAAAAAAGCAAAACTTTTCAAGGGTTAGGGGAGAGGACTTACGGGAAGAGGACCGATAGGAAAGGAAAATGATGGGTGGGGGGAGGGATGAGCCAATTACTAAAAGAATTATAGGAGTAATTTGTTTTTTTCAAATTAACACGTGGCAACTTATAATTGGTATGTGATTATCACACTCTTTCTAAGAATTGAGTCTAGCCAAAAAAGAGTATTAAATACCACTTCAAATGAAATTAGAGATGATAAGACCCCGCACTATTAAAGATTGTAATGGATATTTCGGGACAATTTTAGAAGGTAATTTATTCATTTTGCCAAACAAAAACAAGAAAAGAAAGAGAAAAACATAAGTACATGGAATCTCGACTGTTGAAGATGACATATAGCTGCATATTAGTAAACCCCACATTAACTTAACTTTATCAAATTTTTGTCTTAGCGCGTCCCTCCCTTCCTTCATGCTCTCTCAGACATAACAGAGCCATTTGCTGACTTGGCCACCCTCTCTCTCTTCTCTGATTAGCCAATATACTATACTTGTCTTTTTAACTCAGTCACACCTTTTTTTAACCTTTTTGTAACTTTCAAACCATCACCATCCCCCTCCATTAGCAGTGAACAACTCCTATCTATCTGCAGCTACCCATCCTTCTATAATTCCTTTCGAACCCTGCTTGAATGCGGGATACTTTATTCACGGTCAGCAGTTAAAGAAAGATAATTTCCCCAAAAGGGTTTAAGGGATTTTGAATAAAGATTAGATTACCAACTTGAGAGGAGTACTTGCTTAGACCATTTTGCTTCTTTGGTAAAAGTATTTGACTTTGATCGACGACTTTTTGCATCTTCCTAAGAATTCACTGCTGTTCAATTTTACCCTTTTTGGAAGTCAAAAGCTTTGACTATTTCTAGGGTTTATGGATTTGCCCGTTTTACCTTGTCTTTCTATTGCATGATTAAGGCTTTTCCTCCACTTATCATTAGGTGCGTCCTTTTTTCCCTTCTTTACCCTTTAGTTGTTAACTATTTATTTACCTTTTAAATTTCATATCTTTATTATTGAATTTATGTTGGAAAATGTTAAAAGTAGAGTTAAATTTGAAGTCTTTATTTGTCTTGGTGGCTAAATTATGATTCTTGTTGTATTTGAGGTAAGTGGTAAAATTGGGAAATGTAATCATTATCTTTTTAGTACTCACACCTCTTCATGATTTTAAACTAATGGATATTTATATAACTGGTTTTGATTGGAAATTGTTTTGGGTTATTTGAATTTTTTCCTAATTTTATGAGTCTGCAATTGGACATAGTTGTCGTTGTGTATTTTATTTTATGCATTCCGTGATTTTGCGCCCATCAGGAAATTAAGTATACCTGCAATTTAATGCAATAGATTGGTCTCCTTGATTCCTTTTATTATTTTCCAATAAAGACTTCGAATTTAGTCGACCAAAAAAAAAAAAAAGGTAAAGACATGTTTGTATAGTGGTTGATGCTGATCGAGGTTTAACTATTTACCAATCAGAGACCCCAAATCTAGTCTATCAAAAAAACATAAAAGACATGTTTGTATATATGTTTGATCGAGGCCTTAGAGAGTGAATAGTAATTACGTTTCTTGCTTAGCATACATTGCCAGTGATAGTTGTAGAGGTATTTGCTTCCGTGCTAGCAATGGCTTCTGTTTCTCTGTTTGTTTCACTTCCAGAAATGAATGCTTTGGTAGCTATTGGTGATCATGATACTGGATGCACCTGGAGCTTGGTTCCAGTTTGGAAAGTTTCCACATTGGATTTATGTGGAGTTTATTCTAATTTAGATTTACATATGCTGAATAGTTATATCAAGGAGAAAGCCGAACTAAGGAAGTTTGATTTTCCTTGCAGTTTTGTGCCAAATAGAAATGAAGTACATTAGACCATACTAAATCTCTTGTCTAGTCTATTTTAGCATTCTCATGATTCACTGCAAAATTTACAGTCCAAACTCTAAGACTAACAAGATGTGAAGTGAAATCTGTCACAAGAAAACCTTATTTTGTTGGGTAGCATTTACAGATTTGATCAATCCAATTTGATTGTCAGAATCCTAAAAGAAAGTCTCAACGTGATCCTTGCATTAGTATATCGTGGCAGATAGCCAGAAACGATTACTTCAATGGGATTAGACATCTTCATACTTTCACACCCTCAAATACAACCTACTCCTCTCAATGTGACCAAAGGGAAGTGTCTGCTCATGTAGCTAAAAAAAGCAGGAATGAATGCTTGATAAGATTCTCATCTATGTGGTTCAATTCCTTTGATGCATTGTGAAAGGCTCAAGGGTGCTTGTATCCAGGTATTTTATTCCAGCTGCTACTAGCAAATAAGGCGCAGTAGTGACTGGTGGAATGGATTAGTATCTAAAAAATTGGACCTTATTAGTGCACCTAGTTGAAGCAACTTGGTGCTGAAAAGGGCTTTTACACATAAGTCTAAAAACTTATTAATGATTCTTTTTTGGGTATTAAGTTTAAGGTCAAAGGATAGTAGGATACAACATTTCAGCCTGGTTGGCTCAACAAGATTGATGGTGGAATATAGTGTACATATCAAAGCTTAAGAAAATACCTGACATTTATCTCTTTAGTAGGTGTCATTTTAGAAACTTACCACATGTATATTATATATATTGCATGTACTCGTATACAATTACATCTACATTTTCCAATGCAGGTGTATAACTCTTTTACAACTTATGTGTTCTCTTTTCCATCTTTTTTTTTTTTGTGTGTGTGTGTGTTAAGGTTAGCCTTTTCCGAAATCTTAGTGTAATTTGAAGATCTACATGATGACGATGCCCATGTCTCACCTGTTTCACATGGTATGTGAAGACAAATGAAAGGTCCTTGTAACACAGTTGGTCGTGAACGATCATTGATGATTGACCTATCCTGACGTACTAGGCTCGTAATGTCATCCTTTATAGGGCAGTAACTGGGTTCTATCATGCCAAGTCTGACAATCTGAAACATATTTCAATCTTAGGTAGTTGAGGAGGAATATTTTAGCCACTAAGAATCATGACTGGTTTGTCTTTTTTTTTTTTGGGTAGCCATTTCATCATTTGTTTGTCTTATAACATCTCACATTGAGTTAGGTTTAAGTGTCCTTGGGGAAGGGGGATAAGTGCTATAAGGAAAAGAATGCGAACTCTTCTTCCATAAGTTTATACTCATCGTAGCTGTTCTCTATTTCAATGATGAAAATTACCAAAAGTTCAAAAGTAAAGATTTCAAGTAGGAGGAACTCATATTTTAGCTATACTTAGCTTGTTTTGCATGATTAGCACTTGTAAACTGGCGCATCTCGAGCTTCTATTGTAATTCTTATCTACAATATTGACAATTCTGACTCTTTTTTTTTCTATCACTCCATGTTAACTTTTCTTTGGTTATCTTGGTAGGTGATTCTGTCAGAAAGATTGAAGTATGGTTGCAAAAGACCGTAAAAAGCCCACTGGGTCTCCAATACAAGTTGGAGAGATAGATACAAGTGCACCATTCCAATCTGTCAAAGATGCTGTTAACTTGTTTGGGGAAGGTGCTTTTTCAGGGGAAAAACCTAAAATCAAGAAGCCAAAACCTCAGTCTGCAGAGGTATATGATACTGTGGTTAAAAAATTTATCATTACCCTAATTGGAAAAGCTGGCGGTTTTATTGCAATCGTCATCAGCCTTGTAGTAAATGCTCATTTAATGATTGAGACTGATTATTAACTTTTTAAACAAGGAGACATCAGAGAATGAAACTTCTACATCAAATTAACGTTTGCAGATCAAACACACTAATATTCTTGTAATTTGTCCTTTACATCAAGTAAGCCATAGAAATTTGTGCACTTCATAAAAAAAGTCATAAAGATTTGTGCATTCATGCAATCATCAAAGTTTTTTCCTGTACATGTATCCTTGAACCACCTTCTTTCTTGATTATTTCAAATGTTTTCACCGGTGGTTAATGACTTAGGGAGTGTTTTTAGATTTTTGCTGCTTCTTTTTTAGAGTCTCGGAACTTTTTCACCAAGTACCCTTCATACTTGAGTCTCTAGAGTGCTGAATGTAATAGACAGTGAGGTGCTCTTTGAAGTGTCTGAATGCAATTTATTTTCATCCTATCATTGGTCAGTGTCAGAGACTGCAAGCAGATAGCCTCACCTAAGTTCTTATTTTTTCTTTGCTTTCAGAGGGTACTGGCAAAGGAAACACAGCTTCACTTATCACAAAAAGAGCTGAACAAGTTGAAGGAACAGTTGAAAAATGCTGAAACTACTAAATCCCAAGCACTTGCCGAGCTTGATAGGGCAAAACGGACTGTAGAAGACCTCGCCCATAAGCTTAAAATTGTTTGTGAGTCAAAGGATTTGGCTATCAAGGCAACAGAAGCAGCCAAGAGTCAGGTGAACCAATTTGAAGAAGCAAATGATGGTTCTGTTACAGGGAAGGATGGTTCTTGGAAAGTGGATCTAGAAACTGCAAGAGAAAAGTATATGGCTGAAATAGCTGATCTTGATGCTGCAAAACAAGAGCTTAGGAAAATCCGTCAGGATTGTAATACTTCTATGGAAGAAAAAGCTGTCGCTATTGAGCAGGCAGCAGAAGCTGAGCATAGTGCCAAAGCAAACATGGAAAGAGCTAGTGAGCTCTCCAAGGAAATAGCAGCTGTCCATGAGTCAATCGATCAATTAAAACTTGCCTGTGTGCAGGAGCGGGAAGAGGAAGCAAAAATTTATGCTGAAAAGGATGTCCAGAAGCAGTCCTACAAGGCTAAACTCGAAGAGTCCGCACAGAAGTTACTAGCTTTGAGGAAAGAGACTGACGAGAATTTAGCCAAGAGTCTGGAAGCACAACTAGCTGAAACAATGTCTGAAATTGAAGTTCTGCGGAAGGAGATGGATAGTGCGAAGTCTTCTGATCTTGATACAGTGAGGGCTGTTACTTCGGAGCTGGATGATGCGAAGGAGTCACTGCATAAGGTGGCAGAAGAAGAGAGGACTCTCCAGACCTTGCTGGAGACCCTTAAACTGGAGCTGGAGAGTGTGAAGAAAGAACATTCCGATCTGAAGGAGAAGGAGGTGGAGACAGAATCACTTGCTGGGGGTCTGCATGTCAAACTCCGGATTGCAAAATCTGAGCTTGAAGTAGCAGTTGCAGAAGAATCTAAAGCAAGAGGTGCTTCTGAAGAAATGGTCGCTTCTCTCCAGCAGCTGACCTCAGAGACTGAAAAAGCCAAGCTTGAAGCTGAAGAGATGAAGCAGCAAGCAGAAGAATTAAAGAAAGAAGCTGAAGCCACTAGAATAGCGCTTGAAGAAGCAGAAAAGAAGCTTGAAGTGGCGATGGAAGAAGCTGAAGAAGCAAAATCAGCTGAGGCTAGAGCTCGTGATCAATTATCCGAAAGAAGTGCAGCTGCACGTTCCTCAACTTCCGAGGATGGTGCTTGTTTCACTTTATCAAAAGACCAGTTTGAATCTTTAAGCCGTAAAGTCGAAGAATTAGATAAATTAGCAGAAATGAGAGTTGAAGCTGCAGTGGCTCAGGTAGAGGCTGTGAAAGCGAGTGAAAATGAGTCCCTCAAGAAGTTGGAGGCTACTCAGAAGGAGATTGATGATATAAAAGCTGCTACTCAGGAGGCACTAAAGAAGGCAGAGATGGCCGAAGCAGCCAAGAAGGCCGTAGAAGGAGAGCTTAGAAGGTGGCGGGAACGTGAGCAAAAGAAAGCAGCCGAAGCAGCTTCTCGTATTCTTACTGAAACACAGATGAACTATGGATCATCTCCTCAGAGTTACAGAGTTGAGAAGGAGAAGCCATCAGAGAAGTTCATGGACTCGCATTCATATATGCGCCCACCAGTGGAACCCAAGAAGCAATTCTCACAAGAGAAGAAAGTGGAATCACGCAAGTTGCAGAAAGCAAAGACATCTGTGTCAAAGAAGGTGTTGATGCCTAGTATCAGTGGCATTTTCCACAAGAAGAAAAACCAAGTTGAGGGTGGTTCTGGAGAGAAGTCTGTTTGGTAGAAGTTGGTCTAATTTTTATTTTTTTTGTGCAAAAGATGTGTGGTGGAGAGGAACCCGGTGTATGCCATGGATTGTGTATATCTGAAACCTGTGGAACGCAAATTTTGTTTTCCATTTTGGCATTTGTTTTATGCGTGTGGAAGTAAGTTTTACGAGCCATATGCAATTGACTCGTATAATAAGATGCTTACGAGACACTTTGCTTGACCATCTCGACTTCCACTTTAAAAAGGTTGCGAAACAATAATATATAGGTTACCTTGGCCCCTAGAATAGTAGTAGAATTGAAAAGAAGATGATCAAATCATATGATATTTTTGATGACTAATAAAAATCTTAGGCTGGCTAAAACTAGGTAGGAGTGGTAGATAACCGATAATAATATATGAATAGGAAGATAAAAACATAAGTTTCTTTCTGCTACACAGGAAAAAAACAAATCTCTGACTACTACAAATAACTCTTAGAGATTTGTGTTAGGTATATATTAGAACAAGATTTGAGGGACTTAGGGTGTTTGGAGACATTTTCAACAATTGAAGCACTCAAATTATCTTTTTACCTTACAGAAAAGAAATCACAAATTTCATTCACCTCCAGCAAGAAAACATTCCATTTTCACTAGGAATGACTAAAGGAGTATTAAAAAGGAAATGATTTAAGTAAATACTAGTATATTATATACTCTCACAATGTAAAAATTTTTACATTATCAATGCATTTGGACAATTTATAATAGGTTATTGTTCTATTTTTCATATCATATTATCTTATGAGTTTAAGTCATAAGATAGATGTCCTTCATAAGCGGATAAGATTTGCATATTAAAAATAAGACAAATTACCTATTACTAATAAGGTACTATTACCTTATCAGTGTATTTAAATTTAAATTAAAAAATTAGAATCTCCACCCAAATGTTTAAAAATAGAAAATAAACAAGATTGGGGTGAGTAAAATAAGAATCCCTTTCACAGTTTTCACTATCCCAAAGATCTGTTATTCAACTACTGAACAAGAACAGCAATGGCGAGTAGCAGTCACAGGGACGATTTCCTAAACCCTAGCAACACGTCATCATCTCCAATCACTGTCTCCGACGGCGACAGTTTCCTTGTAGATTCTTCTCAGATCGGTAGCGCTTCTGGAAGTTTCCAAAACGAGGGTTTTCTGGATGCCGGCACTTCCGATGCGGAGTTCGGTTTCTCCCGTCCTGATTTTCGCCAGACTCCTCTCGTTGGTACTGTTGATTTCTATCAACGACACGTCTTCCTTTGTTATAAGAATCCTCAAGTTTGGCCTCCTCGTATTCAAGCTACTGAATTTGATCGCTTGCCTAGACTCCTTGCTGCTGCTCTTTCTGCTCGCAAAATTCATATTAACAAACAGGTACGGAGTTCCAGAAATAAATGATTTAAAACAAATCATGTTAATTTGTGTCGATGTGTGTCATCTTTTAAAGTTGAAATGTTACTACTAAATATAGAAGTGTGTCATTTTTTTGGGGACTGGTTAAAAAGAAAGTGTGTTACATAAATTGGGACGAAGCGAGTAATTGTCACTTTCATAAATTGGGACGAAGCGAGTAATTGTTATTAGAGTACATTTAAGTTCCCTGAAAAGATAAATTTATTTAGTATTGATATCAAATGGGCCTGATTACAGTCGAATAAATACAAAGGCTATATATAGCTAACCTGAACCAGCTTTTAAGGTTATTGATTGATTTATTGACTTGATTCTTTGAGCATTCTGAAATGAATTAGTTTCCAACTTGCTAGTTTCTTACCATGTGACTTCTACATAAGCAATGTATTGATCTTTTTCTCCAACAACACACTCGATGCAGTAGGATTGCGCTTAGTAACGATCAAGGCTGGTAAATCCATATGCTTGTCCATGCGGCGTCCTTTTAGCGCGCCTATATGACGATCTGTGGGCTTACCTCTAGAAATTGAGTTCTAGCATCCCGGGCTTGTCTATACAATCTCTAAGTCTAGTAAGCTCAGCTCTGGAAAATTGAGCATTATACCAGAGCTATGTTCTTATTCTATGACTTTGGTCCTGAAAATAGCCATGATTTTCATTTATGTAGCCCTTTAGATGCTTTCTGTGATTTCACATTCCATCTTGCTATTATGTGATTTACCTTATTTATGCTTTCTTCATTTTCGCGGCCATATCTGAGCTTTTGTGATTTACCTTAGTTGTAATCTTTCTTTCTTCAAGACTCGGTTAACAATATGTGAAGGACATGATGGAACTGAGACATCGAATGGGGATGTCTTGATCTTTCCAGACATGATCAGATACAGGTCAAACTACTATATACTACTTTAAATGCATCTGCTGAATTTGGTTGATTATCTATAAAATGACACTTAAATTCACCTTTGTTGCAGGAGATTGACCCACTTTGATGTTGATACCTTTGTTGAGGAGGTACTAGTGAAGGATGGTGAGTGGTTACCTGGAAATCCTGAAGCTCTGACTGGATGGTACATATTTGTGTGCTGTCATGGTTCTAGAGATCGCCGATGTGGTGTTTGTGGACCAGCTATAGTAAGTAGATTTAGGGATGAGATAGAGTTAGGGGGTCTTCAAGGAAAAGTATCTGTTAGTCCATGCTCACACATTGGGGGACACAAGTTCGCTGGAAATGTGATCATATTTGGACCAAATATTAACAAGGAAGTCTGCGGACACTGGTTAGGAGAAATCATTATGCCCCTTCTCCTTTGGGCTTTGTTTTCTCAGTTGGTTAAATTGATCTGGTCAGTTAGTTATACGTTTGACTTTGTTGTGCATTAGGTATGGATATGTTGCACCTGATGATGTACCTGCATTGCTTGAACAGCATGTCGCAAAAGGAGAAATCGTTGATTGGTTGTGGAGGTAATTTTTTCTCTCATATTGCTATTATATTCTGACATCTGGAGTCAATTGCATGCGGCTACTTCGAAATGAATTTAATGTGTCTATAGGCTATTCTATGCTTTTCAGCTTCACAATGTGACGGACTGTACTACAAAATTTTGGTTTAGCTTCTGTTATGTTTGTTCCCAAGCATTGTTATTTATTTAGTTAGCTGTTAAACAGCTGAAAAACCTGTGCCCTGACTGCCTATGGAGCCAAATTTGTGTTTTCAGTGAAACAAACTCTTTTAGATAAACCTTTGAGATTCAGTAGAAACTCTGCGGTGGAATAAACTCTTCATAAGGTTCTGGGGGTTTAATAACACAATGATGTAGAATCAAATGTACTCATTTATTTGATATGAGATACTAATAAGTGTTCTTGTTAAACCAATTCTAATTTTATAGAGGTATTTTTGGCCGTTTGAAAGAATCAGTTAGGCTACTCTGCTGGCGGAAGGCATGCATAGGTGAAACTTTACTTTTACCAGTAATCTAGAATACTGACATCTTGTTTCAGGGGCCAGATGGGACTGTCTGAAGATGAACAGAAAGCATCGCAAGAGTATAGGCTCAGGGTTAATGGTGGAGCAGATATGGAAAGGGGTACCAAAAACTCAAATGATGTAGGTACTAGCACATGTGGATCCCAAGTAGAGGCTGTTGACTGTTGCCGGGCAAATGGAAATATCTCTTGTTGTCAGAACACTCAACTACCAGTAAATGCAGAAAATTTCAATCTCCATCAAGATACTGACTTTACACCTGAAAAGAAGAGCTTCAGGAAACAGTTCTCTCGAAGTAATAGTGGAAAAGGGGCTCGCTCTCGCAAGGTGTGCTCAATGCCTACATGGTATGAGAGCTGGGAGCGTGAAGATACATATGCAGTTCTTGCTGTTATTGGTGCTGTTGCATCAGTTGCCTTCGCCTACAACTGCTACAGACAGCTGAAGTAGCATTTTTAGAAGAATTTCACATTTGTCGTGCAAATTTCATTGTTGGTTAAAAACATATCTGTGCTTTCTCTGATGTTAGATTGAGGTTATTGCATGTGTTAGTCACTGCAAGGAAGTCTATAATTTGATTGACTTGGGATGAGACTTCTGTCAGAATAGTGTAATGAAAGACAACTGATCCTGTAAATAGGCATGTATTCTTTGTATTCACGCACTTGCTGGTGTATAAATTTGGTAGCTCTACTTGAGTGTGCTGGCTGTCTTTATCATATGATGAATGCACTTGTTGCAGTCCCAAGAGGACATGTGATCGTCCAATATAAGTACTGGCGTCTTCCATTTTGGGTTAATATCACAGCCGGGTTGTTGAAACAAAATTTTGATGTTTGCCAAGTAAATTATATACTTTCTAGGAGGAAAGTTGCACGGAAATAAAGTAGCTATGTTGCTAAAATAGAAAATCAAGTAGAGTTCTAACATCCATGAATCCTAAATTTCTGTATACCAGGGTTTAATATAGGTGCTTTAAGAAGGTTCATATTTTTCTGCTTTGATAAGAGAACCATATAAGGTGAAAAAAAGAAAACACGCAAAGATAGACATGACACCTCTTCCTTTTAATCTGACCAGACTATCATAATGTCTCCTTATTTCAGCCTTCATTTAGTCCTTGGACCCGAGGAAAGTTTATTCTGCCTTGGGAAGATTCAGGAATCATGAAAACAGCAGTAAAAGCAGATCAATTAACAGATACCCGTAAAATTTCTCGTGGGATTCCTTAAACATTTTCGACCAACCATATGATGGTCCACTCCAAGGTAGTTATGACATGTTACAATTTAGCTTCTATCTAAATCCTGCATCGAGATGATGCAAGCCATTAGTACTACAATGCTTACTTGAATCCTCTCATGTAGAATCCGAATTCAGAATAAGCAGTAGTCAAGACTACATTGAATCAGCGAAAATGCAAATTCATATCCATTCTGCTTCAAGCACCATTATTAATCTTGATTTCGCGAAATGCTTCTGAAATTCCATTTTGCTTCCCAAGCCTTTGAAATTCAGATTCTATAGTTTCCGCAATCTTGGCATCATCTGCGTCTGGCTCAGGTAAAGCCACATGGAATGATCCCAATCTGACTGGGGCAACAGGCTCCAATGCTGCAGCTTGCTGCTTAGTATAATCGTACAGCTGCTGATGAAAGGCATGGTCCAAGGAGAAACAATTATCATTTGTACCATTTCTAGAATGCTTAGATGACCCCGAGCCTTCTCTTTTACAAAAATGTGGTAGGGATGCATAATCCATTATCTGCAAATAAAAAATTAGAGTTTTTCAATACTCTAAATGGAAAGACAAGATTTAGTTGGATGTGAAGTCATGTCTCATATTTCTTGTCAATTGCAGGTGTGTGACTAACATTATTATTGGGCGTTTGGCCATAGAAACCAAAAAATATTCGGAAAAGACTCTTTGAAGTCGAGTTGTAAAATAATATTTGGAAGTTAAAGTTGTGTTTGGACATATATTTCAAAAACTTGTTTCCAGAAAACTTGAAAAAGTGGTAGAAACCATTACCACTTTTTGGTTTTTTAAAAGACCACCACCAACAACAACAATAACATACCAACTGTTATCCCACAAGTGGGCTCTGGGGAGGGTGAGATGTAGGCGGACCTTTCCCCTCCAGGGAGGAGAGGCTGTTTCCGATAGACCCTCAGCTAGAGAAAAACATTTTCGAAAACATGTGTGCAGAAAACAGGAATGCCAAGGTAAGGAAATATCGACATAAAAACTAAAGAATACCCAGGTAAACAGAAAACATCTATAGCCATAAAGACAAATATGGCACTTTCAATAGCCAACTTCAATTCTTTTTTACAAAGTTGCAAAATTTGTATGGCCAAACAGCTATTGAAAAAAACAAATATTTTGTATGGCCAAAATGCCTTCTTTAATGTGCTCTCTTTCTGTGCATAAAAATGGATCCATAAAGAATAACACAAGATCCATCTGCAACAGCGAGCTTCTCTTGAAGTGAAAGAATGAGGGATAAAATATTAAATGACCCAATTACGACATCTTACCTTCAGTAGTTCATCTTTTCCCGAGCCTGAGAGCACCTGGATTTTCTTCTTAGTCCTTTCTTGTAAAAGAGGTCTCACAACCTGCAAGCTCGCATAGAGTTAGGCTTTAAAATAACTGATTCCGCAAGGGGCACACTCAATTATGTTATAACTTATACACTAACCTTCCAGCATGCTGAAAAAATGTATGGAGCATTGACAATGTAATACGTCTCTGTCTTCTCAGGATAATTTAGGTCATCGACAGTAGATATAGCAGTTAAGAGCTACAAGAGGAATCAATGCAATGTCAAGTTCAAGAATAAGAATGGCTATAAAAGACTATTTAGCAATTGATTAAACTTAGCTGAAGCAAAAGTTTTCCAGAGAAAAAGGTAAAAAAGAGCATGTTACTGCACTCTATGATGAATAAGGAAGTTGAATAATCAATATCAATAAAACTATGCATCAACCAAAACTAGTTGGGGTGGTTACAGGAATCCCCTATATCTATCCAGTTCTGTTTGAGTCAGTTTCATTTCATTAACAATAATTTGCTTTGTTAACGCAAATTAAGAGTTCTTTAAATCTTATCATCAACCTATAAGTGACTAGCCAGACAAAAAGACTCTCGACTAACAACTGAATATTAATCTCAAGTTCTCAACTAGTTGATACCGCCTATGTAGACCCTTTGAATCTATTGTCCTAAGTTCTTAGCTAAGTGTGCATTGATTTGGAGAGACTACACCTCTTTTTGAAACAGTTTGGCTCTAAGCTATTTTAGTTTTATCTCGTTCTCTTTTTCCACTTCCAATCATCA
This sequence comes from Petunia x hybrida, assembly GCA_037355625.1. Classification (NCBI taxonomy): domain Eukaryota; kingdom Viridiplantae; phylum Streptophyta; class Magnoliopsida; order Solanales; family Solanaceae; genus Petunia; species Petunia x hybrida. Next base: position 257,159 of record JBBBVM010000052.1, on the reverse strand, counting down.
TTGTAGCACAGTCTCATGTGACCCCTCATTTTATCCTCTCTGTGCTAAATGAACTCTCTCTGATGTGCTCATTTCTAATCTTAGCCAATCTTGAATGACTACCAATCTCAATATCCGTATCTATATGACGCTCATCATTCACGACCACATAATGCCATTGGTCTCCTAAGGTATCTTCCTATCGCATAATCCTCCTGTAGCACCCCTCCATCGATCATTCAATTTCGATTCTGTGTCACATCTACACCTATCATATCATTCTCCTGCAAGATTGAGCCTAAATATCCGAATTGTCTGCATGTAGAAACAACAATCACATCTAATGATACTTCACCTACAGTGTTCTTGGATGGGCTAAACTTACACCTCTCCCGCGCCATTTTGCATGTCTTTTGTGAAAAGTAACATGTACTTTGTCCTAAAATCCTTATTCTCTAGATTGTATACCCATAAGTTTAGCTTTAGTTTCACTTTAGCTAATTTTGTCAATCAACACAATATCATCTGCAAGTACCATGCACTATAACCTCATCAAATATGCTATTGCTAAGCTCATCCCTTACTAAGGTAGACAAGTAGGGTTGCAGTAGATAACAGTGTAAACTTGCACCTCTAGGAAACTCTATTATACATCCTATTGTTCCCAAACTTTATGCCGATTTGAACATTTGATTTAAGGTTCTTTCTTTCTCAAGCACCCGCCTAAGAAAATTTATTGGTGCTATATCATAAAGCATATAAGCTGTCTGGGTAATCAATGAGTAAAAAACTTTCTTCTTTTCAGAAGATTAATTTTCAAATATAAGTCTCTGGTGAACAAACTAATGCACTCAGAAAAGTCTGTTTAACCCTGAAAATAGAACTTATCTTCATTTGTAGGAATGCGAGAAAAGCCAACATCAGTTCAATTTCAACGTGAAATAACAGTGTGGATAACAAATGCAAAACATAAGTGGATCTATATAACCAGGAAGAGTGTTGACTAGAAATAGATGACACCCTTGAATTCATTAAATGGCCAATTTAAAATCAAGAGGTTCTGATAGATCGTTCCGGTGTAATTGCTTGTTGACAGGAAATTTCTTATACTTTTGTCCTATTTTTCCTTGTATTTCTCACTCTGATTACTCAACATTCAGTTTTCAGGTTCAGATAGCCTCAAATGAAAATTGTAATCAGAACGATCAAATTGATGAGTGCAACTGTGAGAAGAAAAATAACAAAGCAAGGGTTTGGTAGCAAGACTTAGTGAAATATAATTACAATCTCAAACAAATAACAGATACCTTAATCTGGTTTAGCGCAGAAAGCTTTAGACCTGTCATGTCCAAAACCTTTATACAGGTCCCAATATAGTGTCCAAATTCCTTTGATGCAGAAGGCTACAATATGAACATCAGTCAATCTACATTGTAGGCTATTCTTGTTGTATTTATCTTCCATATGAATGAACCAACATAAGGACATACCAGTACTACACGGTCCCGGTATTCATTCATTTGGATATGTGACTGAATATAGTAGTGAACCTGGAATGGAGAAAAGCAAATGTCAGAACAAATTCAATGGCGTCTATTGGAGACAAATGGAAAATGCATGGAACAGTTGATTTGGTATGTCTGAATTGACACTGCTGAAAGTTGACACAATAACGAGTTAAAACATCAAAGACATGACCCTCACCGACGCTTTGTCGTATGTGCTGCGCCCTACACCGACAGCTATGACAGGAAGACCCTGCTCAGTTTAAGACCAAGTGGAAACCACACAATTGGATTATATTGGGCAAGCACAAAAAGAAAAAGTTGCGAAAAAAATAAAATAAGAGACCTAATCATGATGACTTATGTTTTCGTATCAAAATATTACCTCTCTTGAATATCCAGACATTCCTACAAGCTGAGTATCCCGCACTGCTCTGTACAAATCAGTGGGTACAATTGGCTTCTGCAACAATAAATGACAAATATCAGCCGGATAGGTGCAAACCAATTTTTGACCTTTGTTTCTTATGTATTTGAGACTAATTAATGCTTTCTCATTTAAGTATTGCAACTTGTGTTTAACTGTTAGTTTTTACTGGTATCTTGCTTTTACAGAAGAAAGAATAACTATTCCTTGTCCAATTTAAATTTCAGAAAAGCCCCGACATCTGATGTAAAGAGAAAGTACACAGAGACTTACAGACCACATTAGATAAATTTGACTACTTTTCGCCAATGTAAATCTGTTCTATAACTAATGCTGTAGAATTATAGCTAAAGGTAGATATCTTTATGACAAAGCACATTATTTTGGGTAATGTAGCCATAGGATCTAGTGAATACAAGCTGACGGTTAATAATGATTTTAACAGCTAAGTATATCCCAGAGATCGTCAAAAAAGTAAAAGAGAAACAAATAATGACTGGATTTAGATTGAACAAAACTGGAAGGAGACTTTTCAAAAGATCCCGAAATTATCACACTATCTGCAATGGAGAGAACATCTATGCTGTGGTAAGAGAAAACTTACTGCAAGAATCTGATCAATCTCATTTTCTATCCTCCAATTTAAACAGTCAACAAGCTGCAAAGTGCTCATTACTGTTAGAAGTTTTCATAGTTGCAATATTTCATCTTGAAGCAATATTTTGCTTCAGATGTGAATGAAAACTGCATGCACCTACCATCTTGTGCGCTTTCGAGACACTTCCATCCCTAGCTTTGAGAAACCTATCAAGTGTCTCAGTTCGGTAACCCTGATGCATATTCTGCAAAAATTATGGGACATCATATAAGTGAGGTCATTACAGAGTTATCCATGTGAGGCTCGCAATCCTGTAATTACCATTGGATAAATAATTGATAGCTAACCTTGCATTCGCTATCTAACTACGAAACTGCACACACTCAAAAATTCTTACCTCATCTTATTTTATTCAGCCACTTCATCAATTTGAGTTTGAAATCTACATATGAAAAACTTGAATATTTTTAAGAAAGCCAATGATCAATCAGTTCCTTCTGAAGAAAATATTTTTACCCCTTTCTACTACATGAAAGTGTAACTTTCTTTAGCCATATCACTAAAATAGGCAATACTGGTCAGTGGCAGAGTGTTGCTAATCACGAATCAGACTGAAATCCCACTCATGCCAATTTTTCTGATGTCCCCGATAACCAAAAAGATTGGCCCACCTCAATAAGAGAACAAAAGACCAATCATTTGGCTCAAAACTTTAATAAGCTATCAATGCCATAAAACTGACGGTTAGTTATGGGTACAAAAAAAGGGAGACAGCCTGTTGTTACCTAGGCTTAACAATCTCCAGCCAGGGCCATAGCTAGGTCTTGCTCTGTGCAAATAGGGAAAAGACTATTCTTGTTATACATAGATTATTGAATCCCCTTTGACATAATGGAAAACTCTAATGTAGTGGCAAAGGGGATTTAAAAATAGCTTAGATTCTAGGCTCAAATCCTAAGTATAACATTTTAGTATTTTTTGTTCCCCTTATATGAATTTTTGGCTCCACCACTGTCTCTGGCTGCAGACAGTGACCTACTTAAATAGGAACAAGGTGTTCAGAAGAAGAAAAGATTTAGCGGTTCAATGCATAATGTGACCAACTTTCATTTAGGTGATCTCAGATCCCGTGTAAAGATCCTAGCTTTGACTGTTTATCTCCGTGAAATGCAGCCAGACTGCAACCCCTTATCCTATGACGTTAATGTGCAGAACAATTATCCGTGTCATCGGATCCAAATTCATAATTAGCCCTCCATGAAACTTCCAGAAGAAAAAAAAAAAAGACAAGGAAAGATTCTGCATTTGGAAGTTTGTATCAGTACTCATCTCAAGCAACTGAGAGCATAAGTAAAGCGAATCGGGTGCTATTTGATCAACATTCCTAGACTGAATCTGTTCAAATGGATATGCAAGAAATGTATAAACTTGTTGACTTCGGCATTGACTAACTAGCAAATCAAGAATTGAACTGAAATATCAAACAGCAGTGGACACAATCAATAACTAAAATCAAGAATTACAGCAAGTAGCCAGATCAAATCCAGGAAATCACAACATTTTGATAAATTGAACAGAGCAATTCATAAATTTGCAAAATGCTGAAAGTTGAAATTAGAAGCAACACCTGGAAAGTCTTCTGAAGTGGCTCATCAACTACAACAAAAAAGAAGGAAATGTTAAGGCCTCAAAGATCCAAAGTAAAAAAAAACTGAGAATCAAAGAAATGTAGTAAAGAAACTAACTTTCATCCATTAAAGTCTGCAATTGCTTGATCATATCTTCAGTTATGAACACCATTCTTCAATTTCTCAAAAAAGATTCAGACCAACTTCCTTAAATTATCAGAAAACCTTAAAAGTCTTTCCTTTTTTTATGTATTTTTGGTCTGAAGAGGAAAATGGGGTCTGTGGACTGTGTGTGTGTGTGTTTTAAGACAAAGAATGGTGTGAAAAAAGAGGTTTGTTTTTAAGTTTTTGTCTCAAATTCCTGAATCCCTCTTCCTCATAGGACTGTGGCTCAAGAATTGAAGCTGCTGTTGCTTCATTGTTTGTCAGATCTTCTTAAATTGGACTAGACAAATTATAATTAATACTAGTACTAATTATTATTAAATGTTTAAACTAAGTCTTAGCGTGATTACCGTGACGAGGTTCTTTTATATTTTGTAATCTTGATTGGCGGAATAATGCTTTTAGAATAGTTGTTTTTAGGAATATTAGGCACTGCTGCATAATTATTCTCTAGCTCTTGTTGTGGTTTTTATAATCAAGATGTTATTACAGGTGCTGTTACATTTGTTTCTTATCAACGTACATAAATTAACCAACTCAACTAATAAGCTTATCAGTTTCTATTACGATTATTTCCGTGTTAATGTCCTAAAGTTTTCTGTTTGCTGTTTTTCTTGAACAAGTCCCTTCCCAAACTATCAATAATCCATAAAATAAAAACTAAAATATTGGGGGTGAGATGCTTAAAAATGTCAAAGCTTTGTGGTGGTCTTCATTATTGTAGTTTATATATCTATTTAAAAACGAAAAAAGGAATATCATTTCAAAGTCTCTCTTCTACGGTGCCAATACTACTTTTAAATTGTCAACCAATAATTACTAGCCATTAAATGTACTTTGGCTAGATGCAGTTGGCGCAATTGGGTCAATAATTAATTAAAGCAACCGCTCCTTTAAGATTAGGTAATTGTAGGTTAGTTTAATATGTGATTCTTATTTAATCTTAATTTCAATATACGTGACTAAGGTTAATCTAAACGGCATGTATAATCCCAACTGAAGAAAAGGACACCATCTTTAATTAATTTGGCCTTCTTCAACTTTTTTATTTATCGCTCTTTCAAAGGTTGTTCGAAAACAAGTTATGGCATCCATATATGATACAATTGAACATTGAAAAACAAATTAAGATATTTTAGAAATATTATCACTAGTAATAACTCGATCTCGTGGATTGTTTTCTTAACCATGAAGAGCAAAAATATCCAAGGCATGGGAAAGACAATTTGAAAATCATAGGAAGCTGATGCTCACTGGTTGAAGGGTGACACACAACCACGTGTTCATGTGACTTTATATGTATGACAATAATAGACAGCCAACTCCTAATGCCCCAACAAACAGAAAATCTAATACTCTACTAGCTAAAACATTATAGGTCCGTTAATAAGAATACTAGACATTAGGCTAGCGCTGGACATGATTTGGCCGAAATTTGATAACTTTGTGTATCTGAAGTTGAGTTGAAAAATATTTTTTTTTAGAATTTGAAGTTGATACGAAAACTAAAGACACAAAACAAAATAATAAAATTGAAAACAAGACCCAATTGATTTAGAAAGGATTGAGGAAGTAAATTAGGGAAAGATAGCCTAATTACCCCCTTAATTGTCTCAACAAAAGTACCTATACTAATTGAGGAATTGATCCTCAATTAGTAAAGTCTAATTGCAAATCAAGGAAATTAGAGTGCTTAAGCAAACAAGCTAAGCCAAAATCCTCAATAGGTTTAATGTCATCAAAATCTGAGTAAACTAATGACAAATAGTAGTTTATATAGTATGTCACATTTGCCTTAATTACCCTTTAACATTGGGCCTTCAAGTCATTAGCTGAAAAATGGGCTTCTGGTCCTCGTCTCAGCGCGTTCGCGCAGGAACGGGCGCTATCGCGCTGAGCAATAAATCATAGCCTCGCGATCGCACAGGAGAAGGTCTTCAACCAGCCTCTTGCGCGATCGCGTCTGTGGAAGCGCGATCGCGCTGCTCTGCCTTCTCATCTTCCGTGATCGCGTCTGGCTGCTCGCGATCGCGTTGTTCTTCTTTTTGGCCTTTCGCGATCGCGTCTGTGCACTCGTGATCGCGATGAACAACTTCAGTTTCTGAGGCGGAATGTATGCAAAACTGCCCTGAAGCTTCCAGCACTTGCCCCAGCAGCTCAAACATGCAAACATGGATTGCAGCTGCTGCAACTCCCGTGCTTGGCTCCTTGTAAATGGCTTAACCGGGCATCGAGTTGCATCATTCTCCCCGTCTTGAGAAGAATCCGTCCACGGATTCACTTGTTCGTTGACTTGGAAGGGAGACAAGTCACACACGTTGAAGGTGTTGTGTACTTGGTAATTGCTTGGCAGGTCCACCTTGTACGCGTTGTCATTGAGGCGTTCAAGGATTTGGAAGGAGCCATCGCCTATAGGCATCAATTTGCTCGTCCGTTTGTTTGGAAATCTATCATTCCGGAAATGAACCCACACCCAATCACCGGGCTCAAAGATAACCTTCTCCCTGCCTTTGTTTGCTCTTTTGGCAACTTCTTGATTTTTCTTCTCGAGTTGTTTTCTTACTTGCTCATGAAGTTGCTTCATCTCTTGAGCTCTCGCCTTGGCATCTAAGCTTGAGACAACATCACTAGACAAAGGCGTAAGATCCAAGCGGGTAAAAGGATTAAAACCATATACAACCTTGAAAGGTGTCATGCAAGTAGAAGTGTGCATGGTCCTATTATATGCAAATTCAATCAAAGGTAGATGTTCTTCCCAAGAAGTTAGTTTCCCGTTAACCATTGCTCTAAGCATGGCACCCAAGGTTTTATTGACAACCTCGGTTTGGCCATCGGTTTGGGGGTGGCAAGAAGTGGAGTATAACAACTTAGTGCCAAGCCTCCCCCAAAGTTCCTTCCAAAAATGACTAAGGAACTTCGGATCCCTATCACTAACAATAGTTTTTGGGACCCCATGCAATTTAAGAACATGTTCAACAAATAAATTGGCTACATGAGATGCATCATCAACCTTATGACATGGAATGAAATGAGCCATTTTCGAAAATCTATCAACGGACACAAAAATGGTATCTTTTCCCCTTTTAGTCATAGGCAATCCAAGAACAAAATCCATAGAAATATCAAGCCAAAGACCTAAGGGAATGGGGAGGGTTGAGTACAAACCATGTGGAAGTAGCTTTGACTTGGCTTGCCTACACTCCAAGCATTGGCCACACACCCTCACAACATCCACCCTCATCTTAGGCCAATAAAATTGCTCCTTAAGAATCTCCATGGTCTTTCCCACTCCAAAATGCCCCATTAGTCCCCCACTATGTGCCTCTCTCACTAGCAATTCCCTCCAAGATGAACTAGGCACACATAACTTCCCATTCCTAAACAAATAGCCTTCGAACTTGTAAAACCTCTTTTTCTCCACATCACCACTAGATTCCTCCTCTCCATACATTCGATTGAGTCTCCTACCTCTTTCCTCCAAATTCACAATTAGTATAAAGTTCCCCAAACTCCGGATCATTAGCATACATCTCCTTCATGCTTTCAAAGCTCATGAGTTTGGACCCCCAAGGTATTCAACAACAATTGCCTTCTTGATTGAAGCACAAACTTTCTTGACAAGGCATCCACCACCATATTCTCTTTTCCCTTTTTATAATGGATGACATAAGGAAAGATTTCAAGGAACTCCACCCATTTGGCGTGTCTCATATTCAATTTCTCTTAGGATTTGAGGTGCTTTAAAGATTGGTGGTCGGTTCTTTATAAATTTTTTGGACCAAAGGTAGTATTACCAATGAGCCAATGACCTCACCAAGGCATACAAATCTTTATCATAAATGGCGTATTTAGTGGTTGTCCCCTTGAGTTTCTCACTAAAATAGGAAATAGGTTTTTGATCTTGCATCAACACGGCTCCAATTCCTACCCCACTAGCATCACACTCAGTCTCAAAGGTTTTATCAAAGTTTGGCAATTGAAGAAGAGGTGTGGAACTAAGCACTTCCTTCAATTTTGCAAAAGCCTCTCCTTGCTCTTTCCCCCATACAAATGCCTTATCCTTCCTTATCACTTCGGTTAATGGTGCGGCTAGAGTGCTAAATCCCCCCACAAACCTCTTATAAAAGCTAGCCAACCCATGAAAACTCCTCACATCACCAATGCTTTTAGGAGTGGGCCAATATCTAATGGCCTCCACCTTAGCCTCATCTACTTCCACACCATTTGCACTCACCACAAAACCAAGAAAAACAACTTTCTCAACACAAAAAAAGCACTTTCACAAATTAGCAAATAATTGTTCCTTTCTCAAGACATCAAACATTTGTTTCAAATGATTATCATGCCTATCAATGGATTTGCTATAGATAAGGATGTCATCAAAGTAAACTGCAACAAATTTTCCAATGAAAGATTTGAGCACATGATTCATCAACCTCATGAAGGTTGAAGGAGCATTGGACAAGCCAAAAGGCATGACAAACCGCTCATAAAGACCAAAGTTAGTCTTAAAGGCCGTCTTCCACTCATCACCCGGTTTCATCCGGATTTGGTGGTATCCACTCCTCAAATCAATTTTAGAGAACACACAAGATCCACATAACTCATCAAGCATATCATCTAACCTAGGAATAGGATGAAGATACTTTACCGTGATCTTGTTGATGGCTCTACAATCCATACATATGCGCTAAGTCCAATATTTCTTTGGCACTAGGATGACCGAGACCGCACATGGACTCAAACTTTCTTGCACGAGTCCTCTCCCAAGCAACTCTCTACTTGCTTTTGGAGTTCTTTGGTAGCCTCCGGGTTGCTTCTATAAGTGGCTTTGTTGGGCAATTGAGAGCCTGACACAAGGTCAATTTGATGCTCAATGCCTCTTAGTGGTGGCAATCCACTAGGCAATTCCTCGGGGAAGATGTCTTCATAACCTTGCATAAGAGAAGAAATAGAACTAGGCAAAGAAGGGGTTAGTTCATTAGTAGCAAAACATGGTCCTTGTGTAGGAGGAGAATCATGGGTGCTCCTTCCTCCACATCTTTCAAACACTCATTCCTAGACAAGAACAAGTTCACTCCCTCTTTTGTTTCCTCACTCTTTTGTGTGACAACTCCCACTCTCCTATCCTCCACATCTCCCTCTTTCTTTTCTTTATCTCTTTTCAACTTAAACTCCATCATCTTCCTATATCCCTCACTCACTTGCGCCGGGGTCAATGAGTTGAGAACAAACTTTCGACCTCCTACCTCCATGACATATTTGTTAGTCTTGCCATCATGCCTTGCCAAGCGGTCATATTTCCAAGGCCTACCAAACAAGATATGGTAAGCTTGTATAGGAACCACATTAAATAAAAGCTCATCACGGTAGTCCTCAATCTTGAATTTAATCAAAGCTTGCTTGGTCACCCTTAGCTCTCCACACTCATTCAACCATTGTAGCTTGTAAGATTGTGGACGTTTCCTAGTGGTTAGTTTGAGTTGTTCAATCAAAGTGGTGCTCACCACATTGACACAACTACCACTATCAATAATTTGAGAACAAGTAGCCCCTTGAACCTTACAATATGCATGGAACTCTCCCTTTGATTCGACTCCTCCTTCACTTGCACCCTTATTATTCTCCTTGCCACAAGAGTAAGGTAGTCTTCCTCTAATTTCTCACCTACCAACGGGTTCTCATCAAAGTCATCATCACATGGCATACCCCTATCTATCTCCTCATCATCACTACCACCCGTTTCATAGCCCCCATCACCCAAAGCAATAATAGTTCTCCTATTTAGACAACCTCTCATCATATGGCCTCGGTCATTACACTTATAGCATTGAATGTTAGACAAACTTTCAAGTTTAGCTTTGTTACCTCCCGACTTTGGCTCTTCTTTGGGCTTGGTTCTTTTAAAGTTTCATTTGAACTCTCGCTTGGGCTCCTTAGCTTTGTCCCATGGGGTATAGGCCTTCACATTATCCTTCTCTTTGTTCCAAGTGGAAGGGATGTTTTTTGTCTTATAAGACTTGTCTAATTTGATCCCTTTCTCCACCTTGAGAGCCGCTTGGAATGCGTCATACAAGCTTTCATATCGGTGCAAGTCCATGGGAGAAGAGATATTCCTATTCAAACCTCCACAAAACTTTGGTATAAGGGATAGATCACCATCTTGCACGTTGGCCCTTGTCCTAGTCTTCTCAAATTCATCAAAATACTCTGTCACACCCTTGGTTCCTTGCCTCAAATTGTTGAACCTTTTGATCAATTCATCTTCATAGTTTGGAGGTAAGAACCGAGCCTCCATCATGGTTTTCAAAGCCGTCCAACCCCCATTGGCAATGAGCCCTTGTGTTTCCTTTTGCCTTCGTTTGGACTCCCACCAAGTAGAAGCATAATTTTCGAATTGGATGATAGCATACTTGACCTTTGTAGCCTCTTGGACGTTGTTGGTTTGGAAGATTCTTTCCATCTTGACCACCCACTCCAAATACTCCTCCGGGTCATTATCTCTTTGGAAGGTAGGTAGGTTGATCTTGATAGTGTTCAACCTCCTATCATCCTCATGATGTCTCCGTTGCCCACCATAACCCCCGTGGTCATAGTAATCCCCATCACGATCCACTCTCCCTTGGTAACCTCCCCCAAATCGACCACCTCGACCCCTAGCTTCTCCTTGTCGTACATCCCTTGGATAGTGAAATGTGTCATTGTCATAATTCTCATGTGCATGAAAAGACTAATCTTCAAGTGGCCTTGGAGTGTCATCCCTAGGTTGTTCATTTCTTGGGAGATCATGAGTGGTATCCCTTGCTTGTGGAGTGACATTTGGAGAATAGGTATCTTGGACCACCATGTGAGAGTAGCGGTCATTAGCCCGAGAGATTCAACTAGGTCCATCTCCTCTCACCCCCACGGTTGGGGGTGTGTCAAGCACTTGCTTACCCATTTCCCAAATCTTATCCTTTCGAGTTAGCTCATCAACCGTCTCCTTCATTCCATCAAACTTATCTTGCATTGAGCTAACACTTGCCATCAAAGCTTGCATCATGGTTTTTAGTTCCATGTCTGCCTCGACTCCCTTTTGAGCCATCGTACCTACAAATAATTAAACAAACAAGGTTAGTAGAAAGAGTCCTCACCGAGTCGCTCCCAAAGTGTTTGCACTCAAATTGATGTCACTCAATTCACTCGTGTTTGTACTCAACAATTGGCTTTTACTCGCGCTATTACTCTCATCACACTTGCCTTTTTCCACTCTTAGCTATTGCAAGTTTGTTCTTCGCACACTAAATCCGACTTGACAATCAAACTCAAAATAAATTTGGGATGGAAAGGAATTGTTGGGATAAGAAGCAGACAATTGATACTAACAGACGGACTTTAGGAAAATTTAAAGAAAAGAAAGACGAAAGGCACGAATCGGATTCGGAATTGGATGAAATTTTATTTGTGATCTAGAAACTTACTGCACTTAATACTGGAATTGGGTTCCAGTTGATTGAAAACTGTTACGGGGCTGTTGCGAGCAATCTGTGTAAGAAACTGTTTTTCTGAAATTTGTTGTTTAGTGCGATCGCGTGAGTAGCGCCGCGATCGTGAAGGCTGTTCTGGTAGTTCTGGCGCGATGGCGTAGGACTGTCGCGATCGCGTAGGCCTTTTAATTCTTGGCCTGCGCGATTGCGTAAGCTTCTGGGCTTGAAGCAGAACCCGATTTTCAAACCCTCTTTTCCACTTGAATCTTCACAAACCACCGTATTTTTGCTCCAATGAGATTTATACTCCTTGTTGGTTCGTGAACAAACCCCAGTAGTTGAATCTTCAATATCAACAACCAATTGCGAAAGCCCCAATTTCTTGATGAAGAACCCTAACTTTTCAAACTTCAATTCAGCACCCAAATTTTTGTTGTTTGTTCAATTCCTTTTTGGAATAGTTTCTAGACGCCAATAACTTCAGTTGGTAACAAAAATTTCACCCAATAGAAACCTAAACTTAAGACTCATTTTTTTGGATTTTTGGATTTTTTATTTATTTATTTATTTATTTATTTATTTATTTTTTTGTGATTTGAGGAACAAATTTGGGTTAGTGATTGTAAGAACAAAGCTCTGATACTAGATGGTACGAAAATTAAAAACACAAAACAAAATAACAAGATTAAAAGTAAGACCCAATTGATTTAGAAAGGATTAAGAAAGTAAATTAGGGAAAGATAGCCTAATTACCCCTTAATTGTCTAAACAAAAGAACCTATACCAATTGAGGCAAATCAAGGAAATTAGAGTGGTTAAGCAAACAAGCTCAGCCAAAATCCTCACTAGGTTTAATATCATCAAAATCTGAGTAAACTAATGACAATAGTATTTTATATAGTATGTCACATTTACCTTAATTACTCCTTAACATTGGGCCTTCAAGTCATTAGCTGAAAAATGGGCTTCTGGTCCTCGTCTCAGCGCGTTCGCCCAGGAACGGGCGCTATCGCGCTGAGCAATAAATCATAGCCTCGCGATCGCGGCTATGGTCTCGCGATCGCACAGGAGAAGGTCTTCAACCAGCCTCTTGCGCGATCGCGTCTGTGGAAGCGCGATCGCGCTGCTCTGCCTTCTCATCTTCCGCGATCGCGTCTGGCTGCTCGCGATCGCGTTGGTCTTCTTTTTGACCTTTCGCGAACGCGTCTGTGCACTCGCGATCGTGATGAACAACTTCAGTTTCTAAGGCAGAATGTATGCAAAACTGTCCTGAAGCTTCCAGCACTTGCCCCAGGAGCTCAAACTGTGCAAACATGGACTGCAGCTGTTGCAACTCCCGTGCTTGGCTCCTTGTAAATGGTTTAGCCGGGCATCGGGTTGCATCAGAAGTTGTGTTTGGACATACAGTTCACTTGAGTGGAAATATTTTTTTTTCTTCCAAAAACTCCCAAATATTGGTCTCAACCAATATCTAAGAATTGAAGATTTATTTTTTTAATTTTGGATAAATTATATAAACAAATAAAAATTTAAAATAATATCCCAAATTTTGATCTAACTAAAAAAAATCTGATGGGTATTGACAAAAAATAGAAGGTATTAAAAAAAATTGTTGAATACATGTACGTTGGGCGGAGTTATAAAAAATACTAAATCCATTCATACTAGGTGGCTGAAAAACAAAATTCATACTAGGTGTAATACTAATAAGTTCGTTATCAAAAAAATCCATCAATACTAGGTGTAACAGTACTAGTAATTGAGAAATGGTGTCAGCAAATAGTTGGTGTACAAAATTGATGATCGAACCAGCTAATAAAGCAACCTTGACTTTTATTCAACAAAAGGAAAAAGAGGGGGAAAAAAAAAAGAAATTGGTAAAGGGCCTGCAATCTTTGATCCAAACATCTTAACATCCTTTTGGAATTTGGACATTCCAAAGGGATGTGGTTCACCGCTAAAAAATGTTAATTATGGGTGTCAAACGGGTATACGAGTCCGAGTTTGGATTGTAAAATTGTAACCTCGCGGATTAGGGGCTTGGGTACGGGTTTAAATTACGGGTCCGAATTTCAGGTAGAAAAAAATTACCTGTGCGGGTCCGGGTCTTAGCGGGTACGGGCACGGGTTCGGATCTTAACAAATCGGGTCTGGGTCCAGATTTTAATTTTATTTTTTAATAATATTGTTTAAATACTTAAAACAAATAAAATAGAAAAGATGGATGATAGGAAAAGCTCAAAGACTTACTTTATTTAAGATACTTGAACTACTTATTAAAATCTTGAACATTAAACTTCCAAAATTAAAAAATGCAATATCAAAACTAGATAATGACAATTCAAATTAAAAATTTAAATATGCCTAATTTTTTGTAATTTCTTCAAGGTTATCATCTTGTTCTAGTGAATCTTCAATTCCTTGGTTTCTTCGCTCCAATCTATTCCAGTCTTGTAAACAAACTAGAACATCCAAAATATTATTACCCAAAAGTGGCGGGTATCACATCATTTGTCTTCCTTGGCTAAATGCACTTTCTGATACAACTGTTGAAATCGGTACAGCTAAAACGTCTCGAGCTATTGCTGCAAGAATTGGATATTGCTTTTTATTCTCCATCCACCATTTCAACGGGCTAAAGTCCTTAGTGCGGATCTCCAACGGCTTGCTCAAATAAAAATTAAGTTCACCAATACATCTGCTACTTGAATCGTTGGTAGGAACTCCAGCCCAAGCATCAAGTTCTGAAAAACCAATATCTAAATCAATATAAGTTGAATTACTAACAGCATAAGAATTAGAAGGACCAACTGGATCAAGTACTTTTGTAGCATCAAGCTGATTTTGATAATATGAATATAAGTGAGCCAAATTATCATCCAAAGTTGACATACAAGTTAACAAATACATGTACGTGTATAGTCATTAATACTCGATAATTTTGACGGGTCTTAACGGATACGGGTATTCATTAAGAAAAAAATACCCGTTCGGATAGGGGTACTTTAGGGGGTTTACGGGTCCGGGTTCAGGTTTTTGCGGGTTTGGATGGGGTCGGGTTTTAATGAGTCCGGGTCCAAATTTTAACAGGTAAACCCTACCCGTTTGACACCCATACTGTTAATACATGAATTATCAATATTTCCTTTTTCTTTTATGACTATAAGGTTAACATTATTAAAATCTTCATAAACAGATTTTTATGTTAACTGTCCACTTTATCTTGTATCCAAGCTTAGAATGGTTAGCGAAATTCACATATCCAGAGTTGTTCCTCCTAATATTTAATAATTCTTTAATAGTGCCTTCCTTCTTGTGCCCATTAACAACGGAATCAATTTTAAATGGAAGGATTATACTCTAAATCGTGAGAAGCTGTGTGTAGTTCCAATATCTATTTCAAAAGTGATAACCAACTCTTCTTTCTTTTATTATTAAAAAAAAAAAAAGACTTACCTTTTACATCTTCAACTCGATGACTATAATTTTAAATATTAAAAGACCTTCCATGTGATACTATAACGAGGCATTAACTAAACTACAGGATAGATGTGCACATATGGAATAAAGAAAGACGAGGAGCATTAGCCTTATCAGATCTATCACCAAAAGGAATCTCTATTAGCAAAACCAAAACTGTTTGGATGTTCCAAGAGAATAGTTCTTCTCCAAGTTGGCCGAAAATTCGACACCAAGAATAAGAAAAAGAAAAAAGAATTCAATATTGTCCATAACAATAACAATAACAATAACAACATTATTCACTTTTAACTTTTATTAAGAAATATAAATAATATCAATTGTCTAATTAATCATGAGGCATTGAAATGGTATTGGAAGAAGACATTGTAGCTAAAAGAATAACATTTTTCCGGGGTTGTCCATTTTCGAAAACTGATTCAATCTTTTCCATTTTATTCATTTCCCTTTCTTCGTTTGATTTATTTTTCTTATTAATGTCCTTGACCTTTAGACACATGAATACACTACTAGGTTTTTCAAAAGGGTGAATTACACAAATATACAACTCTAATAACAAATTTACAAAAAATATCGATACTATTCCATTTTACAAAACATACCAATAGTTTCTTTACAAAACATATACAAGTTACAACAAAACCATGGAAATGAAGCTTTCTTCTTCTCCCCCAAGCCACTGCTTCAGCCGCCGGCGGCAGGTCGCCGGAAAATCTTTTTTTTTTTTTTTTTTTTTTTGTAAATCTGGAAAACAAGCATAAAACATATAAAAATACAAATTCATACTTTAAAAAAAATATATTTAACCAATAAAAAATACATAAACATACATAAAATTTAAAATATACAAAACATACATTTATATACACTCACAATATACAAAAGCTATACAAAAATGAATTTGGAGATATACAAAACACTTTTCGCATACAGTTAAATACGAGCATATACAAAAATATACACATACACAACAAAAAATATTCCAAACATACAATTGAAAATGCAAAAATACAGAAATATACAATAACAATAAAAAAAATTAAATAGCCATTTGAAAAGATTTTAATGTGTATTAAAAAATGCACATACATATTAATACAAAGGTATATACATATATACACATTAATACACTTCCAAAACAAACAAACAAAAAAAAAAAAAAAAAAGAACGAGAGAAGCAGATCGGAGCAGAGATCTGCTTGGCCGGAGATGGAGGAAACAGCAGCAGCCAGTCGCCGGAGATGGAGGAGGAAGGACGACGGGAGGTGCTAGTCGCTGGAGATGGAGGAGGGACGGCGGGTGGTGGGTGGAGGAGGAGAAAGAAAAGAGAGAGAAATTAGGATTTGTGATAGGAGAAAGGGGGAAATGAGAAAATGGTATGTAGGGTAATATATTTAAAAGTATCGTTATTTAGGGTAGATATTTAAAAGTATCGGTATTTTTTGTAATTTAGCTATTAGAATTATCATCTGGTGTAAATTTTTCTTTTCAAAATTATTGAAGCCTTTTTTTTTGGTTAAATTCGATAGATAGTGTTGGAATATGCATAATAGCATCAAGAAAAAACTACATGTACTTGGTCTTTCTATTGTTGATATTTTTGTGAGTGGACATTAATTACTTCCTTTCAGAAATTACATAGAGTGGCTCAACGCAGGACAAGTCATAGAGAGAATACTTAACACTACTAAAAATAAGGCATTTTCAGATCGAAATTTCGGACCGAAATTCGGTTGGAGTACATTGTCCGACCGACGCGGTGGGATAATTCATCGAATTATAATTAATTTTTTTTTTTACTTTAGCCGACCGCCGCGGTAGGACAAGAATTAAAAAATTTTGACCGACCGCAGCGGTCCGAGTGCGGTCGGTGGACAGAAACTATACCAACACGGGCATAGCAGCCCGTTTTTCATTTCACACAAAACCCATTTCTCTCTCTTTCGCCCCTTTCTTTCTTTCTCCATTCAACCCGATTCCAAAGCCAAATCCAACCCAAATCTATTAAAAAAACACTCTTAATCTCTTAATTTCATTCCTCTACAACTTGGTAAGTTTAATTTTCATAGTTTTCTTCCTATTTTCCCCAAATCCGAAAACCCTAACTTTTTTATCTATTTTTTTTGTAGTTCTTCCATCTATCAAAGTTGGGGATTAGTAAATTAGTGGTGGTGGAGTACAAAACCATCCCTTGAGGTGATTTTTATGGTGAAACACCAATTTTTTTTTAAAAAAAATTTAATTTTAGCTCGTTTTTGTCATTTTTTCCTATGTTTGAATTCTAGCTCATGAAATTAATCCATGACATAGTAGTTGCTATTTGGTTGTGAACTAGGTTACATTGTGTTGTTGTTTGATTTGGGAATTGTTGAAGCTAGTTTGACATTTTTGTTGGTATTGTAAAAATTAGGTTGATTGGAAAAGTGGGTGTTGTTAAAAAAATGATTGGGTTATTGAATGCACATTTAGAAGATGATAAATTGGAAAGTAACACTTTGAATGGGTTGTTGATGTATTAGACTTGTTTTAGACATGTTTTAACTTGTTTGGATCACTATTCGGATTGGATATGTTATGTAAAATGTTAAACTTTCTATTTAAAGGCAATAAGCCTTGTTTAGACTATTATTAAGGCTTGAGAAACCTAATCTTCTTCTGGGTGCTGCTTTTTCTGTTTTTTACAGATGGTGTAGCTCTAATTGCAGGTTTTTTATTGCAGATATTACACTGCCTACCGACCGCAGCGGTCCGAAAATTGGCAATTACCCAGCCCAGAAATAAGCAATTTCCCACCGCAGCGGTCGCCTAGCCGACCGACGCGGTCGCCTAGCCCACCGCTGCGGTCGCCCAGTTCAACATTATTTTTTCCACCTATAAACTAGGCGACCGCCTTCCGACCGTATTTCGGTCCGACGTCCGACCGCGGCGGTCGGAAAGCTGTGAGCGACCACTAGTTAGCCGATCGCCTTGTTAGGTCGGACAACGGTCGCCTAGCCGACCGTTGTCCCACCGTATTGGCGGTCGGAAAAGCCCTGATTTTTAGTAGTGTAAAAGGCACATCATTATGTATACTGAAAATTGTAAGAACCAGTCGATAGATTAATCTGATGAATGCCTGCATGTCATTAGCTTAATTAGTTATTCTTTGAAGTAACAGCTACTTTTCCTTCAAATTAGCTAATGCTAGGTAGTAGTAATAATAACAAACAATCTAGGAGTACATATTTTATCGATATGATGACATTCGATTTGAGCGCTGCCTACGTAATTAGTACATATTGATATTTATAAGATTCATATAGACAAATTTTATTGTTACACCTACAATGATAGTTGTCCTTATAGTTTATTAGTAATTGTTATTGTGATATTATTTACACAAAATTCAAAAACCTAATAAGTTTAATAATTAAAGACTTGTATTATCGATGTAAGAATAAGTTTGAAACTTATAGGACTTTTTATTTTAAGTAACTTTTTATTTTAATTAATTTTATAAAATGTCTTTAAACTATTTATATTTAGAAAATAGTGAAGTCTGAATAATGTGAAATTGGGACGGAGAGTTCAAAGTACCAATAGAGGCCGATTGAGGGATCAATTGAATTCAATATTATCTTTGACATAGAGAGCGCGTATATATATATATATATATATAATATTAAATTTTGAAAGAAGTTAAATATTAAGTTGTTCTCGTTTAAATTCAAAATCTACCTCTAATTATTTTGACCAACATAAATACATATATGTTGAACAAATATTAAAAAGAAGTTAAAAATTGAGTCGTTCAAATTTAAAAAGTCGGTAGTTACAAATAGTTTTAAAAATAGCCATGTTTTAAAAACACAAGAAATTTTTGAAGAATAACCACTAAAACCTCGTGAATTTTTTTTGAAATTTGAGCTGGCCTCCAGGAAATTTTCCTTAGATTTAGTTCAAATTCCAGGATATTTTTTTCCTATCTTGGTTAGTTATGACTCCTTTTTTTAAAAGTTTGTAACTACTCATTATTTCTCTTACCACACCCTCAAAAGTCAGAGAAATTTCAACCCATGTATCACATTTTGAATGGTTATAAGTGTTCCCCCACTTTCCATGATTTTAGCTAAATGACCTCCAACTTATAATTTAAAAATATGAAAAAACCATCTTGCCTTGAGTTACCTAGCAACAGATCATTTCCCCGCTCCCCTTCGTTCGTTCCTTCTTTCATTCCTCTAGCATTAAGGGTAGTCTGATTTCATCTTTTGGGTATGTTTTTCTTTCGTTCCTTCCTTCTATTTTTTTTAACAATGTTGTCTAGCCAAGATTTTAAGGCAATTAGTTGGAAGAATGTGGGAAGGAGTCGAGGACGACTGCTACCCAGGTTAGACTACAATTATCTGAAAGATTGGGGAATGGGTCGACGACAAGTGTTATCTAGCCAAGACTTAAAGGCAATTAGCCATTAGAAGGGGTCAAAGGCAAGTACTGCCTAGACGAGATTTCAAGGTAATTAGCTGAGAGATTAGGGAAAGGATCGAGGGCAATTGTTGCATAGGCTAGACTTTAACATAATTAGCTAGGAGATTGGGCAGGAGCGGTTGAGGGCAAGTGTTGCCGAGACTTTAAGTAATTAGCTAGGAGAACATGAGAAGGAGTGGAGGACAAGTGTTGCCTAGACCAGACTTTTAGTTAATTAGCTGGGAGATTTGGGGAGTGAGTGTAGGGCGGGATTCGGATGGAATGGGGAAAAAGGTGGGAGAGGATACTGCACGTCACTTTATAAGATTCATAGGGATATTTTTATCACAAATTTATTTATTAAACAAATGGATGTCATTTTTGCTAAAGCATTGTAATGGAGCTCAATTCTCTTTTCAAGCATGTTTTCAAAATTGTATTTCTTTAGTCGAGCGGATTAACAGAAATAGTCTCTCCACTTTAATAGGGTTAATGTCTGCGTACATATCACCCTCCTCAAATTTATTTGTGGGATATCACTGCGTATGTTATTGTTTCATTGCAATGGAAGTTAAAAATACAAATTAATTACTCCGGTGTCAGTTTTGTAAATATTCTCTAAAAAATGATTACGTGGTTAAATTATTACCTCATTAGAATGTTAGGGAAGCCATAATTGATCATACTCCTAACAATCAATCTATACACTACGATCAAGGAAAATTGACTTTTAGACAAAAGAGGATTTAAAGCATGGACGTAGATATAGACCGACCTAAGATGGTAGGTTTTGCAAAGTTTTTCAAAATATTAAAGGAAAAAGCAGTACTAAAAAGAGGGAAGAAGAGCACCAAAAGGATGGGAATCCCTTTATCGTGGTTTGTGAGATGAAGACATCCAGACAAATTTAAGACTAATTTTAACATAAAAAAATGAGTACACACAAGAAGAAGTTGCTTCTTTGTTTTAAGGCAAAATGTTAAAGGCTAGTTTTATAGGGAGAATCTTGACATGTGTTTGGCAGACACATGCCCATGTCGGGCTTCCCTTTTTAACTTAATCAATCACCACCACTCTTACATTATGTTTAGCCTTGTCCACTAGTTATTAGTTAATTTTACGTAATATGCCAAGTGCTTTTGCTATTTTTTTGGGGTTCCAATTCCATTTGTCTGATGATCAATTTTACTACTTTTATTCTGCTTCGATCTTTCAACATCTCAATGCTTAAAATGACATTTGGTATAGCAAGATTTTTAACAAAGAAGAATGATGGGACTTCAATTTTTTATGAGTTTAAGTTCTATGCACCGTTGGTGTACAATATATTTTACACCATCACGTAATTATATTCTAAAGGTAATTGCATTAATTTTTTATTTTTTACCCTTTTATATAATTTTAATTATTAATTAATGACATATATAGTAAAAGCAAGTTGAGTCCTACAATTATTCCTCTTCCAATGTTACTATGTTTTAAACACTTTTCAAAGTTCAATCAGCATCATTGTCAAAATTACTAAAATAATTCTACAATTCTTTGATCTTTTGTAATGAAATCACAGAGCTTCGGCGTTGTTTGCTACAACCTTCGAGGGCTGGTCTCTTTAGCATTTGTCAAAAATAATATTCTACTAATCACATCAAAATGTAAAGCTTCACCCCTTGTTATATTAAGATTCGTCTAACCACCACCATCACCATTGCTAATTGTAAAATAACAATTTAATTATATCTACACAAGAGAATTAACTCTCCATTAATTTGAACTTGGTGGGTAGCTTATTATATGCAGATTTATCATTGAAAATTTTGTTGGTAAGAAAATGATTACATATCGAACATATAATGGCAATATACTCATTAAAAAAGGTTAAACCCTCCCTCAAGACTATTTTAATTGAATCTTCATAGTGGAAATGCTCAAGAGAAAGAGACACAGTATGGAAGATTTTTGGAGACTGAGGGGTTTGGGGGAGGGGGAGGGGGAGGGGGAGGGGGAGGGAGAGAGAATTTAAAAAAAAAAAAAAAAAAAAAAAACTTTGGTGACCTACTATAGCAGGTCAATGTTACTTGATGGTATAGAAAAAAGATACACCAACAGTGCGTAGAACTTAAACTCATTTTTTATTGATTATGTTACTACTTACTAGTATTAGATTAGACTTTAGAGGGGACATGTGGCGCGGGAACAAATCATTTTTTTTAATAAGCCAAATTACAGGGGTAAATTATCAATATCGTCACTGTACCTTTAGGCCTTAAAATAACAAGTGAATATTTCATATAGGTAGTTTGACCATCATAATCTACGCACAAACAATAGCCATCTCCAAAACCATATGAAGTAGGATGATCAGGATAAGTTAATGTATTAGTATAAGTATAGTAAAACATCATAATACAAATTATACATATAACTTATTCAAATACCACTAATCAATGCTTAGTTCAAGCCAATAGTAATGAAAATACAACAAATTTCAGCATAAACAGTGTATATCTAGTCATGTAGAAGTTGTAAGATTGTCCAAAGAATTAGAATATTTATCTTTATGATATGTCATGAACATAAAATGACAAGTGATAAGAAAAATTGACATTCTGGAGATATGCATTCTGTTCATTACGCATAGTTGTGTTAGCTGATTTCATAATATTAGTGTTTCTTTTTCCAAATAAATGTAGATAAAGTGCGTGTTCACACACACTAAGATATGCTTATGAATTTATTCTTGCATGCCTAACATATAAGTATAAATGAATGCGCCACGTTCAAATATAGTATATCATGGACGAGTAGGCGCATCAAACTAATTATGTGGACATTTATATATGGGACCAAATTATTCATATTTTTGTTTGATTGTGGCAACAGCACCAACATATAGGATCATATGCTACTCCACAATGTCCCAACTCCAAAACAACTTAAGAGTCCTCTATTTTAGCTGAATTTATGATCTACTAGAGTCTATGAGATTAATATTTCTTAATTATATATATTTAACTCATTGAGCTAAAACAATAAGCGGTCGTTTGGTTCCCCTCATTAAACATTAATCCCCGCGCAAAACTCTGCGTTAATTTAGCGCAGCGTTTGGTTGGTTTTCTGTGAAAATTTAATACCCGCATAAAATTAGTGCAACGTTTGGTTGCGTTTTTGTATATACCGCATTATTAATACCCGCATTATTAATGCGGGAATCTATGTATTATTTTATGCGGGGTAGAAGGTGGTTTAATAATGTGGGTATTAATAATGCAGGTATTAAAATTTAAAATGACAAAATTAACCCCCATAATAATAAGGATATTTTAAAATTTTATTTAAGGAATAAATAAATATTTTAAATAATAATATTTTTTGTTAATTTGTAATATATTAGTGATTCAACAAATAATCCCTATGTTATAATATATGCGTGGCTAATACACACATTATTAAACCCCACATAACTAATACCCGCATTATCAATACCCACATTATTAATACACACATTATTAATACTCACATTACTAATACCCTTACTAATAGTTAATACCCGCGTAAAAGCAAAGCCAAACCAAACGACCCCTAAGTGCAGTTGTAGTTATAAAACTCGTCTCAAATCCGCCTCGGTTTGTTAACTTGAATTCTAGCTTGATTGTTAAGTTAAAAACAGATTTAACATTCAAGTAGCGGGGATAGCTCAGTTGGGAGAGCGTCAGACTGAAGATCTGAAGGTCGCGTGTTCGATCCACGCTCACCGCACTACTAACATTTTTGCAAACTACTACTTTTTTTGTTTTTTCAAAATTCTTTTTATTCCAACAAGCTGATAAGTCTCGTTGGAATTAAAATCTCAGAGGATTTTTCTTTTTTTAGATAAACTAGATGGCTGCTTACAAGATTTAATATTGTTATTCAAATCGTGATCTCTTGAATGACAACAAACACGGAGAGTTTCAAACATTACTTGGATTAATGGTGTCAATATAAAGCACAAAGATTGATATGGAGAGAGTACATATTGATGTAACTACCTCATAGATCCAAATGAGATTGTGAAACCAAAAAAGAGAATTCTAAATAATGAACGCATATACATGATATCTGCTTATAAACTAACAAATTCACATTATCTATTGGTAGCATCAAACTTGTAGTGTTTTCCATACAACAACAAATTTTAACTGTTCAATTACAACTCAAACAATAATATGATCATCAAACTACCCAAACCATGTCTTGACATCTTCCAAATCTTGTACAGCTTAGTATGTTTCATTTGGTGAAGAGAGACAGCCAATCGGCTTGAGGAAAAAGATTTTTAAAAAATAGATTAAAAGAAGTCAAATTCAAGATAGTTATCTGAATTTTTCTGGTAAGGGACAGTTCCAGCTACAGCTTTCTCACTGGTGGATGCCGCTGGAACTGAAATTCTCTCAAATTCCACAGGCCTTGGAATCTCAGGAGGGCTTGCGCAACGAATCAAAGCCCAATTTACACCTTCAAAGAAGGGATGCTGCTTAATTTCTGTGGCTCCCCTTTTATATGCCAATCTGTGCTGTGGCTCTTTCACAAGCAAGCCTCGGATAAGATCCCTCGCTGAGAAACTGACCACTGGGGATTCTGGAAAACGCAGGGGCTGACCCACAACATTGAAAAGGGTCTGTCGATTTCCTGATCCCTTGAAGGGTGTCTTGCCAAACAATAACTCATAGAGAAAGATACCAAAGGTCCACCAGTCCACCGCACTCCCATGCCCTTCGCCTTTGATAATCTCAGGTGCCAAATACTCATGCGTCCCAACAAATGACATTGATCGCGCTCCAGTTGGCTCAGCAATAAGCTCTGGTAAGGGACTAACTTGGTTACCTATTTCATTTTTAGACTTCTTTTCTTTCTTTGACTTGCTAGAAAAGAGGCGAGGCCCAAAACATGTAGTAGGAACAGCACAGGATGGCTGAATACAAGAAGGCTCGATGCATGCTGGCTGCACGCAATAAGCTGAATTCTTCCGGAGCGGCTCTGCTTCAAGAGATGATGACTTGACAAGTGTTGGACTCACGGCGCATCGAAGGGAGAGATCAAAATCAGACAGCATTATATGTCCATCTTCTCTGACAAGCACATTTTCTGGCTTGAGATCACGGTAGACAATGCCAAGCATGTGAAGGTACTCTAGAGCAAGGAGCACTTCTGCTACGTAGAACCTGCAATTTTATGATATAGTTCAACAACTACAAATTATGACATTATACTGACCAAAACAAACTTTTCATTCATGAGTTTGAAAGTTAAGCAAAGGCACAACGCAGTAACAAACATCCTGATAACTTCTTCCTGCTTCATTGGAAGTTTAGCCCTGTACATAATGCTTATATATATTCAACTCCAGAAAAATACATATATTCCTGATTGTTCATTTCTCCTAAAACCTGCCACATCCCTATTCAAATCGTGTCAAGAAGCATTTGAGAAGAAACTAACTTGAACTTTCTCAAGATGCAAAGAATGCACTTTCTTAGACCATCACTTATCAGAACCCAGTATCTGATATGATCACTAGACCAAGGGAGCAAGCAAGCACACCAGATTCTAAAAGTGGTGTGAATCTGCACCAATTGTGATGAGTAGGCAACAAATTTTTCATCACCTGGAGAATTTCAAAGCTCTTTAGTAGATGTACAAGAAGGGAATTAAGGGTTTTTCATACAAATGCTGTTTGATGGACAAAAATTCCTGATTCTAGTATTACTTCACTCTTGGGTTCTAAAGTAGCTTCAAAAACATGAAGAAAGAGGAACACTCGTTTCATTTTTTCTTGGTGATAAGTATGAATACTCACTTGTTCACAACTAAATATAATTACATACTAGAGAAGAATGTTGCAAACAAACCTAATGTAGAGTCCCCTAAACCGACCTCACTTTCCTTTTCGTATTCATAACATTTGCAGAGGGATCAAGATATTTTAATGTCATTGACAGCACCAGAATAAACACCATGATGGGTTAAGAGGAATAACTACTTTCTGCATTCTTGGACACTTTGAGAAAGTCTTGAGACACTCAACAGTGGAGAGCCATATAAGAGTACAATTTGGGGAAGAGGGGTGGGGAGGGGCCAAAGCAGCCCTTTATGCTAGCATATTACTTGACATCTGGCCCTTCTACATGTGAGGAGACCCATTTTTTGCTTTGCTTTGAAACAATCATCAAACATAAGGAGATGAACTGTGTTTGACATGAACTATTTCCAGAAAATCAACATTCATTACCCGCAAATCACAGCCTCAAACAGGTGGGAAGATTTTAAGAATCTAATTCCGGGACTCATACAAACAGATGGAGGACTCAGGGCTATACAAATCTTTTAGAAGAGAAACAGTAGATTGTAGCTTCAATCAAGAAAATTAACAATGCGAAGACAGAAGGTCTGGTCCAATTGATAAATAATATTTCCTGGATTTGGTACCTGACCAAGAAAGGACAACATGAATGAACTGACACAATACAAGAAATCCCCAGAGCAGAATGATTTAAAACAAGGTGGGAAGATTTTAAGTGCAACAAAGAGAGGATTGCCAACTAACTCTGAAGAGTCAAGGACGAAAAACCAGTTCAAATATCCAATTGACTTAAGACGAAAAACCTAAGCAAATGATGCCAAAGTAGCTCAAGAGAATTCATTTAAGAGATATAAAGTTAGACTATCAAATAACCACCTTTGAACTAACAGATTAACTGGATGAGGTCGCTGTGCATTGAGAATGTCAAGAAGTAAATAATAACTGGTTAGGACATGCAATCCTACAATTTTACGGACTTCAAAAAACTTGTACATAAGTCAGTTTGCTTCAATTCAATTACATGGATCAACAACTTATAGAATCTAATGAAGCAGAGTCCCCAAAATCATATGCCATTTAAAGCTATTTATATCCTTGATTACTATCAGTATCTTCGTCAAGTTGGATCAACTATGTCTAGAGCCGTAACAAGAACATATCTGCACTTAATAGTGAATGTTAAAGTCAATGTTGTAAAATATGGAAAATACTCCAGACCTAAAGCAACAAAAGACTAAAACGTTTCTAAACAATAACGAGCAAACTATCTTAAGACTGTAAGGTTAGAGATCAAGTATCATACTTCACTGCTTGTTCTGAAAAATGCTTCCCTGGTTGCCTTTGTCTAAGTGTGTGCAAGTCTCCTCCTGGGCAAAACTCCATTACTAGACATGAAAACTTTTCTGTTTCAAAATGGCTATATAATGTTGGGAGAAATGGATGGTCCAAGGACTGCAATATCTCTCTCTCTGTCTGAGCACGAAGCAATTTCTTACGACTAGCTAATGATGCCTTATCCATAACTTTCATGGCAAAATAAGACTTTGTTCCACACAACTCAGATAGATACACACTTCCAATATCACCACTTCCCAACTTCTTCAGCAACCGGAAATGCCTCAAATCCAACGCCCCATCTTTAGTCCGGATAGCTTGAATGGCTTCCCATCTTGAGTCATTAGCTTTATGAGGTTTGTTGACACTGCTGCTCAAGCTGCTAGAAGTACTCTCCTCACTTACATCAGTGCCTGTGCTCCCCCTACAGATGCTGCTCTTACCACTCTCAAGAAAATCTGCCCTATCACTAATTTTGGCACTTCCACTTGTTTTCGCAAGGCTGCTAGCCCCATCACTAACTTTAGCTGATGCTGAACTGTCCTTCATAGAACTCTTCCTTTCCTGGTCAGCTGAGCCTTGGGGACCCTTTGCCTCGGCAAGCATAGAACCTACACCACTTGGTGCATGTTTTGAATTGCCCAAATTTAAGCTTGTATCGAATTTATCAGAAAGTGAGTTGAGAGATCCCTTAGGCTGACTGCCCTGTGACTTTTTCCCAGCTGATGCTTCTACCATAAGCTGCTTCGGTACAACTTCTCGTTCTTTAGAAGTTGTGCTCTCTAATTTGTTAGTTTTTGAAACTTGTGAAGGTGAAGACCTGCGAGAACTCCCCACTGTTTGATTTCCAGTTGTCTTGTTCATCTTTTCGATCGAACTCTCTACGGAAGGTGTGGCAATTGAAATGAATACTGATACCTAAATACAGTGTGCTGGCCAAACCCATTAGTCGGACTCCAAGTTCACTTCATTAGCCCCCTTGTTATTAAAAAAAGAGATTAACATCGGCAGCTCCATCAACAACCGAAAGCTCCTAAAATTGAAACAAGAAAACCATAAAAACAAGTCCAAGGTAGTATAACAGCGAAAAGTTCCTAACTTGAATCAAGAAAACATTAAAACGACGACCCATGGCATTATCTCAAGCGACAAATAAATAACTAGAACATTAAATCATTAAACAAGGAAAAAATGAAAAGCAAAAAAGATCTGAAACAAGTTGTAAAAGGAGAAACACACAAAGGGGTTGGTGATAAAACCAAAGTAGACAACAAGGTCAAAATCTACATTCAATAAGTAAGCTTTCCAAAACACCACACAAAACACAGATCAAGTATCGAGCTTAGATCATTATTACAAAGTACAATAAAAGGTCCAAGACAGCTAGACATTTACCTCAAAAAGACGCCAATTCCTTTTAGGCAAGAAACAAGAACCTAAGAAGAACTCAAAATGAAAATGCAGACATTAAAGAGCAATCAAAGACCACATAGAAGAAGATAAGAACAACCCCACATACATAGATGAAAAGGAAAAAATATAGAACAAGGGTCAATGAAAGCACACAGATCTTGTGTAAAAGACCCACCTTTTTTATTGCTGCTTTCAAGAAAACCCTACCAAAGAAAAATGGTTAAACCCCACAAAGACCCAAATGCTAAAAACAAAGAAAGCAAGAAAGCAAATCAGTGGACCAGTTGGAAAAAATACTAGTACCTGAAGTGACAAAGATGTGAAGTTTGGGGTTTCTTTTGAAGGAAAAAAGCAGGCTTTACTGTAGATAGTGATAAAAGAAAGGGGACCTCTTATGAAAATGTGAGGAGAGAAAAGGAGGTTTAAGAATTGTATAGTATTGGGAAGAAAAGAGAACAATGGGGGGTCAAACCTAAAGTAAAGCTTTTCACGTTCAATTATTTTCATTGTATTTTGTCCCAAACAACAAGTGTCTGAATCAACATATGGGCCACCACCCCTCTCCAACCTGTCTCTCATGCTTTCTTTATTAATGATAATTTATATATTCCGAAGATAAAGCACCAAAATTAGATCATCAATCTCCACAAATCACAAATAAAAAAGTTTTCTTATCTTCCCTTGTATAAACCAACCACTCAACCCTGTTAACCTTTAAGAGATCGTTTGATAGTAATGGGAGTTATCCGGATAGCTAATTCCACATTTTTAGTATAAAATTTGAACTAGTACTAACTAATATTTTTAACTAAATATGGGATAAAGACAATTTCAAATTATATCTCGCGATTATAATTCTTATCCCGATTACCAAACGACCCCTTAAGATTTGAATTGATACCCCCCCTTCAGTAAGCTCTAATTTTCTTAGTTAAAATTAATTTTGATTTCACAAGCTTTAAGGGTCATTTTACCGGTGGTTATATCAAATTCTAGTGAATAGTCTCCCATTAACACCATAAACCTTCTTACAAGATCAAATATGTACAGCATAACCTCTATAATGAATTTCCAATGTTACCTTCTTCTCAACCATGATTTCTTTCAAGTAAAATTTGCAGAATAAGATATGCTAAAAAATTGCACTAACATAATAATGCTAAATTCATCCACATTGAACATAATTGTTGTGATTTCATCGCCTAAAGAATATTGAATTCGTGGAAGCACAACAAAATTTCTTAGTTCTCATTTTTCTCCTGAAAAACCCCATGCACTGCATCTACGATCAATACAAATATTCTAGTGTCAAATTTTGGTTTTATTGAAAACTATAAGAGATAAAAGCAAACAAACGAATAACTAGTATTACTAACTTGATGCAACATCAATTTCATGAATTGCATCCTCAATTTGTAAGTTTTATCGTGTTAGTGGTTGTGCAAAATAAAAGTATATTTGTATTTCCTGATAATTACATTATACATTATAGGGGTTTATATACAAGCTGACAGATCTCTACAAATCAGGAGCAAAGCTCTACAAATCAGGAATAAAATCAGATCAAGTTTTCCTTTGACAAATATGGAAAAATTATCTTAACTATTTACAGAGAAATATTGTTCCTAAAGTTGTAAAAGATAATCTGACACTCCTCCTCAAGCTGGTGAATGGATGTCTTTCATTCCCAGCTTGCTAACAAGTCCTTCAAAGGTGCTGGTTTGTAGTCCTTTTGTGAGAATGTCCGCTAGTTGATCCTTGGAGGACACAAATGGAGTACAAATCAGCCTGTTATCCAATTTTTCCTTGATAAAGTATCGATCAACTTCTATGTGTTTTGTCCGATCATGCTGCACTGGGTTATGAGCTATACTTATTGCTGACTTGTTATCACAGTATAGGTTCATAGGTGCCTCCCACTTGACTTTCAAGTCTTGCAGAATGATTTTCAGCCACAATAACTCACAAACTCCCAACGTAGCCCTGAACTCTGATTCAGCACTTGACCTTACCATAACATTCTGTTTTTTACTTCTCCATGTCACCAAGTTACCCGCCAAGAAGGTGAAATACCCTGAGGTTGACTTCCTGTCAATTAGGGACCCAACATAATCGGCATCTGTATAAGCTTCTAGTGTCAGGTGCCTCCTATTTGAAATAGAAGTCCCTTTCCAGGCATCCCTTTTAGATACTCTAGTATTCTGTGAGCTGCTCTCAAATGCACTTGCTTTGGATTGTGCATAAATTGGCTCACCACGCTCACAACGTAAGCTATATCGGGTCTAGTATGGGATAGGTAGATTAACCTTCCAACAAGTCGCTGATATGACCCTTTATCCACAGTTGGATCTTCTGATGCTTCACTTAGTCTATGATTGTACTCTATAGGTGTAGCTACTGGTTTACTCCCTAATTTCCCAGTCTCCTTTAGCAAATCATAGACATATTTTTGCTGTGAATAAATATGCTTTGTTTAGAATGGGCCACCTCAATCCCTAGGAAGTATTTTAACTTCCCAAGTTGCTTGATGTCAAACTCTTTAAGAGTACATTCTTTTAAGTATTGTATACCATCTTTATCATCTCCGATGACTATGATATCATCCACATATACAAGTAAGGCTGTTAATTTTCCATTTTCAGAATGCTTCATGAATAAAGTATGATCCCCCTGACTTTGCTTATACCCTAATCTGATCATAACCTTTGCAAATCTTCCAAAACATGCTCGTGGAGATTGTTTGAGTCCGTAAAGAGCCTTTTTAAGTCTGTATACCTTGCCTACTTTAGACTCGAATCCTGGTGGGACCTCTATATATATCTCTTCTTCCAAATTTCCGCGAAGAAAAAAATTCTTCATATCAAACTGCTGCAAAGTCCATCCAAAAATAGAAGCTAGTGAGAGTAAGATTCTTACAATGTTCATCTTTGCCACATGAGAAAATGTTTTAAGATAGTCTATGCCATAGGTTTGGGTATATCCTTTGGCAACTAATCTTGCTTTATATCTCTCCACTGATCCATCGGAATTGTATTTCATACTAAATACCCATCGACAACATACTAGTGTTTTTCCTTTCGGTAACTCAACTAACTCCCATGTTTTGTTTTTCTCTAATGCTTCTATTTCAAATCTCATGGCATCTTCCTATTTCTTGTCCCCTAATGCTTCTGACAAGTTTTTTGGGATAGGTATTGAGCGAAGGTTGCTAAGAAAGGCTTTATGGCTTGACGAGAAATTTTGGTAGGTCGAGAGTAGGTAAAAGGGATGTTTTTGTACATGCTCTGGTTCCTTTTCTAAGGGCAATGAGTAGGTTTAGGTCATCTACACGGTAGAGGGTTGTTCTTGATTGTTCACAGAATCTGGAACACATTCTAAACTTGGAACAGAAGCCAAATCTGATGATTGGGCTTGAGCTTGCTTCTTTGTCCGAGAATAACCTGAAGTGGTGGTTGAATATTACTTTAGATTCTCTCTTCCTGCCGATTTTGAGACTCAATGAGACTTGGAGACTCAACTGGAGTTTCAATAGGACCTGGAGACTTAACTAAAGCTTTATTTTGAGATGAATCAAGAAAATCTAAGTAGAACACATCTTTGACACTATCTTCACTTGCATTCTCCCCCTGAATATAAGAGGTGCTAAAAAAGAACTCAGACTCTACAAAAGTAACATCAACAGAGACAAGAATTTCTTAGTTTGTGGATGATAACATTTGTAACCTTTTTGTGTCAATGAATAGCCAATGAAAACACATTTGATTGCACGTGGTCTAACTTTCTCCTATTTTTAGAATGGATGTGGACATAGGCAACACTACCAAAGACTCTAGGTGTCAGGTTCTTGGATACGTAGAAGTTAGGAAAGAAACTTGTGAAGGTGTCAATTGGAGATTTTAGTCCTACAACTTTTGACGAAACCCAATTACTGAGACAGGTAGCAGTTAGAATGGCTTCCCCCCAATAGTTTTTTGGAACATTCTTGTGAAACAGTAGTGTTCTTGTAATATTAAGAAGATGATCCATTTTTCGTTCTGCCACCCCATTTTGTTGAGGTGTATTGACAGAAGATGACTCATAAATGATACCTTCCTTACTGAAAAATGAGGACAGGATTTGGTTAAAGTAGTCTCGGACATTGTCCGAACGAAATTTTTTGATTTGGGTAAAGAAATTGGGTCTTGATCATGTTGGCAAAATTAGGGAAGACATAGCTCACATCCGATTTATTTTTCAAAAGGTAGACCCACGTTATCCGGGTGCAATCATCAATAAAAGACACAAATCATTTGGCACCAGAAATATTTGGGACAGTAGATGGTCCCCAAATGTCACTATGAATGAGATCAAATGGAAACATACTTCTTTTAATACTGATAGGAAAAGAAACACGCATATGTTTGAATAGTTCACAGTCATTGCAATGAAAAGACTCTACTGCTAAACCTTTAAATAGAAGAGGA
Organism: Petunia x hybrida; assembly: GCA_037355625.1. NCBI lineage: Eukaryota > Viridiplantae > Streptophyta > Magnoliopsida > Solanales > Solanaceae > Petunia > Petunia x hybrida. The sequence continues at coordinate 224,415 of JBBBVM010000052.1, read as the reverse complement.
AACATAACTTTGACAATTTAAAAAGAAGGACGACCTAAACGACGATGATAAAACCATATCTTTTCTTGACTGGACATGACTGACTCGGATATAAAGGACCTAGGAAAAGAATCCAAAGCTTCATTCTTTAGGGACATGTTTTCCAGATAGTAAAGCACATTTCTGACACTAGCACGCCCAATCATCTTGTTGGTGTCCTGATCCTGAAAAATGCAATAAGACGGGAAAAAGATTACTTGGCAATTAGAATCTTGAGTAATCTTTTGAATTGAAATGAGATTAGCAAACAATTTTGGAACATGAAGCACATTTTTAAGGCATAGAGAATTTAAATTGATGTCTCCATAACCAGGTACAGTAACAGTAGATCCATCAGCAATGGTAACTTTTCTATTGCTTAGGCAAAGGGTATATGATGAAAAATATCTAGAGGTAGAGGTCATGTGGTATGTTGCTCCGGAATCAACTATCTAGAGGAAGGAATCACTTGTCATGACATTAGTAGTACAAGAAATAGAAAAGATACTTGAGAATGCTAGAGAACTTGTACCTGTCTCTGTTGGAGTACTTCTATCTAAAGAATTAAGCAAACATCTCAGCGTTTCGATATCTTCTTGACTGATCTCTGGTTTCGACTTAGAAGAATTATCTAAGTCATTCTGGTGAGTGTTTGCAACATGCAATTGACTCCCATTTTTATTCCAACTATTATTATTCTGTTGTTTCAGCTTCCAACATCTTTCTCTTGGGTGGCGATGCTTCTTACAGTAGGTACAATAGACAGAATCTCTATTGAACTGTTTTGAAGTATTTGTTTGCTTGGTTGACTTGTCTGATGACTGCAACATGCCAATTTCCTTCTGCATAGCTCCCTTTACAACAAGTGCTGATCCTTCTTTGACTTGATTGTCAAGCATAACACTTCAGCGCCCTTCTTCAATCCAAACTATTGAAATTACCTCATTTAATGATGGAAGTTCTGGTTTCCCTGAAACTTGTACTCTTACAGGATCAAGTTCAACATTAAGTCTGGCAAGAAAGTCATATATGTGTTCTCTTTCTATGAAGCGCTTCAAGGTTACTGCATCTTCTTGGCATTTCATCTGAATGCATTAGAAGTGATCAATCTCTTGCCACAATCCCTGCAAAGATTGGCATATTCAGTGACTGATAGTGCCCCTGCTTTGTGGTAGTTACCTTCGTCTTGAGTTCATAGATCCGGGCTGCATCATTGACTTTTGAGTAGGTTTGCTGGGTTGTTTCCCATATTTCCTTAGCTGTGCTAAAAAACATCACAGTATCACTTATCTCTAGAATCATAGAATTCCAGAGCCAAGACATGACCATTGAGTCTTGCTCATCCCAAGCTTCAAACTTGGGATCTGCTTTGGACGGGCCCGTGCCCAGTAGATGATTCAGCTTCCCTTTGCCTTTCCAGAATGTCCGAACAAACTGTGACCATTTCAGAAAATTATGTTCATTCAACCGGTAAGGGACATTCTGCAACTCACTAGTGGCTGTGATATGGTTTTATGGAGAAAGTATATTGTTATTAGGAGTGGTCTTGGTGGTGTCAGACATCTTGTTTGGCTTTCGGGTTTCAGCAAGTCCAGAAAAGAAGGGATTTTCTCAGGAAAGAGCCAAAAGCTCTGATACCATGTGCAAAATAGAAGTATATTTGTATTTCCTGATAATTACACTATACATTATAGGGGTTTATATACAAGCTGACAGATCTCTACAAATCAGGAGCAAATCTCTACAAATCAGGAATAAAATCATATCAAATCAGATATGTTTTCCTATGACAAACATGGAAAAATTATCTTAACTATTTACAGAGAAATATTGTTCCTAAAGCTGTAAAAGATATCTTCTAATCTGACAGTGGTAATAGACTTTTCAGTAGAGGATTGTGCTACAATCTTTTGTAATTGACCCTTAAAGCATGTGGAATCAAAACTAAGTAGTATTTCTTTTATAAAAAGATTTAAAGCTCACCAAAAAAATTATTGAGTGAAGGGAGTAATTTGTCTCATTAAATAGGTGGAGGGTATCGTTTTTCAAACCTTAATGGTTAAGGGGGTTTAATAGATTTTACTCTATCTTCCCCTATCTTATTATTGGTTTAACCATTCAATATCCAATGCATGTTTGATTTATATAAATTCACTCTTTCTTACGATTCATTATAGAAAATTAGTTCTTTGTAAAAAAATTCTCTATTTTCAAAATATAAACGGAAACGTATGATTTAAAGGTGGAGGTTTTACGTTCTTTCTCAACTATGTACGGGTCAATTAAGTGGTATGTCACTTTAATCTCTAAGAAGTTCCACTCAAAGTTTAAGGAAAAGAAAACATTACCTTCACCTTATTAGAGTACAGTTAAGAATAGTTCACTAGCATCGAAAAACTCCGAAATAAAATTATACTAGTACAAACCTGTGAATGCACCATAATCTTTGCAATTCGTTATACTAGCAAACTAGGTAATAAAATTTTTAAACATCCCTAAACTTTACATCATTATGATTTGGGTTTTTTACACTATATACTCATAAAATTCAAAGTATTTACAAGTCATACCCATTAAAAATTACACTACCTATGAAATTAAAAGTATTTACCAACCTACAAATTTATTACTGTATACATTTGTTATACCTTATGAGTGTATACCTTTAAATATACTGCATAAATAATAGCATACAAGTCTAGATATGGATGTATACTTTTAAGATATACTGCATAAATAATACTCCCTCTGTTCCAAAAAGATTGTCATGTTTCGGATTTCGAGAGTCAAACGAGTTCATTTTGACCGTAAATTTAAACATATAATTTTTAAATTTTTTCGAATGATATTTATATATTTGGAAACTACATAAAAAGTACTATAAGTCACAATAATTAATAATTCAAATTATTTGAAAGACATATGAAAATATTACGGTCAAAGATAAACTCGTTTGACTCTCGATATCCGAAACATGACAATCTTTATGAAACGGAGGGAGTAGTGTACAAGTCTAGATGGTTAGGGCTTGTAAATATGAAACTTATGAATAAAGGTGGATAAATATTTGATTTTAATAGGTATTTTCGTAAACCTCCCATGATTTTAGATCATATATCATTTTCAATTTGATCTCGATCGTTTCCCATTTATGGCATAAACCACTTGGCCATGACTATAAGTAAACTATAATGTCCAGGAGGACCAGTAGCCGCACCATAGTTGTGGTTCTTGGTTTGGGAAATGGTGTTTTGCTTCTCTTGGTTGTTAGCAGTCAAATCAGTTGGATAGGTGTATATGGTCCAAATTAGGTGTAAAATAAAGAACTTAAGATCTAATTTAGGTAGCCATTTTTAAAGTGATAACGATTTGCATTGTGGATCATAACAATTGTATTTATTAGGTCACCTCATACCAGTCTGGATTCGGATCTAACAAAACAAACAAGTTAAAATGTTAGGAGTAGAAGTGAGAAGGTAGGAATCACGGGCTTACTCTTATTTGCATGTGAAGGGAGACTATGTCAAAGTTTTCCTTTCCTCCTTGATTCCATTTTGAACCAAACAATAAGAAGAAATATACTAACTTCTCCTACATTTACCTTCTTTCATGCAGTACATTTCTTCCTCCTTTTTTCTTTTCATTTCTTGTTATACAACTGAAGAAGATACAAGCTTTGGTGGCTTAAAAACATGTTATCACTAGTTAAACTACACTAATGATGTAAGACATTATGTTAACTGTTCATTGTATACAATCTAAATCCTTGTAAATTAGTACTTACAAACTTGCACATTCAAAATCAGAAATGATCAGGAGGCCAGGTCCTGTCTTGCCACATGTAAGTAGCTTTGTGCTTTCCACTTTCCAAAATGGGGATACAGAGCAAACCATTGACCATCGTATTTGAGATCACAGTTGGGCACCTGAATTTGAGGCATTCCACAACTATTACAAGGGACATGCCATGATTTGGTCAAATAGGTCTGACCTATGCCTTTCAAGCCCCTGTTTATTTTCAGCAATTACAATGCATTCACTATTAGACATGGTTGACCACCACTAATTTGTGCAATACAGGAGCAACATCGTGGGTGGGTTGGGGTGGGGGGGGGGGGGGAGGGGAGAAGAATAAGAAACCTTCTACTACTATTATATAACACCTGGTAAAAGACAAACATATACTAGTTGTCAGCAATTTATTAGTCTGAAATTTCATTCTATGGTCCAACGGGAGAGTTAATTTCAGGGATGGTCTTTCAACATTCACTTTATTGCATCAAAGTTGCTAAACTATGTATAATGTTAGAAAAAAAAAGTTCAAATGATATACTCCCTCCGTCCCAAATTAGTTGTCGCTTTTAGCTTCTTCACGCCCATTAAGAAAATCATTAAATAGAGTGTGTATTTTACTATGTTACCCCTATTTAATGTTTGATTATTAAATTTTGTTGAGAATTTATTTAATTATTAAGGGTATAATTGGGAAAGACTAACAATTTTTGTCTTGAAATCCTAAAGTGTCAACTAATTTGGGACACACTATTTTTCCTAAAACGACAACTAATTTGGGACGGAGGGAGTACATAAGATGTGTTAAGCAAGTTGAAGAGCCTGTACCCAGAAAATCTACAATCTACCTATGACGGATTAGACAATAATGAGGAACATAAAATAACTAATATGCGTTGGTCTATCATTCCTCATTTACTCCTTATACGCTGTTCAATTTTAGTTACTTAAATCTGTTGAAATATTCAAGATGGAAATGGCAAAAAAGCTTAACTTCTCGTCTATACAGCTCAATATTCCCGTGAAATTTCTGAGAAGAGCATGCTATTCTATATAAGAAACCAGCAAGATTACAGTGAGGCTCAAATAAGTGATGAGTTTCCATATACAGCAGTATGCAAAGGTCTCCTAGTGCAAGATTTACTACCAATAGTCCTTACAAGAACAAAAACCATTTTTAAAACAATGAAACCTATTCCTATCACGCACAACTATCTCTCGGTTGACAATTTCCGATATTACTTTGAAAGCAGCATGACAATCTTCACAGACGCGAAGATTTTTCATTATTCGGATAGTCTCTCCTGGTTTGGTGCTCATCAAACCAAAAACAAGGGCCAGTTTCTCACTGTGGCGATACAAGTACTTTTCTTTCTCATTCTCTTCCATGTCTAGTAGAACTACCGAAGTATTTGGTACATATCCTTTGGACCTCATTTGTTCTAGCAGTTTGTCCCATCTTTTAAATATCTCCTCAGTGTAAGGATGGTTATCGTCTCCAGCCACAAATTCATGCATTACTCCTGCTATAGTAATTGAACTCCAACCAGGCGTTTTCTTTACTCCTCGATCTTTCATTAACTTCCTCACCCTTGCTGCATCTTCCCAGCGCTTGGCTTCTGCATAAATATTTGACATAATTATGTAGTATCCATCATTAAGAGGGTCTAATACACCTAGGTGCCTGATAGCTTCCTCAGCCATTTCCACATCCTTTTGAATTTTACATCCACCTAGAAAAGAACCCCATATGACACCATTTGGTTTTATAGGCATGCTCATGATTAACTCATATGCCTCTTCAAGAAGTCCTGCACGACTTAAGAGATCAACCATGCAGCCATAATGCTCAATTTGGGGGGTAACATTATAGTCTCTACTCATGCTATCAAAATATTCTTGCCCCTCGTTGATCAACCCCATATGGCTACAAGCGTGCAAGATTCCAAGAAATGTGACCTCATTAGGCTTCACTCCCTTTTTGATCATCTCGTTAAAGAGTTCTAAGGCTTCACCCGCCTGTCCATGCATGGCTAAACCTTGGATCATAGCTGACCACGATACAATTGTTCGTTCCCTCATTTCTTCAAAAACAGCTTTTGCAGCCTCTAAGCACCCACACTTAATGTACATGTCAATCAAAGTGTTACAAATGTGAACATTTCGTCTATACCCGCTCTTATTTGAATACTCATGAATCCTTTTGCCCAAATCAAGTGCGCCCAAATCAGCACAAGCTGCAAGAACAGCCACCACGGTCACCTCATTCGCATTCAATCCAGCCTCTTCCATTTCGGTAAAAACTCTAATAGCCTCCTTAGGCTTCCCGCACTGAACAAAACCAGTAATCATAGCAGTCCATGACCTTAAATTTCTCTCCGGCATTCTCAAAAACAAACCATAAGCCCCATCAACATCACCCTTCTTTCCTAATTGCGTAACCATTATATTCCACGACACAACATCTCGTTGAGGCATTTTATCAAACAGAAGGATAGAATCACCCATTTTTCCACAAACAGCATACAAATGAAGAAGTGCATTTAGTAAAACCAAATTTGATTGAAACCCAAGTTTCTCTACATAGGCATGAACAAATTTTCCAACGGAAAGATCAAATAGTGCAACACAAGCCTTTAAAACAAATGAACAAGTAAAACTATCAGGCATTACATTGTAACAACACATTTGATGAAACAACAAAATAGCATCAACTTGAGAATTTCCTTCAGCAAGATTTCTCAAACAGCTATTCCAGAGACCAATTTCTGGCTGCTCAACACAGTTAAAAATCTGTTGAGCTAAGGAGAAGTCTGGAGTAAGTGCACAAACGGAGGCGACGCGCGAAAGTGGGAGTATTGAGAGAGATTTGTTGGTTTTGATGAGAAAGGAAACAACTTGTTTGAGCTCAAATGGAGTGTTGAAATGGGTGGTAATGTTGGGGATTTGTGAAGTGGGTGTTTGAACATTTTTGGTATCAATGGACCCTTTGAGTTTTGGGGAGAGAAAGGTATGATTGTGAAATGAAGATGCCAAGCAAACAGATTGCAGCATGGCCTAGCTTCAGTGTTAGCTGCTAAGGAAGCATCAACCAGTATATGGTACTATCTTTGCCTCTCTATATATGTGTGTATATTGAGGATTTATGAGTTTGATTAAGCAGGAAAAACCAAAAAATTGTTAGAAGTATAGATATGGATTTGAAGTTAGAATCCACATAACTCACTTATACTGGCTACTTCTCAACAGGATAACTCACTAAAACATTGGCAGATGAGAAGTGAGAACAAGTCTCCAAGGTTTTGGGCAACTTAGTTTTCTCTTTTATTTTTTTTTTCTTTTTTTCAAAATCAACTATTCTTTGGATCCCAAGTTAGTTGAAACTAGTTAAATTCATCCGTATGAATACTCTATATCAAATTTGCTCGGTCCAAATTTCAGTATTCACAAGATTCATCATAATTTTATTATTTCTACGTCGGCCCGTTAACCTGCCTCAATTCTCTTCATTTTTTTGGATTTGGAATGCCTGCTTTGATCACATCACGTTGAGGAACCAAGAACCATAATGCGCAAATTGTATCCTGAATTTAGTCCTTTATATTGTAGAATCTGCTGTTTCAAATGCACCACATACAGCCGATGATACAAAAATACACAACGAACAAAATTCAAATAGATGTGAAGACTTTAGAATGAAACTAGGACAACATAAATGCTGCAGCATTGCATCAAACTCATTACAAGAACCGTAACTACATTCATAAGCCATTTGAAATGTAAAGGACAAAATGAGTGCTACAAACTCATTACAGAAACTAGTAACTAAATTCAGGGATTACATGAAATCTGAAGGCCTCAATAGTCAGGGATTGAAGTAAATCGATAACCTTGAGCACCTCTCCAAGAGTAATATGCAATCCGTGTCTCATAAAAACCTGCAAGTATTTATTAAGGTTGAAGTAGATTGTTGGCAGTCACTTAATATATGAAAAAGCGAATATAAAACTTGAATAAAGAACTATATTAAACAAGTGTAGTCAATGTCAGACCCAGAATGTCCAAACAGCATGAAGAAAACATGACTTGAAGTAAATCCAAACAAAATTTAGTAATTCTATCATTATTGCCCATTTATTTTATCAAGTATCTATCATTATTGCCCATTACACCCAAAGCATCAATTAAATATGACCAATTCCTAGTGCAGATCCACAATAATCTTAATATGGGGCTTCTTCTAACGACATAAAGGAGGTAGATATAGATACAGTAGCTACCATTTGCTATCTCACCAATTTAATGCTCACAGATTCAATGCAAGTTACCTTGTAAAGCCAAATGGTATTCCCACTGCCAAACAATGGTGCTACAGTAGCATGATTATGGATTTAATGAACTACTGCACTCTCAAGAAGGATACCTTGAACAACTTTTGACAAAGTTTATAACTTAATCATCCAAAGCCGTATAAAATAATGTTCTCATTACCTGGGAGAAAAGTGAGAATTCCAAGCCCAAGAAGACCATATGCCTGGGAACGCTCCCCTCCCATATGACCAGTTAAGATGAAGTATGATAGCAAGAGAAGCAGACATCCCAGAAAGAGCAGAAAAAGAGCAAGGGCAATGGACTTCCAGGGGATTCTATCTAACGATTTTGGTGAATAATCAAATCTAGGGTCAGCTCGCTTGCCACCATAATAATCCTCATCGTCATCCACAGCAAGACGACTGTAAGGAATATTCCTCCTGGCAGCCATACACCAGAATTCCCAGCCCTTGAATTGGACTAGATGGCCAACAATTCCGTGAGATGATCAACTTTGAATAAGGCTGCTAGAGAAAACACCACCTAACACAAGGATCTGACAACCAGAATATATAATAAGTTGCCAAAGTGAGGTAAAAAAAAAAAAATTGGTCAAAGAGGATAACCACAAAGGACAGTTTGATACACATATAACAAGGTGCTTACTAAATTGTTCTACAATACTCTTTTTTTGGTTGTAACTGCTTCACACCGCCAACAATCACTTGGTTTTTTTTTTGATCCGTAAAATAAATAATTTTATTGATGTAAAACTAGCAAAAAGAGAATGCCAGTTAGAAGTACATCCAAAAGAAGCTGCGGTCACCTAAGTTGCTCCGACACGGCACTTTAGGTGCCGCACCCGTGTCGACACGACACGGGTACGGGTGTGGGTACGGGATCCGCACTGGATCCGGTCAAACGATTTTGGGTACTTTGACCACTATCGACCCGGAAATTCGAGACAAGATACGATTTGATTTTCGAAATTAGAACCAAAACTAGGTAAATTTGAAGAAAATGACATACCTTATATGTTCGTCGATGTACGAAATTAGTTCTTTATATTCATCTTCTTCCTTGCTTCTTCTCTTGATTGGAAATTAAGCAATAATCAATTCAGATTTTCAGGCAAATTAGATCGAGATTTTGGAGTCGGCTAAACATCGGAAATATGTAACCAGCGTAGTTGGACGGAGTAATTTTTTTACTCAAATCAGTGGACGGATTTTATGGTGTACGGAGAAGACGAGTTATGGTGTTGACGGAGAAGACTGGAGAAGAGGCAGATTGTTGTTGAAGTAGTTACTAGGTTTAATTCTAATTTTAGTGTGTAGTATATTTTAGTTAACCCATTTAATATTTAGCCTTTTTAAGTTTGAGTGCTCAAGTTTTTCAATTAGCACTTCAATCTTTTTTGTGTACAAGTAATTATACATAGCATAACATATGTCATTTGCTTATTAAATTAGTATGAGGTGTCTGATAATTGTTACGTGCATTAATTCCACTAAATCTGTGTATGTGGTAAGTATTGGACAGGGATCAATTTTGGGATGTGGGTATGTCTACAATCTATGTCTTCTTACTCTTATATTGTAGTATTTCTTTTATATTTTAAATAAATTTTATTTTAATGTTGCTTTAGGTGGAGATCGGTTTGATGTTGATGAAGCCATTGGTGATCTAGTTGACTTATCAATAGATGAACCTCAACTAGAAGGAGTAATTATTGAAGAAGAGGTGGAAGATTTGGATGAAATTAATCTTGAAAATATGGAGGAAGATTGAAGAATGCTAAATATCAAAAAGACTTTTTTGATTTGTCATAGGTCACATGTTAATGTAAATTTTTATAGTGCTTGAACTTGTATATTTTTGCCTTTTTGGAACTCAACACTCAAGTGCTTATGTGATTGACTTAATGATAATGGCTAACTCTTTATAGTTTATATCATAATTGTCTTGTGATAATATAATGAATGATAATTGTATGTCTTATTCTTTGTATTTATGTAAAGTTATTGCCTTATTGGACAAAACCACAAAAGGTAATGTTTTTACTTTACTTTATATTTATTTATAGGCATCTAACTTTTTTATATATGTTCTAACTTTAAATATGTTTCATTGCTTGTAGGTGAACTTGAGAATGAAAGAAGATCAAGAAATTATGTCATCTTGGACTTGGAGTGTGTAGATAATTAACAAACAAGTAAGTATCCACAAAATCTCTCATTATAGATATAGTTAAAAATCTATATATTTTTTTTGAATTATTTTTAGCCGGATCCCCGCACCCGTGTCCGTACTAGGATCCTCATCCCCGAATCTTAGAATTTATATCTTGAAGGATCCGACCTCTAGATCCGCACCCGTGTCGGACACCCGCACCCGTGTCAGAGCAACTTAGGCGGTCACAAATTGTGAATATGACTAAGAAAATCTATCATGACTTCAGCTTCTATATATATATTTTTTTTAAATAAAGTAATGGTGTTGTATATATAGGCATCAAGTAGATGCAAGATTACATAAGTACAAAAACCAGCTCCATAACAAAAAACTCTATGTTAGCACTAAGGAGCCAAAAAGATCCAAAAAATGGTCAGTGCTATTTAAGACCAACAAAAAAGGCTAATTAAACATCTAGCTTTTAGGATGTGATTTGGAGTTGAGATTCCATCAAAGCATCTTCTATTCCTTTCATTCCATAAACACCAAAAAATACAGCCTGGAATCATCTGTCAGATCTTCTTGATGGATTTACCAACTCCTCTCTGGTTCCAGCTAGTGTAAGCATCTCTAACTCTCAATGGCATGACCCAGTGTAGACCAAATATAGAACAAAACATATTCCATAGGCTAGTCGCAGTTGGACGTGAAGGAACAAATGATTGATTGTTTCTGAATTTTTGAGGCACAAATGACATCAGTTTGCTAGCTGGAAATTCCTTTTGATAAAGTTGTCCTGTGTCAAGCATGCTCCACTAAGAGCTATCCAGTTGAAACAGATTACTTTTGGAGGTAACTTGGTTTTCCAGATCAATTCCCATTGCCAAGAGTCTATTAGACCACTATGAGAACATAGATTCATGTAGCAACTCTTAACTGAAAAAACTCCTTTATGCCCCAGAGTAAGCTGTCTTCTGTAGTATCATCTAAATTACTCATCTCCAGCTTGCCCAAAAGCTCAATCATAGGCTCCAACTCCTAATCTTGTAGGTTCCTTCTTAGTTTCAGGTCCCAAGTGTTTCCAGATCTGTTTTGAGCTATTGTCGAGTCAGCATCTTGAGCAATTTGATATATGAAGGGGTATTCATCCATCAACGAGTTGTTTCCAATCCAGATGTCTTTCCAAAATTTGATACATCTCCCATTTCCGACTTTGTAGGCAATATTTGTGGAAAATTCTTCCCACATCTTGCTGATAAACTTCCACGGACCAATACCAAAAGGGAGCCTAACTGTTTTTGTGCTCCAGTTGTTTTGCCTCCCATGTTTTGCGGTGATTACTTCCTTCCAGAGGCAAGATTGAGCTGTACCAAATCTCCAGAGCCATTTCATGAGCATACTCTTATCATGAAAATTTAAGTCCCTAATTCCCACACCACCATATATCTTTAGCTGCGTCACTTTAGCCCATTTAACTAAGTGAACTTTATGAGTATTACTATTCCCTTCCCATAGAAAATTTCTCCTAATCCTGTCTAGCTGTTTTTTTACTTTACATGGGATAGGGAAAAGAGACATATAGTATGTGGGAATGCTGTCAAGTACACTGTTAATAAGAGTTACTCTTCCCCCTAAAGATATGTATTGCCTCTGCCAAGATGCCAACTTTTTCTCAAATTTTTCAATGATTCCATTCCACATTTCAGAGGATTTGAATTTTGCTCCCAATAGTAAACCAAGGTAGGTTGTTGGAAAAGAGCCAATGCTACAACCCATTATGCTTGCCAAGTCCTCCAGGTTTGCCACTTCATTTACAGGGTATATGATGCTTTTTAGCATATTGAAGTGCAAACTTGAAAGAGCTTCAAAGATAAGAAGGGTTAGATTTAAGTACATTAACTGTGATCTGTCCGTCTCACAAAAGATAAGTGTATCATCGGCATACAAAAGATGTGAAACTGAGATTGTGCTTCCCGAATTAGTGCCCACTTAAAAGCCTTTTAGCCAATGCATTTCCTTAGCTTTCTCCAACATCTTGCTTAACCCCTCCATGGCTAGAATAAAAAGAAAATGAGACAAAGGATCTCCTTGTCTAAGGCCCTTTTGAGGGGAGAAGAAACCCATCGGTTCTCTATTTACTAGCACTGAATACTTCACTGTAGAGATGCTGAATTTCATCCATTTCAACCACTTGTCACCAAAACCCATTTTCTTAAGGATGGAGAGTAGATAGGCCCAATTCAGCTGATCAAATGCCTTTTCAATATCCAGCTTGCACACAATTCCTGGAACCCCACTTTTAAACCTCCAATCAAGTACTTTATTTGCAATTAGTGCAGCATCTGTGATCTGTCTGTTTTTAATGAAAGCATTTTGATGAGTAGACACTAATTTGCTTATGACCCTTTTCAACCTTTCAGCTAGCAATTTGGATGCAATTTTGTAAACACTCCCTATGAGGCTGATTGGCCGGTAGTCCTTCAACTCTATTGCACCTTTTTTCTTTGGAACCAAAGCTATGAAAGAGGCATTGCAAGACCTGACCATGTAGCCGTTCCGGTGAAAGTGATTTAAAGCTCCCAACACCTCTGTTTTTATAAAGCCCCAAGCCTTTTGAAAAAAAGCCATAGTAAAGCCATCAGGCCCCGAAGCTTTATCCGGAGCACACGAGTTAATAACTGAATGAACTTCTTCCTCTTCAAAAGCACCCTCCAGCATCTCCCTATCTTCCTCGGTGAGACAAACTACATCATCAAACTTTGCAGTAGGCCTCCAGGCTTCATTCTCTGTGTATAAGTTCTGATAAAAGTGTAAAATCTCTTCTTTTATTCTCACTTTGTCCTCAATTATTTCTTCATCTATCTGAAGCTTATCAATGAAATTCTGTCTTCTATGTGAGTTTGCCACTTTCTGGAAGAATTTTGTGTTTTTGTCCCCTTCTTTAAGCCACAAGCACCTCGATTTTTGCCTCCATGATGTCTCTTCTGCTTTTGCAAGCTGTTGCAATTCCAATTTCAAGTTTAGGGCATCTTGAGATTCAGATATAGTAAGCATTCTGGATTCTGAGATCTACTCCAAAGCTGAAAGTTTATCAAGAGCTACACTTCTTTTCGTTTCCAGCTTTCCATACACTTCTCTGTTCCAGTCAGTAATGTCTTTCTTTAGGCGCCTTAATTTTTGTATCAGAATAAAGTCTGGGCTACCATTAACCATGTATCCATTCCACCATTCTTTCAATTTATCAATGAAACCAACTTCTTGGAGCCACATATTTTCAAATTTAAAATAAGAAGGGGTGGCTTCCCGTTCCCCACATTCCAAGAGTATGGGTTTATGATCTGAGACGACTCTGGGTAAGGTTGATTGTTTTATTGCATTAAAACTATCATTCCAATCTGTTGAAACTAGGAACCTATCAATTCTAGATGCCTGAATTGATAGTTCCCCCCTAGACCAGGTGAATTGAGCCCCATGAAGTGGTAGGTCTACCAGTTCAAGGTCCATAATTGTTTCTGAGAATGATCTCATAGCCCTAGACCTTCTATTGCAATTAAGTCTTTCACTTTCATACCTGCACACATTGAAATCTCCCCCTATTACCCATTGATCATTCCAAAGTCCCTTTATCGCCCCTAATTCATTTACCCTCGATTTTTGCCTCCATGACTTCAGCTTCTAACAGGTTTGCCGAGTACATGTTGGACCAATAGCTAAGCAAAATTATACAATTGTGTTTAAGCTTTACAAGGTTAACATTTTTGTTCTCAAAAATCCTAGTATTTCTTTCTTTCCAAAGAACCCGCCAAACAGCTACTGGGATAGAGTACCATATTCCAAGTGAAGATTTTGTCATCACTTCCCTTCTCCAAGCTAGCAACAATTCCCCAGAAAAGCGTGGCATACACCAATTCACACCCGTAAGGTTAAGGATAAAGTTCCAGATTTCTCGGGACAATTTACAGTGGAGAAAAAGATGGTTAACATATTCTTCATCTTCCTCGCAAAGAGGGCAACGGTCGCATAAAGAAAGACCTCTCTTTTGTAAGTTGTCAATGGTTAGGCACTTGCCTTTCGCTACTATCCATGAAAAGCATTTGATATAATAAATCAGTATTTGTCCTCTATCAAGAAGAATCTTATATATATCAATATTTGTCAAATTTGTTCAACATTGCATCACAGGAGAGCAAATATTTTTCCTGACATCTTAATCTGTTGAGAAGTCTCTCACTAATTATAGGATGAAGATTGGTCTCCTTATAGGTCTTGTACAATTCTCACCCCATGAGCCAACTTAAAGGTCGAGTCAAGCTCAAGGCACCCAGATAGAGGTCTTGAGTTTGAGTATCACAGGTTACCATTTTATTAAAAAGAACTTCCACGTGCAAAAGAATTACGCGTGCACGCGAGGAGACGTGTTGAAGACATAATTAACTAAATAAAAGTGCGATCGCTCTAAAAGATTGAGCTTTTATATGAGATGGTCACACTTCAACAAATACTACCCTCATGACATAGTTGGGTTAATTAGCCATGAGAAAACAAGTATCAGTTCTAAAATGCATTTGAAGTCAAATTTTGGGGAAGAAACAAAACATTGACTACTTTATATGGTCCGATCCTCGTTATGAAGCATCATCACATTTTAAATGTCCAAAGGGAGGATCCCTAGGTAAGATTTTTACATGACTTCGGATGTTAGCTCTTAAATAATTTGAGAAGTAAATAGGATTCATAAATGATAAACCTCATCAGCCATTTTGTAAAGCTCTCTAGGTGGCCATTGGCCAATAGTTATACATTTGTTACTCATAGCACTAAATTTTGTCAATAGAACACCAATTCCATCACGGAACACCTTTTTCTTACACTAGCTAATGAAGTACGACTTGTTACCATTGGAAGCCTCTCAAAATAGTAAAATAGCACTGCACTGATCTTCTTGCTTTTAAATGCTATCTTTCTAGAAAGGAAAACCAAGCCCTTTTACCATCAAAGAATTGTCCCTAATTAAATTTGAGAGCATAAGGAAAACTATACAAATTTTATGCAGTGAAATCGTTAGTTCTCTGGAAAATCTCAACTCATATGGTCGACTGTATTAGTTGATACTTTTGCTTGATCTCAGTTTTGAAGACTTGTCCACTTGCCTTTGCAGGTTAGTAACTCTAAACTTCTGTACTTTCAAATAGTCACTTATCCAATCAATCAATTGTGCCTCGATCCCCAACTAACTAGGTTTGACAAAAAAATAAAAGGAAGACACTATCGCCAGTCTTTTGTGAATAGGCTTTGTATTTTCCGACACCCTTTCTACGACGGACTTGGTTAGGGGACAAAGTTTACAGCTTTCACCTGGTATTTTGCATCCAGTTTATGATATTAAAGGTGAACAATCGTTCTGATTAATATTATTCTCCTTTTCTAAAAGTGCTCATAACCTATTAGTATAATATAGCCGGGGTGATGTATAATATATGCATAATGAGTGTGTATACAGGCTAAGAAATGAAAATAGTGAATCTGAGCGGCTATTTGTTCATCCGCGAGAACATTAAAGTAGTAATTCAAACTAACCTTGAAAAGCCAAATTCTCCGAAGAAGATGACCCGGAACAAACCAGCAAAAAATTGCGCGCAGCAAATAACCCGAAAAATTGCGCAACCAACTTTGACCCGATGGTGCAAGGTTCCAAGGAAAATGGAAATGTACTTGGTTGTCGGGATAAAGTTTGTGAAGGGAAAGATCCAAATAGAGTCTACAATTATGCTTAACTGCTCTATTCATACCCTATGTTAATGGTTTGGTTCAATTAAGTTCAAACCTTTACCAAATTGATTTTATTTGCCCTTACGTGTTTTTTTTTTTTTTTTTTGGTTTATTTTGTTGTTGATATTTGTTCCTACTGTTTAACGAGAAACGAGTAAACATTAATCACTCTCTAATTCCATTGTAATTTCCCATTTCTCATGTGTTCAATGTGTGGCTTAAATTAATAAAGTACGTGAATAAACCCGTTTTGCATAGTTCAGAAGTATATTTGGACATTTTCCCAAAGCAAAAAAAAAAAAAAAAAAAAAAAAACCATTTTGGGTTGTTTGATTGGGCTGCATTAACTTTAAGGATTTTTTACATAAAAGTACAAGTTTTAGAGCTTAATTACCAAACATAGCAACATTTTAGTAAAATTACCCTATATAGAGGAAAACACAAGATAATTACAAATATAGCAAAAACATAGCAATATTTTCCCATAACATACAAAACCCTTACATTCTTCCCTCTATTTTCCCCACTATCACTTTTGCTCCTCCCATTTTCCCCTATTTCACTTTTACTCCCATTATTTTTCCAATTTCACTTATACTCCTCCCATTTACCCCATAGCAACATTTTAGTAAAATTACCCTATATAGAGGAAAACACAAGATAATTACAAATATAGCAAAAACATAGCAATATTTTCCCATAACATACAAAACCCTTACATTCTTCCCTCTATTTTCCCCACTATCACTTTTGCTCCTCCCATTTTCCCCTATTTCACTTTTACTCCCATTATTTTTCCAATTTCACTTATACTCCTCCCATTTACCCCAATTTCACTTTTCCCCATCCCATCCTCAATGTATCTCGTTGTATCTCACCGTATCTCGTTGTATCTCACCGTATCTCGTTGTATGTAATCGTTTCAGCACCGTTTCAGTTCATTTCAGCACCGTATCAAACTGTTTCTGCACCGTATCAAACTGTTTCTGCAGCACTGTATCAACTGTTTCTGCACCGTATCAAACTGTTTCTACACCGTTTCAACTGTTTCTGCAGCACCGTATCTAACTGTTTCTGCACCGTATCAAAGTATCAAACTGTTTCTGCAGCACTGTATCTAACAGATTCTGCACCGTATCTAACTGTATCTCACTGTATCTACGTTGTTTCAGCACTGTTTCAGATTATTTCAACACCGTATCTAACTATTTCTCGACTGTATCACCCACTATAAAAAAAATGCCTTCTACCCACGCTTATTTTGCAACGGATCAGATAAAAGTAGCTAAATCAATTAAGTGACAGAAAAATATCTCTCCTGTAGCCACGAATTAGATAGCGTGGCAAATCTAAAGGGCTTTTTTCACTCCCACCTTTTCTTTTGTGCCCCAAAATAACTTTAACCTCTTTTCATCTCCCTCTCCCACCTCTCTCACCCTCCCTAAAAAAACCTCATCTCCCTCATTGACGAACAAGTTTATCATAGCTGCCCCAATTTCAACGGCCAAACTTATCAGATCTAGGAGAAATCTTTGAGGTTCCATTTGCGTTTCATTATTTTATTTCTACAACAATTTCTTTTATATTTTGCTGTCTATACCTGATTATTTGATATAACTTTTAGGGTTTTTTCTTAGATCTGGTATTTTTTTTTCTGACAGTGTTCTTGTTCGATTTAGGGTTTTTTATTTCATTATTTTTGTTGTTTTTGAGCTCATTTGATGTTTAGAACATATGCTCCGTGAAGCTAGCAAGCGATTTTTGTTAGTACTAACAAAAATTTCCGTGGTCGTGAACACGTGGAGCAGCCTAAGAAGTTTATACGGTGAGATACAACGAGATACATTGAGGATGGGATGGGGAAAAGTGAAATTGGGGTAAATGGGAGGAGTATAAGTGAAATTGGAAAAATAATGGGAGTAAAAGTGAAATAGGGGAAAATGGGAGGAGCAAAAGTGATAGTGGGGAAAATAGAGGGAAGAATGTAAGGGTTTTGTATGTTATGGGAAAATATTGCTATGTTTTTGCTATATTTGTAATTATCTTGTGTTTTCCTCTATATAGGGTAATTTTACTAAAATGTTGCTATGGGGTAAATGGGAGGAGTATAAGTGAAATTGGAAAAATAATGGGAGTAAAAGTGAAATAGGGGAAAATGGGAGGAGCAAAAGTGATAGTGGGGAAAATAGAGGGAAGAATGTAAGGGTTTTGTATGTTATGGGAAAATATTGCTATGTTTTTGCTATATTTGTAATTATCTTGTGTTTTCCTCTATATAGGGTAATTTTACTAAAATGTTGCTATGTTTGGTAATTAAGCTCTAAAACTTGTACTTTTATGTAAAAAATCCTTAAAGTTAATGCAGCCCAATCAAACAACCCAAAATGGTTTTTTTTTTTTTTTTTTTTTTTTTTTTTGCTTTGGGAAAATGTCCAAATATACTTCTGAACTATGCAAAACGGGTTTATTCACGTACTTTATTAATTTAAGCCACACATTGAACACATGAGAAATGGGAAATTACAATGGAATTAGAGAGTGATTAATGTTTACTCGTTTCTCGTTAAACAGTAGGAACAAATATCAACAACAAAATAAACCAAAAAAAAAAAAAAAAACACGTAAGGGCAAATAAAATCAATTTGGTAAAGGTTTGAACTTAATTGAACCAAACCATTAACATAGGGTATGAATAGAGCAGTTAAGCATAATTGTAGACTCTATTTGGATCTTTCCCTTCACAAACTTTATCCCGACAACCAAGTACATTTCCATTTTCCTTGGAACCTTGCACCATCGGGTCAAAGTTGGTTGCGCAATTTTTCGGGTTATTTGCTGCGCGCAATTTTTTGCTGGTTTGTTCCGGGTCATCTTCTTCGGAGAATTTGGCTTTTCAAGGTTAGTTTGAATTACTACTTTAATGTTCTCGCGGATGAACAAATAGCCGCTCAGATTCACTATTTTCATTTCTTAGCCTGTATACACACTCATTATGCATATATTATACATCACCCCGGCTATATTATACTAATAGGTTATGAGCACTTTTAGAAAAGGAGAATAATATTAATCAGAACGATTGTTCACCTTTAATATCATAAACTGGATGCAAAATACCAGGTGAAAGCTGTAAACTTTGTCCCCTAACCAAGTCCGTCGTAGAAAGGGTGTCGGAAAATACAAAGCCTATTCACAAAAGACTGGCGATAGTGTCTTCCTTTTATTTTTTTGTCAAACCTAGTTAGTTGGGGATCGAGGCACAATTGATTGATTGGATAAGTGACTATTTGAAAGTACAGAAGTTTAGAGTTACTAACCTGCAAAGGCAAGTGGACAAGTCTTCAAAACTGAGATCAAGCAAAAGTATCAACTAATACAGTCGACCATATGAGTTGAGATTTTCCAGAGAACTAACGATTTCACTGCATAAAATTTGTATAGTTTTCCTTATGCTCTCAAATTTAATTAGGGACAATTCTTTGATGGTAAAAGGGCTTGGTTTTCCTTTCTAGAAAGATAGCATTTAAAAGCAAGAAGATCAGTGCAGTGCTATTTTACTATTTTGAGAGGCTTCCAATGGTAACAAGTCGTACTTCATTAGCTAGTGTAAGAAAAAGGTGTTCCGTGATGGAATTGGTGTTCTATTGACAAAATTTAGTGCTATGAGTAACAAATGTATAACTATTGGCCAATGGCCACCTAGAGAGCTTTACAAAATGGCTGATGAGGTTTATCATTTATGAATCCTATTTACTTCTCAAATTATTTAAGAGCTAACATCCGAAGTCATGTAAAAATCTTACCTAGGGATCCTCCCTTTGGACATTTAAAATGTGATGATGCTTCATAACGAGGATCGGACCATATAAAGTAGTCAATGTTTTGTTTCTTCCCCAAAATTTGACTTCAAATGCATTTTAGAACTGATACTTGTTTTCTCATGGCTAATTAACCCAACTATGTCATGAGGGTAGTATTTGTTGAAGTGTGACCATCTCATATAAAAGCTCAATCTTTTAGAGCGATCGCACTTTTATTTAGTTAATTATGTCTTCAACACGTCTCCTCGCGTGCACGCGTAATTCTTTTGCACGTGGAAGTTCTTTTTAATAAAATGGTAACCTGTGATACTCAAACTCAAGACCTCTATCTGGGTGCCTTGAGCTTGACTCGACCTTTAAGTTGGCTCATGGGGTGAGAATTGTACAAGACCTATAAGGAGACCAATCTTCATCCTATAATTAGTGAGAGACTTCTCAACAGATTAAGATGTCAGGAAAAATATTTGCTCTCCTGTGATGCAATGTTGAACAAATTTGACAAATATTGATATATATAAGATTCTTCTTGATAGAGGACAAATACTGATTTATTATATCAAATGCTTTTCATGGATAGTAGCGAAAGGCAAGTGCCTAACCATTGACAACTTACAAAAGAGAGGTCTTTCTTTATGCGACCGTTGCCCTCTTTGCGAGGAAGATGAAGAATATGTTAACCATCTTTTTCTCCACTGTAAATTGTCCCGAGAAATCTGGAACTTTATCCTTAACCTTACGGGTGTGAATTGGTGTATGCCACGCTTTTCTGGGGAATTGTTGCTAGCTTGGAGAAGGGAAGTGATGACAAAATCTTCACTTGGAATATGGTACTCTATCCCAGTAGCTGTTTGGCGGGTTCTTTGGAAAGAAAGAAATACTAGGATTTTTGAGAACAAAAATGTTAACCTTGTAAAGCTTAAACACAATTGTATAATTTTGCTTAGCTATTGGTCCAACATGTACTCGGCAAACCTGTTAGAAGCTGAAGTCATGGAGGCAAAAATCGAGGGTAAATGAATTAGGGGCGATAAAGGGACTTTGGAATGATCAATGGGTAATAGGGGGAGATTTCAATGTGTGCAGGTATGAAAGTGAAAGACTTAATTGCAATAGAAGGTCTAGGGCTATGAGATCATTCTCAGAAACAATTATGGACCTTGAACTGGTAGACCTACCACTTCATGGGGCTCAATTCACCTGGTCTAGGGGGGAACTATCAATTCAGGCATCTAGAATTGATAGGTTCCTAGTTTCAACAGATTGGAATGATAGTTTTAATGCAATAAAACAATCAACCTTACCCAGAGTCGTCTCAGATCATAAACCCAAAGGAATGAATTGCTCCAATATGTTACGTACCAGCACCAAAGGAAGATGAAGATGTTGGGTCAGTCAATAAACCTGCAATGCCGATTTTTTTAATGAGTGGATAAGTCGAAGTTCCGAAACTTGAAATTATATCCCAGCAGATAAGCGATGTTTTTCTCTCAATACGATTTGCCAAAAACAACATAACGAAAATCACATAGTACCACTGAAGAAGAGAAATCATACCAACAAAATCACATAGTACCTAACCTATCAAAATGTGTTGAAATAGATCAAGAGATAGAAGTTGCCGACATTGCACTCTACAGGTTAACTCAAATTATATACTGACCAAATAAACTTCAAACCAGCTGACAAACTGATCAAGGGTTTACTCTGGGATGATATTATGAAAGTCTAATACAAATTAAGATCTATAATATATCCATCAATACAAGTTGTCAAAGAACTTTGACCTTTACTTTAGAAACAAGCAATTTACATAAAGAAGGAAATGAAAGAACTGCATATCTATATATATCATGAAACTAGAAAGCGTGGTCACATGACTTGGTGAAATTAAATGAAATTGCATCTGAATTTTCTCTAAAGATTTAACCATAGAATGTTTCAATTCGAACACAGTAAAAAATTGATTAAACATGACTTAGTGAAATAAAATTACCACCTACCGACATCACACACAAGGAAAAACTTAAAGAACTAGATCAAATAGCTCATGAGTAGATAATGTTCTGTATCGACAGGATAATTTGATATTTTACCAGGTGTATGACATCAAAGGAAGAATTTAACTTACGCCTTCCTAGCAATGACCTCAGATCCATCCAATAGCAGCTTGTATGGTGATTTCAAACATCTGGCTGTTCAACTATTTGTATGAGGAACTGAAAGTAACAACAAGACCAAAAGGAAAAAATAAGTACACCTGTCTATAAACTTCTTAGGCTGCTCCACGTGTTCACGACCACGGAAATTTTTGTTAGTACTAACAAAAATCGCTTGCTAGCTTCACGGAGCATATGTTCTAAACATCAAATGAGCTCAAAAACAACAAAAATAATGAAATAAAAAACCCTAAATCGAACAAGAACACTGTCAGAAAAAAAAAATACCAGATCTAAGAAAAAACCCTAAAAGTTATATCAAATAATCAGGTATAGACAGCAAAATATAAAAGAAATTGTTGTAGAAATAAAATAATGAAACGCAAATGGAACCTCAAAGATTTCTCCTAGATCTGATAAGTTTGGCCGTTGAAATTGGGGCAGCTATGATAAACTTGTTCGTCAATGAGGGAGATGAGGTTTTTTTAGGGAGGGTGAGAGAGGTGGGAGAGGGAGATAAAAAGAGGTTAAAGTTATTTTGGGGCACAAAAGAAAAGGTGGGAGTGAAAAAAGCCCTTTAGATTTGCCACGCTATCTAATTCGTGGCTACAGGAGAGATATTTTTCTGTCACTTAATTGATTTAGCTACTTTTATCTGATCCGTTGCAAAATAAGCGTGGGTAGAAGGCATTTTTTTTATAGTGCAAGCTGTTTCTTGACTGTTTCAGCATTATTTCATCTCATTTGTGCATTGTTTCTCACTGTTTCTAAGCTATTTTCACATTTTTAGCATTATTTTGTATTATTTTTTATATTTTATTTTGGAATTTTTTTACAAGCGGTTTCAGATTGTATCATATCGTTTCATCACCGTTTCAGACTATTTCAACTCTGTTTGAGACTGTATCATAGTGTTTCAATATCGTATTGAGACTGTATCATATTGTTTCAACACCATTTCAAATTGTCTCATCACTGTTTCAAATTATTTCAACACCGTTTCAAATTGTTTCAACTCCGTTTCAAATTGTTTCACTTTAATGTAATACCAGAAGCATTACCTAGAGGCTAGAGTATGAGACCTTTATGGTGGCCTAAAAGGTGAAATATTTGATATTTAGGAAAATTCAGTCCACTAGTCATCAGTGCTTGGATTCCAAAATAGAATCACATATTTCACCAAGTAGCACAACACCAGTAACATGAACACAGCAGCAGCAGCAGACAAAATTCATGATGGACAAGCAAGTTCTACAAAATAAAATCTCACTCCCAAAAACTTGATAGAACATGGCTTTTCCACACCAGCCTCTATATGCATAGATTTCCAAGAGCACTTCTTTTTCTTTTTCTTTCTAAATGTAAAGATCCAAGACAATGATTTCAATTTTTAGCTAGTACATTGTTCAACTCTCATCAGGAAATCAAAGAGAAAAATTGCACCAGATCATTTTCACCAACTACAACACCTAGTTTTTCGGAGAAAACGGCATTAATTGCATCAGCTCCCACATTTTGCAATACATCGTCCGGAGATACTGTAATGTAATCGTTCAGATTGTGTACGGCTCCATCTGTACAAGCAAAAGGAAGAATGAAAATAGCAATTATATCAGATAAAAAATTGAAGAATCGGGGGTGATGGCGTTGGAGGTGGGGAGGGGGGGTGGGGGTGGCGGCTGTTTGTTTGGGGAGGAAGTGGGAGAAAGTGTTTTAGGGTTTTTTGGAGAGTGGGTGTAAGTATAGTTATCAAAAATGAAATGTGTTGATTATTGAAGAAATGTGATAAAAAAGTATTGTTATATTTGGTAATTTTAAAAATATTGCTATTTTTGTGTAATTAGGAGTGTATTTTTGTATATATTTGTAAAAATCCCTAACTGTAAAACATGCACTAAATCCCTCACTATGTAATACAACGTTTGGTTTGTTTTATAATAGGGCATAGAAATCTACATTAATTAATACAACGTATAGTTTGGATTTTATTCTCTTTATGCATAATACCCGCACATATTAATGGGAGAATCTATGTATTATTTTGTGCCCGAAGGTGGAATAAGTAATGTGGGTATTAGTAATGCACGTATTAAAATTTAAAATGACAAAATTAACCATCATAATAATAAGGATATTTTTTAATTTTATTTAAGGCCCATTGCAATGACAAACAAGCAAGGAGACATAGGGTCTCCTTGTTGGTCTCCTTGTTTGAGGCCTCTTCTTGCTTTAAATGGTTTAGTGAGTCCTCCATTCATCATTAAGGAATAGGTGACAGTTGACACACACTCCACCCGTTGTATAAACGTATGGGTAAAACATAGATCAATCAGAACTCTGTGTAAGAAATTCCACTCCAGTGCGTCATATGCTTTCCTGATGTCAACTTTAAGGACACACTTAGGTAACATACCTTTCCTGCCATATCCTTTGAATAGCTCATGGTTGAACAGTATGCTGTCTAGTATACTCCTGCCCTTGATGAAAGCAGATTGTGATGAGCTTACAATAGCATTAGCAACTCCACTCAGCCTGTTTGTCAGTATTCTAGCAATAATCTTGTATAATGTTGTACAACATGCTATTGGCCTATAGTCCTTTACTGTGGTAGGGGAAGGGACTTTAGGCACTAAAGTGATAGCAGTGCAGTTCATCTTAGTGAGTAACTTACCAGTCCTAAAGAACTAGTGAATGGCTTCTGTGACATCTTCTTTAAGTAGCTCCCAGTTCTTCAGGTAGAACTCTATGAGGTAGCCATCTATTCCTGGAGCTTTGTCTTTGGGCATGTCATTAATTGCTTTGAACACTTCTTCGTCAGTAAGCTCCTATATCAGTTGGCACTATTGATCATAAGTCAGGCTTGCACCTTGTTTGATGACCTCAGATTAGGGCAAGGTAGTTCCTCTGCATTGTCTCCCATGAGACTGGTGAAGAAGGAGAGGAACTCCTATTCCACCATCTTAGGGTCTGTGAGTTTGATTCCTTGCTTAGTGTAGACAGAGGTAATTGTATTCCTTGCAGTTCTAATCCTCCATTGTGCATGAAAATATTTTGTGTTTGCATCCCCTAGATTAATCCAATTAGCTCTGGATTTTTGCCTCATTGCTTGTTCCTCTATTAAGCTCCAGTGTTCCATCTCAGTTATCAATTCTTTCTCTCTGTCAATCGGTTGCTGATTAATGGAGTTGCCTTGTGGTTGTCCTGCACTATACCTAACTTCTCTCTTGCTTGAGATAACTTATGCTCATAAGATGCTAGGTAGGTAGAGATGCCCTTGAGTTCTTCTGCAAGATTTTTCTGTTTCTCCCATACTCTGAGCATTGCATTACCTCTAATACTCTGCTACCATATCATACTGGCTTTAGCCTCAAACTCTGGATGGTTCATTACATTGGCATATAGCTTGAAGGGCTTAGGGTGTAAGTTAGTTCTTCTGCCACATTTTATCAAGATGGGGGAGTGGTCTGATACCTGTGGATTCATAAAGTCTGCCTCTGTGTGTCAATATTGCTGCAACCATTGATAGTTCCCCAATGCCCAATCTATCTTGCTGTAAACTCTATTGTTGCTTTGCTGTTTGTTGCACCAAGTGAAATGCCAACCTATTGCCTTCAGTGATGTCAGTTGTAAGCTATCAATACAGTTCTGAAAGACTTGTGTTTCCTGCAGTGTCACTGGTGCCCCTATTTTATCCTCAGAAGTAAGGACATTGTTTAAGTCCCCACACAGTAGCCATGCAGTTTGTGTTTGCATACCAATGAGCTGCAATTCATTCCACAGTGCTTCCCTTTGCCTTACTTCATTCTTGCCATATATAATAGTCAGGCAGGGGTGAAGTGTGTAGCAGTGTCCTCTACATGACCGTGGATTAGTTGCTCAGCTACTGTCAAACACATGAACTTTGATGTGTGGTTTCCAGAGGAGGCAGATCCTACCATTACTTGCCTGCACATAGTTAGAGCAGGTGTTCCATCATTTAGCTATCTTTGTCATTATTATATTTTTATTTTCTTTGTTTAACCTTGGTCTCAATGCAACCAATGATATCCACTTTATTCCTTGTCAAAAAGTGCTTCAACTCTTTTTGTTTGAGGGCTTTGTTTAGCCCTCTAATGTTCCCTATGGCAATGATAATGGAGGCTGGTGTTGTGTACCAGCTTCAGCAGGGGCAACAAACAATGCTGCATATTTGTTCATAGTAGCTATTGCCCTAGTATGGCTTACTTGTGCGCTGTCCTGCTGTGTTTTCTTATTTTGTTGTCCCTTATGCTGAGTGCTAGGGTCAATTTGCTTCCCAGTCTTGTCTTGTGGCTCTGGCTCCTCTTGGTTAGCCTGCTTTATTTGTTGATCAGTTTGTTGTTGTTCACCCTGCACTGTTTCCTTAGCTTGCCATTCTAGCTTAGTTGCAATAGGCTTCTTATTTCTCTTTCTTGTCTTTTTAGGCGCTTTCAGTTATTGCTGCTCTTCTTGCTATTCATTCTTCCAGCAAGTGTCAGTTGTGTGACCAAATCTCATACATTCAGTGCAGAATTTAGGGATCCAATCATATCCCACAGGCTGGTATATCACACATGTAGGCGTGTCAATCTCTATACAATCCAGTAAGGGCTGTGACACATCAACTTCAATCAAGATTCTAGCATAAGAAATTTTTCCCATATTAGTAGTGAATCTATCTGTGTACATTGGCTTTCCTATAGCATTTGCCACCTTGCTTAAAGCTTCAGCTGACCAGTAGCCTACTGGAAGTCCAGGAAACGTTACCCAAAGTGGAATAACTGTTATACACTCCAGATTGAAGCAGAAGTCTATGGACCATTGGTGTAGGATCAAAGGCTTGTTATGGAATGCATATGGACCTGATTGAAGAACCAGGTCACATTCATCCATGGTTTTGAATTTAAATAATAAGTACCCATCATCGTGCATTCGGATCTGGGGTTTTGTGACAAAATTCCAGACATTAGCAGCATAATTCTCCGATGAATTAACATATGGTGTATCCCCAATTACATACCCTATAAGAGCAGTTTTCCAGTAATCTTCCTGGGGTTTGACATACTCTTGTTCAATTTTTACCACTATCTTACCATTTCTAGTAACTGGTAGAATATATGTAAGGGACTTACCCATCAATGAGCTCCTGTTGTTCTTATCATTTGGTGTAGGCTGTGCCGATGAGGTTGTATCAGAATATTGCAACCAGCAGCCTGCTAGCTCCTCTTTGATTGTTGTAGCTATTCCTTGCAGCTGAATTTCAGGCTTAACTTCTAGTGGTGGTTCATTATCTTCAGATTCTTCTCTAATCAAGAGCATAGGCGGTAAAAAACTCCCAAATGTTAAGGGAGTACGTTTATAGACTTGATCTTCAGGTGTCACTGAATTTTCCGGTTGGATATGTGGTTTTCCGGTGGGTTTACGTTGATGAGTCATAGCTTTAGGCGTACGTTAGCACTTCCAGCTTATCCTACGCCGAGAGCATTCCTGTAGCTTAACGTGCGCCAAAGTATGTCATTTTTTAGATTTGTGGCCTAATAAAAAAACTAAATATTTTTAATTATAATATTGTATATTAATTTGTAATATATTAGTGATTCAAGAAATAATCGCTATGTTATAATGCATGCATAGCTAATAACACATTACTAATTCCCGCACTACTAATACCTCCATTACTAATTACCACATTGCTAATGTCTGTATTATTAATACCCGTATTACTAATACGCACATTGCTAAGCTTGACCAAGAATACTAGTTCAACCAAACTTTTCCATGTCCAACCCGACTACTAATCAAAAGGCATCAAGATTGTTTCTTTTCAAAGTCCATTAGTAATATCACTAAACTCCATCAAGAAAATAACCTTGAAATTGTCATACTTAATGATTTTTAATTTGTGAATTCTAGTTCTAAGCCTAACACTTATTTTTTGTTCACTTGACTAGACCATGTACAAATCTTAGTTGGTTTCATAATGGTGAGCCACTATTATGTCTTTGTTGCTACTACTTTAATTAATTTATCTAAAATTTGAGCTTTTGATTAGTTCTCACCACTTGTTTGATTCAATGCCTCAAACATTCAACTTAACAACAACTCCAAATAATATTCAACAACAACCCCAAATAATGTTAAACAACAACCCCAAACAATGTTCAAAAATTACCCCAAATAATATTCAACAACAACCCCAAGCAATGTTCAACAACAACACCAACAAAAATATTCATTGACAATTTTCCAACTATACCAAACTATGTTCAACAACAACCACCCCAACATCAACCCAAAAAGATACAACAAGATTACACTTTTAAAGCATATTAATCCATGTAAGAAAATTTATGTAATAATAACCACTAAACAAATATAGTATGCCAATTCAATTTCATGAACTAGAATTCAAAAAATTAATGTCAAAATTCGGATGAAAATTATAAAAAAAAAAAAAAAATTTGCTCCAAAGCTAGAAAACTCACCTCAAGTGCCGGAGTTTTGCTCCACCACCACTAATTTAGTATTCCCCCGATTTGATAGATGAAAGAACTAAAAAAAAAAAAAAGTTAGGGTTTCGGATTTGGGAAAAAACAAGAAGGAAAATAATTAAAAAAAAATTACCACGGATTTGTAGAGGTAGAGGGTGAATATTTAGTGTTAGATTTGAAATTAGTGAGTGATTTTGAGAGATTTGGGGGTGGGGGTCGGGTTTGAGATAGAGAGAATCGGTATTTTGGGTATGAGGGAGAGAGAGAGAATGAGCAAGAAAAGAGGTTGTTCCCGTTATTTAATTCTGGTACCCGACCGCCGCGGTCGGGTGTCGGTCGGATAAGCTAAAAAAAAAAAAATATTTTATTACTATCGGACCGCCGCGGTCGGATAGTTAAAAAAATTATTTCATTTAAAAAATTTAACTGATATGTCCGACCGCAACGGTCGGTTGTGGTCTTTAGACCGATTTTCCGTCCGAAAACTACGGTGGGAAATTCCCTGTTTTTTAGTAGTGAACCCCAAAATACATTAACTTGTTTTTCTCCTTTCACTAATTCTTTTGCCCAAAAAAAAAAAAAACATGAATTGATGTATATGTCAGCTCAAACTAATACTAAGGGCTTGTTTGAAAAGCCACCATGTAATTGGATTTGGGTGTAATTGAGTGTAATTACACAGTTTGGCTTGTTTGTCTGACCAAGTAATTACTTGGTCAACATGGAATTGAGTGTAATTGAGAGGGTGCAATTACACTCTTCAATTCTTAGGGGGGAGCTGAGAATTGGAGGTAATTACACTGTGTAATTACATGGTATTTCTACTTTTTTTTTTGTTATTTCATTTATAATTTTCTTTTCAATTCTATTTCATTTAATTTTATTTAAAAACTTCTTATTTTTTCTTTCTTTTTTTTTTTTAAAAAAAATTATTTTTTATTATTCTTTAGTTGTGATATTACCTTTTTCATGAGTTTTTATATTTTAAATAATCTATTTTTTTTTCTTTTTATTTTTTAAATATTTTTTTAAAAATGAGGACTTTAATTTCATTTCTTTCCTACTAGTGCTTCTCTTTTGATGTTAGTCTTCTTGATGATGCTATTTTTGATACTCTTTTTCCTAATTTTTTTTCTTACTACATATTTTCTTGCTTCAATTTCTCTTATTATATATAAAATATTTTCTAATTTGAAGCTCTATATAATTTTTATCATTTCTTGTTGTATTTTTAAATAAATTTATAATAATTTTTATTTTCTAGATAGACATATAAATATGATTAAAAAATTAAGTAATTGTCTTTTATAACTTCATGTGGTATTTAAATAAGTTAGCAAGAAATTTAAACATGTTATTGAAAATTTTATTTACTAATTTAAGTTAAAAATTATTTATAAGAAGAATATCTTTTATGATATTAATTACCAATTTATAGATATTCAATATATATTTTACACAAGAATGTATATTTTAAATACTTAAAAATAAATAATATTTGAAATTTCTTGTAGACACATATATTTGACTACACATTCATACTTATTTGCATGTGCATATTGAATTAATTTATTAATTTTGATAAATAACTTTTATTTTAAAAATTATTTAACTGTGTAATTGCATTGGTACAATCAAACATGACACTAGGAATTACACAGTAATTACAATATGACAAACAAACAGGACTATGTAATTATTATACTGAGTAATTACTAGGCTGCGTAATTACTACCCTAGTAATTACACAACCTAGTAATTACACAGTGGTTTCCAAACAGACCCTAAAGTTTTGCTACACTACCCTTTTATTTTTTATTTTTTGTTTCCTTATTCTTCCCACCGTTCTTAAATATTTTCTGTTTAATAGTGTTTTCACAATTTTTTTCTTACTATACTTACTTTAAGCTTTCCTAAAACTTGTCTAAAGTGAAATCATATCCCTTTGACATGGAAATATATGATTTCAAGCTATACCACGTGGTTTTAAATCTTGTGTTGGTTTCTCATAGTTCTGATTATTCTTCTTCGAACAAGTCATAGGACCTCTACAATAGTTGAGGGGTAATGAGGTATTCTTCTATCTTAATTTCGTGCCATACCTTCTTTTTATTAGCATATCTACTCTCCTTTAAAATGGAAAAAACATAAAAATATTTACTAATTTTTAAAAAAGGAAGAAGATTAAGAAAAAGCAGTAATAGAATTATCAATTTGCATATACACGTAGAAGCAATTCATTGATGAACCTCCATTATAGAGGAGTATTATTTTGTGTGTGCATGCATGTTCCTATTCTTCTCGTAAAATATACAATACATGTGATCCTAAACTCGGTTTCTGTGATCTCATTCTGATATTTGGCGCAGCTCTTTCTCAACGTGAGCATGAGCATGAGCATGAGCATGAGCAGCGTAAGGGTCGTAATTCCTAGCAATCTTCGGAAGACGATCCATGATATAAAGGAGATCGCTGGTGGCAAACACACCGATGATGACATCTATGCAATGCTCAAAGAATGCAACATGGATCCCAATGACACCGCTCAGAAGCTTTTGTATCTCGGTATCTACACACTTATATATATTCTTGTTTTTCTCTATATGCATCATCACTTTAATTTGCTTCCATGCATGTGCGCTAGCTCTTGTTTTTTAATTTATTGATTGATAAAGGTGTAGTTATTTATTATAACAGTGATGTCCGATTAATTCCACGGGATATCTGAGGTGTAGTTTATTTATTGATAAGTTATTATGTCTTATTTTGCGAGTATCTGATCAGTTTTGCTGATTGGGAGACTCCACATGAGTACTCTTGGTAATGCAGGGGAGAATAAGAAGCAAACACTTCTAGTTGTATTTTGTGTCTTCCCTTCTTATTTTTCCGAGTGGAACTTATTTATGCCTAAAAATTCTCTTTTCAGTATCTGATTACGTGACAACTAATAGAATCTTTGAATAATCTTGATTAATTCTGGTAGTGAGCGCTCTTACGCGGCATGAATCTATATTAGTCGGGACTCCAATGAGGGTACTGAACACCGGATGGGAAACCAAAAAGAAGGAAAAATAACTACACTTTCATTAACACTCTTGAAATGTTTGTCATCCATTCCACATCTGCTAACTATTAATCCAATCTCTTCATGATGCCTAAGTTTCATATTCCTTCATGCATTCATGTAATTGTTGAGCCCGTGGCATTATTTTTTCCCCCTCTCAAGCAAGGCACCATATTGTGCAGATACTTTTCACGAGGTCAAAAGCAAACGAGACAGAAAGAAAGCAGTAAGCATTTCCCTCAACTTGACCTCTTTACTCTTTGTTTTGTAAGTTGACTGGTAAATTAGTGTTCGTGGGGGCTTTGAGCTTGATTAAGTGCTGGTAACTTCTAAAGGATTACATAAATGTTTGATACTTTAGTTGAATGAGGCTTCAGCCACAAAGTTTCATAATTTTTACTTATGTTTTCGTGAAGAGGTAAATTACGAATGGACCTCAAGCAGTGAAGCTGTAAAGGGTCAGTATACCCACTCAGAGTCACTCTATTGTGTGGCATGGAAGTACCATGCACGATATTAAAAACCACAGAGATGTATTTTGAATTTTTCAATTAGTTAAAGATTATTCTCAAAGGAAAGGACAGTAATTAAGTATGAGAGCCTCAAATATTCCTCTGTTCCTAAATGTTGTCCATTTCCTCAAAGAATAGTTGAGTAGACTTTATATAACATCAGGGCTCGCAGTCCAGCAATACCTTGTACTTATCTCAGTACTAGCTTGGTACTGAGTCTTTATCAGTAATATCACCTTTACAGATCAAAAAGCATTTTATATAACATAAAAACTTATGTGGTATCCTCCTTTCTACTCTTCCAAGAAGTTCTTCCAATTGTATTCTCAAAAAAGTACAAAATTCAAGAACCAGATGTAAGATGTTCCCCAACGAATTCTAAACAAATAACTTTTTGACTCTTCTCTTAATGTTCCTGTTGAGTCAAACTAGGACTATTCAAATTTGACAGAGGTAGTAACAATGGAAAGTAGCCACTATAGATTATTTTTTTACGAAATTTCCTTTAGCTTGATCATTCGTAGATTCACTATCTGTTTATTACAGAAAGCCAGCAACCAAACTTATCCGGACTACAGGTGGATGTCAGGCATGCAGCGGAGAGGGGCGGCTAGAAATGGTGGTGAGAAACTTTTGACAAATTACATCTCTGATGGTATCTATAGGACCTAAACCTGGGATAAGAATAACTGTCATAATGTGGTCTTGATCTTGATAGATTAAGTCTCCTTCTTTTCCGATCATCCAGGATGTTATGTTTGCATTTTGTTTTAGTTGAGTATACAATTCAAGATTCATTGGAAACTTTCATAAGCAAAGAGAAGAGTTGTCCTCTTTAATACTTGTTGGGTGTACATGTATTCTGTCCACTAGCTTCTTTATTGAACAGTTATAGCAGCGGTCAGCACTTCACTTATCACTGGAAGAAACTCACTATCACTGAAACAAAAGTGTCAAGTGCATTAAGAAGATAAAAGTCAAAAGTCTCATTTTCTTCACTCACACGAAGTTAAGACACAAGAATGTGCTTGTTGAATGATCTATCTTTTCTTTGGAAAGCACCTGCTTCTCCTTACATACAAAAAGACCAATTTTTTTCTTTCAAGAATGCACTTTGTTTGTTAGAATGATTGTACAAGCCTTGAGGATGACCTTTTGTGGATATAAGTGTATGATTATTGCAGGCTGTTTGTCAAATGAGAAGAGCTAGAGCTTCTTTCATGATTTAATTAGCATCCGAGGTCCTTATATATTCTGCTTCATAGGTTGATAGAGCATATTTTTTTCTTTTCCTATTTGCGCTGCAGTCCTGTCTTCATGTGCAATATTTTGATATATGCTTGGTCTCTTATCACTTATATAGCTGGGATCTGTTGGAATTTGGAAGAGGGTTTCATATTGATAGAGAGATATGTATTTCCTCTATTTCTGGCTTGCAGTGTAAACGTACCTCTTCTTTATTGTCTTCAGATTCAAGTG
The DNA here is from genome assembly GCA_037355625.1 of Petunia x hybrida. Classification (NCBI taxonomy): domain Eukaryota; kingdom Viridiplantae; phylum Streptophyta; class Magnoliopsida; order Solanales; family Solanaceae; genus Petunia; species Petunia x hybrida. Next base: position 190,830 of record JBBBVM010000052.1, on the reverse strand, counting down.
GCAGAAGACATATTAAGAAAGAAAATGGAGTCAATAGTTCGAGAGATAGAAGTTCTAACGCCTCCATGCCAGTTGCACATAAAAGAGAAGATAATAATAGACATCCTAAGGAATCTGCCATTAAGGTATCTGCGGACGAAGCTAGTCATATTACTTCAGCTCTTAATGTAAATAAGTTGGCAAAAGTTTCGACTTTCCCGCCTACTTTAATGAACCATCGTCCAAGCGTGAACCCTGGCCCCACTCCTGCCCCCACCCCCACCTTTGCATCCGGAACCATATTTGAAGATAAGCTTGTGATAAGCACTCCTTCGGCATCCGTTTCGGGTGTCTACTCCACTGCATCAGATCCTGTACTAGTGCCAGCCTTGAACCCCCGGAATCCTGGAACAGTTGGCACGATAAAACGTGAAACAGGTAGCCAGCGCACTGCTACTGAATCCACTCCGACTCTTGCAAATGAAGGACGAAGAGATGCTTGTAAAGGTGCTCCTAATGATATTCATTCAGTCTTTGGAACTGTCAACTATGTAAAAACAACGGGGCAAAAAGAATCCCAGGGAGTTTCAGTGAGTGCTATACAACCTATTGTTGTAATTAACCGTGATAGTCAGCATCCCAAACAAGTTAAGGGTCATTCTGAAGGTACCACTTCAATTTTTGGTCTTTCCTGTAATTCAATTTATCTATTTTTGGAAAATTTGGACTCACGGTGGCTACAGCTTCCTTCTATTAAGTAACATGGACGGAGCTCTGTGTCTATATAAGTGTTTAATGTCAAAAGTCTAAATATTATCAAAGTGGTTTTCAAGATATATATCAGAGAAATAATTGACTCTATCATATCAATGTGGTTTTCAAGATATACATTAGAGAAATAACTGACTCTATCATATTATCATAAGAGTCCATTTGATTGCCATCAGTTCAAGATGTGGATTACCGCTGGCTCTATCTTTTGTTGAAACATTGTACTGGGTTCTTCTTTCAAGAAAAATCAGATAATAATAATGTAAGCTCGTGTGTTTACTGACCCTTGTGTTGCTTTTGAGAAGGAGGAAAAGGAAGACTCTTGTGATTCAGACTCTCCTTTTTCCTTTCCCCATTTTTGGTAACCTCACTTTATTGTTATCCAGATGCAGTATGTCCATCTCAGGCTGCAACTGTTGCAAAGGGAGCCCATTTACCATCACTTTCCAAACTAAATGACTCTGCTGTGGAGCAAGCAGTTCCACAGCTTGACATGAAGTTAGAGAAGTTAAATATCTCTGCCTGTCAGCCTGTTATTTTTCCGAATCATCTTCAAGTACCTGAATCTTTTAGGAGTTCATTGACTTTTGGTAGTTTGGATACTCAATTGGAGCCAAGCATAAGCTGTGGCAAAGACTCAATGCCTGTGGAGACTCCAACTAATGATAGAACTTCCATGGAATCTGCGAGGTAGGTAATTGAGTGACATTTGATGCTGTCGTCTTCATATGTGATTCTATATGGTACTTATACTGAATCTTCTTTGCTGATTTGTGCGGTCTGCCTGCATGACAATAAATTTTCAGTAATCATGCATAACATTTTTTCCTCATGACCAATGCAGCTATCAAGATGCAGCTTCAGCGGCTCAAGGATGTGATTATCCTAACAATCTGCAGTCACGGCAGCATGGACCTGAAAATATGTCACCTTTCACAGTATCTGGTGCTTCTCCTATGCAGGATCAGTTAAAGCTGGAGAAGTGTCCACCTTCTGCAGGATCACAATTGCCACTTCTCCATAATACTCCTGATTATAGCTTGGGTTTTGTACCACCCATGCTAGGGCCTCATCCTGTGTGTATTGATGGACCAGAACAGCAGGCATGTCACTGTTGCCCTAAAACATCTCTAATTCCCATATTTTATTATCCTTTTGCCCTTGCTCTTTTCTGTGCTGTCAAATTGACCTTTTAGTTAATTGCCTGTTACATATGACAATGCTAACCATGTACTAAATACTCTGAATGGGAAAATCATGCTGTATGTGCAATTGAAGGATTACGTTTAGATAGAATTAGTGTGGCATATTTTCTTGGTTCACTTGCCAGTCAGTTTGTTATTTAGTGATTCTTTCTATAAGCTCTGATCTGACCATGACTATAAAGGGTAGGCATCTTCTTAACTTGAGTGGTGTTGCTTCATTGTGTTCGCCAGCAATTCACTTAAAACAACTCTACGCTCTGCATGTCCAGGGCAAAACACTCAGCAGGCAGTCGATCCTTTCTTTTCTATCGGACATGGAGATGGATTTGCAAGTAAAATTATGAATTAAGTTTCCATTAACAGGATGACCACTGGCAGAAGAATAGTTATGCATCAAACTACTTTGTCCGACCAATTACCTCTGTCAAAGCAGATTAGCACCGGCTTCCAAATCAAAATATTCTATTTCTTATTCTCCCAATTTTTTCTCCCCAAGGATCCCAACCAAGAGATATACGTACATGTAATATATGGGGGAGAACATTGAAATCGTTGTTCTTTCTTTTGCTGGTGATTCTTGTGACTTTACCTGTAGAAGAATGTTAGTCTCTGCTCAACTTTGAAGCTTTGACATATCAAAGTGAATTTGTTCCTACTTGGTGCCTGCTGGCTCTTGTCTCAGCAGTTCATTTCCGCAGTTTCTTTGTAGTTTTGGAATGTAGAGTATGTAGCATGATTTGTGCTTTTATCTTACTTCCCTCCACACACCGCCCACTTTCTTTCTTCTCTTTTTTGGGTCTAACCAAGTTTTAATAAATCCATGACCTGCTGCAGGGTGGGAACTCTCAAGCTCCTTCAACCTCAGGCTCTAATCCCTCTGTGGTTCAACCACTGGGCCTTGGGCAGAGCTCTGTCACCGTGCCTCCACACTTGTTTCCTTTAGTCCGGCAACCATATCCTCCTAACTATATTCCATATAACCCTTATATTCCCCACGTTTACATGCCACAGAGTGCTCACCAATTTTTGGGACCGAGTGGCTTCCCTCAGCAACCTTCTGCTGCCAACTTTTATATGTCACCATCAGTTACTGCTGGTGGTGTCAAACTACCTCTTCCATCTCTGTATAAACCAGCAGCTATTGCTGGAAACCTGAACCACTTTGGGATTCCTACTGGCTACAGTTCATATGGGTCCTCAACTGTCACATACAGTGCAACTCCAACTCCCGTTTGTTCTGCTAGCAATGAAGATCTCGCTGCATCTGGGCTGAAAGAAAAGAATGTCTGCTCCTTGCAAAATCAGGTTTGTCTTCTTCTTTTTTTTTACCTTTTCCTTTTCTAAGCTAATTTTTTGAATGCAACAGCCTGAAACATCTCCTTCCTCTTTAGCAAACTCTTCATGATTCTTGTACTTCTGCCCTCCGGCCAGAGGCGGAGCCAAGATTTTATGTAAGGAGTTCAAAAATGTCACACTTTGGATTTGAACTTGTGACCTAAAGCTATTTTTGAACCCCCTTTGCCACTTTACTAGAAATTTTCATCAAATTTAGGGGTTTCAATAGCTTATACATACAATAAAAACAATTTTCACCCTTATTACAGTATAATTTTCCAATGAAGTGGGTTCAATATCCCCTTGGAGCATTTTCACCCTTATTACAGTATAATTTTCCAATGAAGTGGGTTCAATATCCCATTGGAGCAAGGTGGCTCCGCCACTGCGTTAGGCTTGAGCTTCATTTTCATTATGTTACTAGCTCATATCCTTGTTTATTTGAGCGTGGCATGTTATGAGAATCTATTGATATTCATTTACCAGTTCCTGTCCAATTCTGATATAGTATAAGATATTTTGTGCAGAATGAAGATCCCAATTCCAGAACCTCGGCACCTGGACGTGATCTATCAGTGTTGCAGACTAATTATTTTTACAGCCCTCAGGACCAGCATGTTGCATTTGCACCAGCAATTTCTGCCAATAGCTTTTTTCCTGGAGTTAATCCATCTCAGACAATAACTGCACCATCCAATGTTCAATCCCTTGCCCAGCAACCTCAAACTGTTGCCGGATCAGTTGAATCTGGCCTTCCTACATCTAGTGCTTATCAACAACCTCAAGCTAATATTCATTGGAACAACAAATTGCTGGACAGAGAAAACATCTAAGAATAAAGACCTTATATATGCTTACTGTTTGCATCAACCAAATATGCTTACTGTTTGCATCAACCAAATATGCAGTATAGACATCACTGATAGATCAAAGCCCTCCTCTTCAAAGTGTATATAAGATGTGGCTAGAAACTAGGCATTCTCAGTGAGATTATGTTGGAAGGTAGAATTCCTCAACCTTTGGTTCAAAGATAGGGCCTTCTTATTTTTGATAGTTAGCAGTTGGCTTTCCTCAATTCCCTGATCTTTGAGGATGGAGGAGTTTTGAAGTTTGAGTGGAGCTGGTGAAATATCTCAATTGTTTCCATTGTTCCGTCTAGCTTGTATATCACCACAAATATAACACATGAGCTATTCCCCTTTCGTTGCTCTCCAAATTAATAATGTTGCAAGTGAACCAATTTTTACCAGCTTCCCGCGTTTAATGAATGAAATCCTTTTATATAATTAAAAAGAAAAAGAACTGTTGATATGTAACAACACCCTTCATGTTGAAATTGCAACAAAATGATGATCATATAGATACAGTTTGATCGGATTGGAGATTTGATCCAATTATTCAGGCAGCACTCACATTGTGGCCTGAACTTGATTCCATTGTGCTGTCGTCCTCTGTACTCTGAATTTGTACAATGCAGTTAATTATAGTAGTTAGAAGAACATGGAGATTTTGGACTACATCAGAAAGAACAGAGAACCTGACTACATAACAAGTCCAAAAAGTCGTCAAAAGGGGAGCCTTATTATCATCAGGATGTGGCAGCACCCCCATCACTTGGCAATGTATTCCACATAAAATTGGCAGGTAGATCATTGTGTGTATGTGTGTGTAACTAGTCGTTTACACCACAAAACGCAAAGAGTTCACAGCAATCAAGCATTCATGTTAAATATTCAATCAACTTCAACCATTCTGCTCTACAGTTTTTGACGAGTCTTTGGACAAATTCTTTTCGAGAAGATCATTTTCCCTCCTGATGGCATCAAGGTCTGCTTTCAGCTTGTCAATATCGACACTTTGAGACGCCATAGGTGCAAGCTTGCCTTCATAATCATTGACTTCTCTTCGGGCTCTATCCGTCGCAAGAAGATTTTCAGTTATTTGCTCAAAGCTATCATGGATGTTAGTGAGTATCCTGTAAGCTTGCCGTCCTACATTGTCCTTTTTCGCCTCCCTGGTAGAAGATACGGCAATGTGCATTAGAACAATCTACATTCTCACTAAGATGTCAAATATAGAAAATCAAAAGATTGTACCTGAACACCGTCTCATCCACAACTGCATGAGTTCGATTAAGCCGTTCTTGGATAGAGTTGCTCTCCAACTGAAGCTCCCTTGTTTCTTTTAAGATTCTTTCTATGTCAACATCCTGCTTCCGGCTGTTTTTGGTGATCTCTTCAATACGCTGAATGTAGGTTCTCCTAGGTTCCAATTTGATCTGCTTCTCGGCCTTTGCTGTGAGTACAATTAGTTCCTCCTCTCTGCAGAGTGACAGATACCGAACATCCGGAAAAAGTTACCATGTTGATGCAAATTCATAAAATGCTTAGTGAAAATGAGGTAACTATGTAACGTAGACAGCACTTTTCAAGGATTATGAAACCATGACTAATGCAATGCCGTAAGTGTCATTTCCAGTCAAATATTCTTGCCGCATTTTTTGCATCAAAATGTCACTGGGGTACACGAACAAGGCTTTAAGCCATGTAAAAAGCACTGATTTACAAATAGACAAATCTTCCCTCTATCCGACACTACTTGACCTCTTTCCTTTAATGAGTAAATGTCTAAATGACAACTAGATATTCTATGACTTCTTCTGCTACTTCTTTCATTGGCTACAACACACTTTCTCTTTCAACTTCATTCCTCATCCAACTAGGTAAGATAACAAGGGATTCTGAGTCTGCATTACTTAATAGAAGATGACTTACCTTCTTTTCGTTTCAGCTAATACAACCTCAAGCTCCAACTCAATCTCTTTCACCTTTTTATATTTTACATAGGCCTCTGGTTCTGTTGCTCTTAAAGTTTCCTCAAGACAACCCTTCTTCTGGTCAAGGGCATTTATTTTATCACTCCTGCAAAAGATTTAAAAAGTTATCCACAGCTTGCTTCTGTAACTGGCTAAAAGTTTTCAATATGTAGGCACTAGGCAGTATTGGTAATCGACTTTCACTAAGGAAAACAGAAGAAAAGATGTTAAAAGTCTGGAAACAAGCATGAAATCGAGTTCTTCCATTTCTTTACTTTTTGGTGTTCTAAGGATCCACAACATAGCAACAGATCATTATCCTACCAGTGACTCTCCGATTCAACAATTATGCTCCTTTTCAGTTCCACCTGATCGTTCAGCTGATTCACATAGAAGTCCATGGGATGTCTGTCATCAGAAGCCTTTTCCACTGCTGCTTTCAACAACCCAAGCTTTTCTTGTAGTTCTTGTAATTCGACAGATCTTGAGACTGACTTCTCCACTAGCATTTCCTTCCGGTCTTGTAAAGCTCCTGTGTTGCAATTCATCTGCAGTACAGCGCGAAATTAGAAGCAGATACAACATGCTGGAGGCTTTGAAAGCCCAACCACACATTTAAATATGCTGTTTGTTCCCTACTTCCCTCCATCTTCAAATATGCTCCAAACTCCAAATTATCAGCCTATTCTGCTCGAGTGGACATCTATCTCAAAACCTAAAAGGTCTATCACAAATTCACCAAACTTAAAATTAAGTACCTGAGGCAAATGCATGGATGGTGAGGTTGATTGCTGCCCATACTCAAAATCATGTTCATTGTCTTCCAAAGAACTCTTTTTGACGTCCTCCGCGAAACCTTGAACACCTTGTTCACCGCCTGATGTCTCCTTGCTAGAGTCAGCTCTACCCTCTTCAGGTATATGAACATCATTATTCAACTCTTCGATCTTATTCTGGATAAGATCAGATTGCTTCGACGTTTCTACTGCATGTGTCATCAACGGATGATCCAGCGTCCTTGAAAGCTCCTTATGTGGCATTGGTCCTGTATTAACAGCATTTTCATCTGGAGTCTTAAGGTGTCTTTTAGATTCTCCAACAGTATCTTTTTCAGCTTCAACATCAGATAGCTTCCCGACCAAGAACCGGACCAACTCGTACAAGTCCTCTTCCGATGGATATAGAAACTGCCTAAGCAATAGACATAAATGCATTTCCTAAGCACATAGTAGTATATAGACTAATCTAACATACACATATGGCAATCAAACATCAATGCAAATCAAAAAAATCAACTAATTCCTTGATCTAACAGCATTAAGTTGCATTATCCACTATGAACACAGATAAAATTAAATAAGAGCTTAAGTTATAGATTATCAAAGGATATCTACGCATAAACCTCCATAAAAAGTGGGATCTATAAACTAGAAAATAAGGCAGATTACCTACTATAACAAGTAAATGTGAGCTAACAGTGTAAAAATTTCTTTATTATAGACAGTAGCCCGGTGCACAAAGCATCTCGTGTTCACGGTGGGCCTGGGAAGGGCGGCACCCATGAGTGTGATGTACGCATTCTATTATGATGCAAACTGTTTTCACGGCTCGAACCAGTTTACTAGTGACAGTCTATATAACTTAAAACTCTTTAAGTAGAGAACTTCGCGTGAAATATAGATAAAAACGAAGCAGAAGACAATGGAGAGTGGACAAATAGTGTAAGTGAATACCTTGTGAAAGCTGATATCAGCGACGAAACCTAGGGTTTTGAAAGCGGAGGCAAGTTCGGAGCAGACCTTTGACCGGTCGGAAACTGAATTCTCCGGCAATGAAGCGGGAAGCGACAAGTAGTTTCGTCGGTCAATGATGTGCAACGACTGGGTGGAGATGGAGAATAATGTCGCCGGAGTGAGATCTTTAACCGATGAGACGCCGGCAGGAATCGTCACACCGGAGCTGGCTATGGAGTTCAGTAGAATCTCTTCCATTTTCTGTGCAGATTGAAAAGGCTTCCAAACAGCCCCTTACTACTTTTTTCCTCTATGAAATTGTTTTTCTTAATAGTTTTTCCTCTTTAATTATTAAAATAAAATTGAAAGCTACTAGTACTACCTTTCTTTTCCCCCTAAAATATTTGCCTCTGTCTATTACTTTCGTGTAATTAATCTTAATGATATTTATGTTTATTGTTACTAATAGGTGTGTTCGTTTTGTAAAGTTTTAGATGTTATTAGAGGGTCTATATTTTATTTTATGTAATTTATATTTAGAATAACATACTTAAATGGTCATAAGTATATTTGATGAGCATCCTTCTTGGCTTTGGATGTGATGTGACTATTTGATATAAACAGCATGCAACCTTATATGGAGACACCACCACAATGTGGTACCTTAAAAAAAATTATATGGAGACTCTATACTAAGTACTATTGAGGTTACATAAATTTCGCAGTATGTCTTGACTAACCTGCGGAGAGGTAGAGGTAAAACAAAGAAATATTGGGGTGAGGTAATTAGACGGCATATGGCACACTTCCAAATTACAGAAGACATGACCCTAGATAGGAAAAAGTGGAGGTTGAAGATTAGGATAGAAGGATAAATAGTAATCGAGTGATTTTGGGTACATTATGCTTTCAGCTTACTCTGAATTTTATGTGTTATTAGTGTTTTATGTGTATCTTGAGTATGTTTGAGTGCTTCGTAGCAGTATTTCATTTCATTGTTTTGATATTATCATATTGTTTCTCTCGAATGTGTTTTACACTGATATTAGTTAGTTGAGGGACTATCAGAAACAGGTAAGGTCTGGGTACATATCACCCTCCTCGGATTCCACCTCGGTGGCTAATGGGTATGTTGTTGTATTAGTATAATTTTAAAAGAACAAGTGACAAAGTTCTTAAAGAGTTACTACTACATCTAACACCTGTCACGCATCCAAAGCACATTCATATTCACAGAAAGAAGAAACGCCTACACCTTATATTGACACAAAGCTTTCTGATTTCTCCTAAAAAGAAATAAAGTAAAGTAAAGAGCAACAAGATCGTTGGTTAACTAGAAACTAACCTCAAAGATCACACGAAGCATCAAGAGCACCAACAATTATATCTAAGTAGTTTTTCACAATAGAAAGCATGTGTTTCAACAAGTTCGAAATTTTAGGCAAAATTCTGGTTTTGATCAACTTATCTACCATATATAATAAGTAGTGAACTTTCTCCAACACCATCTTACAAAATACGACTTGTTCTTTCATGATACAATGGAACAAGTGAGACAAGATGAAGTTGAGGATATGTCATTATCCCCCCCAACTGTTGGTTCCATGCAGATTGCTGGAAGCAATGGTTTTGGCCATAACATTGAGTTCATGTCTCAGGCTTATCTTAGAAACAGAAGTTCTGAAATTGATATTGAAGTTGAACATGATACTTCAATCACTCATAAAGATCAACCCCTTCCCATATTTCTCAAGGTAGGAATACTATTTTTCCCCCTAAATTTGTAGTAATATATGTTTAAGAGTATTAAATTATATAATTTGAATGCAGTTTGCAAATGTTGAGTACAAGGTGAAAATCAACCAAGCTTCCTCAAATAATCCTGTCAAGGCAGTTGTATCAAAGGTAGCTTCCCAATTTGAACATGATAATTACAAGCAGATACTCAAAGGTATAACGGGAAGCATTGGCCCTGGTGAAATTCTTGCCTTAATGGGGCCTTCAGGCAGTGGGAAAACAACTTTGTTAAAGATAATGGGAGGGAGATTGCAAGAAAATATCAGAGGAACTGTCACTTACAATGACATCCCATATAATCCAGCTCTTAAAAGAAGGTGTCACATATCCATCAATATTCTTTTTGCCTCCTTCGGTTCAATGTATATGTTTTTCTATTAACATTCCTATCAAATCGTGCAATGTGCTAACTTCTAGGGTGGGTTTCGTGACACAAGATGATGTTCTTTTTCCACAATTGACAGTAGAGGAAACCTTAATTTTTGCTGCATTCTTGAGACTTCCAAGCAAGATGAGTCGACGTCAGAAGTATGAAAGAGCAGAAGTGATTATTAAGGAACTAGGCCTCGAAAGGTATGTGAACAACCTTTTCATAAACTTCAATTGTGCGTTTGATTAACAATTCCACAATCTAAAACAACCAGAAGAAATTAACATGATTGTTGCAACCGTGCATTCCTGAATTTACAATTCTAGATGTCGTAAAACAAGAATAGGTGGAGGACTCATTAAAGGTGTATCCGGGGGAGAAAGAAAAAGAGCTAGCATAGGTCATGAAATCCTTGTTGATCCTTCCCTCCTCTTACTCGATGAACCAACTTCAGGCCTTGATTCAACGTCCGCTAATAGACTACTTCAGATTCTTCAAGGGCTTGCTAAGGTAAACGCTGCGGTGATATTTTGACAGATTTGCTACAAAAATTTGTACTAGCGATATTTTCCTATGGTCATTTTTTTTGTAAGGAATTTTCTATAGTCATTTCATTTTGTTAACTAATCTTCAATCTTCAGTTTGCACGAATCTAGAATATATTACTACCTTGTTACAAAACTCTTCCTGTATTCAGTTTCTTTTCTTGTTTTAGCTATAGTTAAAGGTAATCATTGTTTCAGATCACTATTAGGCTCTGCACATTTTATACTAGGGAACAAGTGGCCAAATACTAATTTATTTCCTTCATCAGATGGGAAAGACAATAGTTACAACAATCCACCAGCCTTCAAGCAGGATCTTTCACATGTTTGAAAAAATATTGTTGATATCAGAAGGTTATCCGGTCTACTATGGGAAGGCCAGGGAGTCCATGGAGTACTTCTCCTCTCTTGGTTTTGTTCCCGAAATTGCCATGAATCCGGCAGAGTTCTTGCTGGATTTAGCCACTGGACAAGTAAACGATGTCAGTGTTCCTGATGATCTATATCCACCTCAAGGCACATCTGAGCAAGAGAGGGTTGTAATTAGAGTGAGTTTCTAATGTGTACTTGTTCTGATGTTACATTTCGTTAATTTCATTAGAGCTCTTTATCGGACATACTTTCACAGAATTGTGTCTATGAACATTAGTATCTGCAACACAAATACAAAATCCAGTTGGAGCCAAAAGAGAACCATCAAGTCTCTAAGGCACCAGAGCATCTACAAATGGCCGTAAAAGTTAAGAAAGATTGGACTATATCTTGGTGGGAACAATTCAGGATACTGTCAAAGAGAACATATAAGGAGAGATGTAGAGATTATTTTGACAAGTTGCGACTAGTTCAATCACTTGGAGTTGCAGTATTGCTCGGCCTTCTTTGGTGGAAGTCCTCAACTGCAACTGAAGCTCAACTTCGAGATCAGGCAAATCCCAATATTACATCTTCTCTGCATGTTATAGTATATTTTGAAGAAATTTTTAAAATTTAACCTGCACTGCAGATTGGTTTAATGTTCTACATCTGTATTTTCTGGACTTCTTCATCAATTTTCGGAGCAGTTTATGTTTTCCCATTTGAGAAGATCTATTTGGTGAAAGAAAGGAAAGCAGACATGTATAGATTAAGTGTCTATTATGTCTGCAGCACAATGTGTGACATGGTAGCTCATGTTTTATATCCAACACTTTTCATGTGCATTGTGTACTTTATGGCTGGCTTCAAGAGAACCATCGAATGCTTTTTCTTAACATTGGGTGCAACGCTATTAATTGCAATAACCAGCCAGGTAAATCTTGTCATTTTCGCGAATAAAAAAAGTTCTACTCATTTTTTGGCAAAGATAAATGGATTTGTTATTTGGGGATAGGGAGCTGGAGAGCTTTTCGGAGCTGCAGTTATGAGCATTAGAAGGGCCGGAATGGTCGCCTCCCTTATATTGATGTTGTTTCTTCTCACAGGAGGTTACTACGTTCAGGTATCAGAATTATAAAATAGTACAGTAACATTCTTATTCGTTCTCAGAAAGCATAAAATCAAGAGTCATACTCAAGCTAAAATTGATAATACTACTTGTATCATATGTCAATAGTAAATGGGCCCAAGACAGTGGAGCATCCAGCTACCAAAACCATGTCTTTTTTGATACATGATTCTGCAAACAGAAAATAACTACTACTCCTTATGTTCCAACTTATACGACGTTCTTTCCATTTAATGACATTCCAAAATGTTTGACACCATTCTATTCTATTCAACTTTCAAGATTTTATGTTCATTAAACTTTTGACACTTTACTTTGATGTGATGTTTGCTCTCTTTTCAACACAACTTAATATTCTTTTCCATCATCAGTAGTATGTTATTACATGTTCAAATTAACATCTTAATTGTCTTACTTAATCAAACAACACCACATAAAATGAAATGATACTTCAAAACTTGTCAACAAAGAAAATAATGTGATAATAAGTATGAGACTGATTCTGTGTTTTTGGTGTGTTGCAGCATATACCAAAATTCATGAGGTGGCTAAAGTACTTATCATTCATGTACTATGGATTTAGGCTACTGCTGAAGGTGCAGTACTCAGGAGATGAGTTATATGACTGTGAAAGCAAAGGGGGTTGTAGACCACTTCAAAGTTCTCCTTCTTTTGACACTCTTAGTTTAAGTGGTGGCTTGAAAGAAGTGTGGATTCTGCTAGCAATGGCTCTTGCTTATCGCTTTTGTGCGTACCTTTGCCTACGCAGAAAAATCAACATTTGTAATCTTTAAGACAAATCACTGCCTTTTTAGTCAAGAGACGCGTGAGATAAAATTTCTTTAGGTTCACACTTGGGTATTGATATGGAGAATTGAATACTCATTTTTTAATAGTATCTTGAAAGCAATCATTTTGATTTTTTCAACTCTTTTCTTGTAAAACAAATCTAAGAAATTAAAAGGTTCTTTACTTCTATAATATCTCCTCCTCCCGCGAAGAAATGTGGTTCTTTAATGAATATCAATGTTGATTAATTTAAATAACCCAGCTTTGTTCCATTCTTTTGCCTGCTAATTAAGTTATTAAGAAAATTGTCAACCGGCAACTTGTCTTTCTGCTTTTCTACAAAAGTGCAAATTAATTCAATTAAACGGATGTGACAACTAATCGGGGAACAACTTATGTTAAAGTCAAAAGTTAGAGTTTGCGGCCGCAATTAGCCAAAGTGAGGAGAAGAAGAGAGCGATGAGTGGCAAATGGAAGTTACCATACTCTATCTGATACTTTAAAGTATTAGCACCAAAGGTGTGGAGTGATGGTTAATGAAATAGTTGAAATACTACAATGTAAATAAATATACTATCGTTTAATTATCTCAATCAGAAGCTTGTTTTTTTTATTGTCTACATATCAATGAAATAATTTTACAACATGCTGTCTTTAAAGATGTTTTAAGGACATTATATTATACGACCCAAAACTCATAAGTTTGATTTTCATTCTTCTTACATACATTATATTTGAAGGTGAAACATATATAATGGCACGGTATCTAAAATTACACAACTACAAATTTTTTCCACCAAAAATCACACAACTTTGTTTCCTTATTTAAAAAGCTACTCTACTATTCTCTTTATAACACAAAAATCACAATGTCCGAAAAATATAACTTCCGTTGGACTTTTTGTATCTTTGTTTTTTTACCTTTTTCCTTTTCTTTTTTTGCACAAATAACCATTAAAGAAATAAAAAAATGAGATTTACCAATAAGCTCTTACTTCTTCTTTTTTTTTTTTTAACTTTAGCATGATAGATTTTAGAATGAATATTTTTTATTTTCACCATTATTAATGTATATAATTTAAATACAAATTAATGTAACGACAATAACTTGTAGATTCTTCCATTTTCAAAAGAAGAGGTAAATCTAAGTTTAAAATTAATGAAATAATATATAATTTTTTTATTCAATTTGATTCATTTTCAAAAGCCACATAAACGGTCTTCTTTTAAACAATTATATATAAGTAAGCATGACAGTTGACTTCAAAATATTTATGTAAGTAAAATAATTATCTCTTATATTAGTGTAAAAAAAAAAAGTAGAAGCATCATGGATATATACTGCATGTTAAGAAAAGATATATATTTAAGAAAATCAACCCCTAAAGTAACAAATTGGAAAATACGGTAATAATATTTAGTTTGATTTGTTTGAGAACTAAATTTTTTCTTCTCTTGTAAACACAATATCTTTTTAGTTCTAAAATTTATCCTCATAAAGTATATAAAGAAATGAAGGAAAAAAGTAACATAGATAAGAGCAGATTGGTGATTCTCCATTCATTTATTATTCCAATAGTTATTTGTTTAAAAAAAGTGGAAAAAGTAAAAATAAAAAAATACAAAAAGTCCACCGAAAATTATATTTTCTGGCTACTATGACTATTGTGTTATCAAGATAATAGTAAAGTGACTTTTATATAAGGATGCAAAGTTGTGTAACTCCTCCCTTTTAGGTCTCGAGCCGAGCTCGAGCCGAGTCTAACCGAGCCCGAGCCGAACCGAGCTTTATACATAGCGAGCCGAGCTCAACCGAGCTTTGATAGAGTTTGACCGAGCCCGAACCGACTTTTTTTCTTGTGTCCCCATACTTAATAATATAAAAAAAATAATATTTGAATTTTTCTTTTGATCATAATCATAGATAAGGATAAAAGTACTAGTTTATAAATTATTAACTATTGCATTAAAATATTAAACAACACAAAAAATTTCTAATATTTTTTGGTAATTAAGCCTAATGAATGGAAGTTATATTTTAAAGATAAAATTACACAATTAAACAAGTTAATCGTGTTGAGCCGAGTTTTGACCGAGCCGAGCTTGATCAAGTTTTAACCTAACCAAACCGAGCCGAAGTGAGCCAAATTTTAAATGAGACTGAGCCGAGCCGAGCGAGCTGCGAGCCGGCTCAGCTCTATGCCCAGCCTACTCCCTTCTATACAAAGTTGTGTTATGCCCAGCTGAAAAATCGGTGAAATAGTATTCAGAGTTACAGGCGCAAGCCTAGAATTATTCGCCCACCTTAGTCGTTTTCATGTATACATCTGCCGACCTCTTCGTGGGTCCCCCCCATTGCCCACATTCCACGTTCAAGCTGTGCTCTAGTCTCCCATGACTCATTGCTTAATCACGTTTATACTAGACCCCTATAATTATACGAGTGTACAAATGACTCGTACTATCAATTTATACGGAGTAGCTTTTACATTTAATCTTCCAAGGAGTTTTGCATTAAATACTTCATTTGTAAGACACAAAAGTAGTATGAAGAATGCACCAACAGTAAAAGTGACACGAAAATAACATTAATTGGAGTATATTCGAGCTACTTATAAAAGATCAAGTTTATACCAAATTTGCCCATTAGAAAATAGTGCATCACAAGTTTACCAAAAAATAATGGATATTAAGATATTGAGGTAATACGATTATATGTTTGATGTCAACTCTTCTTAAAGGATAACATATATATCATCTCTGAGATAGTTATAAGAAATGCAAATATCTTTACTACACATTTGGTAAATAGGAAATTAATGAAAATCAAGGTCATAAAAATGATGAATATTGATTTATTTGAACAATCAAGGAAATTGGTAATGAAAGATTAGTGAATATTGATTAGTGAAAAGGAGATACACATAATAATCATGTATACCTTAGGTGCTATGAAGGAAAAAAACAATAGTAGGATAAAGAAAGAAGAAAGGACAAAGCTGTCATTACAAAGGAAAGGGAATGGACCATGTGCTGAAAAATAAGAGGGACCTCTCAAATCATTACTTGTACTGTTGAAGTTGTGGATACTAAAAAAAGACATCATATTATTCATGGTAAGTCTTGTAAAATTTCCCATTGGATGATTTACAAATTCTGACAATTCTTGTCTGCTAACTCCTCATAACACCCTTTCCTCCAATCAGTTCCCTGTAAAATCTTGCAGTAGAATCTGTACACATTAAAAACATCCTTAATGGTGAGTCAATGAAGTCAGTCTTGGAAAGTTACCATTAGGGGAGGCACAACTTCTGACAATTTGTGTCAGCTTAGTCCTGAAACACCCTTTTCCCTAATCAATTCCCTTCAAAAAATTCACAGTGGAAGTTGTAGAAACTATTAAAGGCATCATTTATGGTGAATCAAGAAAAGACTAAAAGTCAATCTTAAAAATTTTACCATTTTGAGGAATCACATGTTATGACAATTTTGTGTCAAAAGACTAAATTTTGACAATCTTTTGTTCTTGTGCTCTCTCAATTTGTGTCAAAAGTTTGAACTTTTACAATCTTTTGTTCTTGTGCTCTCTTCTTTTGGGGCAGAATGGAGCTGGTACCTTACTCAGACCCCAAGTCTGAATCAAGCACTGTGTCTCCAGCCTGGGAAGATATGTTCCGATCAGCCTCAATGAGAAAGCCAGAAGAACCACTGCCCAAGAACCAGGCACCTTCAGAGCCTCAGCCAAAAAACCCCACAAAGGAAAATGATTCAGATGAGAATTCATTTTCTTCTGACCCTCAGGTACGTTTGGCCCTTTACATAGCCATGGCTCATGCTGGACTTGTTCTCACAATTTTCATTCTTTATGGAGTTGGTAAATTGCTTGAAGAATATTTGAGGGCTATGTTATGGGCTGTACTATGTTCAATACCTTTGAGGGGAATTCAACAAGCCCTTGTTGCATTCTGGTCTGAACCTTTAAAGCTAGGCCTTACTGAGACCATTTTGGCTGTCCCTGTGGCTGTTTTCAGGGCCTATTTTGGGACCCTTGTTGACATTAAGGATAGGATTTTTAGGGTTGTTCTTAGGAGACCTAAAGTTGTTAACGCCTCGAGGCGTCATACTAGTGGATTTTTTGTTTTATTGAGGTGGCTTGTGTCTTTTTGGGTGTTTGTGATTGCTTATGAGCAAGTTGGTGGTATGGGATCAGTTGCTCTTCTTGCGTTGGGATTTATGTTTACATCCAACAGTGTGGATTCGACGATGAATGCAGTAACATCTTTTAGAAGTCATAGCTTTCGTAGATTTGCTGTCACTGCTTTCTTTACTAGAGGGATATTGAAAAAATTGAAGACCATTGTGGCAATTGGTTTGATTGTTGGATTGAGTGTGGGTTCCTTGGCAGGTATGATTTTCTTCTCTTATAAGATTGGTATGGAGGGGAAAGGTGCAGTTATTGGATTAAAATGCCATGTGGAGGAGAGTAATTATGCTGAGAGAATAGGTGTTAAGAAATGGATGGATGAAAATGATGTCCCAGGGATGGTGGATAAGTACACCTCTCAAGTGTATGAGACAGTATTTGCGCAGATAGATAGCTACGCTATGCAATATAATATGACAGAGTTTGTTACTGGAGTAAAACATTTTGTAATAGCCCCTGCAAATAACTCATCTGATCAGTCCACGGCTTTGGCATCCCCCTCTCCGTATGCAGAGAAATTATTAAGCCTAAAAAGGAGGATTAAGGATCGGGAATGGGCAGAAATGTATTCAGAAGTGGATGCAATGTTCAGGGAAGTGCTGATCACCAGAGTGGACTTGGTTGAGAAGGCAAAGGGATTTGCTCTTCAAGGAGTAGATGTAATGCAACGCATACTTGTTAGTAGCACATCTGTCTTAGGTGGAAGCATGAAGGTCATGTTCTTGATTGGGAATTCCATAGTTTCAGGTGCTGCTGGTCTTTTCAACTTTATTTCTCAGTTAATGGTATTCATATGGGTACTTTATTATCTTATCACATCAGATTCTGGTGGAGTAACAGAACAGGTGATTAGTATGCTCCCTATGTCACATTCTGCTAGGAGACGAAGTGTTGAGGCTATTGACAAAGCTATTTCTGGGGTTCTTTTAGCAACTGCTGAGATTGCACTTTTTCAGGGATGCCTGACTTGGCTCTTGTTCAGATTGTTCTCCATACATTTTTTGTACATGTCAACAATCCTTGCATTTCTTAGTCCTTTGTTTCCTATTTTCCCATCATGGTTTTCAACTATCCCAGCAGCTTTACAGTTTGTGCTTGAAGGTCAGTATGTACTGGCCATCAGCTTATCCATTATACATCTTGTGCTTATGGACTATGGTGCATCTGAAATACAAGAGCATATCCCTGGCTATAATGCTTATCTCACTGGTCTCAGCATTATTGGGGGAATGACATTGTTCCCTTCAGCAGTTGAGGTAATCAGCAGATGTCATTCTCTCTAGAATTTCCATATGAATTTCCTTGCATCACATTAGTTAGCTATGAAAAAGTTTTGTCATGTTGTCCTCTTGGTGAGCATGAGAAAGTTTGTGATTTATAGATCAGCTATTAAGATATCTTCAATATTAGACAGAAAAATAGAAAATTTTTGTAATCCTTTACCTATCAAAAAGGGAAATAGTTATTATGTCCGTTGGGCAAAGAAGCTATGAATGCCTTCCCTTTCAACCTTATTATTCTTAACTCCAATCATTCTCTACATCATGATGGTCTTGTGGAGCTAGAGTCTCCTTATTTCACTTGAGACGATTTTATTACGATAGAAGTTTAGAGTGCTTGATATGATACAATGCCTTTACACAAATGTGTACCACCAAATGATAACAATATAAAGAAAGATCTCAAGAAGGGGGAATTACGAACGTTGGATGCATAGGGCTGGCAGAGGTCTCAGGGGCACTTTAGCTGCATACTCATTGCTGGAAACTGAGAAATTTCCTTACAACAGCTTTAGGAAAAAAGACATTTCGTAATTCCATGCTCTATTGCATTGTCTATAGCCTAATTGGTTATGCTTTATGTTTAAAGGTCGCATCTTTGATATTATTTCCTTCTGTTTATGTTGTGCAGGGAGCAATAATGGGTCCACTAATAACTACTGTTGTCATTGCAATTAAAGATTTGTATGTTGAGTTTGTACTGGAAGAACAGAAGGAATAAGTAGAACAAATCTGTGCTTGCAATGCCAGAGTTTTTGAAGACATTAGAAAGACTTTTCACTTAGCTTCATGGAAAAGCATTGCAAGAAGAAGTCATGAACTTGTTCTCCTTGGCAATGGTTGCCTGTGTTCCAAACGTGATGAATTGTATTATTCATGTACTCCACAAATTGGGTTGAGGTTTATTTTTTCGTCGATCTGTTAATTTGTGCATAAGTTACTAGCTTCGTAATCTATTAATTTGTATACAATTGTGTATCCTCCTTGTAAAAGTTTGATTGTGTGAAGAGAAAAGAAGAATTGATGGAGCATGCATGTGCTCATCTTGTGGAAAAGTATTTTCTACTTCTATTTACATTCCCTTGGCGCCAAAGCATTACAATCAATTCTTTCTTTCAAACAGTTATGGCATATAACATTGCCCATAGATTCAACAAACCAAAAGGATTTGAGAATGTGAAATACAGCTGGGGGACAGAAGTTACGTTCTCAAATGATAAATACATTCATCATAGATCAATTCAAATTAAACTAACAGTGAATCCACAAAAAGAAGCAGGAAACTGAATAGAGGCCTACTAGGCTTAGTATCTTAATGAATATGACTATATTACTATGTCTTAACAGGATGACATAGAGACATTTGAACACAACAAAATGCATAGATATTTGTTGGTTGTTTTCTTTTCCAAGTAAATCCTATGATCATTTCATGTACTTCTGGGGAAACTTCCCATGAAAGTCATTCCGAGTGGCGTCATTTATAAAGTGCTTGGGTGCCTTCAGTTCCCCACGAGCCTGATTCTTAAAGACCATAAGGGGTCATTTGATTGGCGGGATTGGACTAATAGTCCCGGAATTAAATTTGAGACTAAATTAATCCCATGTTTGGTTGTTGGGATTAGCTAAGTTGGGAGAGTTTTTATCCCAAAATCATGGGATTAACTAATCCCATATAGGAGGTGGGTTTATTTATCCCACTTTTAGTCCAAATTTTAATTCTGGGATTTATAATCCCGAGATTATCCACTTTGAACCAAACGACCCCTAAAAGTAGAAAGTAAGAATGCAACGTCTTTCTCCAGCTACGATTGACCTTTTCTTTTTGATCAAGTAAGAAAAATGAAATTGGGGAAGGAAAAGCTCCGGTAAGCGAAGATTGACTTCCCACAATTAGTTGTGTTTAGCAAAACCCACTTAAATTCACCAAAATGCAAAATACCACCAGAAATCTACAGACTGAATAAGCGAAAAGCTGTCTACTGCAACTTGCAGGTCAGAATCAGGTAAGTTGAGGAAGCCATATGTCCCATCTTTTCACTTTGAAGTCATCCATAGCCCTTACAATTGTGTTACCAAGTGACAAAAGCATTCTTCATAGATCAATTCAACTTAAACACAGTAACAGCAAATCCAGATTAACCCACGAATAAGCAGGAAATCAAATACAGGCCTACAAGGCTTGGTATCAAACGAATATGACCATCTTATGTTTTAACAAGATGCTAGAGAGACATTTGAACACAACAAAAACAATCCAATTGCCATTGCCATTGCCATTTGTTGGTTGCTTTCTTCCTCACATAAAATGCTATTCACTTCATGTACTTATGGAGGAACTTCCTGTGAAAGTCATTCCGGATGGTGTCATTTATAAAGCGCTTGGGTGCCTTCAGTTCTCCACGAGCCTGATTCTTAAAGACCACATCATCATCCCACCTGATGAGGGGAAAAAAAGTTAAAGATGAACAATAGCAAATGTTGCACAAAAGAAGAGCTAAAAGAATCTTTAAAAAAAGCCTCATCTTGAGGGATTAACCTTCTCTTGACACTGAAAGATGCTGGCTGGTTTAACAGAGGGTTTCCCTTCAATAACTCTGCTTCCTTTGCTTTAAGTTCCTCCTCTTGCTCTAGCCGTTCCTGCCAAAAAGACATAACTCAGAGTTTATAACTATGTTGGTTGTTGGTATTTAGATGAATATGAGAATTGGTACAACCACCCCTCCCCCCCCCCCCCCCTCCCCCTCCCCTCCAGCTCTTAATGGCAGTTTAACACAGTTCCAGAAGCTATTCCCATGGAGAAGGAAAACCACAAATTGTAATATTAACCTCAGCAAGTACAGTTTAAGAACCAAAAAAACTAAGAAGCCACATAGCAAATAGACATAGAAACTATTGAGCATTTAGTTATACTTACTTTTCGAAGTTTATCCTCAGCTTTTTCCTTCTTTATCTGTTCAAGCTCTGCCAGGAGAGCCTCTGTATCATCTTCATCATCATCATCATCGTCATCATCGCTAATCAGAGAGAACAACTTGTAAGTGTTGAGTAACAAAACAATACAGTAGAAGGCGAAGCTACAGTAGGGGGGAAACCACATCAAGGAAGGATTGGTAGTATTACTGAATACATGCATTCTCAAACAACTTTTAGTACAACAAATAATCGTATATGCAACAATGTGCCTTTTTACAGAATATTATCTCTTATTTATCAATGTAAGACTGTCAAGTATTCCCCATTTTGCACAAAGGGGAACTTATTAAATGAATGTTCAGACAAATAGGGAACAAGGTAGGAACCTCTCATCGTCACTTCTGGCGTCAGCATCATCAGCGTCAGCGCTACGTGGAACAATGCGGTCTTCAATCTCTCTTCTCCCCCCTGCAGCACAATATCGTAGAATAATGGTAACTTTAATGAGTGTCTTCTTTGAAGACCAGACTAGTCTAATGAAACGAACAACACTCACCTTCTAAAAGAAGTTGACCACTCTTTCTACGATCTCTGTCCTCTGCAACAAAAAACAGTACAAGTTTAAGAGTTGAATAAATCAGATTACAACTAGCATGTCAATGTGTGTGTCTGTATCTCTGAGTGTTTTGGAAGGAGGGGGGGAAAGAGTATGTCCACATATCACATACCATAGCCCTTATCTTTTGAAGAAAAATGTCTCCGCTCACGGTCCTCCAACTCTTCCCGGAGGTTTCTCTTCTGCACCTCATCCTGAGTGTCCTGTCCATCCTTTCTGACTCACGCATGACAATGGAAATGGAGGTAAATTTAGAATCATGATACAATCTGGAGGAACCAATTTAGGCTACCCAGGCAGAATAAGCAGAACTGTGTCTGTGGTAATAGATAAATGTTCTTTTGTACCATGTGATAATGGCATCAAGTTTAATTCAGACATGATAAAGGTTAGAGGACAACCAACTTATGTAACCTTAATGAGAAACCCATTGAGTCCACATAAACTCTCTCAATTTTCATATGCCAAGAAATACGACAAACGAAAGGTTGTCAATCAGTTTAGCACATGTTACGGCATGTCATTCACCCTGCTGCTCACACAAATATCATTTCAGCCCTCAAATTAACTTGGATTAAAATTGTTTCCACTAGGAAGTGAGACGAACTTAACTCACTACAACGATTCAACAACCTACCAATGATCTAATTCATAGGTAGGATAAATCAAAACCATGCTCTACCATTTTGCCCATAAAGGGTAGATAATAAGAATGCATATTATGTTATATCATAACCATGCAACGTCTTTCTCTTGTGGAAGACTGACTTCCTACAAGGACTTCCCAGTTACTTCTATGGGCAAACACATCTCTTTGGAAGCTACAGCTATAAGAGTTGACAACAAATATATCAAGTGGAATTGCCAAAAAAGTACAAAAAGTATTCAACAAAACCTTCTAATTACCTTTCTTGTGTTTAGCATAACCCCCTTAACTTCACCAAAATGCAATATACCATCACAAATCTACAGACTAAATAACCAAAACGCTCACTACTGAAACTTGCAGGTCAGAGCCAGGTAAGTCAGGGAAGACACAATATACCCCATCTTTTCACTTCCATGCCCCTTACAATGATAAAAGGGAGGAGAAAATCCTCATCCAATTCAGTTGAGGATCATCACAATAAAACCGATTTTGGACGGGTCTACACCCTCTAACAAAATTTATCTAACATAGTAGGATAAATCAAAGCCGTGCTCTCTATGCTTCTAGGTACACCAGTAAACATACGTCTCCACATCGGTTCCATCAAAAGAATATCTCAAACAATTTTTTGCAAGAGAATTTAGAACTCAGCTGGGATCAATAATAGCTGCCTTAAGAAATATTAGCCTACTTGAACATAAGAACATATGTTAAAATAACTTCTTAAGTAATTATATAATCATCACCATTATTGCATCTTTTCGCTTTACCAAGCTGAATTATCACATTCTTCTGTCTTGGAGGCAGAGCTAGAGTATTAGAAGGGGTTATGCAAAGTCCGTAGCATAGTCCAAACACTGTATTTGTCTTAAAAAATAACGAATCATTTATTCAGAACCCCGTTAGCTAAAAGGACTAGAACCCTAAACCCATAAACTCCAAATCCCGGCTCCGCTTCTGCTTATGTTCTCTTCCCCAATCTCCATATCAAATCAAAATGAAAATGAAAACTTCTAAAAAAAGGTACAACTGATTCAAATTAAAATCAGACCTCTCTATAACAACAATTCACTATAACAATCTAGTTTTTCTTTGGAACCGGTTTACCATGTTAGGTTATATTATATGTTCTCTACAATTTGAAGCAACTAAAAGTTTCCGGACAAACGACCCCATTATAGATCGTAAATCCTACTATTCCAACATGGAAAACAATCTACATAACAAACAATAAAACAAGGGGAAAAAAAAGAGGTGGATAAGAATAATAAACCTGGGTTTTAAAGTGGTGTGAGAAGCAATATCTCTGGAAGAATATTTTTGAGAGGGACCAAATATTCGAGTACCGCCTTGTTCATTCCCACCTTTCGCAGGTGCCCATGTTGGTCTTGCTGCTGTTGTCATTCTTCAATTTTCACTAATAATGAGCTACCACCAAGAAATTAGATAATTAAATAGTTTAGACGATTACATAATGAAACCCTAGGAAAAAAAGTGTATGATTGATCATCTCTAAAATCAAAAATTGAAGTATTGGATTTGCAATTACCTTAGCGAATCAACGGCAAAATCAAAGAGATGTGGAAATTTGGGAAATTCTGGTTTTGGTTCGACCCGATTTCACACCCGAGAGAGAAAGGAGTTGAGGAAAAGTATGCAGTGGATAATTTAATGGAATTATTATAGTAAAATATTTTCTTAATCAATTGGTGTCCATTAAAGGTGACTAACGGTCCGGTCCGGGACGGGATCGGTACCGGCAACCGGTTCCGGACCGGAACCGGGCCAAAAAAAATTCAAAACCGGCGATAAACCGGCCTACCGGTCCGGTCCTATCCAATTAAAAAAATTGGTGCCGGATCGGGACCGGTACCGGCGATCGTTAAGCCGGTCGGTCCGATCCGAACCGGTCCGGTTTACGATTTTTTTAGTTTTTTTTTTTTTTAGGAAAATAAAGTTGAAAATTGAAAAATTTAACAATTTATGTAAATACCATTTGTAATAATTATGTAAATTATATTTTTTAATGAAACAAAATAATTATGTAAATTATATTTTTAAATTTATTAATGTAAAGTAAATAAATAAACACTAAACAAACGTTGATTGGAAAAGAAATACATACAATTTATTGAAAATTCGGGAAGTACATAGTTCAAATGACAAAAACAAACTAGAAATATAAAATTACAAAGATACAAAATAAACTAGAAATTCGAAAGTACATAATTGAAATGACATAGAAAATTTCTTAACAATTTCTTCAATTATTACGCAAATATATGCCCCCCACACGACGACTTCATTCATAATTATGTTGTTTTTCTAAGTGTTGTATAAGTTTATGGGTTCCACCTACTAAGCTCCACTCTCTTGCACAAATTCTACATTTAGCTTTGTGATCTTCTCTATTATACTCCATAAATTTCCAAATTTCAGAGCGACATCTTCGTTCAGGACGTTGTGGAGCAGCAGGAACAGCGGGAGCATCGGGATTAGCGGGAGCTTGATTTCCAGCCATTATAATTTATAATTGTTTGGACTTTGGAAGAAATTTAGAAAATAGCCTTTGAGAGTAATTTGAGAGATAAATTGATAGAAAGTGTTAAATTGTGTGATATAATGATGAAATAATAGGGTATATATAGATAAAAATAGGTTGGGGTATGGGGGGCGTTTAGGGGAGGTGATAGGCAAATATAGCCATTTTTTGCCGTTGGCCAATGGCTATATTTGAAAGAGAGTCGTTGGCCCAAACTGCTGGTCCGGTCCGGTCCGGTTCCGGCCCGGCAGTCGGCCAAATATTTATTTATTTATTTATTTTTTGTTTTTCCTTTGTGTTTTATTTAAAGTGGTGGATAATTTGAAAAATATTACAACAAAATATTATCAAGTTGTTACTTGTACATATGTTTGGAATGTTTAGTTTATTTCAATGTTTAAAGTTTAAACTTAGAATTAAAAAACTTGTAGTATTTTTTTAAACTTTGAACTTTGAAGTAATGAAATTTTTGAAGTGATTATTCAAAGTTCAAACTTTTGAATTAATTTGTTAAGTTCAAAATTCAAACTTTGAATTAATTTTAGAAAAATCAAATTTGAACTAATTTACAAACTAGCAATTAATTGTAGTATTTTTGCGCAAACTATAAATTAAAAATAAAAAATATGAAGACAATAGTTGTGATTGAATTCCAAGACTTGGATCAATTTTATTGAATTGTTTAAGACATAAGTAGTGCAACACATACTACAATAGCTAAACTTAAAACTTGTAATTTCAAAATTCTTATTTAGAAAATTACATTCTTTTAAACATATTAGCTAGATTCTTGAGGATAGCTGTAGGCTTTTCTTTAGGAACTGACCGTTGTTGTTCTTGTTCATCATGTCCTTATGGTTCTTCTTCTTCTTCTTCTTCTTCTTCTTCTTCTTCTTCTTCATTGCCGGTTTGACTCCCTTCACTTGTTCCGTCGCTCAAAATTTGATCGAGATATGCTTTGCCTTTTTCCTTAGTAAGTTCTGGTAGACCAAAGTTTCTTCGCTCTGCTCTGATCCAATCCCCGAATAAAACTCCTGTCTCTATTGCCTCCTCCTTCAACGAATATCTGTGATCTCCAATTTGAAATCTTCCTTGGCTAAAAGCGCTTTCCGATGCAACTGATGAAGCTTGAATTGTTGATATATCCCGGGCCATTTTTTAAAGAATATTGAATTAAATACACTTGGAACTCGCTGTATTCCTCCCCGTACTCGTCCTGTTCTGGAAGCAAC
Source organism: Petunia x hybrida (assembly GCA_037355625.1). Lineage (NCBI taxonomy): Eukaryota > Viridiplantae > Streptophyta > Magnoliopsida > Solanales > Solanaceae > Petunia > Petunia x hybrida. The sequence continues at coordinate 164,569 of JBBBVM010000052.1, read as the reverse complement.
TTTTGGTCAAGTCCCCCAAAAGTGCTCATCCCCGCCTGTGAAGAACTTTGCCCGGTGGATTGTATTGGTTCCGTTGGTGTAGCAGTGTCTCCCCAAACTCTATACTTTGCAAAAACAGCCACGGTATCTGCATAAACTTTAGCAATAACCTCTTCTACACTTTGATACCCATTAGTAGCAATTTCAATAGGAGTAATTTCTAAATTTTCATATATTTCTCTAACAAGTCGTTCAGTTAACTTAATTTTAAAAGCAGGATGCAACAAAGAAGCAATGTAAAAAATAGGAGGAATCGGAAAAAAATATTTTCTAAATTTTTCAATCATTCTCTCTACAGCCAGTTTGTAAATTTCATATTGCTTATATAATTTCAATAATTCTGATATTCCAACTATATAATATAACATGGTAGGAGTAGTTGGATAATATTGACCGGAAAATTCTAAAGTAGCGTGATAAAATTTTTTGTAAAAACTGAAGAAGATGTTGAACAAGTTGCCAATCCTCATATTTAAGGTGATAGATTTCCATAAAATATTTATTATACATTTGAGAAATAGGCACTCTATATTCATAAGCGACTTTCAATGCATCATATAAAGTGTTCCACCTAGTACAAACTTCCTTTGGGACTCTCCTAATTGGCATTCCTAATTCTACTCATTTTCTTTCCCATTCTCGTCTTCTTTCTTGGTTTTTATTTCTAAAAATATAAGTAATAGCTATTTGCACCTTTTTGATAATGTCGTTAAACAAGTCAAGACCATCTTTTACTACTAAGTTGTAAATATGACATGCACACCTAACATGAAAAAATTCCGCAAAATGGGGGTTCAAAATAGGTATCAAGTTCCTAAGTGCGTCTGTGTTGTTAGTAGCATTATCTACCGTAATACTAAAAATTTTGTTAGTTAAACAGTACGTACGACAAATTGATGAAACTTTATTACAAATATAATTTCCCGTGTGTGGTTGATCAACAACTTTATAAGCAATAATACATTTTTGAAATACCCAATCAGGATCTATCCAGTGAACAGTAAGAATAATATAATCACATCCATTAGTAGAACGACCCATATCCGTAGTAAGACATACTCTAGTGTCAAAGTTATCAAACATATATCGCAAATAATCCTGATATTCGTTCTTAAATTTAATAATATCATTTTTAACAGTAGTTCTTGGAAAACATTTAAAAGAGGGATTATATATAGACTGAATATAACGAACAAAACCAGTAAAAGAAGGAAAACTATAAGGTAAACCGTCGAGGGCAACTAATTTAGCAATAGCTTCCCTATCCTTTTGTTTATCATAAGTAAGAAGCCCTCCTGTTGTTTGGTTAATTCTTGTTTGGGTACCCGAAGATTCATCATGCACTACTCCCCCATGTTCGGTCCCTAAATATATACCACCCGCCCGCATTGACCATTATTTGGGATGCTTCTTTTGTAAGTGGGCCCTAAGTTTACTCGTCCCACCCTCATTACCCCCAGTTTTAAAAACTCACACTTTTTCACAAATACCACACATGGCCGTCTGCGATTCAACATTCTTTTTAGCAAATTCTCACACCTCAGATCTTTCCTTACGTTTAACCGATATTCTAGTAGGAGGTACAGGAGGCAAGTCAGACTGAACTTCGGGTGGACTAGCTTGAAATTCAGGTGTTTCTTCTAAATTAACCCCGCTTTGATTCCCATATTGTGTTTCTAACATTTCATGATCAAGTATATTATCAGCGCTAACATTATGATAATATTGAGAATCATCTATGTGGGTGAACTGACTAAAACTACCAGCAATTTCTTTACCCTTATTTCCCCTACGACTGCGTGCCCGCTCCCTACCACTAGTTCCAATTGAACCTCTTTGAGACATAATAATAGCAAATAAAATAAATATATGACAAAAAAAATTATAAAAGAGTAGAAGTAGGAACGACCAACCAAATATAACCGTATAATTGAGGTGAAGTTGAAACTTGAGCCTCCACTTCAATTAATTAGTTGAATACTTGATAATCGAAAAAATTCAAAAATAGTCAAATTGATATTTCAACCAAGTAGCGCCTCCAATTGACCCAATACTTGATATTTGCAAACTTCACCAAATAGCCAAATATAACTTTGATAGCAACTCCAATTAGAACTTGATAAAGTAGCCAAATTATAAACTTTTAACAAATAGCCAAAGTAGAATAATAGCAATATTGTAGAAAATTTGAGAGAATTAGAGAGAATTGGAAGATTTGTGTGAAAAATATGATGAAATAATGGGATATTTACAGGAAAAAAATAGTTAGGGGTGGTAGAGGGGTCAAAATGGTCGTTTTTGGCCATTGGACAACGGCTAGGGGTCAAAAGAGCCGTTGCCAACGGCTAGAAAAATCTGATTTTTTTTTTTGGACCTGTCCGGCCGGTTCCGGTCCATTTTTATACCGGTCCATCCGGTTTTTTTGGTCCAAACCGTGTCAGAACCGGGCTCTGAGCCCGTTAAGGAGTTAATGGTCCGGTCTCAACCGGTCCGAGCCGATTTCCGGCCCGAATCCAGCCCGGTCCGGTCGAAACCGGACCGTTGGCCACCCTTAGTGTCCATAGTTGTTTTGAATGACACACCGCCAACGCACTTAGCCCTGTTTGTTTATAATTTTTGGGGACATTTTTTGAGAGTTTTTTGAAGAAAAACTGTTTGTTTATGCTATTTGATCAAAATTTCTCCCAAAAAGTCTCAAAAACTCAAAGGCTCTTTTTGAGCCGAAAAGTTGAGTTTACATATTAAATTTCATTTTCATAAGAGCTCAAAAGCTATTTCTGAGCCAAAAAATATGTACAAACACTTTTTCATTTTCATATCAAACTTCACCAAAAAGTGTTTCCCAGAAATTATTTGGGAATCTATGTCCAAACGCTAGCTTAATAGGCGGCGCTGTTATTTAGGTCCAAAAAAAGAAACATTACCACTTACATTCCAAATTATGCATTTTTTTATCCCAAATTATGCATTACTAGATGAGATGTTTGGCAGTTTGAGTTTCCCTTTTTCTTTTAAATACAAACAGAGAAATAATGACAAAAACCTCATGTAAAATGATTCATATCTTACTTTATTTGCAAAAATTTTCGTATGCATTTGACCATAACTACCAAAAATAAATTGAGAAAGAATATTATAAGTTGAGTTGAAAATTGTACTTATAAGTTGAAGTTGCATTTTAGATATACTAGTTTCAGCGTGCATGCATGTGTTGCACGTGTATATTGCGTCAATCGATATATATTACATCAACTGTCTCATTATCTATGATTGCAAGGGTTAAGAGGTGACAATGTATCAAGGTCTGAGCGTGAGTACTTCACCAATCATTGTATCTTATGTATGAGAGATTATCCAAAATACATTGCCTTTTTTATAATAAAACTTTGTTGAAAAACCTAAAGATTCTAACTGAAAGTATTATTAGAAGCACTTGTAAAAAGTATTACTTTTTAGGTGTATTCCTTGAATTCTTGATAAACTTTTAAAATATGTGTTATAATCTTTCCTTTCAAATTTGTCATTGTCTATTTACATCTTATTCGAAGAAAAATATTTTCTAAAAATTCATATTGGAATTCAAATATGATTTTCAAAATATTTGTTAGTTTAAATTGAATTCACTTTTCTTAATTTAGAATGTGTTATTTAAGCTTGGATTTACTATGTAAAGTTGATCGAGTTTGACATAATTTTTGTAATAATTATTGTTCACACATAAGGTTAATTATTATCTAAACGAATTTTTTGGTAAAATTCAATAATATATAACATGATACATGCATGAGAATTCAGAATAATTAACCGTAAAATAAGTAAAGTTTTTTTTAAAAGCAACAGGTCACTAAGCAGATGCTCGGTTGATAATTTTATTATTAATAAAAAAATATCATTGCCTTATAATTAAAGTACTTGCTAAAATAAGTAAGTCTAGAGTATGTGGTGTACTATCTCTATCCATTATACTCCTCTCACTGGAATGAGCACATCGTGCTAATAAACATCATTAAAAAAATATAATAAATCAAAATAGCACATTTTAACAACAACAACAACAACAACAACATGCCCAGTATATCCCACAAATAGGGTCTGGGGAGGGTGAGATGTACACAGACACTACTAAAAAAACCTGAAACTGCGACCACCAACATGCGACTGATTTTCGGTCTCCACAGCTGTGCGACCGAAACATACAACGAAAAAAAGTGGCGACCGACAATCGGTCGCATATCGGTCTTTGAAAATTTTGACTTTTTTAGTCAAAGTTAGGCGACCGAAAATCGGTCGCCTGTCGGTCGCCTAACTGTGACTAAAAACGGGCAGAACCCCTTTCTCCCCCATTTCAACATTACCCATTTCACTTCTAATCCCTAAAAACCGAACTCCCCCCCCCCCCCACCCCATAATCAACTTTCCACCATTATAAACCCCATATAACTTTAAATTACTACTCTATAACCCCCAACATAACATCTAACACAATCTACACCTACTAATTCAAGGTAAATTTCATTTTTTAGTAATTTTTGTTATTTTTTTAAAAAACTCATATAATGACTTTTTAATTCATTTTTTTTGTAGTTATTGGGTGGATAGCACATTGGTAACTCATACTTTCTTGCCATTGGATCCAATTATATATATATTTTTAAATAATGGAGAGCCTATATATGTTGTTTACATGTTAGTTGTTAGTTATAATTAGTTTATTCTATATAATGTGATGTATAATAAGTTGTTTTGGTGTTTGGGATACTTGCTATGCATTTAAAGTTAGGGTTTAGGTATTGTTGTTTTGATTGTTCATGTTTGCAACATCTTATGACTAAACCAGATAAATTGTATGTGTTTTGTATTGCATTGCACTTACTAGATAATATGGAATTCAAACGGACCAATGGATATTCAAAAAAAAGGCTAGGATTATTAAAAATTGGTACCAATTGGATTGTTCTCAATTTGGCAATTTTTGTGTAGATATGGACTTTAATGCACGTCGTTTGTGGATGGACAATAGACTTTTCCCCGGTCGGCGGGGGATAAGGCCTTAATTTGAAGAGGGTCTTAAGGAATTTGTTGCTTTAGCAACAACAACCGAACCTTTTATAAGGCGTGGTACAATTAAGTGCCCCTGCATAAAGTGCAAATGTCAAACCCTCCAAGATAGTTTATTATTAATTACCTAATGTAACTAATATATGAACATAATATGATTTATGTAATATCATTTTCTGATTGTGATGTGCTTACTTAGTTGATAAATTTGTACTTTGTAGTTTATTGCTAATATCATTTTCTGATTGTGATGTGCTTACTTAGTTGATAAACTTGTACAATCTCAGCGTTTGACATTTATGCATTCTCATAATTAATGAAGCAGAACTTATTTGAATGTTTCAACAGGTATGGACAAGTTATGCCCTAATGTTTTTAGAAGAAGGTCGGGCAAGAGACCTGTGGGCGAGAGTTCAGCTTCTGCGGGTGGTGACAGTCAGACCTCATAGGTCCCGCATTCGTTGCCTACTGAGGCCCCATCTAGTTATGATCCAGCTTTTTTCAGGCCCCCTGGCCCATATCAGGTACCACTTATTACCCCGTCTCAGTTGCCTCCTGATTGGCAATGGACATTCCCTACCGTTGATTGTACTGAGACACAGGTCCCTCCCACACAGGGCGATCCCTCACAGGCTGATGATAGTGCAACTCAGCCCCCTGAATTCCCCTTAGATAGTTGTGACGACCCACCGAGTCAGCAGGAGCTCATGGTGTATGATCCCCGTTCGCCTTACTACATTGGTGAGCCTGGCACTCGGGTAGAAGGCAGGATGATTATTTACCCCGAGGCGGATAAAGGGTAAGCTACCTAATTTCTTAAGTTCTTGTCTATTAAATAATTAGTTCCTACTTTAATTGCTAGTATTATGAATAACTCTTGTTAATTTTTTTTGTAGCTTTTGCCCAAGCGATGAGTCCACTAAAGTGCTGACTGCGTGCATGAGAGCGCACTGGAACCAGCCTTGGTGAAAATGGAGCGATGTGCCCCAGCAAGTGAAGAAGCAAATATTGGTAGACTTTGAGGTGATACATATGCATTTGGTTTAAAACTAATTGCATTTTTTAAACCATGAACATGTTTAAAGAAAAATATTTTGATACTCCTTCAGGGCAAATGTATCTGGCATCAGGGTCTGGTATTATAACATTCGTAGCATCTTCCCAAAGAAATATGCAGCGCTATTCAAGCAAACCCTGTACAATGCGCGGCATAAAGGTACAAGGCCCGGCTTCCTCGATGCCCGTCAGTGGGCGGAGCTGGATGAATATTGGCAGACGCCCGAGTTCGAGGCGAAGAGCGAACAAGGAAAGGCTGCGCGAGCGTCGGAAAAGGGTGGATCGCTCCATACCGGTGGCTCAATTAGCGCGGCTACACAAAAGATGCGCTTGGTACAGCTATTTAATTGATTGATTATTTACTTGAAGAGTTGCTTTTTTTTCTAACATATTATGATTTTTAATTTGTAGGAAAAGAAAGAAAAGCGCACTATTCCCGTGCTCGAGCTGCACAAGATCAGGCATACAAAGGGTGCCAAGAAGGGCGGTGGAGAGTGGGTCGAGCCCCGCGCAAAAGAGGCATGGGTAAGTTTGTAAAATTCGATCTTTAGTCGCGCCAATCCTTCAATATATAGTCTTTCTGTTAACATCATTAATATATTTATGTTATTCAGGAAAAGGCTACAAAGGCTGTGGAAGACTGGACATCGACCCAAGCATCGGACGCCGGAAGCAGCACCCCGGCTCTCTTGACGTTCGAGAAAGAAAAGCAAATATGGGTCGATACTGTTGGAGGGGTTAAGAAGGGGTATGCTTATGGTCTTGGATCGCTATTTGCTCCGGATAAGCATAATGCTCGCTTTTTGGGCTCTTCAGCTACTTCTTCTCCGTCGAGTGCCGTTGATCCTGCTGAGATGGCTCAAATGAGAGAGCATATCGCACAACTGTCGAGAGAAAATCAAGAAACCCAGGACATGATCAAAAAGCTCCTTGCCAAAAAGGAGAAGAAGAAAGCGAGAAGAAAGCATAAGAGCAGGCATCGACGCAGCTCCTCTTCCTCTTCCGAGTCCGGGTCTAGCTCAGCCTCGCCCGAGTAGTCATTTGAATGTTTGTGAAGTTGTATTGTTAACAATTTTAGGATATAACTAATGGTGTTATTTGTTTTTGAAATGATTGGTTTATTGCGTTGTATTGGTGAATTACTGTTTTTTGAAATGTTTGGTTTATTGCTGTGTATTGGTGTTGCATTCCAGGTATTAAAATTGCTGGTTTTTGCTGTTGCTAAAGCCTGATTGCAGGATTTTTATTGCAGGTTTTTACAGGTTTGCCGACCGATTTTCGGTCGCAGAGCGGTCACCATTAATGCCACAACAGTGACCAATTATGCGACCGATTTTCGGTCGCACATCCTATGCGACCGACAATCGGTCGCATACTTGGTCGCCGTTAATTCCAACAGCTGAGACCAATTATGCGACCGATTTTCGGTCGCATAGGATGTGCGACCGATAATCGGTCGCATAATTGGTCATTGTATGTGAGCTATTGCGCGACCGAACCGAAATTCGGTCGCATAGTAGTCGAAATATCGACCGAGTTTCAGTCGCAGGGCTATTTGCTACCATTAATTATCGGACCACCCGTATCGGTCGTCGATCGGTCAACCTGGCGACCGATATGCGACCGATTTGGTGGTCGGAATTTCAGGTTTTTTTAGTAGTGAGACCTTACCTCCACCAAAGTGAAAAAGTTGTTTCCGATAGACCATCGGCTATGAAAAATTTGAAAAAAAAAAAAGAAAATAAAATCAAGACAACAATATCATGATAAATAGAATAAGAAAATTGCAACATATCCAAAATAAACACGTACTAGCACATTTTAACATGAAAGTAAAAAAGCTAAGTTGCAAAATTATACACTAATAATTACATATTGAAGCAAGTTGTTCATGGGATATTCATTCACGTTGTTTTATATTGTGTGTAGGTGACATCTTGATCAGCTTGTCACGCTCCAGTATGATACACAAAGCCTCCGCTACCATAATACGCTGAAATATTCCCAGGAAGATGGTGTCTTTTGACACGCATGTCCAAAGTTAAAACTCATCAAGCAATGTGTACTCTTGGCAAAGCCTAACTGGAACATCTCACGATCCATAAGAATGAAAAGTTATTGCCCATTTAATAATGTTGTATTCACCACTCCATTGTCATTCTATACACGCTAATATTTTTGGCTTTTGGCTCTTCACAAATGATGGCTTGAGATATAGATAGTGGCGGACCCAGGATTTTTATTAAGGGGTATCAAAATTTAAACAAGTTAACATATGAAAAGAATTAAAGGGACTCAACGTATAGTATAGACATATATATAAAAAATTCTTACCCATCTACATAGTGCATTTTTCTCGCGAATTGATACCCCTTCACCACATGTAGGTCCGCCTATGGATGTAGATGATTTGGTTTTTGAGTTGGTATTAATGTACAAGAATGGAGCATCACAGCTAGAATATGAAAAACTTCTTTCACTGAAGCAAAGCTTTGTACCAAGCGTCACTCTAAAGATCGCTTCCAACAGATGAAAGCTTTCCTGGAGGCATTGTTTGTCCATCGCTGCTGCAAATTTGAGCTAACTATTTTGGTCAGGCGCTTAGCGAGGCGTCACCGCTGGTACCTCCTTGAACCACGATATTAGCCATACCAGACCTGAAGAAGGCGATTTGCAATGTCGCGCCTTGAGCAAAGTTTCCACCTTTTATTTCCATATTTGTGTACAAATGACATATTTTCTTAAGTTGTCGTATAAACACATTGCCTGCTCCAAAAAATATCCTGGGACATGGCACAGAACTGTCCCAATCAAAGTAATGAATCTTCTCCCGTGAAGAATAAGTAAACCTCATCATGAAAAACTTGAATCCTCGTATGTAATTCCCTCGCATTGGACTGCTACAGTTGTTACCTTATGCAATATCAAAATTCTTTTAACTCCTCAACTAAATAATTTGATATTGTACATTAAGAACAATAACATAGACAATCGACTTATATGGGAAACAATTCATTAATACTAATTGTTGATGCTAGAGTTTTTTCCTATATGGATGGCGTTGAAAAATGATTGTCAGTGAAATTATTATGTTTGAATGGAAATGAAATTTTAGCAGGAGATAGCATTTGTATTCTCGTTGAACAATAGAAGAATATGGAACTGAAAGTTCATACAAAATCATGGTTCAATAATTATTGCTTAAGTGAGATTATGCGTAAGTTGATAGCATCTTTGATAAACTAATTCACTTTGTAAAATTGAAATAAGAATGCACATATATAACTGCAAAACATAATTATCGAGGAAATCTAAATATTCCTAGCTCAAAACTCCACAATCATAAATAAAGAATAAGACATGTGGAGATAGTAACTTACAGAATTATAGCATATTTGTTTTCATTGACTCTTGCACTTGATGATTTTCATGAGTTCATCCAAATAATTTGGCTTTGCACAAATATCAAAAAATAGGATATTTGTGACTTCAATAGCTTTTTGAGGAATCTATGGTCCATGAATCTATCTTCAAGTTTGGTGGATGATTTGCAGCATAAGATCTTTGTTTCCTCAGATCATGGTCATCTCTATGTTTTGGCCATATATCTCCTTGAAATGATTAAATATGACTACATAATTAAAGTCCTAAATGAGTAATATAAAATTAATATCTTACAACAACTAATTAATACATAAAAAGGTATGAGGAGTTGTCATTTATTGGGAAAAAAATGAAAAAGAAAGATTTTTCAACGAAGACAGACATTTTGTTTAGATAATGGTAGGTCTCAGATGCTGAAATTTTCAATAAAACTAGCTAGCATGAGCATAAAGTGTTTTTTACATACTAGTTAGACTTTTTCAGCAACCGTGGCTTTAAACTTTGATCTCCATGTAGAATATAACCTTCAAGTAGGTTAAATCTGATATAGACACAATAAAACTAAAATTAGTAACTAGTAGTAATATTCACTCGATTTGTGTACGCTTGCAAAGAGAAAGACTGTGTTCCTTCCTTTCTTATTTTTTCGCCTCCAATATTTGTTACTCCTTTATATGACTAATACATAGGAGTTATTTTCTCTTAATCGGTAGATCTTTAACATTTCCACCGATCACAATCTCTCTATTTGATAACTAATTCACTATGTAAAATTGAAAAAAGAATGCATCTGTAACAACAAAACATAAATACAGAGGAAAGTAAAAAAAAAATATAGTAAGAACTATGTCTTTAGAGCGTTGGTTTTCGAGAAATTCAAAAGTTCATAACAACTCAGAAATCCACGACCATAAATAAAGAAGAAATACATGCGGATTAGATAGTAACTTACGTAACAATATCATGACAACTTGTTTTTATTAACTCTTGCACTTGATGATCTTCATGAGTTCATCCAAACGGTAATAGGGCGCTTGTGACTTCAATAGCTTTTTGAATCAGAAAAAATAATGTTTTGAATCTATCAAAGGGTGATAGGAAGAAGAAGAAGGCACAAGAGACAATATGTACAAATATATTAAATGTACGACCTACATTATTCCTATTTGAATAGGAACTCTTTAAGCAATTAGAGGTGTAATCTGCAAAGGTAAGTTTATCTGGATAAAAATTCTAGTCGATTTAGACTTTCAAATCAGTTAAAAAGTTTAAACAAGGGATGAACAAATATAATGAATTTGAATTCAATATCATGGATGAAGCAAAATAGAAAACCTAAAAAAAATGCTTGAAGGAACTTTAAAAAAATACATTATACCATTGTGAAGAAAAATAGTAAATTCCAAATCTTAAACTCAAAACACAAAATATATATCATCATCCCATGTAACCCGTAGCCCCGTACTATTGGAAATTAGTCTAACAACTTGGTCTTTGTCTCTAGCCTTTTCTAGCTTTTTGAACTTTCAAAACCTACTTCACAATCTTTTTTCCTTCCACCGAAAAGACCCATTATTAGCCACACATCTATAAAAAAATTATTCATAATTTATTTGAAACACATAAAATCTGAAAAAAATAAATCTTCTAAACCTAATAAGATTTTGTTCCTCTCATCATGATTAAGAATATGAGTTGCCGTCAATATATAGTCGTTAGAAAGTTATTGTTGAATATTAATTCATCAAAATATACCTCAAACAGAAAAGCAAAAATAAAAAGCTAAACATATATCAAACCAAAATAAAATATGAAAATAATTGGACATACATAAGCTTCTGATCCTTATATAGGCAGTTACATCTTCAAGTTCCAAATATACATGGACTTCTTCATGTCTCCAAAATTTAAAAAAAAATCAAAAGGAATAAGGACTTTCTTTCACAAATTATGCATAATTATTAAGAGTTCTAGTGAGAGAATTTGTATTATATAAAAATGTTAGTTAAAACACTATATAAAGATAATTAAAAAATAATTTGAAAAAAATCATAAATAATAAATTTATATATTGTAGAGTCTTTTACTAAAGGGTAAAAAAGTCGGTGACATTTCACTAAGGCCTTCGTACTTTTATAATAATACTAGTTCTGAACACGTGCTTTGAACGTGAATCCAATAAGAAGTAGTAGTACATTCAACAATATAAATCATTATTAAAGTGGATTATAATGAGAAACAAAATAGAGAAAAAGTACAACGAAAACTGAATAAAATCAAATAATGACATCAAATATGAGCATGGATAATTTTCATTGCGTCTTTGATTTAGAATGGACCAACATTGAGTATGCTCTTACATGTTGTGGGTGATCACAACTACAATAAATAAATAATTTAATAAAATATGTTATAAGAAACTGATAAAATAAAGCCTATTCGACTAACTTAAATGTTAAATGCTAAATAATCACGTTAATGGACTTATAAGTAACGAAATTTAAACAACAAAAAGAAGTGTATAGGTGCTACCATATACATAGAAGAAAATAACGGTAGCCTAATGCTAGAATAAAAATAACAAAGATGAAAATATTTTAGTAAAACGCCAACAATTTAGGCAAAAGTTTCACTAATTGTGTTTCATATGGAATTTTACGTACGTAAATTTATATAGAAAGAGGATGGGGCTGCTAAAGGATCAACAAAACACTCATACAAAGTAGACGGACAAGAAATCAATTTACCTGATTTTAAACTTGTAGATTTGGTTTTGTGTCTTGTATATAGTAAGCATATATGTCGAACTGACAGAACATACGATTTTTCTTTTTTCTTATGATGGATAATTCTTTGATGAATATAAAAATTGATCAATTGCCTTCATTGTCCACCTCTCAGGTGATGAACATAATTTCACAAATTATAAATAGAAGATGAAAATATCATAAAATGTGGCCGATGACTTCTTTGCATGATTTAGTAGAATAATTAAAGGTTGACATACAAAACATTGAATAAATCATCAGGAAAACTAGAAGAAGAGGGAATTTCCGATATTGGATTAAGCTTTTTCAATCTACTCCACCGGCATAACTTGAATTGCAAATAGAAGCGGCATTGAAGAATGAAATAGGAACAGTAATAGGCCAACCTTTTTGCTAATGCAAAAGACTTTAACTATAAATTTATGTATATGTAATAAGTTATTTGATAATTCAAGATTATCTCATATGTTGAACGTAAACGCTAGCAGCTCGAAATATGAAATGACACTTATGTTGAGAAGAATGTAGTAAATATATCTAATTTAAAGATTAATAGTATTAAATTGACTTATTCAAAGTCATTTTTTTCCCAAATATAATAGTTGTATGTCTCTATACATTTACATCTTACGACATGGTATTTGTTTGGAGTAGATAGTATTTTATGGGTATTATAGTCTTTTGACTTTGCTTATTTTGGGGCTTCTCACTTATAGAGTAGTAGTAGATAGATAGATAGATATAGATTTTATAAAAAAAATTGTGAGTGTAGAAAAACTTTTCTTGAAAACTTATAACTTTTCATGGACAAATGCGTATTTGAAAGAAAAGAAAAAATTTATTACCGAACGCCTCCTTAAACTTTTTCACCAAAATAAATAAATAAAAGTGTGTATGTATATGTGTGTGTGTGTATATATATATATATATATATATATATATATACACACATATATATATATACACGTTTATTTATTTATTTTGGTAAAAAAGTTTAACGAGGGAATGTAGTTGGAATCAAACTTACTCCAATTGTGTGAAAGACTCATATAATCCTACTTATATTACTTAGAGATACAATGAAGAAAAAGACATTCAATGTAGTAAAAACTTACTTGCATTAAGAGGTCATTTGGTTTGAGGACAAGTTAGACATGTAATAATAATATAGAGAGTAGTAATGCAGATTTTAATATAAGTATTAATAATATGGATATCAATAATGAGGTTATTATTAATGTGGGATTTAGAATTTATGGATAAGTATGTAGAGGCCATAATCTAGTGAAATGTGATTAGTTAGTAATTTACCAACTTAAAGGCTACTTTAGACTTTCGTTTTTGAATCCAAAAGCATTGTGGGTTATTAATACGTGAATTGCTTAGTTTCATGTTATGATGAGTTTACAAGAGTCATTGACTAAAAAATGAAGCAAAAGAGCAAAAAAAGAGTGCATTGCAGCTGAGTAGAGAAGGGCGCCCTACCCTGATCAGAGGGCGCCATGCCTTCTGAGATACAAAGAATGCTAAGTCTGGAATGAATGATGGCGCCCCGCCTTGAATGTCTAGGCGCCACGCCTTCTAGTAGACAGTAGGCTTGCAACTCTGAAGCTATAGAGGGCGCCCCGCCTCGAGAAATGGGCACCCGCCCTAGCCTGCAAAACAAAGTGTAGATAGCTAAGTCATAGAGAGGGTGAACCACCCATGTCCTTTGGCGGGCCGCCCATGGAAAATTTGAAATTAATTTTCAGTAGTGTATAAAAATAACAAGTTAGGATTTTAACATTATTCTATTCTATATTTCACATTCTACTCTTACAGGCAAGGTTTGAAAGGCAAGATTCAAGATTTTCATTAATTTGTAAGCTCCATAATGATAACGTTCCTTACCAACCATAACCTCATCTATCGTATCCAACTTGGAAATAAAGTGCTTCAGTTTTTTGACCATTTACACCAACAATTGTTCGAATTTGAAACAATATACAGTGTCGCAATTTCCATCATCATTAGTAGTTAAATTCTTCATTGACTCACCTATGAGATTGGATTGAACATGTTCAATATGGGAAAAATCAGAAGAAGGAACTTGGTATAAAGAATACTTGAATCAGGAACCATCCCAATCAAATTTCGTTTCTTCATCTACCTGAAACTCGCTATCAAAGCCAATAGACTTCATTTTCGCATCATTTTTATGTTCTATCTTGTTTTTCGAGTGAAGCTTAACCGACAGTTTTTCTTCGTTCTTTTGGAAAAATTTGTCAAACACCTGGTGCTCCTTACTTTGTGAACTTTCATGGTCCTCTTATTCTAGGACCTCACCACCGGCACCATTGATATGGACCAATTGAGATTCATAGTCATTGCAGACTTGCTTATACATGCTCTCCCATTCACCGATCGAAGGAAAATAAACAGATTCGTCGGTATGTTTTTCTGCAAGCAGATATTCACCCAGGGATTCCATGTCGTCCCTTTGAGGTGAGTTCATCCATGGACAATTGTCAAACACTTGATGTGCATCATTTTCTGAAATTTTCTCCTTCTCAAAGCAACATCATTTGCACCCTCGGTCTCTATTATTGCATCTTCATCTTGATTATCGTGTTTTTTAGCACTTGAAATTATCAGTTGCAACATCTTTTCCATCCTTTTCAAGGATTGGGTTCGCTCCAACATCCTGGATTCAAAAACTGAGGGTCTTTCAGAACTTTTAACAAATACTTGATTTATGCGGCAATCTGAGTGCCCAGCATAGCAAGTATCATCTCCTGAAGTCTTCAAATCCTTTTTTCGGACTATTGTCAAACATCTTAAATGCATCGACAGTTTTTGTCTCGTGATCAACTTCCAGTGACTTACTACCTCTCATGTGAATTCTTTTTATTGTTTTGATACACGATTGCTTCGTAGTAATCAGTCGGCGGCCGAACTCATAGTTGTGCTTCTTCCTCCAAGATTTTTTCTTGCAATCGGAGGCACGTCGTTTGTGCTTAGAGTTAAGTGAAATTCCCTTTTTTGCTGCGATATACTCAAAGCCATAAGGTTGGGACTCAGATAGTGATGAGGGTGACAATACAAATGATGATCATAAGTATGATAATAAGAATGTTGATAATCAGTTGATGACCATCCTTGGGTTTCGTATGGACTCGATGAACCATGAAAATATATATGGGGGCAGGGAATAGTGATACTGATCTAACATTGTAGCAGAGATAGGGTCGAGAATCGTCGGCTCTTGATGCAACCCGTGTATGAGCCGATTAAGTATTCCACCCATCGAGGCTAGTGATACGAATCCAAGCCAAGCTTTTGCATGATGTTCACATCTAGCTGGCGTGGCCGGGAGAAAGCAACAATTCGAAAGTTGAGTGGCCGAGCTCAACATATGAAATCTACATCAGTAAGCTCGAGCGCAAGAATGGGAGTGACCGAATCTCGCTCAATGATGCCGAGCAGTAAAGCGACCGAAGGGCTGCAATGCGTCCGAGGAAGAAGAATGCCTGATTTCAAGTGTTCGAGGCTGAAGGGCAACCGAGCATAAGAGCGCCCAAACACTTAGTTGTCAGCCCTGTGTGGCTTGTTTTTATTGATCATCTGTGACCGTTTTTATTAGTTTATCCTTGGGGCTATCTATATAAACCCCTATGCATTTTCTAGTCCAGTAGTTGATTTTGAATACTGAATGATAAGCCGAGTGATTTTGAGTCTCTGTCGTGAGATGAACCCCGTCGTGGGAATTGTATGGAACTTGTGTCACTCGGTAGATTCCGTGTGAAAATTTTCTTCTTTGATCATTCAATTTACAAGAAGCTTGTTAAGTCTTCTTGAGGATTGTTTCCTAGTTTAGGTGTTTCTTTCCTTCCAAATCGAGTGGCCCCAAGACGAGTTCCTTGGGTTTGTATGATTGAAGCTTAGAACTGTCTAGCTTCTATATTTACTTTATTACTTTTACTTTCCGTTGTTCTTGTTCGGTTGCTAAGCTTCTCCAAGATTAGCTTGCACCATCTTTGTTCAGAGCACGGTTTAGGCTTGTTCTTAAAACCCCAATCATGTTTTTTATCTTTTACTTTCGTGTGTTGTGTCTTTGTTCCAATTTGGTGTTCTTATTGGTGTTACTGTGTTAATGATGTTCTTATTACAAAAAATAAAAAAGTAAAAGAAGAAAATTCAAAAATTATGTTTGTTCGTTGGTTGTTTGGAGTAAACAACCATAGATTCTTGTTCACCGTTGATTTGTGATTCTGGAAAGTACATGTCGTACGTTATTTAACAACTAGGGTTTCTTGAATAATTTGTACGGTCGACGTTGGTGGTACTGTTTCCGAGCCCCAGTTGAGTTTTGGTTGTTATCGTTGAAAAACTGGTGGTTATTGTTTGATTTTAGTCGAGTTTGAGCTTAAAATTTGAAATTCTATTGTTTAGCCACCGTCTGTACACCGAAAAATTGTTACATTGTAACAGTGTATAGACGAAGTTTAAGCTGTTCATAGATTGGCTGGGAACTCAAGTTTGGTCCGTCGTTGTTAATTGTTTAACGGAGAAGCGACCTGAATTTTGCTTTGATTTGCTGAATTGTGAACAAAAGTTAAAATGTGTTCATACACCAGAGCAAGTTCATTGTTCCATTGAAGAAGAAAGGGTTAAGTGTCATTGCTAGAACCCCAGTTGAAAAATTGTCAGCAAAAAAGAGGAAAAAGTAGATAAGGTTAAACCCTAATCCGTATAAAGAAGGGACCACTTTTGTCCGTACAAAAGCGACGTGTCCGAGGTTTCCTAGGAGGAAATGGGGGGTAGATTCTCCTAGGTTATCTTTCTTTTTCTTTGTGGTCGATAAATCTCGTTAGTGGATCTGTGGAGTAAATTCTTCTACTCGAGATCTTACTAATTTGTTTGAGCTTATAGGAACTCGTGCGTGGGGCAACCGAAGTCCAAATTTCATTGATAATTCTTGACCTTCCGTACGCAGTTAAATAACGTTCGTTCCATCGAGTCGAATCAATTCACTCTTCCCGAAGAAGACAATAAGTCTTGTTGAATTCGGAGGATCTTATAGAAATTGATCAAATCGAGGAAGTCATTGGTTACACGTTGTTGAGTGAACGAACCTACAAACTGAGTGGACCCGTGTGCCACCCAACAAAAGTAAGGGAGTGTGAGGTAAATTCTAACCTTAACATTTTCTTGTTTTTGATTTGTGCAGGTTCAATGGCTGGAAATACGAAAAAAGACGTTGAAGAGCCTGAGGTGTCGTTAGCTGACCTCTTGGCTGCGATACAAGGCATCAGTGTCGAGGTTAAAAGAGTAAGTGCTCGAGTAGCTAACCTCGAGCAGGAGAAATCATCTATGACTTTACCTGGGTCCGGCACTGGCACTAGTAATTCAACTCGTATGAAGTCAGAGCAGTTCGCTGAATTGGCTCGTCAACAACGGTTGAGGAATGAGACCGTTCAAAATGAAGCTATGGGCAATCTCCGAGCTGAATAAAGCTTGGACATTCTCCGAGTAGATCAACCAAACTTGGGCAATCCCTAAGGCGAACCACAAAACTTGGGCAATCTCCGAGGTGATAGACTACCACTTCCAAGGTCCCGAAGACAAGTCGAGGTCGTTGATGAAGAAGTTGATGATGAAGAGTTTCACGATGCTGCAGCTGAGTATGAGCCACCATTCGTTCAACGAAGGCAAGTTCAACAAGGTCGTCGGAACTTTCGAGGTCGAGGCGCATATGTTGATAGAAATTATGAGCGTGGGGCTGATGACTATTATGATGAGTATCCAGAACCCATCCGAGGTGCTCGTGATTCAAATTTGAACAGTGTCAAGATCACTATTCCACCCTTCAGAGTAACTAGTGATCCAGACCAATATCTGGAATGGAAGGTTCGTTTGGAACGAATCTTTGAAATAAATGAGATGACCGAGAAAAGAAAAGCTGCATATGTTATTGCTTTGTTCTAGGCATATGCATCTACGTGGTGGGACGCGAACAAGAGAATAAGGAGAAAGAATGCTTACCCTTATGTTCTTACTTGGTTGCAGTTGAAACGAGCGATGGATTCTAAGTATGTGACTGCCAAATATCGGCAGGAGCAACTTCGGAAGCTCTATGATTTAAAATAAGGGTCCAAATCGGTTGAAGAATACTATGATGAGTTTGAAAAGATTCGATTGGCTCTTGATATGGAAGAAGATGATGAGCAAGCCATCAATGTTGGATGATATTTTCCATGCAGATGTTGCTGAACGGTGGGTGAAGGACGATAAAGCAAATCGGTACCGAGGGGTTACTACTTCAACTCCTTTGAGTCGGGGTAAAGATTGGAAGAGTCTAAATCCTACAAGTGCCAACACTGGCTGAGATTTGAAGAAACCCTTTGAAAGGGGGGTGACCATTAATAACTCCAAGGAGATGGGAGGTAAAGCTCAACTTAATATTCCTAGTGCTTCTAATATACAATGTCATAAATGTAGTGGTTATGGCGACATGGTAAAAGAGTGTCCGACTCACAAAATTATACTTTTGCTCGAAGATGGCACCGTCCATGAGCAAGCGAGTGACTCCGAAGAGGAAAATGGAGAGGAGACCAACCGAGTTGAAAATGACGATGGTCGAGAAGCTACCGAGGCTGACAATCTGAAAATGTTTCTTGTGGTTCGTAAAAACCGGAGTACTATGAACCTAGAAGAAGAGGACAACCAAAGAGAGAATCTCTTCCATTTGAGGTGTCAGGTGAGAAAAAATGTGTTCGATGATTAATGATTCGGGTAATTGTGCAAATGTGGTGAGCCAAACCTTGGTTTCACAATTGGGTCTATCTACCTCGAAACACCCTCATCAGTATCGTTTGCAATGGTTAAACGAATGTGGAGAACTGAAGGTTGTCAAGTAGGTGTGGATCAAGTTCAGAGTGGGAACTTATCAAGATGAGATGATGTTCGATGTGATTCCAATGCAAGCTTGTCATTTAATGTTAGGGTGACCGTTGCAGTATGATAGGTCAGTTATTCATAACGGACGATCCAACACTTACACTGCTAAGCTTGGTAGAGAGAACTTCATTCTCAAGCCATTATATCTAGAACAAGTCAGTGAGGACTATAAACGAATGAAGGTGCTCAAGGAAGCAACCAAAGCTAAGTCTCCCATTGGGACACAAATTGTGGCCGAGGACAAAGAGACACCACCCATGGCAGGTAATATTTATGCAATTATGCGACCGGGTGAGTGCTTCCGAAACAATGATCACGGCAAGCTGCTGATTTTCCTCGTGCATAAGGGTATCATCTTGAACTCCAATGATGATTTCACTAACGATAACCCTTTGCCTAATGTTGTACAAAATATTCTGCAGGACTTCGAGGACATGTTCCCTGAAGAAATGATAGGTGGATTGCCTCGGTTGAGAGGAATCGAGCGCCAAATTGACTTCATCCCGGGGCCTCAAATCCCCAACAAACCAGCCTACAGGTGTAATTCCGAAAACACCAAAGAGCTTCAATGGTAGATAGATGAATTATTGAACAAAGGACTGATTCGAGAGAGCTTGAGTCTGTACGCCGTTCCTGTTATCCTAAGAAAGATGGAACATGGCGAATGTGTGTTGATTACCGAGTAGTTAACAAAATAACAGTAATGTATCATCATACTATTTCTCTATTAGATGACATGCTTGATGAATTGAGTGGTTCTTCTTATTTTTCAAATATAGACCTCAGGTCCGGTTACCACCAAATCCGAATGAAACTGAGTGATGAGTGGAAAACTGCATTCAAGACCAACTTCGGTCTCTATGAATGGTTAGTGATGCCGTTTGGTCTCTCTAACGCCCCGAGCACTTTCATGCGATTGATGAACCATGTGCTTAAATCGTTTATGAATAAGCTTTTTATTATGTATTTCGATGATATACTATTTATAGTAAATCTGTGGATGAACATGTTGAACACTTAAGGTTTGTACTTGATACACTTATAATGGGAAATTGTATGCTAATTTCAAGAAGTGTGCCTTTTGTGTCGAGCGTGTAGTCTTTCTTGGATTTGTTGTGAGTGCTAGTGATGTTGAAGTCGATGAGTCTAAAGTCGAAGCAATTAGAGATTGGCTGACTTCTACTTCTGTGACTCAGGTCCGTAGTTTTCATGGGTTAGCTATTTTTTATCGAAGGTTTGTTCGTGTATTTAGCATCGTGGCAGCTGCTTTAACCGAGCTGGTAGAGCAAGACCATCCGTTTGTGTAGGGAGAGTCCTAAGAGAGGGCTTTCCAAGAGTTGAAACACAGGCTAAGCTCTGCCCTTTTACTATGACTCTCTGACTTCGGCAAAGCGTTCGAGGTTGAATGTGATGCATCCGGAGTTGGGATCGGAGAAGTTCTTATGCAAGAATCGAAGCCGATCTCTTACTTTAGCGAAAATCTTAAAGGTGAAGCCTTGAACTACTCTATGTATGACAAGGAATTATATGCCCTCGTTCGGGCACTCGCTCATTGGCAACATTATCTATGGCCCCGTGAGTTTGTAATTAAAAGTGATCATGAATCTTTAAAACATCTCCAAGACCAAGAGAAGTTGAACCCGCGGCATGCCAAATGAGTAGAATTCATTGAGAGTTTTCCTTATGTTATTCATTAGAAGAAGGGTAAAGACAATGTTGTGGCCGATAAGCTGTTGAGGAAATTCGCCTTAGCGACCACTTTCGCTTCGAGATAAATGGGGTTCGAAAGCATCAAGCTGATGTATGAACATGACCCCAAGTTTAAGAGCATCCGTGACGCTATCTTGAGTGGCCGAAAGGTTGAGAAGTATCAGTGGCACGATGGTTATTTCTTAAAAATAGGAGAGTCTGTGTGCCCGTGTCATCGTAGAGAGAGCTTTTGGTTCGAGAAGCTCCCTCCGGGGGCTTAATGGGATACTTCGGTGTCGATAAAACTCTTGGTATCTTAACCGAGCAGTTTTACTGGCCTAAGATGCGAAATATGGAAAAGCTTTGTAATGCCTGTTTGGATTGCAAGATAGCTAAATCGAGGTCCAACCCTCACGGTTTGTACACTCCGTTACCTATACCTGATCGACCGTGGGTTGATATATCCATGGATTTTTATGGGGTTGCCGAAGTTTGGGGGTGGACATGATATCATCTTTATCGTGGTCGACCGTTTTTTAAAAAATGGCTCACTTTATTCCTTGCTGCACAATATGTAGCTACTTTATTTATTTCTAATGTGTTGAAATCGCATGGTGTGCCTCGTACTATTGTGAATGACCTGGACTCTAAACTCTTGAGTCATTTTTGAAAATGTTTATGGGGTGCCCTTGGCACCAAATTACTATTCTTGACAGACTTATGGACAGAACGAGGTAGTCAACTGAAACTTGGGAGCTATACTTCGAGCTATGACCAAAGGTAAGGCCGGAAACTGGGCTGACCGTTTGCCCGTAATGGAATTTGCATATACTGTATTGTGCATCGAATGATTGGAATGACTCATTTGAGTGTGTGTATTGTTTTAACCCTTTGATTCCACTTGATTTAACCTCGTTGCCTCAAGATGATGTTATTGATTTTGAAGGTTCACACCGAGCTACTGCTTTGCTCGAGTTACATGCTAAAGTGAAGAAGACTCTCGAGGAAGCTAATGTCATATTGGCCTCGAAGAAAAAACAAGGGGCGAAAGAAGTTAGAGCTAAAGAAGGGAGATTGAGTTTGGGTTCACTTCAGAAAAAAGAGTTTACCGAACCAAAGAAAAGGAAAGTTGGCTACGAGAGGGGATGGTCCATTTCAAATGCTGAACAAGATCAACAACAATGCATATGTGATCGACCTCCCAAGTGCGTATAATGTATCCAACATCTTTAATGTTGCCTACTTAACCCCTTGCGTTGTAGGCCAAGCACCGGAGACTGAAGAGGGCTCGATTTCAAGGAAGAAATCTTCTCAAGAAGGGGAGGATGATGCAGTCTGTGTCCGTGCTGATCAAATGTTCCACCCATCGAGGCCAGCGACACGAAAGCAAGCCAAGATTTTGAATGATGTTCATATCCAGCTGGCGTGGCTGGGAGAAAGCAACCGTTCAGAAGCTGAGTGACCGAGCTCAACATATGAAAGCTACATTTGCAAGCTCGAGACCAAGAATGTGAGTGACCGAATCTCGCTCAACGACGCCGAGCAGTTAAGCGACCAAAGGGCTATAATGCGCCCGAGGAAGAAGAGCGTCCGATTTCAAGTGTTCGAGGCTGAAGGGCGACTGAGCATAAGAGCGCTCGAACGCTTAGTTGTCAACCTTACGTGGCTTGTTTTTATTGGTCATCTGTGACCGTTTTTACTAGTTTACCCTTAGGGCTATCTATATAAACCCCTATTCTTTTCCTAGTTCAGTAGTTGATTTTGAATATTGAATGATAAGCCGAGTGCTTTCGAGTCTCCGTTGTGAGTCGAGCTCCATCGTGGGAATTGTATAGAATTTGTGTCACTCGGTGGATTCCGTTTGAACATTGTCTTCTTTGAGCATTCAATTTACAAGAAGCTTGTTAAGTCTTCTTGAGGATTATTGGCTAGTTTAGGTGTTTCTTGTCTTCCAAATCGAGTGGCACCAAGACTAGTTTTTGGGTTTGTTTGATTAAAGACTAGAACTGTCTAGCTTCTATATTTACTTTATTGTTTTTATTTTCCGTTGTTCTTGTTCGGTTGCTAAGCTTCTCTAATATTAGCTTGTACGAGCTCTAATACCAATTGTAGCGAATTCCACGGTGGAATCGCCATTAAACGAGAATTAAAGAGAAGGCTAAAAAGAGAAAGAAAATGCAAATGCAAGATAAAATTTAGATTTTCATTCAACATATGCCTGGTGAGTACATAGTAGATACTTATAGAAATAAAGGAAATCCCTACTAAAATGGAAATGGCAACATTATTCTAACAACTAAATTAGGGTGCTAAAGTAATAAAATAAGAAATTGCAACTAAAATGTAGAATATAAAAACTCTATACATAGACTGCTAGTGAAGATCATGGACATCTCAATATAAATCTGAACTTATATATAAAAGCTTCAATTTCACGTTATGAAACTTTGGGGAAGAAGACTTTAGGATTTTCAATTTTATAGCTAGAATGAGATTTTATGTATGAGTGATGGAGTTTTAGAAGGAAAACACGCGATTGAATCTTGTTTTGATTCAAATATGGAAAAGCAAGGCGTATTTGGCGCGAGATTTTTGGGCCGGAAATCTTGGGCAGTTAAAGCTGCTACGCGGGTGTAAGAAAAAGGAAATTTTACGCCAGCTGACAACCGTAATAGCTAAATTAAGAAAAGTAACAATACTTTTACAACATTTACAAAACATAGCAATAGTTTTCAATAATTATCCTACATTCCATTTTCTCATTTTCCTATCTCTCAAATATAAAACCCTAATTTCTTCCTCTCTCCATCCTCCACCCATCCACCCACCCACCCACCGCCCTCCCCCTCCCCCTTGCCGGCATACAACAGCTCGTTGCTGATGCTGTTCCTCCCCATCACCGTCCTACTGCACTGTTATGGCGCTCCTGCCGCCGTAGTGCAGACAGCTACCCCGATTTGTGTTTCCGGTGGGTTTTCGATCTGCTCCATTTTTTTCTTTTTCTTTTTTATATGTGTATAGTATGTATATATTTGTATAAAATATGTATGTCCTTGTATTATTTTTTATATAAATATCTATCTTCACTTTTGTTGTATATATACACATGTTGTATGTTTGTGTATGTGTATGTACAGAGTGATAAAATTATTTGTGTATAGTTTTTTATATCTTTGTATGTTTGTGTATATTTTTATATGTTTGTGTATGTTTGATTATATGTAACTTCAAAATAATAATTTATATAAAGTTTCAATATGTATATATGTATTTTTTATATGTTTTGTTTTGTAGATAAAAAAAAATACAATTCCGGCGACCTGCCGCCGCCGGCTGGCAACTGACCGACGGCGTTACTGTGACTGAAGCCGTGGGAGGGAGTAAAAGCTTCATTTCTACGATTTTAATGGAATTTGTATATGCTATGTTAAAAAACTATTGCTATATTTTGTAAATTATTGGTATTTTTTGTAAAAATGATGTTAGGGCTGTATATTTTTGTAATTGTCCCATTGGTTAGTTTGTAAAAATTCCCTAAAAAGTGGATACTTGTGAAATTGGTTGAAATGGCCCAGGAAGATAAGTCGAGCTTGGGTAAGTCGATTGAAGTCTACAGTTTTCCTTTATATTTGTTTCTTTGTTTGTGCGGTGATCCCTTCCGGCAATATCGTGTGTGTATGTTCTTTCTTTCTTTATCGAATAGTCAATTGTTGGACTTGTGATTTTTATTTGCGGCTATCATCTGCTATTTATTAGTAATTCCTAATAAAAGATCCCATCTATCCAATGATTTCTTAATTTTGAACTCAACTACTAACTAGGATTTGCTAATCAGGAATGGATTAGGTATTATATAATATCAAATGTACACCATCTCTGTTTGTATTCCAATACAAAAATCCATTTGCTTCTGTTAAACTAGATATATCTTGTGTTTTTTCAACAATTTCTACATAATCTAAGCTCTTCACATCGCAATGCTTATTTTGTTGGCTTACCCGGAATCAGTCTCATAATTCAAGTGTCTAATATTGAAAAGGAAGTACAACATTGTGTTGACGACCATTTTACAGAGGTGTTCATCCTAGCGGCCTCTCGGAATTATAGTCCAATCCAGGAGTCTAGCTAGTTACTATTAAGCTGGACAAATTGAATAACTAAAATCATTACCAGGAGAGAGTAGCCAAAACTGATTACTAGTAGTTTTTAAAGAGACATTAGCTTAACCCAAAACCAAATAGAGTCTTTGCTTCCTTGCGCTCGTGTAATGATAAAACTTTATTTCATCTGTATATACTCTGGAATTATGTTTTTACGCCATGTTTTTTTGAGGTTCAAAGTAGATTTTCAAAGCTCTTTCTTTCCCTGTTTTGTTTCAGGAACAACAATATTGGCGATCTACACGAGGAAAGCTGGCCTATTTGAGTTTGCTGAGCAGTTCCGCTGGAACTATGTTGTATCAACATTATATCTAGGGATAGTTGTTACGTTGAACAGTCCAGATACAATTTTTCTGTAATTTGGAACTTTGCTATATTTGTTTGATCTGTGCAATTTTGAACAAGTATGATGAACTGAAATGGATTCAGGCCTTCCATATATCTCTTCTTTCTCTTGAACTTAGAAATTTGTAAATATTCAGTGGTTACTAATTTTAGAAAGAATTTGGCAACTTTAACTTGTCTTGTTTGATTGACTGAGCTCTGAGAAATTCTCTTATTACTTCATCATGGAGAGCTTAGCACACCTTGAAGCATTGTGTGAGAGGCTTTACAATTCACAGAATTCTGCTGAGCGAGCTCATGCAGAGAATACACTGAAATGCTTCTCAGTAAATAGCAGCTATATTTCACAATGTCAATACATTCTGGACAATGCGTCAACTCCTTATGCACTGATGCTGGCCAGTTCAAGCTTGTTGAAGCAAGTGACAGAACAACGCCTATCTTTGCAGATCCGGCTTGATATTCGTAATGTTCTAGTTTGACTGCAGAGACTTATGCCTATGTTACTGATATTCGCCCCCACCCTCTCCTTTTCCTTTTTTTCTGTATTATTTGCAACTTACTTTATGGTGCTTTAAAGGTAAAAGTTGAGATATTTTGGCATCATATTTGCTATTCTAGTTAGGAAGAAGGTGAAAGGTTCAGGCTGTCACTTTTTCTTTACTTTTGTGGTCGAGAGTCTGTAATCTACTGCTTGAGTATTCTGCTGCCTGAAAAGTTTAAAGAATCTGCCACTCAAAACCTAGAAATGTTGAAAAGGAATGCTAACTCAAACAATTTTAGTCGAAGATCTTGGAAGTTTTCCTCTTCATATTTTGGCATTTAACATGGTCGTGCTTATTTTATGCTTGATGTTTCTATAGCTGTAAAGTACTGATTACATATCTCATACATACGATACTGCTACATCTAGTCTGCTATTATTGTGGCTAATCTATTCCTTTTATGAAGGCAACTATCTCATAAATTACCTGGCAACAAGAGGAACTGATTTGGAGCCTTTTGTAACTGCATCTTTGATTCAACTCTTTTGCCGAGTTACAAAGTATGGGTGGTTTGAGGATGACAGTTTTAGGGAGGTAGTCAAAGAATCCACAAGCTTTCTGAGTCAGGTAATGATGTTTTAGATCTTCTTTTAACCTCTCGAGAACATGATAGGTATGGGAACTATACAAGATGATAGGTTGAGATCATTTTCAAAGCTTTATTTGTTGTTTCTTGGCATGTTAAAATTCAACTTATTGTTCTATAGTTGGAATTAGTATGTTATCTTCAAGTAGACTCCCTTTACTGTGCTCTTCCTATTGTCCGTCTCTAAACTACATAACTTTTTGCCCACTTCTCCTTTTTGCTGGAAATTATGAGATTTCATTTTCCTAGTTGGCATGGTGTTGGTTGAGACTGGTGTTCATGGTTGAGTCGAGTCTTCTTTTTTTTTTTTTTTTTTCCTAATTATATTGATAGGCGTTAGCTGGCTGATTTTACCTACAGAGTCATACCAATTTTGATGTTCTAGGTTAGCCAGGGTGTGCAACTGGTGAAAAATCATAAGTTGCTTGGCCTTTGTGTCTGACGTATTGTCAGATCTTTGCTGGAATGATGTAAAATGAATGGGAAAAACAATGATAGAATGGAAAAAGATAGAAAATAAAGAAGCTAGACAGAAATTGGACAAATGAGCACAATAAGCACAATATGTGGGGAGTAGTGCTTAGATGGTTCGGAGTTGATTGGTTGATGCCGGCTACTGTGAAGGAGGCGATGTATAGTTGGGCCTTTAGAAAGAGGAAGAGGAGATCGAGAGCATGAGATGTAGCTCCATTAGCAATAATGTGGGTTATATGAAAAGAGAGAAACATGAGAGCTTTTGAAGGCGTTGAGGATAGTTTTGCTAAAATGCATAGTAGTTGTTTGTTTCTCATTTCCTTTTAGTGTACCCATGACTCATGAGGTTCCTATGTGTATAGATGATTGGATTTCTTTTGTAAATAACCATTTGATGTAGGTTCTCTACTTTTTGGTATACATCTTGGGGTTTTCCCTTTTTATCAATAATATTATTTACTTTATCAAAAAAAAAGCTCAATAAGTGGAAAAGCTAACCATATACTTAGAGCGCAATAAGCACCTAAACTAGCATAATCCTCAAGAAAGTAGTATCCTTACTTGAAAATCCTAGGACAAATGCTGAAATCCAACAAAAGGTTTCCAAAGCTCTCACAAAAGATACAATACATCATTCATCAAAAACTAAATATGAAACCCTAGTCTCTTACTCCCTCCGTTCCACTTTAGATGAACCCATTTGATTTTGCACGGAGTTTAATAAAGAAGGGAAGACTTTTGAAAGTTGTGGTCTAAAATAAAATAAGTTATAGATATGTACCCACGAGGTTCCTATGTGTATAGATGATTGGGTCTCTTTTGTAGAGAACTATTTGATGTAGATTATCTACCTTTTGGTATACATCTTGTATATGGGGTTTCCCCCCTTTCATCATTAATAAGATTATTTACTTTATAAAAAAAAAAGTTATAGATATGTGTGTGGCTACAAATCATCTAGGGATGAGTAAAAGTGAAAATTGTTTTCCAAATTTAGAAAGAGGTCATTCTTTTTGAAACAGACTAAAAAGGAAATAGGTTCATCCTTTTTGAAACGGAGGGAGTACTATTTATACCAAGGGATAAATTTAATAAAAAAGACTTAATTGCCCGTCATTACAAGTTCAAAGAGACACCTCATGAACTGAATTCCTCGTTCATGATGTGAGCTCGGTTTTTATTGAACCTCTCTTTAGTGAAGATCTTGAAGTTGGCCTTGCTTGTGACCTTTGTTATGACACTCCACCTATATTTGATAGAGGAGAAGATGAGTTGAATGAATATCCTACTCTTCCCTTTGATTGTTTAGTTGATAATGGTTGTCTCGAGTGTCGTAGTGAGGATGATCATAGCCTTGAGGAATCTAAGGAGTTAAAATTTCAAATGGTCACTCAACTTTGGGAAATTAACCACCAAAGTCACTTTGTTTTGGTTGGTCCCAAAAATGTCACTAAACTTAGGGAAAATATCTCCAAAAATAATTCTTGACGGTTTTTGCATCGTCACCCACCGGAAATCTGACGTGACTTTATAAAATATTTTTATATAACCGTAGGTCCCACTTTCTTTGCCATGTAGGACTTTTTTAATAGTTACTTACTAGTTTTTTGACAAGTGCAATGCACGTGTATTCTATGAGTAAAACGGTGTAAGCAGACAAGCATTGGGATTGATGCTTTCAAGTCTGATAAGTTCGTCGACCGGATTATTGATTCTGGCGACCTCTGATCTAAAAGTTTGTCAGGTGAAGCTTGGTACACATACGAAAGCTGAGAATATTTCATCGAACACTATTGGTGCGTTTGTACTTATGATTCTCAGCCTTTAAGAAGGTTCAAAATCTTTTGTATTTTCACTATGTAGTTCCCGATTCTGGTGAGAACTAAATGAATGCATATTCTCTCAAAGAAGATTGATAGATATTGATGTGCTGCCTGTTCTCTCTTTAGTTTTGGATTATGCCTTTTTATTTGCCGCCTTTTCTCTAAGTTTGCTACAACTTGACTAGTGTAATTGCGAATTTGGTAAAATTTCTGATCGGTATGTTTTTGTGATGTTGATATCTGTTCCTCAGACAGCACCTCGTTATGCAATTGGTTTGAAGATATTGAATCAACTCATCTCAGAGATGAATCAGGTTAGTCTTCTTATATCGTCACAAAACCATTTTGGTGACATCCAAAAAGGAAAACTAGCAAAGAAGATATCATGTTGTGTTCAACTGCTAGAGTTAAAGCTTATAAATATATGTTAGTAGTGAATGACGTATCCTAAAATGTTGTGTTTTGTCGAGTCTTTTAGTGTGCCTTGTTCTCCTAACGGGTGTTGCATGTGCATAAAAACTCTTCATTGTTCTTGCTCGTGATTTGTCAGCAATTATTATTATTGTTAATTATTATTTTTGTATTATGGTGGTGTCCGGGCTAACTTGTGCTTATCTAGTCTATTCAATCAGGCACATGCTACCCCCACCAGCACATGTATCAGATAACTGTACCCCTAAGGCTTAGGCAGAAGTTACCTAGTGTTTTGTGTAATAGGGATTTGGCCTAAGACCTCATGGTTCTCCTCCCACGTCAGTCACCACTAGCCCACAAGTTTGGGTGTGATTTATCAATAATCTAAAGTGAAAAGATGTGAAATCCCTAGCTTTTGACTTCATAGTAATATTGGACATTTTTTTCCTCATTTTGCTGTCACTTTACTTGGTTGTAGGCTATTAACTTTTACCTTTTAGCCCAACTCTTGGTTTAATTTAGGCATTCGGTAATATAGATGAGCTAGCAATGGTGTTGAATGGTAAAGTAGGTGCTTTGTCTACTGCGTATCTGGGCCTCCCGTTAGGTGCTTTAAGCAAAGATGCAGCAGTGTGGAATCCGGTGATTGAGAGAGTAGAAAAAAGTCTAGCAGGGTGGAAGAAGAGGTATCTTTCAAAGGGGGAGAAGGAATTGTTGATAAAAAGTACGCTGTCTAGTATTCCTACATACTTCATGTCTTTATTGCATGCCCCGAATTCAGTCACCAAAAAGTTAAAGAGACTTCAACGGAACTTCTTATGGGGTGCTGCAGATAATATCATTTACCTTTATCCCAAAAAAAAATAAAATTCAGGCATTTGTTGAGATCATTATATTGGAATTTACTTTTGTAATGAATTGAATAGAGTATGATTACCTGTGTTTATGTTGCCAACTGTTGGAATTTTATAGCTAGTACATTTTCTTCTGATTTCAGTTATTCTGATAAGGGCCTAAAAATGAAGAAATTTAACCTCATTCATTGAATCAGCCAGTTCATAAAGCTAATAAACTCATATGATTGTACATTTTTTTGATTGCAATATATCCAGCCCAGTCCTGGATTGCCATCAGCACAACATCGTAGAGTGGCTTGCTCATTCAGAGATCAATCACTTCTTCAAGTATTCCAAATATCCTTGACATCAATGGCCCAACTGAAAAATGATGGTAATACTCCATCAGATACAATCATAATTCTTATACTGACATTTTTTTCTGCATTTAGTTTACTTATCTCACTATGTTGCTTGTTCTTAATATGAAGTAACAATTTCTGAGAATGCGGTTAGCAGCAAACTACAAGAACTAGCTCTTGCTCTATCCCTGAAATGTTTATCATTTGACTTTATGGGAACAACGGTTGATGAAAGTTCGGACGATTTTAGCACTATTCAGGTAGTATTATCTTCTATAACATGCGTTTATCAAGTTCTCTAACCTAATCTGGAATTATAATATAGCTCACTTAACATTGTTGCAGATCCCATCTTCATGGAAGCAAGTCCTGGAGGATCGATCGACTGTGCAGATTTTTTTTGACTATTATGAGATCAATAAGCCTAACATATCTAAGGAGGTCAGTATCTTACTGTTTCCGGTGCTTTCAAGTGGAGTTTTGCTTCACTAGTGTCATGATTATTTAGCTCTGCTTTGAAGCCATGGAGAAAGTATCTTTTATATCAAGTGTACAGTAGTTCACTTATCATGGCTTACATGATCTAAGGTTGGTTTGATTGTTAAGAACATTTTAAAAGTGCACTATTTTATTCGTTCTTTTAACCTTATAATTAATAGTCATTTCTATTGGCTGCCCCCCTCCCCCCCTTTCTCTCTCTCTCTCCCTCCCTGACACAGTCACACTCATCTGTCAGAACACGTGATTAGCTTCTATTTTCATTAGTTTGTGAAGCTGAATGATTCTTGGTTTAGGACTTTGACTTTTCCAGAAGGAGCTAATTCATTTTTTTTATAAAAAGGTCACAAGAGTTTCAATGTAACTGTACAATTCAGCATCACCCTGATGCTGAGATTTGTAGTTACAACTCCGGAAGAGTAGATCTCCAAAAAGCCAACAAACCAAAAAAAAGGAAATTCCTGAGTACTATCACTAATTATCAGGAGCCTATAAAATCTATTAAGTCTCCTACATCTTCTAGGAGTTCCTGTTTACCCCAAAAATAATAGATAGATAGGCAGTTCAGTTTGATCTTTTGAAAGGAGTTGGTCTTGTCTTCAAAACGCCTAGAATTTCTCTCTTCAAAACACCTAGAATTTCAATGCCAGCTGAAAATGGTTTTACGAGAATTTCACTTGTTCATAGGCTTGAAATTAACGATATGTATCTCGCCTTTTTTCTTGTTATGGTAAACTGCTAAGCTCATGCCACTGGTGATTTGAACTATAAAGTGGAGTTGCTAAAGTGTTGTCAGTCCACAACTCAAGTTCCCAAACTTGTAGTAGTAAATTGACTAGTGTAAAAGTTTAATTTTGTTTCAGGCTTTGGAGTGTTTAGTCCGACTGGCTTCAGTGAGGAGGTCGTTATTTACAAATGACACTTCTAGAATGAAATACTTGGCACACCTGATGACTGGAACCCGAGATATTATGCAAACTGGAAAAGGTGATTACGATAGTTATATTTTAAAAGATATTACTTTTGATACTCTGGTCATTTTTATAGCCATCATAATTATAGCATATTACATTATTCGTATGGACTTGATATTTATAACTTTGAAGATCAAGATGGGCCTCTGGATTTTCTGTCATTGCTTACCTAGTGGTTTAATTTTACTGTTCTATGTCAGTTCTTTAGTCATATTAATTATTAAATTCAAAGAGTGGAATTCTGTAAGATTTTACATTTTGTATAGCCATCTTTCTGTTATAAGTTTAGCGGGATCATATCATATTCAACCTGGCCATGCGATTGAATCAGGACACATTTATCTTGGCCGTGGCTTTGCTAGAGATAGCTACACTTGGCCTTCGGAAGCCTAAAATAACACTTACTGGTGCTTATCTCTCTTGAAGTACATTTTGAGGCAATTTCTCTTTGGTGTTGGTCCCCCTTTGTGGAGGGTCTAACATGGAAAATCCAACTTAGATCTTTTCCTGACTAGGTAATAAATTTTATTATGTCGTGGAGAAAACCGCGAGATTTGGTTTGTAGTCCTTTACAATTGTTATTTTAATTATACGAACTTTTTACAAGAGAAGAGATCATTGAAAAATTTACATAGGAGATTTGCAAATATAACAACAATAAACCCAGTGAAATTCCAGAGGTGAGGTCCGGGGAGGGTGCAATGTACGCAGTACTTTCCCTTACCTTGTTGAGAGGTACAGAGGCTGTTTCCAAAAGACCCTTGGCAGATTTGCGAAAAAAAAAACATATGAGATATTTGTAGGGTTGTTTCTCCTTTTCAAATTGTAAAAGGGCATAAGAGATTTCCTCCGACCTCATGGTGCCCCCCCTTTTGTTAGGTATATAAATCTCATTAAT
The DNA here is from genome assembly GCA_037355625.1 of Petunia x hybrida. Taxonomy (NCBI): domain Eukaryota; kingdom Viridiplantae; phylum Streptophyta; class Magnoliopsida; order Solanales; family Solanaceae; genus Petunia; species Petunia x hybrida. Next base: position 131,721 of record JBBBVM010000052.1, on the reverse strand, counting down.
GTTAGGGGAAAGGACAAAGGCCACCCAATCTTTTATAGAACAAGGATTTCATGGTTGTACCAAAAATAAATAAGAGCAAAAAGATTACTGCTTCACTAAATGCAATTCTGTACCTTAAAAGACTCATATTTCTTTCTCCAAATGCTAATGGAGCAACCTTCCAAGCCCGTGTCTGTTTCCTCGTCTACCCTGCTTCCAACTAAGCATTATCTCTTTCATCGTGCCTGACATCACTCATAAAATTCCAAACCAAATTGAGGATTTTCTATTATAACCTTGAGGCCACCTGCCAATGTAATATAACGTGGTCGACATCTTCACCCGACTCTTTGCACATAAAATACTAACTGACTTGAGTGACTATCCTCTTTCTCAGGTTCTCAGTTGTCAAGATCACCCCTCTTGCTTTTAACAGTGTAAAAAGGCACACCTTTCTCGGCCCCTTTGATATCCTATATTGAGCTGTGTGAAAAAGCAAGCTCCGCGCTAATCGAGAGCTTCTCATAAGAAGACTTAAGAGAGAAATTGCTGTTGTACTGTGCCCCAACCTCCATGCATCGTGACAATCCTTAATTGTAATTTGCTTATGAAGCAGAACTATCAAATCTTGAAATTCTGTCACCCCCCTTAGCCCCCCAGTCTTGGAGAGTCCTAAAGCTCAAGTTCGAAAAGACATCACCACCTCATAAAATCTGAACTTCTTGTGGATTGTCAACTCATTTTTGGTATGCTATTCATTTTTGATATTTGGAAATGCAATTTTTGAAGAGTTGTCCCTGCACCATTTGTCCAAAAACTTACCCTCCCATCCCCTACCTTGAATGACACATGGGCAGTGAATTTTTCCAGCTCTTCATAATATTCCTCTGCAAACCACACTCGTAAGGCAGAGTGACATCTTTATAGTCTTCCACCTCTCTTCCATAGTCCCATATTTCTACTATCACCTCTCCCATAAACCATGTTCCCCTTACCTAAATCCCCATAACTATTTTCCTAACAATGCCTTTGTTAAATGCGTCTTTAACACCAAGCCCCTCCAACCCAACATCTTGGGGTCGTAACCGCCTCCCATTGCACAAACTGAAATAAAGATCATAGTAAGCACTTCCTTCCCCCCTTTGGACAAATGTCTTTTTGCTCATCCTGCAAGCCTCTTCCCAACCCTATGATTTGGTCCTAATTTGAAGCACCTAATAGTTATCCAAGATAGGTGGTGGGAAGAGCCTCGACTTTATAATTCAGAACTAGTGCAAGAGAGTCCATATCCTCCACTTCTCCAACCGTGATAATGTCACATTTTGTAAGATCAATCTTAAGGCCTAACACCACTTAAAACCACGTAAACACTTTGCCAAAATAGTCTAACTACTGTATTACATAAAATCGAAGTGTCATCTGCAAACAATGATGGGAAGCTTTCAAGGTACCAGCATCACCAATCTCTTCTTTGAAACGCCTTATAAATCCACCTATCACAGCTCTATCCATCATCTTACTTAGCCCCTCCGAAACTAATATGAACGACATAAGAGATAAAGGATCTCCCTGTCTGAAACCTCTTGAACTACCAAAGAACCCACACGGGCTGCCATTTACCAAATCCTGAGTACTTCATCGAAGAAATGATAAATGTGATCCGTTTTTTCCATCTCTCTTCGTAGCCCATCTTCGTCGTAATAAAATCGAGAACTCCCTGTTCACATAGTCATAAGCCTTCTCCAGATCCAATTTGCATAGAACACCTGGAACTCCTTGCTTTCTTTTGGAATCAACCATATCCTTCCACTAAAGTTGCATCTAAGATCTGTGTTCCCTCCACACAAGTGGTTTGAGAAGTCTCAGGACCTTAAGTCTATTGGAGAGCACTTTAATATGATCTTGTAAAATGCTTCCCACTAGACTAATAGGTCTATGATCCTCGATACTCGTTGCCCCTCTTATTTTGGAAGAATGATGATGAACAATGCGTTAAGACTTTCTTTCAAACTCTCTCCTGCCTTGACCGACTCTTACCTACCTTACTCTTCTTAGAATCAACCTTGATACCATCTCTAAATACAACATGACCCACGAAACCCACCATGTCCAACCAAAACTAACACTTTGAACTTGACATAAAGACGTTCCCGTAGTGTTTGTAGGATTACCCTCAAGTGTTGCTCGTGTTCCTCGTTGCGAGACTACCCTCAAGTGCTGCTCATTTTCCCTTAGTGTTCGTGGGCAAAACTCTGTTGTTTTTGTTTCCGTGATCTCTCATTTCCGCATGTCTGAACACTGTCGGGATAGTGCTAAACTGAACCATCCAGCGCTAGTGCTGTGTTGCTGCACACTCCTTTATCGCTTCCCTCACTTCCTCCTCCAATCTCCCTTTCAAGCCATCCCTTCCATATTTGGTTAAACTTTTTCCCTCCCAGCGTGTGCGTGCAATTCCTCTCATCTCTGCCTCACCCTTATATTCTGTGTCAACCCTCTCTATCGTCTCAAACAGTTTCCTTCTACTATTAGCTACAGTGACCTATGGAGGAACTGTATGTTGGAGTATCTCTTTCTTAAAACCAAAGTGCTTTAGTTTTTTGTCTTCCAACTAGTTTCGTGCACTATTGCCGTTATTGCTAACTCCTCCTTCAACTCCTTCTTTCTACATTTCCTCCCACATATAGCTTCTTCCCTTCCATCTTAGATCTATGAGATGATCATATGTAATCTTGGTACCGGTCATTATATTAATACTGTTTTCTTTAAAAAAATAAGAAAAACAAGGATGCTTATTTACAAGTGCCAAAGCTGACTACCGCGAGCCCGATTCTATTAAGCTAACATGCTTCCCTTTAGAAAGGGTGCCTCTCTACTGGAGATGTGCTTTTCAGTACCTTTATAAGGTCTGTTGTGTACCTTCAAAAGGCGTCCTTTTATTCAGGTACCTATTCTCGGTTTAATATGGAAGGTTCCTTGGAATTTAAAAAGTTATAGTTGGAATAGATTTTAAGTTGTGAAATAGAGATGATGAATAGACTTAGTATAGTTTGTCTAGCAGAACCAAAGACTTGATACAAAGTGCCAACTCCTTTTTATGAGATCGATTGCTTAAGAATCTTACATCTAACTAATAGTTCTCCGTAGAATGAGAATTCTCAAATTTGGGATAATTGAAATCATATTGATTCTTTGTGGTTTTAGTTCCAATAATTCTATAATCACTGGCCAATATATATTTTTTGGATAAGAGTTTATGCTAATACAAAGGCATTCCTCGTATTGATTGGGACATTGTTTTCTGACTATTGCATTCCCCTGGAAGGCTTTTGTGAATAAACTTCTACCTTCTTTAAAAAAAAAAGATGTTATGTCATCTGCAATTTGATCCCAAAACAACACCAAATCGAACTAATACATGAGACAAAAAGCTAATCTTTGTCAGTGAACTCTAAAAGGAAAGCTTGTAATTAATAATATCAATTAGAAGTCAAATATAACATGGATAAAGCGACAGGCCTCATTTTCTGCAATCATGTTGGTAAAAAAAAATTTACTTGTAATAATCAACGGATGCAGTACGCTTACAAAATCAGATAGGTCTTTTGTGTTTGGTAACATATTTTTTCCTACTTTTCTTTTTCTCCTAGCTTTTGATTAGGCGTGGGGAAGGGAGAGGAACATGAAATTAAGTTGATTCCTAATGTTTTAGCCTCAACTGGGTTGAGCAAGTGGATAATGGTTTAGAGTATTACATATGTTATGTCCTGTTATAGGATCTGATCAAATGACTCCCATCCTCCCTTCTGGGAACAGGTTTGGCTCATCACGATAACTATCATGAGTTTTGTCGACTTCTTGGACGTTTCAAAGTCAATTATCAGGTATGACTGAAGCCTTTGCTCCCTTTCCTTTTCTTGATAATATTAATAAGTTGTGCTAGGCATCAACATAGGTTCAAGTTCTCTTGGTTAGCTTGGGATTGAGGTGGTGGTTGCATTCTTGACTGAGATAAGTTTTAAGATTATATCTTGTGAATTTAAGAATTTCCTTTTCATATGACAAGTGAGGGTTGCTCAGATGGTGAGCACCCTCCACCTACATTCAAGAGGTGTGGGTTCGAGTCACCATAGAAGCAAAAAGTGGGAGGGGCACTATTTGTTCCGAGAGAGGGGAAGGGGTGGGGTTTAAAAAAAAATAATCACATGTTCACCAATTTGCTCAATTTATACTAAACATAAATTAATATATCAAAAGAATTTCCTTTTCATATGTCCATGTTTGCTTACACTTGTGAATTTCATTAGGTTATTATACTAAAGCCAGGGGATGTACGTTCATCGAAGAGAATTCAATTGAACCCAATTCATCATGAACTTTTTACTATTTGTATTTTTAACTTAAAATTTTCTTTAAAGGCTTTACGTATAATACATGTTGAATCTGCTTGACAAACACACTGGGATTAGAGTAGTGGTCAAGCGGGTTAACTCTGCATCAGTTGCGTATTTCTAAATTTTTATATGGATTCAAAATGGTCTTGTTTTAAAGAACCCTATTTTGGTTTTGCACTTTGCACTTCTTACTCCCTTTGCTGCCTCTCTGCTCTCTCCCCTCTTTTTCTATGTCCCTACTTATGCATGCTCTTGGCTTCTCCTCTAGTCTGACATAGTTCATCCTGCTGCGGGTCACTGCAAGGTAACAGACACATCTATCTATTGAGGAAAAGCCTTTTGTTATACTTATACATTAAAAGGGCCACCTGGAGGAGATATTTCATCAGGAGGTCTCATCACCTTACCTGAGTGATGCAGAATCGCTAGTATTTGCATGTGACTTTGTTGACTAAGGGATCAAAATTTCTGCACGCTAATGAATTTAAATCCTGGAGGCTGAGGAATGATATGATAAAATTGACGTTTCTAGCTCTACTCAGCTGGACATTCTTCTTCATCAGTGTTAATAGGAATTCAATCTTTATATAAATAAACAACATAACTATGAAAAGTGAAGCAAGGAAGAGAAGATTGGGGCAAACAACTGCTAATTATTCGCTCGAGGTAATGGGGTTAAATAGTGTATGTATAAGTTTAGACTACGAAAGAAAATATTCAAATAGATCAAAGAATCAAACTTTGTATTTTTGACTAATTGTAATTGATGCACAGTATGCAATTACTATATTCTTAATGCTCTCCCTGGTTGCATATGGTGGACTTTATGGAGGGAGAGAAACAGTAGATGTTTTGAAAACGAGAGCAATCTGATGCAGAGGATCAAATTGAATTGTATATTGGCTTTATATTTTTGTTGTAAACAAAGTTATGTAGATGAAGCTGATAGTTTGCTAGATTTTTTGGGATCTCTTTAAGAATGATGGTGGACTTAATGCTGATGAATACACTGTTATCTTTATCAAAAAAAAAAAAAAAAAAAAATTCTTAATGCTCTTCCCTCAGCTAGTGTATAAAAATATATGAACTGCTGTTTGATCCAAATTAATTTGCACATTGCCACATTTTGTTTCTTGCTATTCCAAGAAACAATCCCTCCTGGAATACAATATTCAAACGTAGACCATCTATTCGAAGCTGATCCTGCCCAATCAACATACTTGTATCCTGCATCTTTTCATGGTCTTAATGCTAAAATAGTAGTCCTTCTTGAAGCTGATTTTATATATTGAAGAATACCAACAAATGCATTCAAATGGCTATCAGATGGAGAGTACATAAATTGACTTACAACACTCACAAGAAAGGCTATGTCAGCTCGAGTTGCCGTGAGATAGTTCAACTTACTAACCAATCGTTTTTACATTGTAGGATCAATAAGGGGGTACCACTGTCTTGGTAGGAAACCTTTGGGTCCATAGGAGTGTCAAAGGTTCTACTACCAGTCATTCCTGTCTCCTCAAGAATGTGTAGAGCATACTTCCATTGTGAAATGATAATGATTTAGTCGGCGCGACCTCGTTACCTAGAAAATAAATCTGCCTTGATGTTCAGTGTGGAAGTGGTGAAACATATGTTTTATTTCAATTTCATGATACTAACTTGATTATTGGCTCTGATGACTATATTGTTAGCATAGACCACCAACTAAATGCATAAAGGAATTTTGTTACATCTACAGACAACAGGTGTCAAAGTATGATTATGCCTTTTGGTTTCAACATTTAAAAATGTTGTGTGGACAAAACCTAAGGAAGCATTAGGGAGATGCGTAAAGATGTGGTGTGCTTAGAAGATGTTCACACGAAAATCAAACAAATTAGTGTTATTCTATGGCCAGTTCATTTGTTAGTTTGATCACCTTGAATCTTGATTCCTTTCTTATTGATATTTTATTCTGCTGCATCACTTACTAAGTTGGGGTAGATGGAGGTTAGTGAACATTTTGATGGGCCAATCTGAAACACACTTTACTGACTTCTTCCTGTGCGAAGTATTCAATACCTTAGATCTCTTTGTTTGATTACACTAAACGTACAGCTTAGTTACGAGCAGTTACGATTTTATTGCAAGAAGTAATGTATTTTAAAGAACTTTCTGGTTAGGGGGTTTATAGCTTCTTGCCCCAAGAGCATTGGTTGTTCTTGCACTGCAATATGTGCAACTTTCCATATTCTGACTGTAAGATTCTTCCTCAACCTTTACCAATAAAAAAAAAAAAAAGATTCTTCCTCAACCTAACTTTCACAGTTTCAAAAGTTTGGGAGTCGACATGAGTTTATGTATAGTATGACCACCAGTGACCAAACAATAAAAGTTTGCAATTGCCTTATTTGTATGTAGCTAGTGGTTATGTTGTTTGAGGACAAAGAATCTTGTTTTTAGTAAACCAATTGCTGGGCCATAACCTGAACCAAGTTGGTACTGGCAAATTTTTTGATAACAATTGATCAGCTTCAGTAGAATATGTTCATGGATATTTGCTTGACCTGAAGTTTGCTTCTCATTACCGTGCTCATTGCTGAATTTACCATTAGTCTCGTTTCTGACCAGGGCAGTAGTTTTTTGTCTCATCTTCCTATGATTGATCCCTGTAATGTGTTGATGTCTCTTCTTTTATGGTCTTGATACTTTTATTGTAGTTATCGGAGCTTGTCAATGTGGAAAGTTATGGGGACTGGATACGTCTGGTTGCCGAATTTACTTTGAGATCTCTGCAGTCTTGGCAGGTCATCTCTTTGATAACTGGGTTCAAAGAGTAGCTTTTGATTTCTAACTTTTACTTCTGTTTTGAATAATTTCTAATTATGACTTTCCCTATGATCAGTGGCTAGCAGCAGTGTTTATTACCTTCTTGGATTGTGGTCTAGATTGGTTTCGTCGGTGCCGTACCTGAAGGGAGACACACCAAGCTTGCTCAGTGAATTTGTGCCAGAGATTGTCAAAAGTTTTATTACGTCTAGATTTGGTTCCTTTCAGGTTAGAATGAATAGATTTTGCTAGTGAGGTTGCGGAAGCCTTAAAGAGTTCTCATTTTAAGTTGTGGCTTTTGAATTCGGAATTTGTGTTGTAGGGTGAAGACTCTGATCTCTCAGAGAACCCCCTTGACAATGTTGAACTTCTTCAAGATCAGCTCGATTGCCTTCCTTATCTTTGCAGATTTCAGGTCCAGACTAGAAAATATTTGCACTTAGAAGATTATCAAAATTTTCTGAAAGCTACTTGACTTTCTAATTCTTTTCAAGTTCAGTGCATGTTTTCGTTGTTGGTTTTTGACTAACTGAAATTGCTGAATTTGGTTTTCATTCATTGTAGTATGAGAGCTGTAGCTCATATATTATGCAGATTACTGATCCTCTGCTGCAGATGTATATGGTATGCCTAGATTTTTATTTTTAACAATTCGTAAGAGTCTAATAAATCCTATGTGTTCGCAGTGATACATTTGTTTCTGTTTGAAACAGGAATCTGCTGATCCCCAGGTTCTTACTGTGGTTGAAACAAAATTTGCTTGGATAGTTCACATAATAGCAGCTATTGTTAAGACGAAGCAACTTAGTGGATACAGGTACTGCCAGCTTAGTTACTTATTTTAACTGGGTTGTGAAACTTCTACGTTTTCGTTCTCGTAATTTTCTCACGTTTGTCTCCGCTTCCAGTGGCGAGTCTCAAGAAATTCATGATGCAGAACTTTCAGCACGTGTACTGCGGCTGATAAATGTTACTGATAGTGGTATACGCAGTCAGGTTCACTCAAATTCCCTCCTAATACTTAGGCATTCTTATAGCACTGTAGAAACTTATTTTGTCATGTTCTCCAGAATTAGAGTTATAGCGCATTTCTATTGTGTCAATAGCATCTCCTCTTTTACACTTGAGCATTACATTCTAATTTTTGCTAGGGAACTTGACAAATTTTTATATTTGGGTCACAATTGGTATTCACGTCATCGTTTATGTTATTCATCCTTGATATGATGCAGAGATATACAGAAACAAGCAAACAGCGCCTTGATCTAGCTATTCTTGTGTTCTTCCAAAACTTCAGAAAGTCGTATGTTGGAGATCAGGCAATACATTCATCTAAGGTATATATTTGAACTTTGTTTGCTATCTTTCCCAAGTGCCAAAAACATTCTATTTGCATTTCTGTTACTGGGTTATTAATCCATTGATTCATCTAGCAGCAATTATATGCTAAATTGGCGGAGCTTCTTGGGCTCCATGATCATATGCTTATATTGAATGTCATTGTTGGGAAGATAGCTACCAATCTTAGTTTTACAGAGAGGTAATTGCATAGTTATTCTTATGACTTTTCCATTACATGAATCATTAGTTCTCTTCTTTTTCATTAGAGCGAGGAAGTTATCAGTCAATCACTAAATCTCATGTTGGAAATGGCATCTGGGCAAGTATCATCTTACCTTCTTCTCTAGTTTTTCAGTATTATTAGAATTGAGGGCGTCTCCTCGTTCTATTCTGATTATTTTAACCACCTTGGTTTGGCAGATATATGACTGCAAAGCTTCTTGTAAAGTTGGATACTACTCAATTAATAATCTCCAATCACAATGTGTGTATCCTTTGTAACTGTGATATATTGCTCTCCTTTCTGTTGATTCATAGACATTTATAGCTTTGGTTGGACTGATACTTTAAATTTTGCATATTTAGAGGGAAGAGTTTCCATTTTTTGGGGGACTACAGGTGCTCTCGTAGTAGAACTACCTTCTACTACATTATTGGCTTGTTGATCTTTATGGAAGATAGCTTTTTGAAATTTAAAGCATCAATGGATCCACTTTTGCAGGTATTCATGTGTTTGGAACAGTTAAACTTAATGTCTTAGTATGAATAGCATGCAAAATTTTTTTACCCTCAGAACCTTTTTTTTTTTTAAAAAAATTGAATCGCCAAAATCTCAAAACTCTCTTGACATGAATAAGCTGCTCCTAGTCCTAGTCATTCATCTTAGTATGAAAATTTAGAAGCTTCTTTTTTTTTTAAATATGTTTCTGTTCCACACTGATGAATTGAGCGGTGATGATGCATTAAGGTCTTTGCTGAGATTGGAATTGATACCGGATGCCTTGTTTTGCACTGATGATGTCAAACAAGCATTAATTGGGTTGATGAGGGATCTCAGAGGAATTGCAATGGCTACAAGCAGGTTGGTAGCATGTTCAATATGAATATTTTCTGCACAAGACTCACTTTTTTTTTTTTAATTATTTTTTATTTTTTGAATGCTCCCATTTTGACATTGTCCTCCATCCTCCAACCATTCAACAGCCGAAGGACATACAGTTTCCTATTTGATTGGTTATATCCAGCACATATTCCTCTTCTCCTTAAAGCCATAGCAATATGGGCAGACACTCCAGAGGTGAGGCTTAAATCCACAACTTTACATACTGTATCGGTTTCCTTTCTTCATTAAAGTGGTGTGTTTATGTTTTGTTTTATTTGTATGTTCTTGCTTGGTAAAAGAACACTTAATTCGAAAAGTTGTGTTTTCTGTAAAGAAAAGGCTTATAACGGGTGTCAAATATTTTGTAATGATTGTAAATACTAGACAAGGTGCTACAGAGAAGGCTCCTGGCCCTGATGGTTTCAACATGGGTTTCTTCATTCACTGTTGGGAGGTTTTGAAGGAGGATGTGATGGCAGCTATTCAAAATTTCCACACTCAAGAAATGTTTGAAAGAACCAAATCATAGGGTTGAGAGAGGCTTGCAGGATGGGCAAAAGGACATTTGTCCAAAGGGGGGAAGGAAGTGCTTACTATGATCTTTATTTCAGTTTGTGGTCCTTCCTTCCCTTGTGGACTAGGGTTTCCTTTTGCACTTTCCTTCTTTCAGCCAACTTGCCTTTTCACCTAGGTTTTGGCAACGTCGCTTTTCCCTTTTTCCTCTTCTGAATCAGTAGACTTTCTTTTTTCGGCGTACGGAAAGTTTACTCGTTTAACAACCAAACAAAAGAGTAAGATTTCAGGTTGCCTCGTCGTTAAGTGGTTTTACGTATGACAAAGCTTGAGCTCCAAGTAACCCAAGGTTGCTTGTGTCTGTACACTGTAACAACATCCACCAACAATTCGATGGTTCGTACAGTCGTTCCACGGTGGAGCTTCGAATTTCAAGCGAAAAAACACGACCCAAAATCAACTACCAACAATTAAGCACCAAAAACTTGGGTTCCAAGGAAACCCAAGTTCAACCAATCGCAACACCACGTCGAGAAACACTAACAGTTGGTCCAAACAACAATTTCACGACTGATTCTGATTTCACACACATCAGCACCGATGATTTTTTTTAAATTTATTTATTTATTTATAAAACAAACAACACAAGAACACTTAATTGGAAACCTAAGCTAAAGCACGAAGAATATGATTGAAATTCTAAGAACAAAACCCAAATCGTGCTATAATACCAAAACTGATGCAAGCGGAAGTAAACAAAGATAGGAACAAGACACAAATCCAAACTTTATTTAATCAATATCTAGGAACTAGTCTAGATACCTTTTGAATGAAAGTGAATAAGCACCTATACTATGCAATGATCCTCAAGAAAACAATGTTTCTTGCAAACCGAATGATAAAAAATGAAAGGTTTAATTCAGTTCAAACCAAATGAAAAAGTTCCAACAAGGTTTTTCTCTTAACAAAAGAGAGAGAGCTCAAAGCTATTCTCAGGGTTCAAAGTTAGATAATGAAAATAAGCTACTAGTGTGGTTTTATATAGTAAAGCCCACAGAATAAGTTTGGAAATAAGGCCATAAATCCGCCCAAAACAAGGCCACGCAGGACCAAAAATAAATTAGTGTCTTAGCTCGGACATTCTCAGTCACGGGCACAAGCTTCAGTGTTCGGACGCCCCTTGCTTGATGTCGGTTATCTTGATCCGGGAACTCTCCTCCTCAGGCACAAGCTTGCATAGTGAGCTTCCACAGTTGGTGCCCGACCAACTAGCCTCCAAGTCGCTCCCTCCTGGCCACGCTAAATGAACATGCACATCATGCAGATCCTTGGCTTGACTTTGTGTGACCGGTCTTGATGGCACGAACCGATCTTGATCAGCTTGGGTTGCATCAGCAGGATGAAATGAAAATGTTTAGAGGGATCTATAGGAATACTAGGATGGATAAGATCAGGAATGAGGCCATTCGCGACAAGATGATAGTGGCTGCTATTGCGGACAAGCTGCGAGAAGCGAGGCTGAGGTGGTTTGGTCATGTGAAGATGTGCGCAGATTTGCCGGTGAGGACTTGGGAGGGGTTAACAGTGCTGAGTCTTCGGAGAGGTAGAAATAGACCAAAGAAGAGTTGGGCCGAGGTGATTAGACAGGACATGGTCTATTTCCAGATTACCGAGGACATGACCCTAGATAGGAAAGCATGGAGGTCGAGGATTAGGGTTGAAGGATAGATAGTATTTGAGTGATTCAGTGTTTTGAAGCGAAGCGAAGCGACCCTTCAGCGCTTTTGATCTGTGAAACAAAGCGTGTTCAATAAAGCGCACGCTACATGCGCTGAAGCGTGAAGCGAGCGCTTCAGTGAAGTGTTTTTTGAAAGAAAAAATAGAAGCTGGGACCGATTTGTAAAGAAAAAATAAGACCACTGAAGTCTTAGAGAAAAATCACGCTGCCTAGGGTTTCTTCTTCTTCTTTAGTTGCTAGGGTTTCTTTCTTCTTCTTCTTCTTCCTCTTTTTTTTCTTGCTTTGTTTCTTTCTTCTTCTTCCTCTGTTTAAGCTCTGTTCTTTTTCTATTTCTTATGTCTTCTTCCTTTGTTCTTTGCCTTTTGTTTTAAATATAAAATTTGCTTAAATGTTCTTGGTGAGTTCTTATTCAATTTTAATTATTTTCGCAAGAATTATGTTTATTTTTTTAAATTTCGCTTCACTTCGATGAAGCGAGCGCTTCGCTTCACGCTTCACGCTTAATGCGTTAGGGCCCTTGTCGCTTTTCTTCGCTTCGCGCTCTCCAAAACACTGGAGTGATTTTATCCATATTAGCAGTAGTATTATTTCTATATATTTTATTTCGAGTTTATTCATCATTTTTGTTAGCTATTGCTGTTCCTTGTTTGTCTTGGGCATGCTTGAGTTTTTATGTTCGTATTGTATTTATTTTTGTCATCTTGCTTCAATCATGCATATTTTTTGAGTATTTTTTTAGACGAGGGTCTATTAGGCATAGTCTCTCCACCTTGGTGGGGTAAAGTCTGTTTAAAGCTAACCCTTCCCAGACCCCATCTTGTGGGATTTCACTGGGTATATTGTTGTTGTTGGACTTTTACCATTACCTTATTTGCTCGGTTGGGTCGGGTGTAATTTCCTTTGAAACGGGATCTCCATATTATTTGAATTAAAGGGCTTCCTGTCCAGCCAAGTGCAACGCTTGAACAACTTTTCCCGATGATGTCTCGCCAACTTTGGCCGACAAAGCCCCTTCCTCTTTCTTCCTCCGAGGACACTGGTTACCTTTTTACCCACTTCTTGTTTTCCTTTAACTTTTAACCCCCCCCCCCCCCCCCCCCCCCCCCCCCCCCCCCCCCACATCCGCAGTTCACCACCCCTCACCTATAACAAAAAAATCCCACTCCTTTTCTCTCCTCCTGACCTCTTTCTCTCCAAATATATATATATACACACACACTGACAGGGGCGGATTCAGGATTCGGAGGGTACCGGGTGCCAAACGTAGATGTGTCGACATTTACACTGTCAATTTTTTTTTTTTTCGTACATGAATCGATTAAACTAAAAAATGCAATATTAATGACAACTAGGAGGCAAGATTAAAAGTTCCAAAATATGGTATTTATATCATAAATACTAAATACACATCATTCATTTACAATTGTCCTCGACGAATTCTTATACTCTGAAAATGGTCAATGATGGTATCGTTACTTACATTAGCAAAAAGTAAAATACAAATTTACAAATAAAATAATTGAAATAGGAGACATGAAATAAAGAACAAAAAAATTACCAAATAGGACTAGGAAATAAATAAAAATAAAAAAAAGAAGTAACAGCCTTACAAAAGGAGGGGGTTCTTGGCCAACACTCTTACAAGCTTGATTTTCATTGAAAATTGTTGGAAAGGAGCATGGCTTTTCGATTTTGGATTAGAGGCCATATAGGGGAAGGAGTCGCTAGTTTATAATTGGGGTAAAGAATTGTTGATTTTTGATTTGGCGAAAATATTATGTTGGTGTAAAATAGGTCAATGAAATAAAAAATTTAAAAGAAAAGTCAAAAGTTGTTGTCATAATTATAAAAGCAAGTCAAATAATTAATGAGAGAGAGAAATTTAAAAAAATACAATTTAAGTGGGAAGCTATGTAGGCATACATGGGAGTCTGGGACTATAACTATGCATAAAATCTGAAAAAAGAGAGTGTCTAGTGGAATTCGAACCTGGGTATTTGGAAAGAAAGTGAAGACCCTTACCACTGGCACCCCAGAAGCTTTTGTTATTGTGGGTGCCAGTTTAAATATTTGTACTATTTCCAATATGGATATATCAATATATACACAGTTTCCGCTGTGGCACCCGCTAACCCCTAATGTAAATCCGCCCCTGCACACACACTTACGGCACCCGCTACCCCCTAATGTAAATCCGCCCCTGCACACACACTCAAGAAATATTCATTATGAAGCTTATTGATTTCCTGTTAGGTGTTTTTCTCTGTTTTCCTTTTTCCTTTGGGTTCAAAGATTGGATTTTGGGTTCACTTTGGGTTAACTCTTTAATGGTTTGAACATCTGTTGAAGGTCTTGAACGGACTTTTAAGGTAAATGGTTGGGGGGGGGGGGGGACTGAGGTCCAGGGTTCCGTTAGGTTTTTTTGGGGGGGGGGGGGTGAATATGTTAAAAGGTATCTGCGAGGACAAATACCTTAGAATAGTATAATTGGGGTACTGATTATATTTGATAGTTGACGGGCAAATATGTCCCTTTTCTGTCTTTCAATTCAAGGAGTGTTCAATTATTTAACTATACATGTCCTTACGGAAAGAGAACTCAATAGTTGTCTAGTTACAGATAATCACTCTGACTGATTGCGTGATAATTGTAAGTGATACACAAAATATATGCACAATCTTAACAAATACAGCTGATGAATGTAATGTTTGGTGTTATACTGTACACATGCCAAGTACCTTTATGGGATGGAGTTCAGGTGTAGTACCACATTATATCCTTTCATGGTTAAGCTTTTCTACAAAGAGCGTTACAGTGTCTGGAAATCTTCACCACCATTTTGTTTTCCACGCATTCTTCCAAAGAGTTTGTACCTCATGGAAACGCGACACCCTTCTTTCTTGACATTTACTTGCTAATATAAGGATGACTGCTCTGTTTGCAGTATGGTTCCTGGATGAAGGGGTGTACATACGTTAACATGTTGGCCGTGTGAAGAGTACTAGATTATTAAAATATATTTGCCATGAATTGATCTAAGAAAGTTTTACAAACAAAAAAACTTACTCTTTAGGAAATCAACTTGTGGGGGGCAATTTTCTCTTAGAGAATCTAAAGATAGTTTTCTGTTGCTTATTGCTTATGTACTGATCTTGGACATTATCATCTAAAACTCAGAAATTGTTCCCTTGAAAGTGGTTGTGTTGCTGCTCATTTGAGTGTTTTAGTTTCATCTGTTTTTAGAGCTAATATAATTATGTCTTCATTTGTGTTGATACATGGAATAGGTAACAACAGCGCTACTTAAATTCGTAGCTGAGTTTGTGCTGAACAAGTCCCAACGACTGAATTTTGAAACCTCATCACCGAATGGAATTCTTCTTTTTCGAGAAGTCAGCAAATTAATTGTTGCATATGGATCCAGAATTCTCTCTCTGCCTAATCGCGTGGATATGTTATCAGTTCAAGTACAAGGGTATTTGGATTTCCTTGACTATTCTTTCAAGAGGTATGAAATTCTTTAGCTTTTAATCTATTTAATTGCATGGAATTCCCTGTGTAATTTTTGACCCTTCAAATAGAAGGCTTCCTGCATGTTGTTTGCATGCATGATTTGCTTTCTTCTGGTTGTTCCAAGCAGTGCGGAGCTACCTTGCCCCAAGGGGGCTGAACCCCCTTTGCTGAAAAATTAGAGTGTGTAGATAGGCTAAAAATTATTTTTTGTATAATTTTGTAACTTTTTTTTACTTTCTTTTTGTGTTATATATAAGCTGTTGAGCCCCTTGAAATGAGAGCATTCTAATAAAGTGGTAGAGGGGGTTAAAAGATAGCTTTAGATCACGTGACATTTTGAATCCCCTTGTATAAAATCTTGGCTCCGCCCCTGATGCTAAGGGAAAGGATTTAGGATCTGACTACTTGTGCTTTAAGTTGCCTTTTTTTCCCCTCTTTTACCTTCTATTTGTGATAAACATGATTAGAGTATCTTATTAATTCTGTTTTGGCTAAGTTCCATTCCTCTGAATGAGAAGTTAGTATATTAAGTTGATTGTTCTAATCTTGGAATTCTGTGTTGTTCTTACAGTCAAATGAAAAGCTGTTTGAGTTCTGTTTAGCTTTGTTTCCCTGTTCTCTTTGTCAATCTGTTCCCTTGTACAGAATATATTATGCTTTCTTCCCAGCAGATTGTATATGTTCTCCCTGTCCATGTATTACTATTGGCTAATGAACGCAACAGTAAACCTAGAAATGTAAAAAGTTAACAAATGAGAATGCAAAAGAACCACACTTATGGCCCTTTCCTTATGTAAATGCTTATGCTTCACTCTGCGCTGCAGCCCTTGCTGGTAATTATGTCAACTTCGGGGTGTTTGAGATTTATGGGGACAGAGCGCTTGCAGATGCTTTTGACATTGCTATGAGGATGGTACGATCTATTCCTTTGGCAGATATACTCGCATACAGAAAGGTATTATATTGAACTGGTTGATTCAGAATGCTCTTTGGTTATTTATTTCTTAGATGATTATTACACGAGGGTAAGCTCTTCTTACTATAAGATGTTAACAAAATATTATGTTTAAACTGCATGTGGATTGTTGGAGTTGTATCATATATGTGTGAATTTTCAACTTCAAAACTTTGCTGCTTTGTGCTTTGAGCAAAGTTATGTTATATGATTTTGGAACTTTAACACCACAATTTGTTGCTGCGGTACACTTACAATATGAGCATCACCTATACACCAAGTTTGAGCCCCAAGTTTCGATGAGCTTGTTGCAGGTGTAAGGTAGGTTTTGTTGTGGGAGAGTTGTCTGCATTCGCGCTGCTATGAAAACTTTCTTTGTTGCGACAATTTTACAACTGGGGAGAATATACAGACTACTGAGACATTTGAGAGGTCAACATTGTGGTGGGAAGAAAAAGTTCTGTAATTTATCATATGAAAACTGCTGACGTAGCTTGAGTTCACTACTTTTATCAGGATATACATCTTTAAGTATGGATTTGATAGGAGCCTTGGATAGTTTTGTATGTGCTTGGAGTTCCATTTGTGTATGCATTGTGTTAGCTTGGAGTAGATTTGAGCCATTTGTGAATCTGTTGTGTATGCTGTGAGTGGACTCATAGAAGAAGGTTATCGTTTTGGTTTTCTTTTTCTTTTTCCTTTTCTTCTCAGCCTTTTTTTTTTTTTCTATTTCTGGTTTTCGTCTATGGCTTGCAATTCTCTTTGAACGAGCGGTAATGTCAACTTGAGTTAATATACTTAAGTGGTTTATCAATAAAGTAGTTTCATCCCTGATTCCGTCGATGGCATTGGGGCATAACTCTTACATGAATTCTGAGGTATAGTTGTTCTTTTGCCCTCTGCAAGGAAATCATTTTTTCTGCTTCCCATTTTATAGGTCACAGGTACGAGTCGTGGAAACAGCCACTGATGCTTGCATCTGCGTAGGCTGCATATATCATACCCTTTGGGGTGCGGCCATTCCCCACACACTGTGTGAAGCGGGATGCTTTATGAATGGGGCTGCCTTTCTTTTGCTTTCCATTTTATATAACTACTTCCAATTGTCTAATGCAGCTTTCGGGAGCTTACTTCACATTCTTAGAGATTGTGATGAAAAACCAGATCCAGTTGATACTTAACTTGGACTCAAGTAGCTTTACCCTTATTGCTGGATCTCTCGAGTCTGGACTCAAAGTACTGGATGCAAATATCAAATCACAGGTGTGTGCTTTGTTTCAAATATTGTCCTTAGAATGGAATGACATATTTCTTTGTATTTGTTTGATCTTTGCAAGACTGTTGGGTGCGCAATCACATGGTTCTCTCAACAAACTCACTCAATGTTTTTTATTCTAGTGTGCATCTGCTGTGGACAGCTTGGCTACTTTCTATTTCGAACACATAACAGCTGGAGAGTCACCTACTACCCCTGCGGCTCTTAACCTGGCTCAGCACTTAGCAGATTGTCCAAACATATTTCTTGAAGTAAGTTCGAGTGCTCTTAGTTAAAGCAATAACAATTTCAAAGCCTGTTCTAATAACTCCATATGGGCGGCGCTCGATTTGGTTTAGCCATGTCACTCGAGTATTTTTTTTTTTTTGAGAATGGTAACACAATGTCACTCGAGTATTTTGCAAAGAAATTTGTTCTTTTCTGTGACCTATCCCTCTAGTGGGTCTTCTCCCTTTATTTCATGAGGTTTCTTCTTTTATCTGTTCTAATATACATCTTTTTGTTCGGTGGTGGGGGGACGATGGTGACAGGAGTTTGGGTTAGGGAAAATACAGTAGATTTCGAAAGATGATAGCATGCTCCTAACTACTATGTTCAAAGGTCTCACATTCCAAATTATGTTCAACAAAAGGCCTATAGAAACAGTGATGCTCTCAGGACAATCTATGTAAAAGATAGGATGGACTTCAGTAAAATGACTTCAAAATGGTTTTCTTAATTGGTAATACTTCTATGTTATAATTTGATGATATAGCCAGGGAAAAAAGCATCCATCCATTCAGCTTCACGCGGTTGACATATAGGTGGATCTTGCAAACATGCATTCTTTCTTTCATTCTTATGGGATTTTATGTTCTCGCTCATTTTGTGAGCTAGAGCTTCAGCAAGGCAGAAATGGGTAGTCTATTTGAGCTACGTGACTGACTTTAAAGTATCTATTTTGTTAAATGTTAAGAATGATGGGTTTTCCTTCTCTCTAAAATTATTGTTTGGTGAAGGGAGAGATCAAGGGATGTCAGAGCACATTTGGACTTTTAAGGTTAGATTTGAATGAGAAGCAGCATAATGGCTTGAGAGTTCCTAATTCCTTCTCTGTATTTTAACATTCTTTTGTCCCATTCCAAGTTGAACTCTTTTTAGTTTAAACATTAGAGAACACACCAAAGCGTGTGTAATCACACTCTGCTTTTCTCTTGCGGCTCCAGAGCAAAGCAACTATCCGTACTTGCAATCGGTAGAGATGGATGTGCTGTTCATTCATAATATTGAAATGAGTAAAACTGACAGTGTATCAGCCTTCTGCATGTGCTTCGAATATTGTGATGTCCAATGCAAAATGCTTTTTGAATTTCTCAGTGATATTGAACTGATTCATTTGTTATGCCAACATGATCGATTTCCCTGATAGATATTGAAGACTCTCTTTGAGATTGTTCTATTTGAAGATTGTGGCAACCAGTGGAGCCTAAGTAGACCAATGCTGGGTATGATACTCATCAGCGAAGAGGTGATTTTTTTTTTTCAATACCATTTCAGTTCCCTTCCTACTTATTTAAGAAACTGCAAGATGCGAACATGGCTATGTTTGATTGGTTTAGGCTGATTCTTAGCTCATAATTATAGGCAGATCGTGATATGATTTAGGTAGATTCTTAGGTTTGTAGGAGTTTAGTTCCTAAACTATAGAGGATTTATTCTATTGCCTTTATTGTATATTTCCTACGTATGCCTCAATTTCATGTATAAACATCTCTATAAATTTGTTATATCGATATACAAGAGAATTAATAAAATCTCTTTCCTCAGAGGTGAAATACATAGATAACCCTTTAAACTGCCCAAGTGTCTAGTCGACACCTTAATTATGCCATTGATTGTATAGGTTGGCAAAAGAGTCTCTTGTGAACCCCTCGATTCGACATCTCACACTTGAAGTACAATCACCATTGACGTGTCAAACTATCAAATAGAAGAACGACACGTGCAATTGAAGAAAAAACTTTAATTCTAGAAAAAAAAAAAAAAAAAACGCTGTGGTGTACTCCTTCACTAACCTTCCTCCCCCCTTCTTTTTTTTTCCCTATGTCTCATCTTCTTCTTCATTTGAGACAGGAAATCTAATCGACAAATACTCCTTTTAACCTTTACCTTTGTCTTCTTGAGGTCTAGAAGCACTTTATTGTTTTGGCCGTATCCTCTCTAGATTTGTGGTTGATGGATTCCTCCATAAGCTAGCTTGTTGTCTTCTTTTATTTTGCCGTTGTATTTTAATTGCTAAATGTACTAACTCATCTTTTTATTTTGCCGCTGTTGCCTTCTTTTATTTTGCTGTTGTATTTTAGTTACATATAGTTGTATTTCTACTACATCAGAAATCTCTCTATTGAAGCCATTAAATCTGGTCACCTCATCATCTATACAAGTAGCTTGGATCAGAGCTATTTACATACTTTAAAGTACCATATATAGACTAGGAAACAAATCAAGAGTAAACTACTAAAGAACATGTTACCATTCTCAAAAAAAAAAAAGAACACTAAACTACTAAAGAATCTTGTAGTTTTTGGAATATTCAAATCGACTAAACTACTAAAGAATCTTCAAAACCGAATCAAATCGATTAAATAGTGATGGAATATTCAGAGTCAAATGTACAAATACATTTGGTTTTTTAATTGATTTGATTCGGTTTTTTTGTTTGGTTTTGGACACCCCTAGTTGTAGCACTTGGCATGCAAATCTACTTGGGCTTAAACACTTCCTCCTAAAGGAAGCGCTTGGTAATTTGTACTCCCTCTGTCCTAATTTAAGTGGCAGTGTTTGACTTTGCTCGGAGTTTAAGAAATAAAGATTGACATTAAAATGTTTTAAATTTACCCTTGAAAAAGTAAGAAAGAGAAGATTGAAGTTGTTGGTAGCTTTTAAAGTAAGTAGGGCTTAACAAGGGTAAAATATAGAGAGTGCATTAAATAGTTTTACGATAAGGAAGTGTGACGTTCTTTTGGGACAGACTAAATAGGAAATAGTGACACATACATTGACAGATCGCATAATAAAGTTAGATGAGCTCTTCTTGAAGTTCTTTTGTCTGAGATCTTGTGTCATAGGCCGTCTAGGAGCTTTCAAAGATTCATCCTTGTCCTTCAGTGGGGTTGAGCTTCCATGGATGCTATCATAAAGGCCTTAGCAATAGGGCCTGTTACAACTTTAGTTTGCAAGTTGATAGGATATCTATGCACCAACTTGAGGTGTAGTGTTGACTGATCCGATTTAGGTGAAGTCTCCGGTCATAATTTGTCAGATTTTGGCATGACGTAGGCAGATTCTTAGGCCCCATTTTTGTTGGAGTTTAGTTTCTAATAATATAAATTTTTTATTCCATTGCCTTTATTGTGTATTTCCAAGTTAGGCGCCAATTTTTTGTATGGATATCTTTGTAAATTCGTTATATAGGTATACAAGAGAATCAATTAAATCTCTTCTCTAAAAAGTAAATAAAAATAAAAATAATAAAATAAAAAATAAAAATCTTCACGCACGTGTTACGTTTATGCTTTCTAGAAAAGCACTGTATTGTGTTCTGTGAGCACCAGTTCCGCGTTCTTAATGTCATTAAGAGATTATAATGTACTTACAGAAGCGAATCACAACTGTGTCACATTACAAATGTTGATTGAATAAGCAGACTTAATCGTGCGTTTACAGTTGATATGTGTTTGCCTTACTTTTGAAAGCTTCTACTCTAATATCTTAAATAGGTGTATCCCCTGTGCTTGGTCCCTTTGCCTAGTCAGTGCTTCTTTCTGAATGGGTGTTATGGGTATAGTGGTTGTAATTCCCTTATGACTCCGATGTTCTTCTTCACGTGCGTTACAGACTTCTTGAATTCACTTTGAGATCAAATGTTAGTACCACTAAAAGAATCTTCCTAGTGGTGTTAATCTACACTAACAATATAGTGTGATTATCTTGTCTTTTCATGCACTCACCGAGTCATGACTACTTGTAATTTATATTTAGGAAGAAATCATCTAGTTAATGCATTACAAATGACACCAGAATAATGTTATTATGTTAGAATGTGCTGATATAATTATGATTCGCATCTTGCAGATGTTCTCAAACTTAAGAGCTCAGATTTTGTCTTCACAGGTAAGAGAAACAGATAAGTTAGGGAAAATTCTGTTGCTTACTATTGGTTTATTTGGTTTCATTGATTGTTATTCAAATTCTTCCTCCTACAAGGCAAAAGAGGTGGATGGGTAGTATCAATGCAAATCATATGAGCAATACTTCCAATGCTAATGACCTATTTCCTTGTGCTGACAGCTCACTATTTCCTTGTGCTCACAGCTCTTTTTAATCCATTTTCATTTGCAGCCAGCAGACCAGCAACAGCGTCTTTCTCTTTGCTTTGACAAACTTATGGCTGATATAACTCGAAGCTTGGATCAAAAGAACCGAGATAAATTTTCCAACAATCTAACTAGATTCAGGAATGAGTTCCGCACCAGATAACCACAGTGATATCAGCAAGTGGTGGATCCCTTGTACATAGCAACCTTTCTCTCACCTTCCTTAACACATACAAGAAGAAAAGGGCACATTTTTGCAGCGAGAACAGGTGAAGGGAGAGCAAGGGAAAAGAAACAATAGGAAGAACAGTTTCAAGAAAAGAAGGTGGCAGAAGATTTATTCTATCATCTTTATCATTATTTTTGTGACCCATGGGTGAAATATTCTGCAAAATGAAATCGCTGTCTTTTTTGCGAAATCCATTCTATAATTTTTGTCCCAACACAGTGTACAGTCCAACAAGTGAAGATCTTTGCTGTTAGAAATGTGAAAGAACATTAGTGTTTTCCGACAAGAACATTTGTAATCTGAGTGTCGTTAACCTGTTAGATTATTGGAATATGTTGGTGTAGATATTACCAATGGTGGGGTTTGTGCACCATTTCCGGTGAAGTTTTAGAACTTGTTTTGCACTTGGATCTTCATGAAACTACAGCAGGGGATTCCCTTGTTTACTGACCATATTCTCTGTATTGGGGCTTGAATCACTCAATTTATTTATATATTTCGTGTCACTGTCACTCGAGGAAAGCTATTGATCCCTTTGATGACTCTCATCATCTTCCCAAGTTGCGTAGAGGAATCCCAACTGAGCAATGTAAAAAGTCTCTTTCTACGATCACCTGTAGCGTCCTTAAAAAGTGTTAGGAGGAGAATTGATGCGATTCTTGTTTATATAAGTTTTATTTATTGTATTGTGTCTTGTATTTTTATTTTTGCGAGCTCAGATCTTTGGATTTAGTTTATACTACAATTTTCAAGACAAATGTTCGTTTTATTACTTTTGCTGCATAACTATTAATTAGTGACCCACTCCCGCGACTATTTGAAGTTGATGCTTGGCTTTACCAACAAATGTACTGCTAAGTTTTGGCAAGAAACTTTAGTCTCCTAGTTAGACTTTGCCCTACACTTGATGTGTCGTCCATACAGGAGTTTAATCAGAAACAAATTATGTGTAGCATCGAGATTGTAATGCAGTAATTTGATAATATAGAAGTGCTTTTGGCCATTTTTCCTTCAAAATTTAGTTCCTGTAGCAATGATGGAGCCTTTTATACGGATGGTGCGGGTCATTTATGTTGTCTTACGAAGTTTGTTCACTATGGATGAGGTTTTCTTAGATTTATGTCGATTTATTTTAATTTTGAACTTTGATTTAGTATAGAACAATAGGGGTTGGTAAAATATATGTTTAATAAAATATATGTTTAATAAAATAAATCTTTTTGCGTGGTTACTTTATATCCATTAAACTGACCTGTGCATGCTGCAAATTTGGAATGCCAAACTTGTCGTATTCCTCTGTGGTCAAAATTTGATTTGACTGTCTATGTTACCTACCCTTGTGTTTCTCTTTTTGCGATGGAGGGTTCTACAGATGTTGGCCAAAATAAGAGTATGCTCAATCGAACCCAACATGATAGGTTGACATTAGTTGATCCTAAGCCTAATTGTTTCTTACATGATCAGTTGATATTAGTTGATCCTTATTCGGGTCATCTCCAAGCCCTCGTCGGGAGGGGAATTTTTCTTTAATTGCTTGAAGAATTAGGTTTTTTTGGTGTTCTCGTTGAAACACGTGTGCTTAGCTGTCTTACCTTGATTAAAGATACTTAGAGAGGAGGTGGAGTTAAGCATTCGTAGCGGTACGAAGCTTGGTATTAAGTCAACTCAACTAGAAGTTACCAAGGAATCCAAATCAAAAGGGTCTAGATAAACACTGGTGAAAAAATATATTTGTACATTGAAAGAGTGACTTTCTACTCATAATGACCATCTAAAGTTGGATTCCTGATCGAGCAGGTAAGCGAGACAGAAGTTTCATTGTTCGAGGTCTTCTAATATCCCTATTGGACTGGCCCCCTTCCCCTTAAGGCCCCATCGTCAGTAAATCTTCTTGTTTCTTTCCTTTTATAAGAAACTCGACTACTTGTGATTGGTCTTTCAATGTCAAAGCAAATTTGTGATACAATTGGAAAACTCTCCTTCCCGAGTTCTGAACTTCCATATTTAACTGCATTACCTTAAGCAAGATGATCTTAGTGTTACTCAAATTTTAACAAATTGCTAAGCTGATTTCTAATGGACTCGTTGGTATCGGACGACCCTATTGTAGTGTATATATTTTTCAAGGCAAAATAGCCTAATTAACACCTAACTTGCATCCCTTTTGCTTCCCTACCATCCAACTTACATATTCTCCATTTAAGGCTTCAACTCGATCAAAACAAATATTTTAAACTGATATAAAATGACAATCAAGTTAAGAGATACAAATATTTTAAACACAAATATCCAACAATAGATAGAAAATGGGGAGAAGAGATATAAATAAAGAGAGGAAAAAAAAGGATATAATCATTTAAAAGAATCAATTAAGTAACATTCAGTAAATGAATTATATCCAAGAAAGATGAGGAATTAAACTCCTACAAAGAATTTTTTTACCAAAGTATTTAAGAGGCTTCAATTGAAGAGATAAGAGGCTTTCCTCCTACTCACAAAAGAGCCTAATATCAAGTTCATAAAAAAAATTAACAAAAATGAAGCATCATGAACTATTTATACCTAGGTCTTAATATAACTTATAATAGCTAGTCCTTAAAATAAGTTTAATTGTCTTGCATTTTATGGTCTTTTTTTCTAAATATCAATTTCAGTATATTATTGTGTGGGCAAAAATATACTACCTACTATTACAGGGATACGAGCCCAGCTGACGAGACTAGACTTATACAATAAGTCACCGGGTACAGGGGATACTGAAAAGGCTCTGTATATTGAGAGAAAATGTGTGTTTACAATGAGGAGAGGTTTGCCTCTCTTATACAACTTTGGTACAGTTTTTGATATCCTACAAACTCTCAAAAGGATATTGATAAGTTCTATTTGATAAGTCCTATCTCACTTCTACAAGATTACACCGTTAACAAATATTTGAATTTAAACCAAGCCTGATCTATATTCTAACATCCCCTTAAGTGCAGCTGGTGGTTTTACTACAACAGCTTGTCTCTAAGATAGGCAAATCGTCTTCCAGACAAACTCTTAGTTAACACATCTGTCACTTGATCCAGGGAACTAATGTAATGAACTTGAAGATCTTTGGCTGCAACTTTCTCTCTAACAAAATGA
This sequence comes from Petunia x hybrida, assembly GCA_037355625.1. Lineage (NCBI taxonomy): Eukaryota > Viridiplantae > Streptophyta > Magnoliopsida > Solanales > Solanaceae > Petunia > Petunia x hybrida. Next base: position 106,389 of record JBBBVM010000052.1, on the reverse strand, counting down.
AAATCCAATTCGATATGCTTAGTTCTAGCATGAAAGACAGGATTAGCCGTAAGGTAGGTGGCTGAAATATTGTCACACCATAGATTTGGAGCTTGAGATGAGACAATGCCAAGTTCATGAAGAAGGTGTTTGTAACCATGTACTTTCTGCAGTTGCTGCAGCTAACGCCCTATACTCGGCTTCTGTGCTAGAGCGAACACAACCTTTTGCTTCCTAGACTCCATGATGCCAAGTTTCGACCCAAAAAGATACAATAGCCATTAGTAGAGCGTCTATCATCAGGGCATCCAGCCCAATCGGCATCATAAAACCCATTAATATGAAGTGGAGGAGAAGGCCGCAAGAGTAGTCCAAGCTGTAGAATTCCTTTGAAATAGCGAAGGAGGCGCTTGGAAGCTTGAAAATGAGACTCCATGGGCTTGTGCATGAACTGACAGAGCTTATTAACAGTATAGAAAATGTCCGGTCTCGTGATAGTGATGTACTGCAAGGCTCCTACAAGAATTCTATATAAGTAAGGGTCATGGAATATAGTGCTACTATGCTGAGATAGCTGCTGACCAGTGATCATTGGAGTCGCTATAGGCTTAGCACCCTCCATGTTTTCTCTAGCAAGGAGGTCACAGATATATTTTGACTGGCAAAGAATTAATCCATTTGAAGTTTTGCACATTTCTATTCCCAGGAAGTAATGAAGAGCACCCAAATCCTTAAGTGCAAAATCAGTAGAAAGCTTCAAGATTAATTGTGAGATAAATTCTTGTGAGCTACCTGTAACAATTAAATCATCAACATAGACCAGAACAAATGTGACATGAGCACCACAATTTCGGATGAACAGAGAGGAGTCAGATTTAGATGCGCGAAAACCGAACTCCATTAAGACTATGCTAAGTCGCTCAAACCAAGCTCTAGGTGCTTGTCTGGGACCATAGAGAGCTTTATGTAATTTGCACACATGTGTAGGATATCTAGGATCCACAAACCCAGGTGGTTGAGTCATATAAACTTCTTCATTGGGAGTGCCATGTAAAAAGGCATTCTTAACGTCCAATTGGCGAAGTAAACAACCCTTTGATAATGCTATAGCGAGAATAAAACGAATAGTTGTAGGTTTAACTACCAGACTAAACGTATCATGGTAATCAACCCCAGCCTCTTGATTGAAACCCTTCGCAATAAGTCTCGCTTTATAGCGTTCAATAGACCCATTAGAATTGAGCTTTAATTTAAAAATCCTCTTGCACCCTACAATGTTCTTAGCAGTGGAGAAAGAGACAAGAGACCAAGTGCCATTGTGAATGAGAGCATTATATTCCTCTAGCATGGCCTTTCTCCAATTCAAGTCCTTGTTTGCTTGGGAGAAACACGTTGGTTCGGGAGGAAGTGAAGAATGAGGAAGGGGATATTGGTTATTGTATGTGCTTGGTGTTGTTGGAGGCTGTTTGCTTTGCGTCTAGTCACCATGTGATGGGGTGGAAGAGGTTGCGAACATTTTGGTCGTTTAGGAACCTTTCTAGGAGGGGCTAGAACACTTTACAAAGTTGAGTAAGGTGCAACAGAAGTAGAAGGAATTTTAGGGAGGTCTACTGTGAGATTAGTTGCTGGAATAGAAGGAGGAGATGTCCTAGGACTACTTGATATTGAATTAAAGGTTGGTACATGAGATGGAGTATTGAAATGACAAGGTGCAACAATATTGAGTAGAGCAGAACACTTAAGAGGACGAAGGCACTGTATTGGAGTAAGTAATTTGATCAGCAAAATAGAATTTGGACTCATCAAACACCACATGCCTAGAGATATACATTTTATCTGTTGGAATATGTAGGCACTTGTAGCCTTTGTGATGACTACTAAACCCTAAAAACACACAAGGAAGAGACCGAAACTCCAGCTTATTTGAGTTATAAGGACGGATGCACGGATAGCAAGTGCAACCAAACACTTTTAAGAAGTGATAGTCAGGAGGTTTGTTAAATAATTTTTCAAAAGGTGAGAGATTTTGCAAAGAAGGAGAGGGAATTCTATTAATAATGTACAATGCAGTGGAGAATGCATAATCCCAAAAATAGGTGGGTAAAGAAGCATGAGCTAACAGTGTTAACCCATTTCAATAATGTGACGGTGCTTTCTTTCAGCTGTGCCATTTTGCTCAGGAGTATGTGGACATGAAACTTGATGTATAATCCCTAGTTGAGCGAAAGTTTTAGAACATTTTTGATATTCACCTCCCCAATCAGATTGAACTACTTTAATTTTGCGTTCAAAAAGATTTTCAACCTGTGATTTGAATTGCAAGAAGATATCAAGTACTTCAGATTTGGAAGACATAAGACATAACCAGGTAAACTTGCTATAGTCGTCAATAAAGGAGACATAATATCGAAATTTATTACTAGCCAGAAAAGGAGCAGGGCCCCATACATCAGAGTGGATTAAATCTAAAGGTTGATTAGACGATGAGCTAGAAATAGAGAATGAGAGTCTATGACTCTTGGCGAACTGACACGAGGCACAAACTTGTGACCTTGAGCTGCTAGTAACTGGTAACCTAAGTGTCTTAATGACACGACTAATTGTGTTTATTGACGAATGACCTAGCCGACTATGCCAAAGATCAAAAGAGGACTTACTCACAAGATGAGCTTGTGCTTTACTCTTGAGGACTTGCAAACTGGACGACTTGGACGAGTTGAGTTTATAAAGGCCATGTTCAAGGTCCCTTCCAATAGCACCTTTCCCGCTGCCTGATCCTTTATAAGACAAAAACGAGGGTGAAATTCAAAAACAACATCATTATCACCACTAAATTGAGCCACACTAAGAATTTT